>WOVY01000581.1:0-600000 GCA_013436015.1 Rhipicephalus annulatus
ACCCCGAAGAGCCCACGTTCTTTCCAAAAATGCTACTGCGCGTCCTGCAAGTGACCAACCCACCTTATGACCCAGCCTCCTATTCAAGTGAATTATGTCTCATTGAAAAACACCGCACCTATTCGCCTCTCTGTTTATTTTGACTACCTCAAAGCCTTTCTCTCGACTTATCTGCCATATCTCATAGTTTGCGTCGACAACTGCTTTTTGCGGCTGCTTTCACGCACCGGTACCTCCGGTATCGTGCATATCACTACTTGTACCTGAGGGGAAATGGCACGCATGTCACTGACTCCTTTCGACAGTGTGATGGCTTGTCCTGCCGACTCTTATATAAGACATCGTTTAGACCGCCCACAATTATCAAGAGGTTCCGCCCATTAGCGTTAGTTTTGTGTTTTTCGCTCGCTTGCTTTGTGACTGCTTCCAGCTTATGTCCTGGGAATATTCCTACTGAAAACCTTTTGTCGCCTCTAACCCTGTGTTCTATTTCTTCTGCACATCGATTAAAACTCGAGCCATGGAAATTATTACGTGCTCCAAATTCTCAGCTAGAGTGTCCCACACCTGCAGGTTACTTGTGCTTGTACCGCCAGCTACTTTGTCCCCTCCCACCCCCACAACTACTTCGCTGAATTTGGGTCTTGCCATTGAACCGGTTGAGCCTGTTTTCTTCCGAGCCTGTTTCCCCTTTCTTCTCTGCTGGTCTGGGTGCGGTGCTCTACCACTCCCTACTTCGGCCACTTTTCTGTTCACCTTCGGTAGTGCGTTCGCGGTTCATCTAAGCCCTTCTCTCATAGCCCTCGTTTGTTTTCGCTGTCGCCAAAGCAGTCTCCAGCTCGGCGATTGTCATCAGCAGTTCACTGTGGGCCACCATCATTTTCCTCCTTCTTTCTCGACATCACATTGCCTACACTTGGCGTCAGCCTCCTCTGCATTTGCGTCCGCACTAGCCTCCTTTTTCAAACAAGCCCCGCATGCTTAACATTTCACAGTCTTTTAAACCATATTTTTTGACGCCAATTTTCCTGCTGAATTGCCCAACTCTATAATTACAAACATGGCGTACGGACAAACCCTGCCTTTTGCAAAAAATATCAGCTTTACTACAAAATTTTGCTTATTTGGTGTACATGCACACCCACCACCTGGTGGAAGGAGAAAAAACACACACACAAACAAGCAAATACTAGGTCACTGACTCCCCCAAATCCATGCATTATATAAGGGCTATACTTTACACTGCTGCCTTGTTACTTCTGAAAGCAAGTTCTAAACATGTGAAACCATTTACTTATCTGCGCAGTCGACCGAGACCTCATCGCAAAACAGGTCTATCCACCGTGCCAGTGTGGGAGCTCGTCGAGCGCCCCTCACACCGCAGAGCGTGCTCCTCATCTCCCCTTACTCTCCACTTCTCCACCCGCACCGCCGGCTCTAGTTGCTAGGGATGAGGATAAGCCCGCGCGTCCGCACCTGTTGCTATGGGAGAGAGAGTGAGAGTGGAAAGATAACACCTGCCAGCACATGGGCACCGACAGATTCCCGACTAAAAATGCATTTGCATTTGAAAAACCGTCAGGCAGGCCGGTGGGATGAGGAAGATCCCGCACGACTACGTCCACTTTGTTGTCGTCGCTTCGTAGGCATGGCAGCACGTGACAAGTTCCCACGATGAGTGTTAAGCACATTTAGCGATATCGTCCCAAGCCGCCGCCCTGCCCAGCTCTCAATCTCGTTGATGAACACCTGATAGCTTCACGTTTGCCCATTTATGAGTGTTATACATTCCACTCACAGCAGCGGCCAGTATGCCAAAAAGTGGCAGGGGGTTAACGTGCCATCAACGTGGACAACACCTTGCAGTGCCGGCTGCGGAACGTGCCCAGTAACGCTGCCTTTAACGTACATATCATGCGCCGGCTTGTTAATAAGCCTTCCTTCAGAAGTTCTCTTGCCAAAAACGCCCCATGCACTATTTTAACTTATGGATTAGTAGCGTAAATTGAACGATAACGTTAACATGATATCTCGACACTAGCCCAGCTCTGAGTCCTACTGCGCCGTTCACCTCCGAGCAAGCTACTCTAACATTATTCATGTTGTGGATAATGCGATAATTTTTTAAAAGACGATAGTCTGTCTTTGGATACCTCGACGCAAAAATATTGGCCTGTCTGTCTACCAGTCTGTTTGTCACCCAAAATGGCTTGTCTCTTTGCCTTTTTTTGTTTGCCTGTAATTCGAAAATTTATCCACATCCGCAGTGCCAACTAAAATTGCTGTTATTTATGCATTCATACTTGTGCGTAACATCAATTAAATATTAAAAAGCAGGTGTTGCACTTATCTGAGGCAAAACATCAACACGTCAGTATGCAGTAGCCTCTTTCTTTGTACCAGAAATTTATTCATATGTAATGCTAACGAACGTAGCGTTTATTACGCTAAGCTGGCAATGCAAAGCTATGTTCGAAAAGGTGGGTGTATCCTGCGCTTTGCTAAGAGATTGTGGTGGTGGCACTAGGCACTGTGTGCATTGAACCTAGTGAAACGTTCTGTATGAAATCTTACGGAAAATATATGGACTCCGTAACATTTCCTTATGCTACATACGGAAAAAATATGGAGTTTTATGGAAATATACGGAAGTTGTATGGCATTTATGGAAAGCTTCTTATGGAGTATAAGGAAGGATAAGGAAATTGTATGGCGTATACAGAAAGCTTTTTATGAAGTATACGGAAAGATAAGGATAATGTATGGCATATAAGGAAAGCTTTTTATGGAGTATATGGAAGGATAAGGAAAGATAAGGAAACTTATGGAGCATACGGAGAGTTCATGATGGAAGATATGGAAGGATAAGGAAAGTGTATGGAGTGTACAGAAGCTTTCATAAGGAAAATGCAGAATGTAAGGTCTTACGGAAATATACAAATTTTGTAAGGTGCTTACGAAAATGTGCAATAGAGTATGAAAGGCATGTGGATTGTTGCAAAAATGTGGAAACTCTACAGTTGTTGTCACATTTTCAGCAGAAAATCCGAGCTTTATAAAGTTATAAATGAATGCACAGTGACATATATAGTACAAAAGAATAACGCAGGCTAGTCTGTGTTGTCAGTCACCGCTGTTCGCCCTTTTTCAGAATGAATACAACTTCTGCAGATGACCAGGTGCTAAAGTCTGTCACACAGAAAATGTGTCATTCACAAGGAATGACAATAACTGTCATTTTACTTGCATGCTGTCACACGAAAACAAGTCAAGCAAAAAAGCATAACTTCAAGGGCTCGTTTTTTGGTAGAAACAATAATAATGAGAACTAAATTCAATGTGAATGAACTTGTCAAGATTAATGAAAACTGTTCTCATTAACATTGGCAAAGAGAAATGTCATTTTAAAATATCGACCATGAGCTTAGCTCTTCTGAGCACCGACAAAAGAAATGAATATCTATGAAAACTAATTGGCATGTAGCTTAAAAATAATTTTTTATTGATAGTATGTGCTCCTGCAATATAAATACAGTTATACACAACTTGCCACAGCTTCACGACAGAAACGAGGTAGGGGCAGAGGGAGTGGTCAGAAAAATAATTAAGTATGAGAGGACAACTGATATGTACAAACACAGAATGGTGCTTATCATTGATGCACGGATGGTCGTGTATAGAGCTGGGTCGTTTTGAGATTTTCAAAAGCATTGTTTCAGACCACCATGCAGATTACGCTTCAATTGTAATGCTACATAAGACACAACTTATGGGACACAACATCATAAGTTGTGTCATAAGACACAACTTATGATTTCGGAAGACACGTATACTTTGTCAAGTCTAGCATGGCTTGAACGCTGAAAGTGGGTAAACATAACCGCTTTTCCACTGCAAAGACATTCACCCACGTCCTCTAGCTGAGCTTTCGCCACCATATCGATTAGAACGGCAGTGCTTAAATCTCTGTATGGCCTGGAACTTGATTTATCTATACTCAAACAAACGCAGTTAAAATCCCCGGCCAAAATTAGTTTACGTTCACATTTAAAATACACATCAAGTTTTTCAAAAAACTCCTTTCGCTCTTGAATCACAGTGGGTGCGTACACACAGATTACTCTCCATTTTTCTCTTGGTAGGGATAAATCACATATAATAAAACGACCCACCTCGCAGGTAGTTACAGACTCCACTTTCGCATTAAGTCTCTGCCGAATTAACAAGAGGCAACCTGCAGATGTACCCACCGCATGACAAACGCACACATCAAACAGTCTCGTGAAAGGCTGCACCATTCGCTCAGCGTGCTCTTCACTCTCTACTTTAGTTTCCTGTACAGCGACGATGTCTAGATCTTGTTCTATAATCAGGCGGTAAAGCTGGTTTTGCCGCCGTTTGGCAGAAAGCCCACGTACATTTAGCGTCACCAATCTAATCGTCGCCATCGTGATGAGAGAAAGCCGAGCGAAAGACGCTTACCTTACCAACACCTAAACCACTGTCCGGCCGACGCTCAAGGCGTCGTCCCGTCGCCGCCGCGTGAAAGCGACGACGAACGCAGGCGGCCAGCACCCCGAGACTTTTTGGAGCCAGCCACTCGCCACTGCCCTTGATATTCCTGGGTCAGACGCTGCTGGGAGGCCGCGTCTCCCTCATTCAGGCGTCGCTTTACTGGCGTAGCTTCAACTGTATCCATGTCCGAAGTAGCGTCGGACCCGATGACTGGTTCAGCCTTGTGCTGGGTTTCGATTTGAGTCGAACGCCGTTGCGTTGGAGTGCCCATAACCGTATTTTCATCTGTGTCTTCCTTAGGTGCCTCCATCTTTCTCTCGCTGGTCGCCACTGCATGAGACGCCTCCGCTCCTGCCTTCGACGCCGCAGCCCTCTCTGCTTCCTCTTCATCCATGAGCAATTCACTGTGGTCAGCATTTGTTGCTCGACTTGCTGCACTGGCATAGGAACGAGTACAGTCTGCCTGCTCATGCCCAAAAGCGCGACCACCAGCGCACCTGGGCACCCTGCAGTCTCGACGAATGTGTCCCGTGTTCCGGCAACGCAGGCAAAGCGGCGCTCTTCCTGGCACGACCACCAGTGCCATGCCGCTCCCGAGACGCATCTGGTGGGGTATGCGATCCGTAGTAACGCCTTCTTTAAGTAGTAGCCGAACGAATCTTGTGGTTGACTCAACTCCTTCGAAGTCTTCGTCTCTCCACTTGTCGCTGATGACTTCTTTCACTTCACTGTACTCCCGGAAAGCACGCCGTACAGTCTCTGCGTTGACGTCAAAGGCTACCCAATGCAGCTTGAGACGCACCTCTTGCCTTTCTGGGTCGACGACGACGCAGGGCCGGTCTTTCACGGAGAGTAGGCCAGCGTCCAGAAGTGTCTTTTGGCTTCATCTGTCTTCATGTTAAGAAGCCAGACGTGCGACATCTGATACGCTCCTATGCCACTTACCTCTTGAATGATGCCTAGTTCCTTGAGCGGCTTTCGGAAATCATTAATCCCGTACGGACGCGCTGCGATATCGCAGTGCAGAACCAACGTGCGTCTGAGTCCTTCTCCTGTGGGCAGTGGTGGGAGAATTAAACGGTAGTCCTTGGGAAGTGATGTGCACGAGAAACCGCGGCCAGCGTCGGCCGCTGTAACAGCTCTTGACGAGCCTGCCATCCTGCGTCCGCACGCGTCGGTGACTAGAAGCAGAATGCTAAGCTATTCGTGCTGAATGTAGCACGTTAGTTTAAGTTATGTATATAAATTTGCTTTTCACACGCTATGTGTTGGCATATTTATGTACAATATGCGATCGTATCTATTGTTGTGTGCATATGTTTTGGGATTGTATATACGTCACATGCTTTTCGCATGTCTTTCAACTATAGATTGCTGCCCCGCCGCGGATGAAAACAAGTATTTTTACACCCACACACAAGCTTGAGCAGTTGAAGGTTGTTTCCGGGGGCTCTCTTGCGATTGAGTCGGCCACCACAGGGAATTAGAGTGATACGCCATTAATCCCTGCATCTAGCTGTATTCCACTTAGTAGCTCTATCGCTTGATGACAATCGAGCGCGGGGTGCGACGCTATTGCGCACGACCATGCCTCGCGTAGTGGCGACATCAGCTGATTGCGCCGGCCGGCTTGCTTCGATTTGCTTCAGAGCAAAGAAATGTCATACCTTGAAAGATTGCATACTGCACTATGTCAAAATGTTACTGCTTTGTAGCCATCCTATGATTCATTGAGAATTGATAACTCTGATATCACTACTGTAGAGCTTTGCGTCGGCGACACGCACCGAACGGGAAACCGCACTACGTCTGTCGCAGAAGCAGTAGGAGGCTGTCGTCTGCTAGAACAAAAACAAAACAAAGACCTGCGAAAATATTCATAAGTTGTAACTTGTTTTTTGAATAACCGTTTATCACTTTTAAAGTTATTTTGCCAGATAACATGCATTTTTTCAGTTTATAGCAGCGACAGATGTTTTTTTTTATTTTCCTCACACAGATATCCAAGTCAAATCCATTCACAGCTAAAGCCACATGTTGTTTGTCTTCTTTGTTTCTGTGGGCATGCCGTTCGGGTGCGTCTCTCATGTGTTCGCGCTGCTACACACGAGAGCACGAAATGTTAAATTTACGCAAGGAAGCGCCGTTCCTCGTTCGTGTGATGTGCTAAGATTGCGCCCTATTCCCGCGGTTGTTCGAGTGCGGATCAAGTGCGAGTCGTCCAAGGAATCGGTGGGTTGGGCGGGCGCTCGAAGGACTCCGAGGTGACGGCTGACGCCTGTGGTCGCTTCCCTCAGGACAGTGTGAAAGAAACTAAAGGTAAGGGGGACACTTTTTTATGTAGCCCAAGTATGCCACTCAGTGCAAGTGTGTGTTGCTGCACTCGAACGAGGCGTCGTGAAACGGCAACCTTACGCGCCTTTGCGAGTGCGGTTGCCGATTCGCTTTGACAACGCTAATGCCAGCAGAGCCATGGCGCATCGGCGCGGCCTCACTGCAGCTAATTCGAGACAACTGCGGCAACATGCATGTGTATGGTGATCGATTTTTTCATATGTGCAATGTAGTGAGGAAGACGCACACGGCGCTTGTTACGTTGTTGATTAAACGAAGCCTCCAGTGCCATTTGATGCAAAGCAGCATTTTGTTTACGTTCGCGGGCGATACAATTTGTAACTTGGCTCGATTCACCTAGCCAACCGCCTAAGTGAATTGATAAGCATACGTTCACGGTAGAGCGTTATTATGCGCCGAAACAGTGGCGTGTGCTTGTTGAAAGATGTAATGTGTGTGCCTAGTGTAGAGAGAGAGAGAGAGGTGTTCGTGCAATCTGCATGTGTACCTGCAAGACGCTTTTGCTTGTAACTAATAATGTACCGGCCAGCACCTACATTGTACGCCTTACTTTGAAGAAAACTTGCATGCACAATGTGAGATTTTGTAATCTGCCAGAGTTGCTTTTTATAAAATAATACACTGCCAGCATGTTCAAAATATGTTTCACTGCTGTGTGGCAGGGGTGCGGTTATCACGCTGTTGTGTAGTTGCTGATGCAAGCACTTATAGTTTTGGTGCGTTAATATTTCTCATCTAACTCATCAGGTATTTGGCTGTTTCAGCACAAACAAGGCAAAGAGAGAAGGAAGACGGGTAATGACAGGACCAGTGCCGACTTTTGTTTGCAGGAGAATACCCATGTTGGTGTATTTAGTGTGACAGCCTTTCTGTGTTGCTTTTTTGCCCAATTTATGCAACAACACAGTTGCCAGCAATATGAAAGAGAACACTAAAATTAGCTTTTAAAGATCATGGTGACTAAATGCCTAGTAACTCACAGCACAAAGTAACAACAAAAGACATCAGTATGATCAATGTGGATGGGTACAGTCTTGCATCTAAAAAATATATTGTGCAAAATGTTGCCTAAGTAAGGAAGATGTTTGCAAATAGTGTGACGTCACTTCGAGCACCGTGCCAGCCATTCCCTCCCTCTGTGCAAAGGCTGGTTGGCAAGGAAGTTGTTTGGGACGTTCCTGATAGACCACTGAGATGTATGCGATTCTAAACCTGTAACCTAATATATAGGTAATCTTTTGTGCAGTTACATCGCTGCATCTGACACCTACAACTTATTTGCATATTTACATTGCTCCCTTAGGACCTAACACACAAACTTGTTGTTTGCATTGTCACTTCATGAATATCGAGCGGTAAAGGTACTGAGTATATGTGAAACAAGAATCTCTGCTTATTACATGAAGAAATATGAGGCCTTCGATAAAACGAGTTATACCTTTATTGAGCTTGCGTACTCGTCGGGGCGATTCATACATGCAGCTTCAGCAAATGGTATCTTCCAGCCCGGTGACCTTGCAATTTTTTTCTGCTCACAGCGCAAACACCGAGATGTACCCACTCGCAGATGGTCGCGTCAAGTGCATGACCTTGACTAAAATGTCGAATCAAGTTGTTTCATCGACTTGTCCCTGCCATGAGTGCTAACGTCTTCGCAAACAAGACACATTGTTATTAACACTGCACACACCACACACAGTATTCTCAGTTGAACAGATATTCTCAATACCTTTCAATGCACACTACATGCCGCAATCAACAGTGCACATTTTTGAAGACTATGCCGCTGTTGCTCGCACAGGCCACCACGTGTGTTCACTTCTTCAAGATAAACAGACAGCGTGGCAAATATTTTACCACACAGTTTACCACACAGCTGGATGTTTGCTGACACATACTACAGCTAATGTCGACATTGTAACGTGAAGTGTAAGCTTTGAAAAATTAAAACTTGCCCCAAACACCGCACGACTGTACCGGGCTGAGCCACCAGCGGGAGTGTTTTTCCAGCCACACCTTTTACATGTGCCAGTGACATCATGCTGTGACGTACCTCGGTAGGGGCCTATCGCTGCATACTTTATGTGAATGAGGGTCCTGTTAGTGAAAGCAGCCATTGTTGATTTCGTAACTTGTTCATGCCCAACTGGACCTTCATTTGCACAAGTTGTCTGACTGATATTCAGGCGAACTTTTGTGTAATAATTTATACAGTTGGCAGTCTGTGCTTGCCCCATACTGTTGTTACTGATGTTTCTTGTTGTTACTTTGCACTGCTCATTACTACTCACCTACAGAAACTAGCCTATCTTGCCGCTGTTTTGGATAAGGTGCAGCTGGCAAGTGCGATAGTGTTCATAACTCTAAATTCTCGATGAAAAATTATCGTTTCATATTCAGTTAGTTGCATTCATATCAGTACATTATAAGAAATCATTGATTAAACATAAATCCGTGTTCCTTTACATAATGCTCACAACTTTTATATCAAATTGAATGGTGTTTATAAAAAACATGGGTTTTAGCTAAACTTCATGCTCTTTTCTCGAAGAGCTGACAAAACGCTATTGCATGCTTACTTGCCATGAATTGGACTGTGTTCGAAATACATTGCAATTCTTCACCGGACTGCCAGTACACTTCACATTGGGGGAACATTTATTAACCATGGATTGATTAATTAATAACGGAAAGAAAGAAGCGGCAGGCCGCAATGCTTGATATTGGCATCCGTTTTGCTACCCAGCGCATTATCATGCAAACTTCCTATAGAGTGGTTATGCGTCTTGCATGTGTGTCTGTAAACCAAGAACTTTGCGTAGAACTATATTTATCTTACAAATGGTTGCAGGACTGTGGAGGCTGTAGGGCTGCTTAGGAATGGTGGAATCCCTGGACATGTGTTCAACCTTGCTGCATCAGCTCCTTGGTGTTTTCACGGCATCTTTAGAGATGTGTTGGGTGAGTAAAGCAAGCAGGTTTCAACACAAGGAAAAGTATAATATGGCAGCAGCTCTTGTGCGTGCCTTACATCCCAAGTATATCAAATATTTATCTTACCTTGTGGCCTGTAATTTTTAAAGAGACACTTCTTTTTGCTTTATATTTCAGTCTTGATGCTTCGACAGCAATGTATTTGTGTTTGACAGCAAGTGTTCTTGAACAAAGAACTGATCTCAATAATGACAAAATACCCTTCATACTTGGTCCTTAGCATAAGCTAGCACTTATCTGTAGCAGATTCAATTATTCATTTTTTGCTGGGATGATAATGGGCAAGTAGCAAAGGCAAGTTCAGATTGGAGTGGTCGGGCACGTCTGTTTAGGCTCTGCCATATTGCTTTGCAACCAGAGTTACTTGTGGCCACATATACAATGAAGCCACATGACGTGCATTCTAAATGAGATTACCATATCACATTTCACTGCATCTTAGTATGTGCCAAACAAATGCAGATATCATTAGCTTGCCACTATAAAGGGATCCTAAACCAACACAAGGTTGAAATTTAGTCGTGGTGTTGCAGCTGTGTATGACTCTACAATGGATGCATAGCCGTGATAATTTGTCTATATGTTGTCGCAATAGTAATGTTACACACATTGTACGATACAAAAGAGGTCCTCGCTTACTTCGCTTTTTTTTCGCTATGCTTCTTTCTTGTCTCTTCTTGCCATGTGCTCCTCCTCACTGTACAAGGAGCAAGAACAGTGAGTACACAAACACATATTTAAAAAAAATGTTGTAAAGTGAGCACTGAGAAGCTGAACACTTCCAAAAGGCTCAAAGAGGTAAAGGTATTGTTTCTAGCTACTTTTTGGGCACCCATAGCTAGTTGTGCTGCTGCTGGTAAAAAATAGGTTAAATGTTAAAAATTAATTGGAGATGGTTTGGCACCCATAATTGCAGTTACATACAGAACTAGGTTTCAATGCGTAAGCAAAATCTGTTCACTCTAAATCAATCCTAATGATATCTGAAATTCAGGAAATATTCACAGAAAAGCTCAGGAAAAGGCTAAGTGGTTGCCCCTTGAACGTGAAGGAGATACCCTTCTTCTAAAAGGTCAATAGACAGTCTAGTAGTCTCGATATTACACGCACTATAAAATATTCTGGTGTGGTGCTTTTCATGCATGTTATAATGAGAGGGGTTTTTAATAGAACTGTTGTCACTTTGCCCTGCATTGCTGAAATTGTTCACATAGTTGTAATACATGAATCACTTTATGCCTTTTGACTTTATGCAAATGGTTTGCTTACCCAGTCGGTTTATCTTGATTTGGATAAAATCATAAATGCTCTAAAACTTTTTTTACTATACAGCAGGTTTATTTTTAAAATACGCGACCATTTATGTGAACGCAGTTGGTGGCGTGCTTGATTAATCCTTCACTATCACCACTCTAACTACACCTGCTACAGTGCATAGTGTGACAAAAGTAATGGTACTTAACATTACTGGCAGCATACACTTTTATGTCACAAAATAGGTTAAAAAGCCTGGTAAAAATGTGTTTACGTTTTTTTTTCGCTCCAACTAAATATTCTGGTCTACTCAAAGTAGCTTCCGCTCTTTTAAGTTCCTCAAACTTTTAGGTGTTCAAAAGAAGTATCAATGCCACATACTTTCTTTGTCAGCCTACTCACCACTCTAATAATGAGAATTACCCGACAACATTACCCAGTAAAATAAAGGGATGTTATAAAAAGTAATGTCAATTCAATTGTCAAAAAACGTTGCCAAGTTACGTTTTTGTTCACTTTTCTTTTCACAATTTTGTTAAATTTACTTTTGATAACATCCCCTATAGTTTGTTTGGCATCATTTTCTGCTAGTTCTCATTATAATGTGTTCAACAAAGACAACAAACCCTTAAATTTATAGTTCTTTCCTTTACTCATGAATCTGAAACAGTGAATCTCAGTAATCTTAGCGGTGTGTGACTTGTTTTTTTTTATCAGTATTGCATGTGTTAAAGTACATGCATTTAGGTGGGAGGGCGAACTGTTGCCTCCTCCTGTGACTAGCAGATTTTCTGAGAACTGACCGATGCATAATGCTGCCAAAGAAGTATAGGGATATTGGAAGTAATCGTAACGTAATTGCAATCGTAATGTAATTGCCTGTAGGCAAAAAAAAGGTGTCCCACACTCGCCATAATGGTAACAGGCAGCGCTGACTGACTCTTCCATGTATAAATGCACATATATACCGTACAAAATTGAAGAGGGATAGCCGCCATGGTAGCTCAGCTGATAGAGCATCGGACATGTTACTCGAAGTTCGCAGGCTCGGTGCCTGTACAGGGCAGGTTATCTTTTTTTCCTTCTACTTTTTTTTCTTCACAATTACAACACTTCTATTCTTTTTGAAGACTTTCTGGTGTAAAAAAGGTACCTTATAATCTGAAGAGGCAAACAGAATGTGCCAGTGTACGAGTTAGCTCTTGTAGTGGTTACAAGTATGATATGTTTTGAAGAATAAATCATTCTGCCACTTGCCTAAAGAATGGCTACAGGACATGGCGCTGGATGCACTTTGTTATTTTTGAATCAAGCTATCTTGTATTCTAGTTTTATAAATTACATGGGATACACATGACGGTATCACACACTTTAGCGCCACAAAGATTATGCAGCGAACAATGTTATAAATGCAAATTTGCATAAGGATAAGGTGAAAACTGCACCCTCAACGAGAATGTACAGAAAGCACAGGGTGCAGGCGTCATTCCTTCTGCCCATGCTTTTCAAGTGCGAGCTGTTTTCACCTCGTTCTGACCAACTAACTAGATTGAGATGTGTTGTTATAGTGCAAGAGGATGCTCTACGGGAAACTAGGTTTGTCTCAAACTCTGTGTGTGTCTTTCAACCTATATGGTGCCCGGTTCAAGAGTTCATGCAGACCAGATCGTGTAAAACAGGACCGTGTAAAATGGACCGTGTAAATAAAATAAAATGGACCATGTAAATAAACAGGAGATGTAAAATGTCGTTTTCGTGTGCAACTGTACTTGTGGTTGTGCTGAATGACTTTTCTTTATATACACTACATAACAAACTTGCTCCTTTAGAGTCGAGTGCATCTTCGGATCGATTGTATATGTTTGCATATGCGAGGCCTTAAGTTTTATAAGAAATTCCTCAGTGTGCCACGAGGAAATGTGTGTTCAGCGAAAATTTGTATATCAATATATACAACTCTTAAAGCCTCGTCTACAACTTTATGCAGGTTGACCTTGAGCAGAAAACGAGGAGCGGCAGCAGCCCCCAGGAAAGAGCAAGCACCCTCCAAGCTCCCGAAGCTCTCTTCGACAGGAACAGCAAGGTCACTGTGTGGCATTGAAGACCATTGCAAGGAGTGCCTTGTCAGTACACTGTGCTGTTCTTTCATCGCAGAAGACGAAGTTGACCACTCCAGAGGAACTTCACGCTGTGTATTGTGAGTGCTTCAGTGGTTTTGTTTTTGTCCAGCCAGCAGTTAAGAAATCATGTGTCAGATTCAGCCAAGATGGCTAGAGGGAGTCGGGCAGGCATGTTTGGACATTTGTCTAGCCAAGTAGTGCCAATTTTCGCACTGGTCCTGTTGGAGTTACTGCCACAATCACAGAAACTACGTCACCTCTCTAAATGTACAGATGTGTCGGGGAAGATTAGCTGCATTAGGTTTTTCTATAACTGATAGCTGCCAACATTCTTCATTATACAAGAGTTTTGATCCTCACTTATGGGTGTAAAGCCCTCTACAGAAAAAATGCAACACGTCTACTTCAAGAAGACTCCAAGGCCCTACTTGTAGGTTTTTTCGGCTTGTATCATAAGCACCTCGTTTGGGGTACATGAACATTTTATAAACATGTACAGCGAAAATTTTGGGTGGCTGGTCGTTTTGTCGTTATCTTGTTTCTCGCAGTATTCTTAAGCATGTTGTGCATTACGTTGTCAGTCTGGTTCATGTGCATAGAAGACATTACGAAGTTTCAGGCTACGGTATAAAAAGCTTGGAAGCAAGCTATCAATAATTTTTTAACAGAGTTGCTTATTCTGATACATGATACATCACTAAACTTTCGTGCGTATTCATCAATGTAAGCTCGTCTTCGTGTTATCCAATATAAAGATGTGAGTCGACAGATGGAAACCTCTAGTGGGGTAATCAGGGTGAACAGTAGAAGTGCTTCAGACAGGCTGGCCGATGTTGCGATAGGAGGACCTATTTTTTAGAAGTCACTTTGTCATCCTTGGCGTGTTAGTTTAAATGGGGTCAGTAATGACATCATCTTTTGGTGTAGGCGTGTGTGCCTGTTGGAAATGTTTGTCTGAAAAAAAAAAACCTATAACGCAGAAGAGTGCAGCCCTTGCTTCTTTTCAAGTTAGGTTGCGCTGATACAAAGTGTTGTCCTGTTGGAAGTTGAGGGTAAGAGAAGCAAAAAAAAAGATAAATGATAGAAAAGAAGAAAAAAGAAGAAAGAAAAGAGGAATGCAAAGTAAAAGTAGTGCTACACTGCTCCTACTTTGCATCCCCCCTTTTCTTCTTTTTTTCCCTTGTTTTCTTTTTTCACCTTTTTTGTTACATTTGCATTGTCCCATCTAGTGCGTGAATCAATTCCACATGGCTTTGCTATAGCAAAGATGCCTATGTGGTGTTGGATTGAACAGTGCATTGTACTTCATTTAGTTAATTACAGACTGATCAGTCTTGCAATAAGTGCTTCCTGTCTATCACCACACATGTTCAAATGAAAAGTTTGTGCTTGGCTCTTAGTATGCTGGTATATAGCTTGTGTCTTGGACTACTCAAAATGAATGTTATTTTGCTGCTGTTTATGGTAATGAATTTATCCAACATGAAAATATCTTGCCTTGTGAACTTTGTCGAACCTGCCTTTCTTTTTCTTTCCTATACAGGCATTGTTTGTGAGGGAGGCAGTAACAGAGAGGTGATAGCTTGAGCTTCGGAAGAATAAATGCTGGCAGTGAGGCAATTACGCATCAAACATCCCAGCCATTTTGCCAACCGTCCTAAATGTGTTTTAAAAAAATATTGTGCTCGTTTACTGTATTTTTCTGAGAACAGCAAAATGCTAAAGTATATCGCAGAGAACAAAATATTAGGCCACGTTGGTCCCTTCTGGACTTCCCAGGATGTTGTCTGGGTGTTGTTTGTAAAAAGTAAAAAGTGTTTCAAAAATACTGCCTCTTCTACACCAAATTCGGTCTAGGTATTAAGTAAAGGTGATTGTGTGTAGTGCATGAAGCTCAGTAATATTAGTGCAATTTTTTCGCCACATCAAAAGCAAGGAAGCAGTTCTCCTTATATGGCAAGTTATATGATAACACTTTGTCTTAAAGTAGAAATGAATTTTTGAAGTTTTCTTATGATGGCTGTTTTCTGCATTTGATATACGACAGCTTCCGTTCCGAAGTTCCCATGGCCCTCAATAGGAGACTTCAAAAATAATTTTCCTCATTTAAACAAAAATTGTAATGATAACACTTGCCATGTAACAAGAAGTGTTTATTTGCTTTCAACTTACACATAAATGTAATTATCAATTAGACAAACACACAGGTCAAATTGCATCTCAATGTGGAAAAAAACAATTATATAGTGATATTTGTAATCTGGACCTAACATTATTTTTTTTCGTGAAATATAACTTCTGTGCAGTGAGTATTTGTGGCTCAAATATTCATACAAAATGCAGTATTGCCATACAAGAGATGCAAACGATAAACAGTTTGGCTGAATTTTTCAAAGCCTATGTAGCAGAAAAATTGCACTAATGTTACTTGGCTTCAAATACTTTAAGAAGCATCTTCACTTAATATGTAGATCAAATTTGATATGGCAAGAAAAAGCGGTACTTTGAAATTTTTCTCACAAATAACACCCGCACGACATTCTGCGAAATTCTGAAGAATACGTGACCACTACTTTTTTCTCTTCAAACATTTTTGCAAATAACTATTTTCAGAAGAGTAAATTACCATCATTTTTTAAACTATACATCTGTGATGGTCGCCAGGCAGTATGGTTTGTATGTTTGGTGTAGAATAGCCCAGTGCGAAAAACAACAAATGGCTGAGCATCCTTTGACGGTCGGGAAATTTCGAAAGCGTTTGTTTGTTAGCAGCGATTCAGTTAAGCCCTTGTCTTTATGCTTAGGCCCAGAAACAAAACACAAGTAACTAAAGTAGTCCTAAGAGTCATGTAGTCTCGCTGTTCCAAGGCTTGTGGAGCCTAATTCAGTGCAAGCTTCACCATTTTTTAAAAATTCAGATTCAACCAACAGGTTTTGGAGGCACAGTGCATTTTCAGCTAACTTGTTTCACACCAGTTACTTAGATAAAAGCGGAAAGTAGAGGTAAAAATACCATTTTAAAGGCATTGTAAGTAATAACAAAAAGGACTGCTTTCTTTTTTTGTGTGGTGCTTTGCCTGAACGCTGTGCTTTTTGTGGTATAGTTCATTGTCTAGTGAACATAGGCCTTAAAAACTAACATTAGTCATGTGGAGGTCGATTTCTTGGTTATAGTCATAGTAGCCATATTAAAAATTATGACTTCAAACTTGATTGTTCTTTTGAAGATTTTTTCCTTGCATATTGATATTTGAGAGTCTTAGTCAATTTTGTTATAAGAAAACGTGATGTCATAATAGGGTCACTTTTTTGTACAGTCGTTCAGTTCTACCTTACCTTTTACATTCCTAAGAGAGCAGTTATTTTCAATATCGGTATTTAAAATGGAATGAGCATGCTGTATGTAGTAAGGTGTAAGCACTTACAGATAGCACATGCACCCAACTTTTCTGTTGGCAGTTTATTTCTGTTATTCTTGATTTATATGTGGGGTTTCACGTCCGAAAACCACTATATGATTATGAGAGACGCCGTAGTGGAGGGCACTGGAAACTTTGACTACTTGGGGTTCTTTAACGTACACCCAAATCTGAGCACACGTGCCTACAGCATTTCTGCCTCCATCGGAAATGGAGCCGGGGTTTGATACCGCGACATGCGGGTCAGCAGCCGAATTTCTGTTACTCTTGCTCCCCTATATGTGTGCAGTTCGGTTATAGTTATCTGGCTTCCACAGATTTTTAATGGCACCTGCCTGGTCCTGCTTGCTTTCATGGTGATTTTAACCTTCATAATTTGCATAGGTTTAACTCTCAAAATTGTTCAAGATGCCAATTTTGTGCACAAACTGTATAGTATAAAGGCAGCAGATGTACATGCACACACTATTAAATGTACATTGAGAGCTTTCACTTGCAGTTCCTAAAGTTTTACTGTGCAGGAAGCATTTAAATCATAATTTCATAAGGACATATTAATCGATTATCTCTACCATTGAAAATCGTGACAACCTAGTTATTTTCATTGTGATACGCATGCTGTTTTTTTGATGTGGCAGAACTAATTTATACACTCATTCCTTCTATTATTCACATATGCATAACATGAAGGATTGTGTGTCTTACATTTTCAGTTTGATTCTGTGTGTTATATTTCTTGTGCATGTAAACTATTGTGCTAACATGTGTCTCTGACATTATTTGTGCCAATTATTTTCATTTCCAGGTGCCTATGAAGGACACATAAGTTCTATGGCAGTGACCTTCGAAATTTACAGTGGTGCCGGAGCCTCAAGCAGCATTTCGCCGATCTCCACAAGGCATTCATGAGATAAACACAGCGCCACACTTTCACAGAGCTATGATTATTATTTATGTTTAAATATTTCGTTCTAAAATTGCTGTTACATTGTGCCACCATCCTGTAGCTTAGGTGGAGCTCGTGAAATTACGGTGCAGTCACCTCATTTGTGTACGATCAACACTGCAATGTCACTATTCATAGCTGGAGCATACAGACAAATAAAAAAATATATTGATTGTAGCAGGGCTGATGTGTATATTAATGCTTCTCTATTGATAATAATAACTTTATAGGTTCTTTAAGTCTTGCATAGAACACTGCAATAATGTGTTGCAATGTAACCACTATTTATGATCGCTAGCATGTTAATTTAGTAGTTATGTAATGTATTTTATTTAAAAGGTAATTTTGCTTCTGCATCACGGTAATTAGAAAGATGCCGATGATTCAATCCCTCATCATGCACATTTAAGAAATATTGTGATTTGCACACAGTATTGCATGTACTCAAGATGTGGACGTCTATTCAATTTACACATTATATTGCTTTGCACTAGATTATGACGTAACATGCACACATTTCAGTAATTTTCGCATAATACGTCTTTCTATAAGATGCGGAGTCCGCATCATACGTCTTATGCGGAGTCCGCATACGTCTTATGCGGAGTCCGCATCATACGTCTTATGCGGAGTCCGCATCATACGTCTTCCATATTCCAATAATTCCGTACTTGAGGTCTCCGCATCTTACGGAACGTTTCAGTAGGGGAGGTACTTTAACGCAGCGCCTCCAGAATCCCATTCACCAATTTTCTCTAGCAGAACACCAAATAAATGTTTTATTTACTCTCCCCAGGTAGAATACTCGTTATTGGACGCCATTTGTAGCGAAACATGCAGATATGGGGCCAATTTTCGGTTGATTGATTTCTGACGTCGCTGCTGAAGAACGGGAAAGGTTCATTAGGATCACTTCAAACAAATACTGCCCACGGACACTTTCCTGATTCATGAATTATGGGGCGATTTCCGTAGAACAATTTATGCACGGAATGCAGGGAAGCTCGTGAAGCGCTAGTATCGTTTGGTTTAGGCCCTCGATCCCTTCAAAATTATTGTTTTTTTCTGTATATAACAAAAGGCTGATTTCTAACACGACCGTAATCCGTTACGGCCCACGCCAGTCCACGATGGGGTACGTTATGATATCTTCTTCTTGTTCCTTCTTTACATGTGACACTTTGCGGCCGTGTACGGAACACTTTCGGGGACGCCGTCTGCGTCCCACGAGCCGCCGGTTATATGTAGAACACTTATATGATCGTGCACAAGAGTTTATTTGGCACCGCCTGTGGTCGTTCTTGCGAAGCCTGCTGGGCACTGTATTCTCAAGAGTTCACGGGAAAACCGGAGTGATGATTTCGTGTAGTTTAGCAGCGGGGCCTCCCCATGGCGATGGCCTCTCGCGAGCAGCTGGCCGCTTTCCCAACGGCTGGCTGGGGGGTTTCAATCGCTTGGCCTGTCGAATTGAAACCTGCTTGTAGCAGCAACATCATGAAATTACCAATAACTCAGACGCGAGATACCACCTATGTATCCTCTCTCTAATATATATATATATATATATATATATATATATATATATATATATATATAAGATGGAGTGAGATGCGGTTCTATGGTCCTTACGAGATACGGAAGAAAATAAAGAAGAAACTGGGGCTCGAATAACAGTAAAAGGAAAAATAAAGGCCAAAAAGGCCATAGGAGCGACGATCATGATCGCATGCTATATACGAGTGAAAATACGTGCGACGAAGCTCTGGGCGTATACATACGCAGGCATCAATGTTCTCTGCGTTCTTCTGAAAGATAAAGTTCAGACACATAACTCTACTAGGCAAGGCATTTGCGAGGTGGCCCTGGGGCATTAAAATTCACTCATGGAATTCACTCCTCGAAAGTCGTAGTCTTCCAAAAGGTTCGATATGCTTTCCAAAGCAAGTCACAAAATGCTTTCACAAGTCACCGAAAATGTGAAGCAATTTCATGGGAGGCGCGACCGAGCTGTGCGTCACATTTTACGATTGTACAGCGCGTACACAACTAACAGGTGAAGATAAAATTGAAATGAAAAAAAGTTGTATTTTTTGGTAAACTTGCTTCTTATTGTTTGTTTTCGTTACCCCTACCATGTACGGGACTTGAATCAGCAGCAATATTTAAAATAAACGCCCGCTTTCGAAGCAATAGCTAGACACGTGGTTCGCGTAATTTTCTCGAAAGTGCGTTCTGGCATCTTCAAAGGCTTAATGTCAATATATGAACAAAGTACAAGTAAAGTTCGTGGGTCATGACCCATACGCTATATTTTGAATCGCATTGCACTGATAAAGGATTAAAAAGTAAAAAGGTAAATATTCCCATTAGTGTCTGCATACTGTGCAAAATATTCTAAAACTAATAAGTCAGAAATGAACTTTTAGCCAATGTACTAACTTTTTTTGATGTCAACTAGCACAGTATTTGTACTGATGTTGTGTCTGGAGGTGCATGATTATTTAGTCAAACAACGTCAAGCAGACACAAACTGTCCATGTCACTGACAGAAATAGTGGGGGTGACTGAACTCTGCATAAAAACTAGTCGTGAGGGAACCTTTATGAGGTCGAAGAGCTTAGTGGCACAGATGATAAAACAAGACTGTGTCTACACACTACTGTGTGTAGTTTTGTTACATAGTAGCAGGAGTGCTCGTGTAAATAGATGTTTGAATCGTCCATCTTAAAAGGAGGTTTTGGTCAACACAACAAAACCACTGGCAGCAAGAAAATATTCAATGCAAATCAGATGTAGAAGCCCCGCAGAGTTAAGGAAATACCCGCTTCAACAGACTGGGAGATAAAAAAAGCATGTTTGAGAAAAGAAGCGGTTATTATGAGCGGCTTTAATAACACAGTGTATTAAAACCGTGATACTGGAGTGCTCTAATGTTTTCTTTAACTCTGTTAGCAATTACCTTTGTGAATAGCTTGTATACTACAGAGAGCAAGCTGATCGGCCTGTAATTCCTCAAGTCCTTGTCATCTCCTTTCTTATGTATTAAGATGATGTTAGCGTTTTTTCAAGGCTTAGTTCAATCAATTCAATCAAGAATTCAATTCAATCAACCAAAAGAACAAGCAGAATTTCGAACAGGCTACTCAACAATCGACCACATTCATACTATCAATCAGGTAATAGAGAAATGCTCAGAATATAACCGACCATTATACATAGCCTTCATAGATTACAAGAAGGCGTTTGATTCAGTAGAAATATCAGCCGTCATGCAGACATTGAAAAATCATTTATTTATATGTGGGGTTTAACATCCCAAAACCACCATTTGATTATGAGAGACGCCGTAGGGGAGGGCTCCAGAAATTTCGACCACCTGGGGTTCTTTAACGTGCACCCAAATCTGAGCACACGGGCCTACAACACTTCCGCCTCCACACTGCAAAATGAGGGTGTCGATGAAGTATATATAAACATCCTGGAAGAAATCTACAGGGGATCAGCTGCTACCATAGTGCTTCTTAAAGAAGGCAACAGAATACCAATCAAGAAGGGTGTAAGGCAGGGGGACACAATCTCATCAATGCTATTTACCGCGTGCTTACAGGAGGTTTTCAGAAGCCTAGAATGGGACCAGTTAGAGATAAGAGTTAATGGAGAGTACCTTAGTAACCTGCGCTTTGCCAATGACATTGCATTGCTGAGTAACTCAGGGGGCGAATTGCAACTCATGATTATGGAGTTAGACAAAGAGAGCAGAAAGATGGGTCTTAAAATTAATCTGCAGAAAACGAAAGTAAAGTACAACAACCTCGGAAAAGAGCACTGCTTCGAGATAGGTAATAGTGCACTTTAAGTTGTAAAAGACTTTGTCTACTTGGGGCAGGTAATAACCGCGGAGCCGAACCATGAGATTGAAGTAACTAGAAAAATAAGAATGCGGTGGAGCACGTTTGACAAGCACTCTGAAATTATGACAGGTAGATTGCCACTATCCCTCAAGAGGAAGGTATATAACAGCTGTATCTTGCCGGTACTTAGCTACGGAGCAGAAACCTGAAGACTTACAAAGAGGGTTCAGCTTAAATTGAGGACGATGCAGCGAGCAATGGAAAGAAAAATGGTAGGTGTAACCTTAAGAGACAAGAAGAGGGCATAGTGGATTAGGGAACAAACGAAGGTTAAGGATATCATAGTTGAAATAAAGAAGAGGAAATGAACATGGGCCGGGAATGTAGCGCGTAGACAGGATAACCACTGGTCATTAAGGGTAACTACCTGGATTCCCAGAGAAGACAAGCGGGTGAGGGAGAGACAGAAGGTTAGGTGGGCAGATGAGATGAAGAAGTTTGCGGGTGTAAATTGGCAGCAGCAAGCACAGGACCGGGTTAACTGGCGGAACATGGGAGAGGCCTTTGTCCTGCAGTGGATGTAGTCGGGCTGGTGAGGATGATAACGATGATGATGATGATGATGATGATGATGATGATTGGAGTGCTTGACACTCACTCTTCGCTAAGTAGAGGAAAGAAGAGGAGTTATAAGGACTCTTTTTTCTTCGTTATATACAGATTTTTCAGCGCAAACAGGCAATAAAATGGTGAAAAGTACAAAGGATGTTATTCCCACTAATTATGATGCAAATGTGAAAAATATAACTTGCCAAGACCAAGCGTTTAACCTTCAAATTAAGCGGGTCTCGAAGAACGAGTCTCGATCAGGCGGACCTAATGCTTTTTGAAGTGGTATGCGAGGCAGTATTGGTCAGGTACCTTAGCCACTCGACCACCGCGGCGGGGCACGCCCCATTCATACCATGGAGAGGGAGAAAACACTGCATACCGCGCTCGACAGAGCACAGCACAAAGACGTTGAGTTCTACGTGGAAATAAACCCTGTAGACCATTGCAGTGATGGGTATGCGGCACCGGGATTTCCACGACTTGTGAAAACAGTGGCATTAGGCACCACAGAGAACGTGGGAATTGCATCCAAAGACGGTTCTCAGACGCTGGGCTCTTTGCCCGGGGCGCCTTGACCACAAGGCAAGCCACCTTAATGGCCAATAGCTCATCCTATGATGCCAGTGAGTTAGGCGTGTCCAAACAGTTTTACGAGGATTGCCAATGGTCCTAGGAAATCGGAAGAACAATTTTCATGTTGTTGCCGCTCTTGGTGCATCTCAGGAAGTGCTTACTTGGAATAAATTATGGTAGGCTCAGCCGCAACGTCTCATGCGTCCAAGGGGCGACAAGCCAGACAGGCCAGTAATAACAGCGGCCATAGATGTCTGAAGGACTATGTGTATACATCTGGTCTGCCAAGAAAAAACAAGCAAACAAGAAACACACACGCACACTCTTTGGCGTTATCAGTTTAACTTGTCAATCCCAAAGCTTCACATCCATGCTAAACAACAACCTTTCACGATGGCTTACCTCTTAGTGCTGTCTTGACAAACCCAAAGGTATGATGCACCTCCCTACCTATCACACACTCTCTATCTTACTCTCTGTGATCCACACAGTAAGCCAGAAGGCTTACTACATTTGGCACAAAGAAGAAAGAAAAAAATAAAGTGAGACGTGCAATTTTTGTTCTTGTGCTAACCTCTTTGCATAGCAATGTCCACAAAAATTATTTGAAGCGACTAATTTCTTTCAATGGGACCTTTCATGCAATCAACCTGTAAGTAATAAGCTTCTGGCATCAGTGTTGACCGTCTGGTACACTTATTAAAAAGAGAGAGAAAGAGTATGAGTATCTTTTTTGGAGAATTCTGACTAGAGAGGTATACGACTTGTTTGGTCAGGGCGGGCGTGCTCTAGGACAATCCCCTAACCATCATAGGAAGAGTGAAGAGACTCTATTGCGAAGGATCACACTACCACTTCTGAGGGAGTAAGCCGGCTCTTGCGGTTGACGCTTCTACGCAGGTCAAACGACTCAATGACTATGTTAAGCTAGTCATAGACCCATGCTCTACTTTGGCGTGACTAAAGCTGGAAATAGTGAAGTTATCATTTCGTTCAACTATATTATGACTGGCTGTTGTTTTCAGTTAGTGTGAAAAAATAGGATTCAAAATTTAGCCTTACCTTAAAAAAGTAGTGAAAACTCTCTACGCTATTTCCAGCAGACTGATAAAAAAGTGCGAAAAGATTCTGTGAATTCTAGTGAGGCAGGTGAGGTA
The DNA here is from genome assembly GCA_013436015.1 of Rhipicephalus annulatus. Classification (NCBI taxonomy): domain Eukaryota; kingdom Metazoa; phylum Arthropoda; class Arachnida; order Ixodida; family Ixodidae; genus Rhipicephalus; species Rhipicephalus annulatus. The sequence continues at coordinate 23,797 of WOVY01000581.1, forward strand.
TTTTTGTTTGCATTCGTCTATTTGTATACCCAACCAAAATGTCTGTGGTGTAAATAGTATCAAGTTGTGCAAGATAAATGACAGATATTACCACTATATTTCTGTATTTATTCTATATTATAAGGAATAAATTATTAAGTCGTGACTGCTTGAGGAATCAATCTTGTGGTTTTGCTAAGTTACCCTTCATGTTCAGCGAGAGCAGCCATGAAAAATGGAACCTGAAAAGATGAACGACATATTAAGCTCAGAAAGTGAAATCGTAAAGAGTGGGCAAAACCTACACCTTAAGTGATTTACAAATACCTAAAGCAGGCTCGGAACAAAACAACCAAAGTCAACACTCACAGTAAAAACCATGTTTTTGCCTCAATCATGGAAAATACAACATCTAAATAGTACCTCTTGTAACATGTGACTTGGTGACAAACAAGCTTGCAGCACAAGGTTATGTGAGCTTGTTTTACAAAACAAACACACTTACTTCTTTTCCTACGCCGTATTGTCCAACAATAGGAATTGTAGGACCAACTGACTTGTTTACAGGGCAATCGCCACTGTTGATTTTTCCATCATTATCAGTGAGGTGTCAAACCTCAGCGACACCTTCGTTTGCTTAAATATGGCAATCAACTGGAGTGAAGGAGCTCTAGAAGCATTCCGAAATTCTGGGAATAACCAAACACAAACACACCCGGGCTGAATGACTTATTTTCTACCACGTGTTGTTCAACACACTGTTACAGTACATGTACAACTGACATGAGTGTTTCACTTTAAATACTTTCACAACGAATTCATATTTTAACGTAAGATAATGCGCGGCCCTCGTTTCACATTAAGCCAGGCCTGTAGCTAAGGTGGAGAGATGGGCAGCCTAAACTACCCCCCCCCCTTGAAGATCAGAGGAAGGAGAGTGATTTGCCACTAATATTGAATACAAAAGGTGTTTTTAACGCTTTCAACAAATTCATCACCCCCCCCCCCGCTTTCCCCAAAAATCTTCCTGGGTACGGGTCTGCAATAGGAATTGTAGCTTGTACGAAAGCACTTATTTCATGAGAAATCACTTGGAACATTGCTATCAGAATAAGCCCCCGGCATATTCCGACAAGCAGGCCTATCGTCGAACAGTCAGGGGGCTAGAACTACCATACATAGCTACCTCATTCAGGTGTACAAACTCGATTCAGTTCTAGCAGCGAACATCATCACAGATCTAAGCAAATCAGAAAAACAGCAAACAGAAATTAAGAAAAACAGCGCACGGTGGTGGCCGCAACAACGCGCGCCATCAAAATTTTAAAGGTTTTTCTGCTCCCGGCGAGGCGTGTCCAAAACGTTTAAAGTACTACCGAGTATGTGCTGGCAGCATCGCACCATATTGCTGCATGCATGCAAATTGAGATTCTAGGGGGCGACGCGTGTGTGTGCCTGACGAGGAAGACGAAGGGTGGTCTTCGCTCGGTGTCTGGTCTACCGATCACGCCGCTGCTGCTGCTGTTTTGAAATATATTTCATCCACAGCCTCGTCGTTACGACGTCTCTCTTCCGTAACTCATTTGGTGGAGGTGGAACGTTCCCCGTCCTCACCACGAAGCTTCGCAGTGGCCGCACCATCCAGCCTCCGGTGATGGCTTCTATTGATAACCCCCCCCTCACCGCCATCACCTGGAGCGCCAGATACTACGTACCTTGCGATGTCCCACCCCCGTGATTCCGATACGTTCTCCGCCAAGCCTGGCCTTGACGTCGACTACTGACTCCGCATGTACGAACGCGTTAGCCTGTCTCACCGATGGGACCCAACCATAATGCTCACCAACGTAATCTTTTACTTGGATGGCACCCCGCGTGTATGGTTCGACGCTCAAGAGGCCGAGCTCATCAACTGGGACATCTTTAAGGACCGACTACGTGACATTTCTGGGGACCGGTCCGGTCGACAAACGCCCTCACGACAAGAACTCGCCACCCGAGTACAGTCATCAACTGAATCGTATGTCTCCTACATACAGGACGTGCTCGCGTTGTGCCATAAAGTGGACGAGCAAATGACCGAGAGCGACAAGGTGGGCGACATACTCAAGGGCATCGCGGACGACGCTTTCAACATGCTCGTGTACAACAACGCCACGACCGTCGATATCATAATTAGGGATGCCGCCGCTCCTAAATGGCTAAAAACCGCTGAGTTCGGCCTAAATTTTCACGGCTCCCTGACACGACTGTCACGTCAACCTGTACCGATCTTGGTACCGCACCACCCTTGCACGAGAATGTCACACGCATCGTTCGGCGCGAGCTTGAGGCGGCCCGTCCGGTGCCATTTCATGCATTTCCACTCGACCAGGGCACCGTGCAAACACCTCCGGTGGTGTCAGTTATTCAAGCAGTCGTACGGCAACAAATTGCTAACCTTGATTTTCCTGTCGGCTGCTCCATCTCCTGACCGGACTACAGACCAATGCCAATAAATGCATCACGCCATGGCCCATGCACTCTGCCCAGATCCCGCAAACCGACGGAATGGAGAACAGCAGACGACAAGCCAATCTGCTTCCGCTGTCACCGAGTTGGCCATGTCTCTCGCTATTGCCGCAGCACTTGGATGCCCCCCCCCCCCCCGTTAGAGCCAATTTTGTTCTCCTCGGCTAATAAGAACTTGCTGGAAGTGCATGTGGACGGTCTTTCTTTGACGGCTTTAGTTGAAACTGGAGCTCAGGTGTTTACATTGAGTGGTCGTCTGTGTCGCCGCCTGAAAAAAGTACTCACGCCTGCCGCAACACAAGCCGTCCGTGTCGCCGATGGTGAAACTGTAGCTGTCATTGGAATGTGTACCGCTCGTATTAGCCTTGCCGGCCACCATGTTCCTCTTTTATTCACCGTGCTCGGCAATTGCCTTCATAACGTCATCTTCGGTATGGACTTCTTATCAACGCATTCTGCCCTGATTGACTGTTCCGCTGGCACTCTCTGTTTAGAACTTCCTCTTCGCCTGAAGTCTCACCCTGAACTCCCGAACAGCGTGTGCACCACTGACTTCTTCCGGATACCACCTAAAGCTCTCACATTCGTTGAATTGGCAAAACCCTCTCCCGTGCCCGATGGTGATTATATCGTGACGCCTATTCCTGATGTTCTCCTGGCACGTGGCATTACTGTCCCACACTCTGTCGTATCCATGGCCTTTAACCGAACACTTTTACCTGTTATCCATTTTGGTTTTATAAAACAAGTGCTACCTCGAGGAATATCTGTCACCACGCTAAGACCCTTAATTGACGACCACGTCATCTGTTTTGCGGCACACGTATGTCCCGATCACCCACGTCACTCGCAGGATGCCACGTGCTTGGATGCAACCTTAAGCTCCATGATCGCCCCGGACCTCGAACCTGAGAAACCAGCCACACTCTACCGCCTTCTGGCTTCATACTGCGACATATTCGACATAGACAGCCGTCCACTCGGCCCGACTTCACTCGTCAAGCACCGCATTAACACAGGTAATCCTCATACCATTCATCGGCGACCATACCGGGTGTCTGCCACCAAGCGTAAAGTAATTCAACAAGAAGTTACCAAGATGTTAGCCACGGGAGTTATTGAACTCTGTTCGAGCCCTTGGGTGTCCCCCGTTGTGCTCGTTAAAAATAAAGATGGCACGTGGCGCTTCTGCGTGACTTACCGCCGTCTGAATAGAATCATGAAAAAGGGCGTTTACTCTTTACCCCGCATCGATGACGCTCTCGATAGTCTCCACGGCGCCCGATACTTTTCTTCAATAGACATACGTTCCAGCTACTGGCAGATTGCTGTCAACGAAAAAGACCAATAGAAGACTACTTTTTTAATTCCAGACGGGCTATATCAGTTCAAGGTTATGCCATTTGGGCTATACAACCGAGCGCATGATGGACTCTCTGCTACAAGGGTTCAAATGGTCGACATGTCTCTGTTATCTTGACGTTGTTGTTGTATATTCCCCAACATTTGAGACCCACCTTCAGCGTTTGTCTGCTATTCACAACATATTGCGCACTGCAGGCCTTCAAATAAATCGTTGTGCTCGTTAAAAAGAAAGATGGTACGTGGCGCTTCTGCGTGACTTACCGCCGTCTGAATAGAATCACGAAAAAGGGCGTTTACCCTTTACCCCGCATCGATGACGCTCTCGATAGTGTCCACGGCACCCGATACTTTTCTTCAATAGACATACGTTCCAGCTACTGGCAGATTGCTGTCAACGAAAAAGACCAATAGAAGACTGCTTTTTTAACTCCAGACGGCCTATATCAGTTCAAGGTTATGCCATTTGGGCTATACAACGCCCCAGCCACGTTCGAGCGCATGATGGACTCTCTGCTACAAGGGTTCAAATGGTCGACATGTCTATGTTATCTTGACGTTGTTGTTGTATATTCCCTAACATTTGAGACCCACCTTCAGCGTTTGTCTGCTATTCTCAACATATTGCGCACTGCAGGCCTTCAAATAAACTCGTCGTTGTGCCACTTCGGACGCCGGCAAATTACATTGTTGGGTCCCCTTGTAGACGCATCTAGTGTGCAGCCGGACCAAGAGAAAATTCGTGCAGTTTCAAGTTTTCCTGTACCCCAGTCAGTTAATGGCGTCCAGAGTTTCGTAGGGCTTTGTTCTTACTTTAGAAGGTTTGTGAAAGGTTTCGCAACCATCGCTCGACCTCTCACTAAGCTTCTGAAGAAACACGTCGCGTTTACGTGGGGTACCGACCAAGCTGCTGTTTTTTCTCATCTAATCACGCTTCTGACGACTCCACCTATATTGGCTAACTTTGACCCATCCGCTCCGGCAGAAGTCCGAACCGATGCTAGTGGTCACGGGATTGGAGCCATTCTAACCCAACGCCAACGGGGACACGACCGAGTTGTCGCCTATGCTAGCCGCCTCCTCACAGCTGCTGAGCACAACTACTCCATTACAGAGCGTGAGTGTCTCGCTCTTGTTTGGGCAGTCTCAAAGTTCCGCCCATATTTATATGGCACAAGTTTCTCTGTAATAACTGACCGTCATGCGCTATGTTGGCTTAAGTCACTGAAGGATCCTACTGGCCGGCTCGGGCGCTGGGCTCTGCGACTGCAAGATTATATCTACACGGTGACGTAGAAGTCTGGACGCCTACATCAGGACGCAGACTGTCTGTCCCGCTACGGGGTTGCTGAGTCGAGCATTATACATGAAACCGACACCGGCCCTTGCGTCTTTTCACTTTCGCAAATGACATGCATCGGTGACGAGCAGTGCCGTCATGCGTCCTTGCGTGCTATCATTGTGCCCCTCGAATCCCCATCTTCCAATCAGTCCCATCACTCATTCGTGCTCCACGATGGTGTATTATACCACCAAAATCTCCAGTCGCATGGACCGGCCCTGCTGCTTGTCATTCGAAAACACCTTCACTCGGAATTTCTAAATGAACTTCGTGACCTTCCGACTGCCGGTCACCTTGATGTCTCACGCAATTACGACCGAATACGCCGACGCTTCTTCTGGCCAGAGCTTGCACGCTCAGTCAGAAGATATGTTGTGGCTTGTGAGAGATGTCAGCGCCACAAAACGCTATAAACACTTCCCGCCGGACGCCTTCAACCACTTGACAATCCGTCAGAACCGTTCCTTCGCGTTGGCTTGGACCTACTTGGCCCTTTCCCCTTGTATTCCTCGGGTAACAAGTGGATAGCTGTGGCCACCGACTACACCACGCGTTATGCCATCACACGAGCTCTTCCAACAAGCTGGCCCCAGACGTCGCCGACTTCCCCTCAAGGACGTGGTTTTGCAACACGGAGCCCCACGGCAGCTGCTTACAGACCGTGGCCGCACCTGTTTGTCGAAGGTGATAGCCGACATCTTGCAGCCCTGTCAAACGAGACACAAGCTGACTACGTCATACCACCCGCAAACCAATGGACTCACGGAGCGTCTAAATCGAACTCTTACAGACATGTTCGCTAAGTTTGTTTCTACTAACCACACCGACTGGAATCTTGCGTTGCCGTACGTCACATTTGCCTATAATTCTTCACGCCATGATATTGCCGGTTACTGTCCATTTTTTTCTGCTGTTTGGCTGAGAACCAACGTTGCCTCCAGACACCGTCATACTGTCCCCTGCGGGACCGCGCAGTGAATATGCCATAGACGCTATCACTCAGGCCGCTCACGCACGCGAAACCCCCCGTACTCGCCTTCTGATCTCTTAAGAGAAGCAACGGCGTTTGTGTGACCAACGACACCGCGACGTCCACTTTCCGCCCGGTTCTAATGTCCTGCTCTGGTCTCCAACCCGTCAAGTTGGCTTGTCAGAAAAACTGCTTCCTCGGTACACAGATCCATACGAAATCCTTCGTGTGGTTACTCCCATGACATATGAAATTGGTCCTGGCACCCCATCGCCTTCATGTGCCCAACAGGCTATCGATATTGTACATGTTGCGCGCTTCAAGCCCTACCACTCACGTTGACATTTAGATGAGCCGAGACGGCGCTTCTGCCGCTGGGTATTATGTTACATGCATGCAAATTGAGATTCTAGTAGGCGACGCGCGTGTGTGCCTGACAAGGAAGACGAAGGGTGGTCACCGCTCGGTGTCTAGTCTACCGGTCACGCCACTGCTGCTGGTGGTTTGAAATATATTTCATCCACAGCCTCGTCATTACGGCGTCTCTCTTTCGTAACAATATTTTCAGCTCAATATACCATGTTTAGGCATACAAAAGCTATTTTTACAGTGCGTCTCTGTACACAGGTGTTTATTAGATGCGAAACAGCTCTTAACCTCACGTGTAACGCCGCACGTACGTGCGTCCGTACGCGCGCTCGCAACGCGTTTCCTTCGCCGTATGAGTTGAACTAGGGCCAAGTAGGTCACGCCACAGGTGCGTGTTCACGTCACGCTCCCATCGCAGGCTTCCCTCGCAGCTGCACGCTGATGTCACACTCTTTCTGATTCGCAGCACGCTCGCGGCAGCGTCCGCAGCTGCTGCCCGATCACAATGCACTTTTATCTCGTTTTACCTTCTCCACCACCGCCAACAATCAACTGTGCGTCGAGTAGAAACACTTTTTTGGCTCGTGTATCTGCGATAAAACTTACACGAAACCCAAACCACCTCCCGTGCCTTTGCGTTTCAAACAAACGTTTACTCGAGTAAACGCTACACCAAGTTTCGCTTCAAACCGTTTTTTCAGCAGCCGCCTCCAAACCAGTTTCAACCGGGACAATACCATGCGCACCTCTGTTACTTCGCATTCAATCAGGGTTTCCTTTGAGGGCATGGTTCATAATTTTTACTTATCTTATTATTTTTAACATTTCCACTCGCAGAAGCACGCTTCACACTCGAGTTTCGGTGGAAGTGTTTTATGGGGGGAATTAACGTAAGATCGAATAAGTTTGGCTCATCAACCTCCTGACTTTTTTCAAAATTTTATATATCGCTGCGTGATGAGTGGAAAGAAAAGACACGGCCGCTGGATAAAAGAGCACACGGTACGGCCTGCCGCGTCGGGTGGCCATCTAAGGGAGAGTGCGTGTCAGCCGTAGGGTCAGTTGCGGCCGCTGCAGCGCGACGGGGCGGGGGCGGGAGGGACGGGGAAACGAGTGGTGGCGGCTCCCTCGGGGCAGCAGCCGCCGCAAATTAGCTGGTAATTGTCACAACAGTGACCAACTCAGATGTACTAATCAGAGTTTATTAATCTCATTGCTGTGTTGACATAACATATCCGATATTTAGTAGAGTACGAGGCTCTATCTAGTTAAAAAGCCAATTGATTTCTCCTGTGCGTGGCGAGCATCTCAAGTTTTTTTTTCAGAGCCAGCTTCTTGCTTTGAGGCTGAAAGAAAAACCCTCAATCCATGTAGCTGAATCATTTGGCACTGAATACGTGACAAGGTCGTTGTTCTATTTACGAAGACGCCTTAAACTTACATTTTTCGATTTTTGTGGTGTTTATTCAGCACTTTCGCTTTTTCTCATTGGCAATGCTCGACAATTTTTTGAACTCTTGACAATAGACGTTCATAGTTATTGTATGCTGAAAGTGTATCAAAGAAACATAATTTAAATAGTTTTCATGATATCCGCGTGCTGAAAAGTAATTAAGCATCAAACGCTGCATAAAAGTTGTTTTTTCAGACATGGTAACGCGCTCCTCGTAACTTTTTTATTGAAGAGGCTGCGAAAGTATACATCATTAGAAGTGGCATTCAAACTTTGTGATAGTTTTTACTAGGCAGGTATATATATATATATATATATATATATATATATATATATATATATATATATATATATATATATATATATATATATATATATATATATATATATATATATATATATATATATATATATATGGGATATGGCACAACGGGAGTGTTCTCAACAAGGAGTGTGTTCATTCGCATTCGCATTTTTCAGCATTTCGTCACCCTTTTCATCTCATAATTTTTATATTGTTCACTTGATAACTGCTCACTCACTAGCTAACATTGACGTTACAGTGACTGAAATTTCAAAGAGCCTCAAATCCAGTGTTATGAAGTCGCACACATGCTAAGTATATTTTGTGGCTGTTGCATCTGACACTGTGTTGTATGTATTCTATAGACGTGTTTGGAGAAAGTGAAAAGTTTATTTTATTTTGTGTTTAAGGAGCAGTGGCAACTGCAATTGCGGAGGTTGCTTAATTTAAACAAAATTATTTAATCTGAAGCAACGTTTTCTGACGCGACATACTCACAGTTACTATAATAAATTTAGATTCATTGGAAAGGTGTAGCTCTTACAGATCTGCTAGTTGTGATCAATTATGTTTTGACGGTCAATTATGTTTCGATTTTCTGCGTAGTGTGGATTTTTACAGAAATGTTCAATCTTCACCTGAAAACATTTTTTTCCTTAGTTTGCAGGTCTTTATTTCAAAAAGAGCCTAAGACAGAGCAGTAAAAATTCTGCATGACTTTCTCAACATGCTTACTTATGAAACTGCTTAAATTAATAACACTTGTCAATAAAAATATAGTAGTGCGCCTACTTCAAGAAAAGACCAGGCAAAAGAAACATCTCACGACGATAAAAACATTTTTGTTAGTTTTTATACTTTCCGTACTTATTCTCCTCCACATCAGCTTTCACAATCAATAAAAAGATATTGCATATTATGGTTACACTTGCAGTTACGACTCATAAAATAATGCTTTGTGCAATGATAGGCAATGGTAAATCGGACTTTTTGTCCGCTAAAAATGGGATGTAGGCCTATACTTCAGTCTTTTAAAACACAAGCACCACTTAAATAGCTATCGACTGCATAAAGATGGTAATTCAGAAAATATTTGGTCACGGGAGCGGGAATGAGTGAGGAATCAACGAGCAAGCAAATGCGTACAGGCCGGCATGTTCAGGGGCAAAGAGGGCTCGTTATCCTGTCCTCATATGGATAGGTTATGACACAGTCGGGAGTAACTTCCACGCACGGGCATTGGATTCTGGGTCTTTTGTGGAAATCCAGGCGAACATGTAACCCCAAGACGCTTTCGATGCTTTGTTTGTAGTGAATAAAGTGCGAAAATGGACAAATATTTTGATCACAGCATCCCTTATACTTGTGAACAGGATGCATGGAGACGCAGTAGAAGCGTTACCATTAGAATTTTTCAGCCAATGAGAAATGAAAAAAAATTGCCCTATTTATCTTTCTAACACAGCCAGCCTAACGACGGGGGGGGGATATTGTGCGAACACTGCCCTGCTCATGAGCGTATAATCGCAATGAATGAATGGATGAATGGTTATGCCTGTATCCTTTAGATCGGGCGGTGGCTAGCGCCACCAAGCCGTAATACCTAATGAACCAAAAATTTGATTTATTTTTTTCCTTTGAATAGTGAGGTGGAGGATTAGTACTTTGCAGTAAAGGGTTTCATTTTCACTCGTGCCTTCACTTTAGCCACCAATCAGATAACCTCCTTCTAGTTATTTCTACCCGCTTAAAGTCTATTTTGCCCTCCCTGTCCCTAAACACCAGTGCTCTGAAAAAAACTCTGCGCCATCATCCTGAACTATAGGGTGAAGCCCTTTACAGAACACTATCAAGTGTTCGGCAGTTTCTTCTTCTCCACACGCACTGCATACCGTGTCTACCCCTTCGTATTTGGCCCGATATGTCTTGCTTCGCAATACTCCCGTCCTGGCCTCATACAGTAGAGAACTACCCCGATTATTATCATAGATCTTTTCCTTGGCAATTTCCTGCTTAATTTTCGATAGATCTCTAGTGACGACTTCTTAACCATACCGATTCTCCACATATCGGTCTCAGCTTCCTTCAACTTCTTCTTAACCGATAATTCTTCTTGGTTGGGCCCCCTGCGGCTTTCTAAGTATTTACAAGTCAATTTTCTCGTCCGCTTCCTCCATTTTGTATCGACATTCTTCATGTACAAGTAGCTGAAAACCTTCCTTGCCCAACGCTCCTCCCCCATTTCTCTCAATCGCTTCTCAAATTTTATCTTGCTGCTAGCTTCCCTGCACTCAAATGATGTTCATCCCATATCACCTTGTACTCCCTGATTTGGTGTATTCCCGTGAGCTCCTAAGGCAAGCCTAGCTAATCCACGTTGCTTAATTTCTAATCTTGCTTGAACTTCTGATCTCATGCACAAGACCGCATTGCGGAACGTCAGTCCAGGAACCATGACCCTTTCCATATTCCTCTCACAACATCATACCTATTGTAATTCCACAGTGCCCTAATTTTCATTACCCATGCATTCCTGTTACCTTTTGTCGTCACGTATATTTCGTGTTCCCCTAGGTTCTCAGCCCCATTGCTTATCCATACGCCCTGATATTTGTATTTATCTGTTATCTCTAGCGTGACCTCCGGTATTCTAAGCTCACTACCTTTATTGTCGTTACAAATCATGACTGTTGATTTTTTCTTACTGAATCTGAAATCTAACCTATCTCCCTCATTACCGCAGATGTCCACCGATCTCTGCAAATGTTCCTTGTTGTCAGCCATTAGCACTATATCATCTGCATACATCAATGCTGGTAGTGCCTGTTCAATGAGTTTTCCTTGATTGACGAAAAAGAGGTTGAAGCCCAGTCCACTTCCCTCTAATTTCGCCTCTAATACTTGTAGGTACATCGTGAATAATAAAGGTGACAGGGGACACCACTGCCTAAGCCCCCGTTTTACCTCTGCAGACCTGGATACCTGTTTTTCCCATTTTTAACTACCTTGTTATTTTTATAGATATCCTTTGAAAGATTTGTGACTACATCTTCCACGCCTAGTGTGTGCAGTATTCCCCACAATTCCTCTTGAACCACGCTATCGTACGCTCCCCTGACATTCAAAAATACTAGCCACAGGGGCCTGTGTTCCCGTTCTGCTATTTCGATGCACTGCGTCAGTGAGAACAGATTGTCTTCACACCTCCTGTGTTCCTAAACGCATTCTGCAGTTCCCCCAGCACCCCCTCACCCTCTATCCATGCCTGCAGTCTTTCCTTTATAATCTGCATCGCCAGCCTGTAGACCACTGATGTCACTGTTATAGGACGGTAGTTATTTATGCCAGTTTTGTCCTCCTCTCCTTTATAGATCATGGTCATCCTGCTAAGTTTCCATCCATCGGGAACTTCACCAACAATGATTATTTTGCTCACTACCTCTCTCAAAGCCTGCTTAGTCTTCGGGCCTAATGTCTTTGTTCGCATAATTGGAATGCCATCTGGGCCTGTTGATGTACTTCTAGGAACCATTTTCTCAGCCCTTTCCCCCTCTCGTTGTGGAAAAGGGGCCATTACGCCATTTGATTCATCCTTGTCCATTGTGGTACATAAAGCACTTCTTTGTTGAAAATTTTCTTTCACCCTTGTTCAATGTCTTCGTCCCCTTCTTGCCTAGCACCTTGAGCTGTAGTTATAAACCTCTGCTCTAGGCTTGTCTCATTACTTAAAGAGTTTAGATGGTTCCAAATTTTCGCAGCTGCCTTTCTATCATTTTATGTACTTCTGCCAGCCACTGAGCTCCCTTTTTTCTAATCTTTTCATTGTTCTGAAGGGTTGCATTCCTTCTACAGCTTAGAAAGATTTCCCATTTTCTTTCAACGTCATGTGTCGGTTCACCCCGCTGCTTAGCATGTCTCTGTTCCCAAGAGGCTTCCTGACATTTTGTTATGGCTCTCTTAACTTCCTCATCTCACCAACTTTTTTGTTTGTGTCTCCTTTTCCGGGGTGACTTCTTACATACCTTAGCAAGCTCTAGCTCAAACAGTAAAATTATATTCGTGTACGTGCAGACTGTTTTATTATCCTCATTACTTTCTCAATTTGTTCAGGTGCTATTCTTATTTGTTTTTATGAATAAAAATTCCCCTGTAGTTGCTCAACATGTCCCCTTCCCACTTTCATTGCTCTTCCAAAACTTACCTTGATACGTTTGTGATCACTACCCAGACTTCTGGAGCCACCTTCAACTATGTGCACTCCCCTGAGCTTATCATACATCCTATGTGACATCAGTGCGTAATCTATCGTCGCTGCAGCCTTCCTACCTCCCATGTTGTTTGCCCTTCACACTTCTCGGTACTGTTGCAAATGATCAAATTAAGCTTTTCACGCATATTGATGATCATTTTGCCTGTCGGGTCAGTATGCCTATCTATATCTTCTATGTGCGCATTCATGTCTCCTAGTATAATTATCTCGCACTCTCCTCCTAACTCCTGAATGTCATTTGATATACACTCATTGCCTGGTTTTCCTCTCTGGCCTTTGCTCCCGTCCACAAGTACACAAAACCAAGGAGTGTCATTTGCCCTGCCACTTTCCCTTTTAGCCATAAATGTTCCTTGCACTCCTGCTTGACCCTTTGCCAGTCTGTACTTTTATGAATGAATGCCCCGATACCTACCCCTTTCTGCTGCCTTCTGTTCTATTACAATATTCCCATGCGTGTTCTGTATTGTTAGGAGGTTGTTCCATGTCCCAGAAATGTGTTTCTACAAAACCGTATACCATCGGTCTCTCCTCCCTTAGCTGTTTTTCTATCTCTTCCAACTTCAGACAGTTTATACCACCCTAAATGTTAATATACCGTATGTCTGTATTGGCTCGGTGCTCATGGCTACGTCTATTTCTGCGCCGGACTCTACCTATCTTAGATACTGGTGCCACTTTGGAATCGTATCTGTCTATACCACCTATCAAAGAGTCTCCCTGGTTGTTTTCCTCGTTACTAGGTATCTTGCACCCCAAAGGGCCCGCTTGCCCCCAAAAAAAGCTACTGCGCGTCCTGCAAATCACCAACCCACCTCATGACCTAGCCGCCCATCGAAGTGAATTCTGTCTCGTTAAAAACCACCCCACCTATGCACCTCCCTGTTTATTTCCACCACCTCAACGCCTTTCTCTCAACTCATCCGCAATATCTATTGATTTCCGTTGACAACCGCTCTTAGCAGGTCGCTATCACGCACCGGTACCTCCAGTATCGTGCATATCACTACCTGTACCTGAGGAAAAGTGGCGCGCATGTCATCGACGCCTTTCGCTAGTGTGGTTGCTAGTCCTGCTGTATCTTGATTTGAGTTATCATATAAACCGCCTGAAATTATCACAAAATTTCATCTATCAGCTGTAGTTCTAGGATTTGCGTTCGCTTACCTCATGACTGCTTCCTGCTTGCATCCTGGGAACACCCCTACTGCAATCCTCTTGTCACCTCTAACCCTCTGTTTGATGGCTTCTGTGCATCGATTTAAATTCGAGTCCCCGGCGAGTATCACATGCTGTGATTTTTCAGCTGGAGTGTCGTGCACCTGGGGGTTACTTGCACCTATGACACCGGCTGCTTTGTCCCCTCCCAGCCCCCCCACTACATCGCTGAAGCTGGGCCTTGCAACAATTGAACCGGCTGAACATGTTTTTTTTTTCAAACTTGCTTGCTCTTTCTACTCTGCCATGCTGGTGGCCGGTTCCATACTGTTCTTTCCGTAGGCCGCTCCTCCGTTCACCTTGACTAGTGCTTCCTCGGCGGACTTCAGCCTTTCTCCCATTGCCCTTGTTTTCTCTTGTTCTGTCACCAACGCAGTCTTGAGCTCGGTGATTCTCATCAGCAGGTCACTCTGGACAACCATCATTTTCTGCATTTTTTCCTCGACCTCACATTGCCTACACTTCGCATCAGCCTCTTCTCCATCCGCTTTTACACTTGGGTCCACTTTCAAAGCCACCCCACACCCTGAACACGTTACAGGCTTTTTAACCATGTTTTTCTGACACCAATTGTCCCTATCACTTGTCTCACTCGATAATTACAAAACTCAAGCCCTGCCCTACGAAAAAGAGAAAGTCTAAGCTCTACTACAGAAATTTGCGTGTTCAATGTACTACAATGCTTTGCTACAAAAATTTGCGTGTTCAATGTACGTGCACCTTTTCCACGGGGTGGCAATAAACAAAAAAATACAAATACACGCACAAGCACAAACAAATAAATACCTGGTGAATAACCCCCGAAAAAGCCGTACAATAAAATAAGTGCTACAGGAGTTTTAACTGCTGCCTTATAATTATAAAGCCAAGCTCAAAACATGCAAAACCACTTATCTGCACAGTCGATCGGGAGCGCTCAAAAAACACGTCCATCCACCGTGACAGTCTTGACCGAGCTCCCAATATACTGCAGTGCCACCAAGCGAAATTTAGGAGCGTGCACTCAATGATGGTCAGTAGGCAGATGCTCCCTTGTTAGGCTGTGCTACCCTCATTGTTATCTCGTTAGTAAAAAACAAAAACGAACCTTTTTGCATGTTTCCTGCATCAGTGAAGAAAGTGGATTTTCTGTGACACGATAAATATGATTCGTTTTTGTGAGACGCGAAGTCTTCGTGAAGATAAATGGCAAGTCGCACTTTCGTCGATAGCCCGCAGAGTACGCATATCAGCTTCGCGAAGGTTTTTGTAGCCATATGGTTAGTTAAATGTTATCGCCTGACCTTTGCAGTTAAAAGTCGTCGTGTTCGACGGGCATATAGCATTTTGTGCATTTGTGGTGCTTAAATTTTATAACATTGTGCGTGGAAAGTTACTTGGTGTCGTGGTTAGGTTCGTCACATAGCAAGGCGTGTGACGCGAGCAAGATGGAGACAGTGAGGAAAACAAAAGGAAGTTATATTGGACGAAAAAAAAACTATTGCACATACAGTACTAAAGTCGTACACGCACGCGGTTCACAAACATAAAAAATAAACAGTCTCACAGTCTGAGCCGTAACCCGGTGCCTTGAAGTTGGACCCGTTGCGTACACGGATGCAGTCGTCTCTTGGGTGCCAGGTCAGCATACCACTGTAGAGGGCATCGCCAGGTCTAGGCGTAGCCGCACACTGTCAGCGACGTCGGCTTGGTGGACGTAGTCACCAGCTCCGGTCTTTCGAGGGCGCTCACCGTACCGGAGATGTCCGCAGGACCACTCACCCAGAACTCGTGCCTAGCCACGCCGACAGCCATGCCCTGAGGACGTCAATGGCCCGAGGACAGGAACCCGGTCTTTCGAACCTCGCGCGTAGTTGTGGGTTCGCCCTAGGCTCCCTTGCGTCGTCTTGTCGGCGTCCGAACAGCTTTGTTCTCCGCGAGCGTCTCCTCTTCTTTTTAAGTGGGCGCGCTGCAATGCCCCTTCATTCTTCTCATCTTCCAGGTGTAGTGGCGCTGTCGTCTGCTATGGTCGCATTTTTTAAGCTACTACATCACACTTGGGCTCCGGATTTGCTATTCCAAAACTTGACCAATGCTGGGTCACATATTTTTGAACGTTCGTTGATAGATGGCAGCACACTGTAGAATATTCGCTTGCTGCCGGGTTTCAGAGCGAAATGTTCTCTGCGCCCAGATTAACGTGGTGAGTGACGTATTCTAGTAGTTGTTGAAGTCGTTCGGTGGAGGAAATTCCTCTAGTTGATTTCAGCAATCAGAGTTATTTAGAGAAATCATCAGATTTCTCAGAGGAAATCGAAGAAACCATCTGGACAACAAAGATTTTGCAGTAGACGTAGAAATCTGTCAACACTTACAAAACACCACACCAGGAATCGGACATATCAGGCTTCATATGAAATCCCCATATATGTGCCTTATATAACCAGATATGCCGAATTCCTGATGTAGCCATATATGGGCCTTATACAACCTGATATACCTAATTCCTTATATACCCATATATGGACGTTGCTCAATATAGCCGTATATGGCAATCATCTATATATGACCATACATAAAAGCATCCATATAAAGACAAACATTACCTTGAATGGATACCTTTATATATAGCTATTCAAATGATTCATCGACATGAGTTCAGCTTGTGTCATCGGCTTAAACAACAGACACACAAATCATTCTACAGCTAAAATATTGCTGTTCGTTGAAAGATGTGCGTGAAGTCGCCATCATCTCTAAAACAAAGGTTGTATGTATCCTCTCAACATTCCTGTTCATGTTATCCTCATTAATATCGAGGTATTTTCAAGAAATCATTGCTAACACATAACTTGGCAACCTATTTAAAGTTTGTGGTGGGCGTATATCACTGTTAGACCACTTTTCCTGAAGAGGTACAATGATTGCATTTTTATTTATTGCTTATCTATTGATACTTTAATTATTTATTTATTTCATTATCCACAGATCCAATTAGCTTTACAGTGGGGGAGCGTTTACAAAATATAGAATACAAAAAGATGCATAGTAAGCCAAACAAATAATCAAAGTTGCCTCAACCACAATCCCCAACACCAATACATATATCAATGAGAATTGAAACACACACATAAAAAAGGAACACACTCATTCTAACATAAACTGAAACAAATCATTACAGGTGGTAGAGGCAATGCTAGAAGGCAGTTGGTTCCATTCTCTGATTGTTTTGGTAAAAAGTCATTTTGAAATACGTCAGTCTTGCATGCAATTCCTCTTATTTTGAACCTATGGTCAACGCGTTCTGAGACATAGGTGGAAGTAAATACTTTGCTTTATCGATTCCGACTTGACAATGGTAAATAGCATGAAACAACTTCAATTGCAATTTGAGTTTCGTAAACAAATTTTCAACGGTGTTTTTTTTATTTAAAACCTTTCTGCCGTGTTAAATGAGCGTCCATACTGAGTAAAAAAAGAAAGATTGACTTGCTGTTCACCATATCAGCTGCGTGTGCATTGAATAATTTAAAGAACTTGATAATCAACCTTTGTGGAGTTTGGTCAAAAATTATTAGTATGCAAGCTTGTCATGTACAAGTATTGTGATCAGGAGTGGCCTATATCGTGACTGTTAAAACTGGTGCATGTAAGTCTCTGTGCGCACGGGAACGGAGGCTATTAGCGAGGTCAATATTTCATGCCAACGGGACACGTTGTCTTTTGTAAACGAAACATGGCTTTTGTAAACGAAACCCACTTTCCGTTCTACCAGTAATGCATCAATTAACGCGACAGTCGTAAAAAGATTGTTTCGCAGTAATTCTGGCGTAGGAATCACTGATTCTGAGTGAAAAGTGAAAAATTTTCTTTGAAAAATTTTCTTTGAAAAAGTGAAAAATTTTCGTGTGTGTAAGGGAAAGACGTGTATACTAAGGACTCGTTTTTTTCGTGTTTTGACACAATAATAAAGAAATCTAACAAACATTAATGCCAAGGAATAAATTAGAACAAATACAATGTGAATAAGAAGCAAGCAAAAATGGGTGAACAAATAACCTGCCGTGAGTACACGGTACGTTATTTTTTCACCCATATATATATATATATATATATATATATATATATATATATATATATATATATATATATATATATATATATATATATATATTATTTATTATTTATTAATACTCTTGTTATTATAGAAAATGAGCAGGTCACCTTTGCGTACGAATTGTTCTATATGACAATCTGAATAAAAGTTTGTGAGCATGGTGCTATACATATACGCGGTTCATCGCATACAAGGGAGCACTTCCACTTGTGAGGTTCTACTTGATATGTTACATATGGTGTGGCCGTGCCTTATCAGGCCGAATTTGACCTCTTATATGAACCAACTACGCGTTATACGGCTACATATAACACCATATGTGAACCAATCTCATCAAATATACATCCGTATACGGTAAATAGAGGCCACATATCCTAGCATATATGCTTATATGTGGCCACATATAACCTATATGAATGCCATATATGGCATTTCCGTAAGGGAACGCACAGAGAGGGCCAGCTACTATGAAGGATGAGCTGTCCACTCATGAGAGTGAGTAGCACTTCACGTCCCCTCGTGCGTTAATTTTTTCATTATTATATTTCAATTTGATTGTATTTAGTGCATAATATCCTTCAGTGAAATCTAGCCCCGCCGTGGTGGTCTAGTGGCTAAAGTACTCGGCTGCTGACCCGCAGGTCGCGGGATCAAATCCCGGCTGCGGCGGCTGCATTTCCGATGGAGGCGGAAATGTTGTAGGCCTGTGTGCTCAGATTTGGGTGCACGTTAAAGAACACAAGGTGGTCGAAATTTTCGGAGCCCTCCACTACGGCTCCTCTCATATTCAAATGGTGCTTTTGGAACCTTAAACTAGATATATCAAGCAATCAATCAATTCAGTCGCGTCTAACTAAAAGCACATTTTGTGTGCACTACTTCTAGCCGAATTGCAGTGGATAATATGGAGCACCGCCTGCCGTCTACACGCTCGACCTCGACCAGCGAAGTGAAATTATTAGAGCGATAAAATGTGCAGTTACGACTACAATGAACGCCTCTCTGATAACTTCTGCTGTACTTCATCGGTATCTTCAGAACAGCGTTGTTCAACAAATTTGTGCAATTTCGATGTCCAGGTCGCGGGTTTGAATCCCGGCTGCGGCGGCTGCATTTCCGATGGAGGCGGAAATGTTGTAGACCCGTGTGCTCAGATTTGGTTGCACGTTAAAGAACCCCAGGTGGTCGAAATTTCCAGAGCCCTCCACTACGGCGTCTCTCATAATCATATGGTGGTTTTGGGACGTTAAACACCACAAATCAATCAATCAATCAATTTCGATGTCCCGAAAAGTATATGTGTGCTATCTTTTCGATATTCATGTTATGATCGCGCTTTTGGATCCTGCAACATGTCGAGTGCAGTTGAGTGCCCATGGCTAGAGTCTCAGCACGGCTGCGACCCATGCGCTCCCTAAAGAGATGTTCAATACTTGTGTTTCATTAAAAAGGACACTTCATCTTCCTGACAGCGCAAGTAATGACGAAGGCGTAGTATGTTTGCAAACCATCGATCGCCCCGTTAAGCATTCGGTACTGTGCAGCCGTGATAGCGCTACGCGCTATAGGTGCTACTGCGACAAATTCGTCATGCAGGCTCGATAAAAACTACCTCGGAGTGCCATTCAGTTCATACATTACTTCTAGTTCACGCAGTTTTCTGTAGCACGCACAGCATTTCAAAAACCGTCGTTCATGGATGGTAACAGAGCTTAAATATAACCTGTCACACCGCGGTAAATATTCAGGTGGTGAGCTTCTATGGTTTCAGAAAGTATCTTGGTCTCACGTAAATTTCAGGGCAGCTCATGACTTTATTTGGTGAAAGTGGCACGTTGTGTACGTCCACAAGTCACACCCTTTGATATGCTAGCAGACGGATTGACGCACCTCCAGGTTCCATCTGGAATCGTACAGCGCTACTCCTATAGTTCCTGGGCATTGCGAATACTTCAGCACTTCGAAGTGTAACAGATAGGTTAGTTGCCACTCTTGCACTCTATCATAGGAAAGACAAGTAGTTTTAAAATATTTTGACAATGTTATATCTTAAGCCAAACGACCGAAAGCCCTTTCAGTTAGGCCCTGACCCAGTTGTACACAAACCGATTGCACCAAGCGGCTGTGGAAAATGCTGATCCGGCACTTTTTCGTCATCCTTGCAAATCTTTCTCTTTCAGTTAGCGACACAGAGATGTAAAATAGTTCATCGCTACACATAACAAGCAATATTCTAAAATTACTAGCCCACCTTACTTCATTAAGTAGGCTGTTGTGATAAAGAAGATGTAGAGCTAATTGCTTCTCATCGCATTTTGTATATAAGCTCATATGAAATAGTTTCGGAGGGACATTAGGAACAAAGAGCTTGTTGAAATGAGGACATTTAGATCCACATCTGCGCACTTTGATTCCTATTTGAGTGACATCAAGTTTTTCAGTACCGGCATCTTAGTACCCCACCCATCATTTCGGTTTGCACTGCCAGTCATAACGTCCTGCACTAAAGCCGTACTTACATCATAAGGGCCAAACTCCATAAGCGCGAAAATGCACGCGACAGCGACGAGCGACGCTATGAGCGACGAAACATGGCGTTCGCGCGACGTGTCGCGGGGTAGTTTTCGCGCGATCGCTCGGTTCTACAGATTCGGAAACCGTCGCTCATCGCCCGGAAGTGCTGGGCTCAAGCAGCCAATAGCGAAAAACCGGAAAAGACGAAGACTACATAGGTGCACGTGACCCTGCCCGAGTCACGTATGCGCAACAAGAAATAACGCAATGTCTATTACGCATGCGCATATAAAAAGTGCTGCAAGGCAATAATAAACACTTTCCGTTCCATTACACAACAATATATCTTATTTTTAAATTGGAAACCGCTCGCTACGCGGTTTTCTTGGTGCGAGTTGACGGCCTCATGCCAGCAACAGTGGAATTCGCTCGCCGAAGCCGTCGCGTGAATGAGGTTTGCCTGCGCTAGCGACTGATCGCGCGACGCCGGTCTACGTCGCGTCGCTCGTCGCTGTCGCGTGCATTTTCGCGCTTATGGAGTTTGGGCTTAATCTTGCAATGAGGGCTTCCAAGAAAGAAGCGTTTAAGTGTGAAGCATTATTTAGCAAACTTGAGCAACTTTGAGCGTATCTATCTATCTATCTATCTATCTATCTATCTATCTATCTATCTATCTATCTATCTATCTATCTATCTATCTATCTATCTATCTATCTATCTATCTATCTATCTATCTATCTATCTATCTATCTAGCCGCCTACAACTTTTAGCTTTCCTGGCTGTTTCCATTGGGTACCGATACCAAAATTGGTATGGGATAACTTGACAGTATAAAGCGCATAAGTGACTAGTCATACCATGCAAATCATGACATATATGTCATGTATGTCATGATTAGGATTTCATGGTCTTGCTTCTTTTGCGGTGGTTTCGCTTACATGAAATGTAGCAAAACTGGTATAGTGTGACATGACTGCATGGCGAACACAAGTGATAGACCCTAACGTGAAAATCATGACATGCATGACATGTAAGCCGTGATTACATGCTCATTACTATGTGATGCACTCGCGACTGTTTCGCTAGTTCAATGACTCTGTTGTGTCAATGCCAGTGCAAACGCGCCTTCTCAACGGAAGTCGTCCGTCCGCCTTAACTCAGGGAGTGGTTATGCGGTGCTATAAAAGTGGTTGCGCTGCTCACGTCACACGTGCGTCCGAGCGCTTTCCCCCGAAGATACGATAGACGTGTTTTCCACACCAAAATCATACGTCTATCAGATTTGCTCTTTCATGCTGCTTCTTTTTGGCTCGAGACAATGCACTGCCGCGTCACATAGACGCGCTTGCAGAAACGTTGCATTGACGCTTCCCCATTGGTTGCCCCCATAGCGCCACCAACAGCGACACCATATCTCAAAACACCGTATATTTTATAGAGTCAGCGTGACTGCCAACATTGTGAACACGAGGAATGCAAGACGCCCCCCCCCCCGGTCACTACAAAGGTGAGCAAAAATTACTTCTAATGATTTCCGTCATAAGGCACTGCATGAGGGACTACTCTCTCCCATGACCGCGAAGCACAGCTGATGCCTAGGCGCTAGGAGAGAGCAGGAAAGGGATACAGGAGCAGGTGGTGAATATATTGTTACTGTGATTACAAACACACGCAAGAGAGAAATGAGTGTATTTCCAATAATTACAGGTATGTGTGACACCCCAGGACCGCCAGCCTCTCATGCGGTGAGTCCGCTTCTTCTTCATAGATTCGTCTCGTAACATCAACCCCGGCGGACGGGGCTGATGTAACCAGACGTTCTTCTTGCCCACTGCTTCGTAACATCACCCCCAGTGAACGAAGCGCCGTCACGGCGCCGCTAAGTTTATCAGGACTGCAGTATAGTAGCGTTTTAGCCGCGATACACGAACAACGTCAGTAGGTGGTGTGGCAGAA
The DNA here is from genome assembly GCA_013436015.1 of Rhipicephalus annulatus. Taxonomy (NCBI): domain Eukaryota; kingdom Metazoa; phylum Arthropoda; class Arachnida; order Ixodida; family Ixodidae; genus Rhipicephalus; species Rhipicephalus annulatus. Next base: position 46,142 of record WOVY01000581.1, read on the forward strand.
GATGAGTGTGGTTGAACGAGAGTGATGAGGTAGTCGACGTCGGTGACCTTGCGCAGAACTTTGTAGAACCCTGTGTATCGTAGGAGGAGCCTCGTAACAATATGGATCGGGCGCATCTGGCTGGCATTGATAAAATAGAGGAGGCGTTGGCTAGCTTCATGTATATAAAATTTGGTATTACGGGACGTGAATGAATGAAGGAGGTATGTGACTGGTGCAAACATGATAATCATGAAATACGTTTGATGTAACATCGATCCATGCTTTGCTCATAATGCGCTTGTGGCCGTTTCACTGCCTTCCGCTATACCAAAATGGGTATTTCGTCACGCGAAGAGGCAACGAAGGTAAATGACACGCCCAAACATGATGATCATAACATGTGTGTCATGTAAAACATAACAACAATCTACGCTGCGCTCACAGGCGTTTTTCTAGCTTCACATATACGACATTTGGTACTACGTGACGGGAACGGACGACCAAAGTAAATGACACGACCAAGCATGATAATCATGACATGCATGTCATGTCACAACTTGACTGCATGTCATGTCACAACTTGGCTACATGCCACACTCATGATGCGCTTGTAGTTGTTTTTATAGTTTCACATGTACTAATTTCGGTGTTACGTGACGTCAATGAATGGTGAAGGTGAATGACTGGTGCAAAAATGATAATCATAAAATGTGTGTCATGTAAGAACATGGCAACATACTAAGCTAATAAAAAGCTCGCAGCCGTTTCGCTATCTTCACATCTACCAAAATTGATATCACGTGACATTAATAAACCACGAAAGTAAAGATATGTCCAAACATGATAGCCATGGTATGCGTGTCATGTAAAACATGACTACATGCTATGCTCACAGCGCACTCACCACCATTACGCTAGTTCTACCTACACCGAATTCAGTATCACGTGATGTTAATAGACGACGAAGGTAAATGACTCGTCCGGACATAATAATTATGACATGAAAGTCATATACGGCATAATTTACGTCCACCTCGTAATGTTGTGCTAATTTGAAAGTGACATATCAACCTTCCTGATTGATTTGTGGGGTTTAACGTCCCAAAACCACCATATGATTATGAGAGACGCCGTAGTGGAGGGCTCCGGAAATTTTGACCACCTGGGGTTCTTTAACGTGCACCCAAATCTGAGTACACGGCATATCAACCTTCCTCATTCGTGCTGCGCATATCATTGATTCCCACTCTATGTGGAATCTGCTATATTTTTCTAACAAAATCATGTGCAAATAAAGAATAAAAAAACCGCTGCACTGAAACTTTTCATACAAACAGATGATGTCATCCTCAAGAGTGACCATGATTTGCTGGCTTCTTTCAGAACCGCTTGAGCGTTGTGCGAAAACGTAAACATAGACCAATATGGCATGTCCAAAAAATTGAAGAGTGGTTCACCTGGGCTGTTGTGTAACAATAAAAATGTTGTACTTATCGGTCATTTGTACGACAGCAAATTTTTCATAAATATATTTTCTATTAATATTAATTATCGTAAGTCCTACTAAGGTTGAGACAGTGAAGCGTGCGGTTGGGAGAGTTGGCATAGAATAACCAAATTGTGATTGTAATGGAGAGCCTGTCGCTCACAAAGCGAGTTGTTCTTTCACTTTAGTTTCGACATCTTTTAAAATTCTACGGCCTCCTTTCTCTGTGCCCTGTGGTTTTCCGCTGGGGTTGCGCGAAAGCCTCGTCTTATAAGCGTAGCTCCTTGCTCGTGGTTGGAGAGCGGCACCGTACTTGCTCTCGTTCAGGAAGAAAGTAGGAAACGACAAACATCCTAAATCAAGCAAGGCTCCCGCGTGCGATGGACCTCTACTTCGGGCCTAGCAGACGCCCCATGTTTTAGACAAGTATTGGCCAGATAATCATCTCGCGCCGCTGTGGGGGGTCCTGACCATGTGTTCGCTTTCCTCAACTGAGAGCTAGAGCCTCATAATAGAATTCATAGTACCACATGAGCGCTCTTTCAATCTATCGTTACCGCTTATGTTTCTTTTATCACCATTACTCTCTTCTGTTTTTCTACTTCTCTAGCGCGTACTTCGGCCGAGCGTACCAGGAAACAACCACGCCCTACGTTAACCAGTCACAGCTCAGTGCCTTTCTTTACAACTAAACCCATTCCTGTCTCTTCTTCTTCTACGCCCGACAAGAAAAAGATGCCTTATGCAAGGATATTTATTTGACCCTGAGACCGCAATAAATCTACCTTTAGGGACGCACCAAAGTCTAAAGCCTGAAAAATTACCGAAACGGTGCAAAGAAGAGGTGCCCACCTCAGAAGAAGAAAACAATCCACAAGAAAGGCCGAACGAAACGTTCGGAAAACTGGCGCTTCAAGACGCATGACAAACGGGCCGATTGTTTTTCTTTGTTTGTAGCATAAACATCTCACTCGTTCTTATCCTTAGCCCTATGTCTTGACATTTCGAAATATTTTGACGAGTTCACCGCGGAAGCCCGAGCGTTGAGGGCTTCCGCGGTGAATCACTCTGTATAGATTTTCGCCATGAAGATAAATGATTCCATGAGGTTGTTTTCATGGCCCACTGAAATGTTAAACACACGTCACAGCCAACACATCGCTCAGTGTATAGTTAGGAAATTGCAAAAAAGCTACACCATTAACTAAGAAAACTTGACTAAGCACTTACGTTTCCTGAGTTCATTTTCACATAGCAAAAGCTCGTTAATTCATTATTCCAGGGACCAGGAAAACATCCAACTAAAGGGAATTCCCAATGAATGGAAGTATCACGACAACAACGAACAAGTGTTCTCCACGTCAATGCATTCTCATTTTTTTTGGTGAATACGTGAATTCAATACTTACAATTTATAAAAAGTGTAAAAGCCACAATTCTGATCATTCTCGATTTTCCGCAAAAAATGACCGTGGCTCAAGAATCCGGTGGTTTGTTCCGAGAATTGCTCTGTACCTATTTTTTAATACGTGCCGCCACAAATATAACACCACCTTGAACACGTTACAATCATTTGTTTTCAAGTCACCGGCAGCGATCAATCACACTGGAGCTAGCGAGATTTCTGCCAGCATGTTGGCCACAGCTGAAGTTCTCCATCTTCAGCAACTTGCCATATCTCAGTTTTGATATATATATAGCGCATGCATTTCCAGAAGACATGCCGAAGCTACTGAGTACCGTATCCGCTATGGACGATACCATGGTCGCTAAGGACAGGATCATAGCGTCCACACAGTTATGAGGCACGCGCGGGGCCTACCACCAGAGTCAAAACCGCTAAACAGCGCATCTGTTGCTTAATAAGCCCGGCTCGCTAATGAACAATCATGGATGGAGATCACACACTTCTGCAGACATGCGACGAAAAGGAAACTACTGCTTGTCACGGCTTTGAGCTAGGTCACTATCGACGGGTTTGTAGGTAGTGCCCATGCAGTTCGCATGCGCCAAATAAATTCGAAAACGAAACAAGCTTCACACAGTCGCTGAATTCTTGGTCGTCCCTAACGCAATTGTGGAAGGATAGCGGATGGCGACGACGCCTTTCTAAAGACTGGCGCTCGATTCAGTTGTTCGCGAACGCCTTTTTTACCCCTTTGCAGCGCACATTCGCCGCGCTTTGTACTTGTCGCATGCCGATAATTGTCTGAATTAACTGGTTTGTGGCCAAATACAACCGAAAATAACGAAAGTTTTATGCAATAAACAATACATATATATGGCTAGAACAGCAGATGTCCTAATCATTCAATTTTTTAAATTATATAGAGGCGCTCGATTGAACTAGCTTGAACTGTGGTAAGTAATTGTAGGAAAATGTCCTGACTACTTCCTTCTCCCGTTTTTTTCATATTGCGATGAAATACGGCTAAAAAAGAGGAAGAAGCGGAATAAAAGCCTATTATACCTCAAAGTTATATATGTACGTAAATCACTGCTGCCCTCAGTCTAGAAAATAGTATGAGAGCAATACAAAAGGGAAATAAAAAGAACGAGGAAGAGCTACAAAATAGGCAGTGAAAGTACAGAGGATATCGAAAAGGGGGGACTAAAAAAATTTGTTTGAATTAGTGCATAAGAAAATTCAGTTTTATACGTGTACAGCACCCCTCCTTTCACACACAACACGCTCACACGCACACACGAAGCCGAACTCGAATTCGCTAAAAATAGAGCTAGTTTGATATATCGTATACTTCAAGATCAAACTTTCAAGTAAGTTACAATGTTTTCCATGCGAATTTTAATGTGAAAGCCAGTTTTATGGCACTGCTTTACGATAATGCAAAAAGAATAAACCTTGCTTACAGCAGTACACAGAGATTTGTATGCTTAATTTTTTGGCACAGTTTGCTGTTTGGGATGGTGGTTATATGCAGGCACGGTTTGTAGGCACGAAAACGTGGTATTGACCTAAGTAGCAAATAAAACATATTTAATCAGCTGTGAAAGCTTGTGGGCACTGGAAGGCCGTATAATGTTGGCGCTGTTTTTCAATAATATATGCAGCGTGCTTCTCGGGACGTCCTACGGAGCGGCGATGTCAGATTCTTTTTTTTGCCATGTTTGAATGTGTTGACCACCGCCAGCTTTGCGGAGACTGGTAAGGTGTTTTTTTGTTTTACTCTAAAAATGAATGAAGGAAGAAAACAAAAGAGAGACCGCAGGCAGGTTCACCACTCCCATACTCGTCCGCGTTGTAGTGCCTACGACAACCCTATGTGCGCATTTCACTCCTTGGATTAAGAAATGAGAAAGTTCTTTCTCCCTTGGCCTTGAAGCAAGAAGCTGTGAACTGTCTGAACACTTTCCGTGCTGACAGAATCCACGTTTACATGAATGGCTCAACCACCCAGACTAGCTCTACCGGCGCCAGCGTCATGAAATCGCGACCGATCAACATACTCTACAAACTCTGTCATGCGAGCACAACAACTGGTTTGGAAATTGTTGCTCTGCGATGTGCTGTCAATTACATCAAGGAATTAACGGCCAATCGATGGGCAGTATTCTGCGATTCAAAGGTGCTCTACAATGTCTTTGTCGGCACTTCTTCGCGGGCCGCACGAACAACTTCTGTGACAGATCAGAAAATGGCACACTATGCGACTGGAAAAGTTAACAATGTTGTGTTTCAGTGGATACTATGTCATTGCGGTATCTCCGGTACTTACTTGACCGATGAAGCTGCCAGAAAGTAACACGTACAAACATACTTCTTTCTATACCTTTATGTAAGATCGATGTGGCTCGACACTCAAGTGAGCTGGCGCAGAACATGACACTCGAGAAGTGGCAATCATGACAGTTCGCACATCATCGACTGTATTCTCTCGACCAATCTCTACGATTACGGCTACCCCTTGGTCTTTCTAGGGAGGAAAGTACAGTGTCGTGCCACCTACGTGTGGGCGTAGCCTTCACCGATGCCTCCGCATTTAAGACTGGGATGGCCTACAAGGCGGAGTACAACGACTGTAGCGTCAATGACACTATTGAATACATTTGTGTTACTGCACGGCAGACGCAAATGAATAGCTTCGCCTCCGCACTGTTTTAAATCAATTGGATTGAAGGAATTTTACTATCCAGAAGGTATTCCTGCCATGATGGTGCCCATACCAGTACCGAAAGGCAAAGAAAGCGCTGTGGCGTTTCCTCAAGGACACCTTTCTAATTCATAATTTGTGATGTGAAACGTGAAACTGTTACGCGTCGGCACAGTCAGTGACTTTTTCTTCCTCCTCTATACCTTCCCTTTCACCGTGCAGGATAACTTGCCGGACTCAGCTGTAGTTGACCCTCCCGCCTCTGTCGTTTTTTTTTTCCTCTCATATATCGAGTGGCTACCCCACGCAGTGGAATAGGGGAACGTGAGTACAAAGATTACGGAGAGAGACGGAAGGTAAAAACAAAATATTTCTCATTTATAGTTGATCAATTTGACGAATATGTGCTTTCTACCGTCCCAAAACCACCATATGATTATGAGAGACACCGTAGTAGAGAACTCAAAAATTTAGACCACCTAGGGTTCTTTACCGTGCACCCAAATCTGACCCATGGGTCTATAGCACTTACGCCTCCGTGGAAAAAGCAGCCGCCGCAGGTGGGATTCGATCCCGCTGTTTACGGGTCAGCGGCCGAGTACCTTTTCTCAATTGCAGTAGACATCGTGTTAAGAAATGTAGCTGACAAGCGAACAGTGACGCCGCACGACTGCAGCGACAAGGCATCAACGGACAAAGCATGGACGTGCTCGCAAGATAATATTTCTAATAGCTTTACGTTGCGTCGTATCAAAACCACAGTTTATTCTCCCCAATGCATGCGGGAATGTCCGGGTCCGTGAGAAAATGCCAATTGGTGAGAAAAAACGAACTTGGGAGCATTTACACTACCCGATCAGTTATTGTTGGATGTAGGCTTCCTTTACATATACGCTAAAGCAGTGTCATTTTCGAAATAGACCAATACAGTGAGGTTTTAATGTATATATATATATATATATATATATATATATATATATATATATATATATATATATATATATATATATATATATATATATGTGTGTGTGTGTGTGTGTGTGTGTGTGTGTGTGTGTGTGTGTGTGTGTGTGTGTGTGTGCCAAAATGTGCTCCTCGCATGAAAGGCTTCCATTCTCTCTTTTGGCATAGCCGCCTAAGTTCAATAATTACAAAGTTTCTGAAATCGATTTCCCAGTTACTGCTCCAAATTATATCTTTAGCCATGTTGAGATGTTTCCGGCTGCCGAAGAAGTAATTCTGAAGACATCAATTGAATGTCACAGTTGCCTTATTTTTGAGAATTTTGGACACGTATATTCAAACACCCTGTATGTGTCAAATTGAACGGGCACAGGCTAAATCATGCGAATTGTATTCCTAAGTGCTTTACGGCAACCAAGGGGGTGTCCAGGCTTGTAGAAAGTTTCGCTGCCAGAAATAGTACACTTATCGGATCGAATGAGCTGAGTCTGTACTATGACCAATGCCAAATTGATATAACATGACAGACATTCTACATAAAGTGTATGAGAACATATTTTCTTTGTTTTTAATCGTGAAGCTGGTTATGCAAGCCATTAGTTTGAAGTCATCTACACAAATCTATTATCACTATGAACCAGCGTGCGCTATATTCATCGTGCTCCTAGTTAGTTTTGGTTCCAAAGCAGTGCACCAATCTGTCTTGCGGGGGAGGGAACCTTGATGGATGCGAAAACAAGTACGGAAAGAGACAGAGAAAGAATGAGACAGAGAGAAAAGAAAACAGGGAAAGTTTTGGGGAAACGAAATTATTGACGAGGTGAGATTGGGACACGTGCATACAAGATCCGAAGGTGAGTATTGTAACCACTCGACTGTCCAGGAATTCTAGCAGAGCATAACGTAGCCGTGCATGGTCTAGTGTAACAAGGGTCGGCGAAATGGGATTGAGGATGATGAGGAGGAAAAGAAGGGGAGAAAGTAAAGCATATCGTCAGCGATAGACAAATACAGCGTTCATCACTGGGGCAATTATGGCGTGTCAGCCGATGACATTGTTATATCTTTACATCTGTTTACAATCACACCGATATGTAATTAGCAGTAATAAGTATTAACAAAAGTAAACAAAACAGCACCCTATACGTACACTGCCGCTGTTTTTATGCAAGAAATTTAGCTGGTTTGTAGTGCACACAAAGCGAAACTATACAATGGTGGGACTAAACTTCAATGATTTGTTTCTTCATTTGAAGAAAAGCTACATTGATTATACTTCCTGTGGCCAATGAAATGGAATGAAAATCTTTATTTTCCTGTGGCCAAAGTTATTGGAATTCTCAATTGTATGCTATTTTCTGCTTATTTTTTCTTGGACCACTTTAAGGTTTTCAGATATTTCAGCATATGCTAAAGTAACATTTTTATCAGGCTGAATATTTTGTTTTACAGTCCTTGCGTCGCACACAGGCGCAAAAAAAAGAGATAGTAGGCTTCATGGAGAGTTCTATAAAGTAATTTGTGTATTTGACATGTCATCGTTTTTTGCAAAAATATTCCCGAAACATCATAGTTTTATCATTTTTGCCTTCACCCTAAAGAAGCTAACATAGGAAACTGTTTTATTTCACAATGCTCAAAAAACGCACTAAAGACGGTGTTGAAACAATGTGTCAAACGGTCAATTTGTAGCAATTCTATTTGTACCTGGTTTCCCAACATTTCGTGAAGTTCGAATGGTGTTCCTATGTTCAAAAAATTTTGCCACTCACATTATTCTGGGAAACTACTGCAGAAGTATAGTAATATTCCCAGATTTTTTTAAAGAGAAACTATTATCTGTCGATCGCCACTATTGGGAAAGTTCCTGAGAAATGATGCACATTTAATACAATACAGCACACGCCACACCAGTTCCGCATTAACAGTTCTACTCGTTTCGTGAATGTCAGCTCTTAAGTGGCGTCTCCATGTCACATGGAACAATCTAAGACAATGCAATGAAGGTGGCGCGTCCATCTACTAGTATGACAATGATCTACGTAAAGCAACTTTTACCGAAGCTGTGCCACATACATAGCAGACCCCGCATACATGTATTAATTCATACGAACGAAAATATTTTGCGAGTGTATGAATTTTAAAACACACGTGCCCGGTGTATTCAGCCTCGCATAGTCCTGAAAAAAGTCGTCCTCGCTTTCAGCTGGCATAGTGGAGGGGATCAAAGAGCACCTGATGCATAGCCCGATATGCATACCGAAAGACCTGCAATCTCCTTGATATTCCGATGGGGAGGGAGTATATTTTAAATATAGTTACAAATTATTTACGGCCAACTCAGAAAACGCCAGGCCTTCACGGAAGGCGCAATACAGTCACATCAAAAGCTAGAAGAGCGGCTTTCAGAGCCTTTTCTAAGCACTCATTGGGTGCAAGTAAATGTGCAAGCATATTTACTTGATACCTACTATGACATTAAAAATTATTGTTGAGTAGTAGGTCGGTATTCGCTGTGCTATTTTCATTTTTCTGAGAAGCTAAGCACTTCGAGAAATTTTGTGGAATTTGTTCATGCAGTGGCTGACGACGATGAGGAATTATACCTAAAGTGGCTATGTGCCACAGTTAATAGGTGAACAAGAAGAAGCTTTTGTTATGGGTTGGAGCATTGCATGACCCGCTCCTTACGCTTCGCATTGTGCGACGACTAGGTTTTCCTTCACTCTTTTAAAGGCTTTATAAGTATTAGTAACGCGATTGCTTCGTATTAACGCGATTGTTGGCAAGTTTGCCAACAAGTCCCAGCATAGGCGTGGCTCAGTGGTAGAATACTGGGCTGGCACCCAGTGGACCCGGGTTTGAGCCCCACTGTGTCATTAGTGCTAGATCTTTTTTTTTTCAAATTTCTTGCGATGTGGTTACGGACACCGGCGGTGGCGGCGGAAAACTACGGCGCCACGCATAACTACAGTTTGGATATCCTAACAGCTTTCGCTGTAAAAAGCCTACAAGAAATAAAGAAGTACGCCTCAGTATTTTCGGGAAGGAGAGGGCGAAAACACATAAAAATAATACAATCTACTTGTTTAGCTTTAATGCACATGGACACAAGTACATGTACATGTAGAGAATGGACAGTCTGCTGGCTGCAACGAATATAACCGATGCATGATGAGAATATTAGTTTTGCGAGGGCAATGCACTTTCGTGGTGGAGACGATGAACGTAAACACCCAGCAGAAAAAAACTTCGCTGAAGCGCAAGTATTGCGTATCGCCCGTTCTCTTGGATAGCTCTGACGGGGGAAATATGCGTAATTGTGCTTTAAATAGATCTCACAAAAAAGGCAGATTCCACGTACCACTGGAATTGATGTTATGCGAAGCATACGAAGAGAACCTGACTGTGGTGTATTTTGTTATTTGACGAGGCCTTTCAAAATGGCACTAAAGAAATGTACAAATGTTTTACACACTTACATATATTGAGCAGTCGCATACGTTTTATATAACCAGTTGCTTACATATGCGTAAATCAGCCAACAGAAACATAGGCACTACCGTCGCTATAAATGGTAAGGTCATATGCAGTGCTTATAATATGCCGGTCAATAGCCTATGAAACGAGCCTTCCGCCCACTTTGCTAGCGATTTCCTTGAGCGCATGGATCACACTGTGTACGTGAGATGACCGAAATTTTCCGTTTTTTTCTGTGCTGGGTGGGTCTTGGTGCTATGTCTGGAAAGCTCCTTCAGTAGGTTTTGCCAAGGCACTGAGTAAGTCAGTCGGGTTGCGCAGTTTGAGTCACTCGATCTGGGCACCAAAGTTCTTTTTCCCGCTTGGTGAAGCAGGCTCTCTTCAGAGCACTCCAGAGAACATCTTAAGGCAACTGAACGTTTCACGAGCTTGGTGCGCGCCAAATTGATTGAAAGAAGGCCCTTCTAAGACCTCAGCGCATACTCCCAGCAAGCGTAAAGACTGTCAACGTACAGTGCCAGGTTTAAAAAGCTGAAGCAACTGTCTTTGGGCTGCGAATGCACAGACTATTGCCTGTGATTCTTTGTCGATTAAACTGCAGAGCCTGAAGAGCGCCAGAAAATCGTCGACGAATCCTATAGCTTTTAGGATATTGTGGCCTGTAAGGGCGTCCTGCAGCTGCTTATCAATCGGGCGAGCCAGAAGCAAGTCGCTTAAAACAGGCACAAGGCAAGAACCTATAAATATGTCCTCTTTGTGGATATGAAGAACACCTTCATGTTCGAGGAACGTAGAACGTCTATAAAACTGCAGAAACTTTATGAAGGCTGACATGTTAGTGCCACACGAATCCTGAAACTGAACTGTGTCGTGTTCATGGATGTTCTCACTGATGGCTTGAAATATGATACCATGAGGCAAAGAGTAATATAGATTCTTGACATCTACGGAGAATGCTAGACATCCACCGAAAACCAACTGGCCCTTCAAGACACCTTTAAGCATGCGATCACAATAGCTTCTAGCTAGACATTGCGGATAGATAGATAGATAGATAGATAGATAGATAGATAGATAGAGAGATAGATAGATAGATAGATAGATAGATAGACAGATAGATAGATAGATAGAAGGAAACACTCAAAGTGGCTGCAGTTCGCTAAGAAATGCTTTGTATTTATTAATTTAATTTTGCCGGGTTGAAAGTGTAAACACTTAGTGGCTTCGAACTTCTGCGCAATGATAAAGGACCATTAAGCGATGCTATTTGTAGTGATGGTATAGCAAAGACGAATTTGTTTGAAGTAGTGCCTGTGTCTTGGTATATTTGTGCTGTTTTGTCATTGTTTATGTGCCCCTTTATTTTCTCCAAGGTCTCTTAGATGTGATGGACGGGGTGTAGGCAAGAGTCCATATTGTCATACCTCTTACATGGTCAATAGAGGGGTTCTCGAAGTTATCTCAGCTAGTGGGCTGCCGTCAAAAAATTTAGGACCACATGGTGGGCCGTGAAAGTGAAGAAGCTTCCAGGTTCAACGCCCTCTCCCGGGAGGCCATTAAACAAAACGTCACCTGATAGTGCCATTTAAAACGCATTTTGCATATCTCATGCACAGCTCTCATGTACAGATATATGGATCAATTCTAAAGGCAATTTGGCATCACGATTTCAGAAACGTATCGGCACTGCTTTCATGGTTGGCTCAAATCTGGACGATGATTCTGAATTATGGAGATTTGCTGCAGAGATTTAGTTTCAACGCAAGGTGACAGAATGGTGTGCCTTACAAAAAGAACACTTCAGACCAGTGCCCTTTTAGTAGCCTGCCCGAACAAGTCACTATTCATCGCTATAAGCGAGCAGGCCTATATAATGTGTGCATATATTAAACAAAATTAAAAACATTTTATTTATTGTGAATTTGTGGGCTGCCCGTGGGCCGCACGTTTGTGACACATGTTCTATACCTTCTCAGTAACCACTTGGGCGTCATCATGGTGCCCTTTGAATGGTCGTTAATATGCGAAGTAACTCTAATAAATGCTGAGAAGACAGCATTGCCTGCCTTTGTACCACGTGCAACAGCCTTTATGAAGGGCGTACGCTGTCTTCGCAAGAAGAAAGTATAAATACACAGCTGTGAAGAGACACCTAGATACTGCTCAACTTATAAAACTGCTCACTGCTCAACCTTATATATGTCTTTCTGGCATATAGAACGGGCCTCGAAAGCTAAGTGATGTGACCACCCTATTGAAAATCTTGGGTTGGTGGATGCTGGAATAGTTGGTGGATATGGTAGAATGAATAGCGGATATGGTGAAAATATTAGTGGATATGGTGGACACTGTAGTGGGCATAATGGATGATGACGGCGAGAGCGGAAAAAATGATGACAGATGGTGGTGGTGGTGGCGACCCAATGGTGGTGGCGGTGGGAAATGCCGGCTGATGATGGCTAGAGTGGAGAAAATGGTGGCAGATGATGGTGGTGGTAGTGGCCAGCCAATGGTGGGGACGGTGAAAAATGCCGGTTGATGGTGGCGAGGCAAAACGTGTTTGGTTAAAGGCTTGGTGAGCAAGGTGGATGATGGTGGCGTGATGGAAGCTTAGTGGATGATGGTGGCATGATGAAAAAGCGCATTACAGTATGTTAAATCACATATTTGTAGTGTTTCATTCTTGTATGCGCCAAAGAAACCAACGCTGCTCATTACGGTTTCGAGCACGTTTATTTTTTATTCCTGTGGTGTCAACAACGCTTCAATTTTTGTGGTGCATAGAATATGCGGCCGTGAACTTGTTTACAATTCTTACAACAGTTTGACCTCCACGATGTGTTTTTTTTTGTTTTGATGTTTAGAAGACAGGAGTTGTCACTGTAAACATGACAATAAGTATTTTATATCGGCGCGCAGTTGTCAACAAATAAATGGGCTCCAGCTCGCAATTTCCCCTTTCATTGTTTGAGCAGAACACAGCGGTCACTTGATGTCGCCACCCTAGAAACGCAACTCTGGTAATTCTTGCACACTCTATTGTTTGAGGCATACCTTTAAGTTAACAAAGTGCATCCGAATATTCATAAACTTTCACTTTCCACATGCGTCGAGACGAGCACCAGCAAATTTGGCTTTCACCCTTCTGTTATACCACCATGATTTCTACCAAAGGTTAGTCATACCGACCGAGCCCATACAAGTGTTATGGGCGCTTCTGGGTTTCAGAATACACAATTTTGAGAAGTAAAAATGAAAATACAGCATAGATGTGGCATCATTTAACATAAATGAAGCTTCTTTTATTGTGTACGGTGTCGTGCAACAAACTACAAATATTTATGGGACGCCCTTGCACCACTTCCACAAGATGTCCGCCTCCCCTCACCGACAGCCACTGGTCGCACTTGCCGGGCACTTCACTGGCTGTTATGCGAGAACACAGACTCAGAAATTTGTATGATAACTGAACCAATATGATAAGCAAAATGTTTCTGGCGCACTGCGTTCGTTTTGGCGAAGCCGTTATGTAGTTGTTCCTAACGACAGAGCAACAGCGGTGCGCTGGTACGACTGCGCTGTGCGTTGCGCGAAAAACATCACAATCAATTGTGGGGGCGTATCTATTGAATGAGCATAGAAGCTTTATAAATCCTGAACAGATATCGCCCTTTGGAAGAAGCGAGAAACGGATATTAAACTTGGCAGTAACCGCTGATAAATTATACCTGCTCCTAAGTCCACTGAGTTGTTTTTCTCTTGCGGTTGTAAATTGTAACAAAACCATAGCGTTTGGTCCATTATCGCAGTAGCAATCGTTACAGGCATCATTTGTTCGTTTTTATAAAATGTGGAACATTTAGTAGCAGGTGCAGATCCCGTCCATCTCGAGTAAACGACAAACAGAACTGAAGTTAAACAGTGAGTTTGTGAGTTGACTATTTCATTAACACCGATGTTGCCATCTGTCGGCGTGGCGCAGTGGTTAGTGTGCTAAGTTGGAAATCCAAACGTAGCAGGTTTGATTCTGCTCTGACGCACCTTTTTCTCTACGGGTGCTTTCTGCATTGTTTTTTATACAATTGTTTCCATTATTTATTTAGTGGGAGCTCGTCACGGTGGTTCTGACGCTGCTTCGCGCTTCAGCATTGCCAGCTGGAGCGCGTCATTCACCATCCGCTCCACCATACGCCACCGTACATCATGTGCCACCAACATTTCCAGCACCGTTATCCACCAAAATGGTGGATGGTGGAATCCACCATTCCTCTGGTGGACGTTTTTTTAATAGGGCAGAGCTGTGCGTACGGTGCAGCCACGCATTGTAAGAACGAAATATGAATTACTGCTGAATAAATTCAGCACAAAATAATATATTTGCGCTACTCAAGCTGTTCTATACGAGCCTTTGTCATATACATCAGGAGCGGTGCTCACTACTGTCTGTATTGTTTGCTTACGATTGTTGCTCACTCTGTTTCTCTCGCCGCTGACGCTCTTTCTCGTCATGTTATCGCCACACGCGCAGTGCATAGCCGGTCCAATCTACATATCATCAGCCATCCGTCGCTTCAATACACACATATTGATTTACCAGCTTACTGGACGTCTCACATGATTATTACTAACATTTTCTGCCTATTATTCAAGCCTACCAAAATCACAACTAAACAAGACTAATGCTAGAGAAGACCCGCCTGTCCCGAAAGCAACTATAGGTAGCTTTTTGGAAACCTAATACCGTAGTCTATTTATCTATTTGTTATTTATTTGTTTAATTTGCGTGCACGCATACACAAGGACAAAAAGGAAAGAGGGACAGAGCAAGCTGGCAACTGCCACCTGGAGGGGCACAACGCCTGCTCACTCTTTCGGAAGGAGGGTAAAAACAGAGGAAAGAAAGATAAGAGAGGAGAAAAAAAAGAAATTGAGAGAGAACTAAACAGAAAATTATGAAGACTTAGACAAGCATAAGTAGAAAAATGTAAAACTTCCACTATAGATGGGTGGCCAGATCCGTTTGATTTCTCTACCCGCAAAATAAATCACTGTATTTACGGCATTCAACTCAACGGATAGGCTGCGAAGTATCACTCGGCAGGTTGAAGCGCCGTCTCTATAGTAGGCGTTCCGAAGAAATGGCATGGGTTTTAATCCATCACACTCCCATGATGCACAACCGCGTGTAGACAAACAAAGCTGCTCTCTCCCTTCCCTGCACAAGGGTTCTCACACACTATCTTGACCAATGATCCATGCCCACAATGAGAAGCTCTCCTTACGAGCTGGAGAAGTCACTTCCGGTCAGCATTACAGGCCGTTTATTGCATTCCGGGCAGCATTACAGGCCGTTTATTGAATTTGTTATTCTACCAGATCGGGTTCGTGCTGTCGACACCAACGCTGTGCGCGTTAAATCCAACGCAAGTTGCCTTCAGAGGTAATTTTCAAGATGTGTATGGGATAAACAAAATTCATTTATAATTCAAATATTGTCGGCATTCACACGTTTTCACCACTTCAAAATAGCACTGCATATAAGTGGCATTTATAATGATAGAGGTCACTGACGCACCGTTTTGCAAGTCACACACTCTACTTCGTTATAAGCTGCCGAATCGCATAGCCATTTAGCCATGAGTCGTTTTTAAAATTGAGAAATTAAACACTATTATTGAACTATAGCTGAAGACATGTAGTCTTGCATAAAAGCTAATTGTTGTTAATACTTTAACGTGATATCGTTGAAAAGCTTATTGCACAAAAATTTCAGTCTCGGCGGGATTGGTTTAGAGCAAAAGCAAAAACTTTGTCCGTGAGCGGTGATTCGAGATAGACGCAAATAAACATATAGGTCCAATAAAAATATTCGCTTCGAGTGAGAATTGACCTTGGGAGCCGGGCAAGGAGGTGCTCTACCACACGGCCCCACCCAGGCCTGATGTTTAAAAAAAAGAAAAAAAGTCACAGTTTTGCAGCAAGGGCGAAGCAATGAATGCGATCGCAACAATTTGCAATGTAACGCTGAGGACGACAAGCAAATCTCAACGTGCAGCTCGCTGTTCCCACACAAATGACGCACAAAAACAGCATACACAGGACGAGAGCGATCTAACGACGTCTACCGCTGCACACTTAACGCTCTACTTAAACAAAAACGACGCACAAAACTTAATCACTAGTACAGATGAGTGCAAACTAACAAGTGTTCCAGCTGGATGTTATACTTTGCTTCGTATGAAAAGCGTGCTCTTTTTACAAACAGCGTCGGTGAAGCGAGTACAAGTGACTTCTGCGGGCCCGGGAACTAACGCAATCGTTCCGATGAAAGCGGAAGGCACACTATTCTCCCCACCTTAGGATAAACGCGCGTGCATAAGCATCTACCCCTCCCCCCCCCTTCGCGGGACAATTACGCGTGGGAGATAAGAGCGCGTTAGCGCATAGACGAGCGTGGCACCAAGAGCGGCCGGCTTTTTAAGACGATAAAGACCTTCGACGCAAAAGATCTTTATAGACTTCGGCGCTAAAATTTTGATCTGTCTGTCTGTAGGTGGACTTGTCTATTTGTCCGCCGAAACGATACCCAAAACGGCCAAAATTCCACCCCATCCGAAGCAACCACCAATATTGCTCAAGTTTTCGGGTTCCTACTTGTGTGATTGTCAATTAAAACAAATATTGCGCATATCTGAGGCACAATAACAACACGTCAATATTCTCTATGTTTCTCCTAATAGTATAAAAGGCATACATAGGTTTTCTAAGGACCATAGCGTTTATCACTCTGCGCTGACAAATCAATGCTATGCACGAAAAGGCAAGTGTTTCCACGCGTTGCTAAGACGACACAGTGATGGCACCTACCGGTCGCCTTGAGTTCTACACCTCATCACCTCCGAAACGGGTGCGCAGGCCGCGCGCTTCGTTTTTAAAGATAACTGCCAGATAGCGCTCATGTCTCACGTGTGACGTGCCTTGATTCGCTCGTCCGCCTCTTCTACAAGCATTGAGCCACTCTAACGCAGTGCCTCCAGAAAACCATTCACCAATTTTCTAGTGAAGAACAACAAATAAACGTTTTATTCACTCTCTTCAGACGCAAGACTATCGTCTTTCGACGACATTTGCAGTGAAAGATGCAGATACACGGCCAAATTCTTTTACCCTTCACTGCCAGATGTCGCGAACTTGGGACATCAAGAAAAAATTCGAGCAAATAAATCTCGAAATACGTACCACCTTTATGGCCGGCTACCATGTACTGACGGGGCATGTATCTTTCAGCATAAAGCAATCTAGCGTAGTCTAGACCAACGTATTTTAATGTAGAGTCAATTGTTTTGGTGTTCATGGAGGAGAGCGCGAAGCACGTGAACATTTATCACGTCTCCGTTTATTCTCGCCTTGGTGACATAAGTTTTTATCTTCAATAATTTTGTTTGTTTGGTGTGTGTGCACTCAAGAGGTGGCACACAAGATGTTATGTAGTTCTGAAGTACGTTTTTAATGCAAGGTCCTCGCTTTTGTGGCAGTTGGAGAATTCGCGACATACGCAAAAGCAAGTTGAATTTCAAATAAGGGAGGAATCCTTGAAATGTTGCCACTTATAGCGGGGAAATGAAAACAATTTTTATTTTGCCCAGCGGTTTCATGATTCAGGCATCAAAGGGTTAAATGGGAATGCATTTCTTAGTCGGGAAATATGTCAGGCAACTAGCGGCGTCCGCGGCGCCCGCGGTGGTGTCCGCACGGCAGCAGATATTCTCTCCTCTTTCACTTTCCTATAGCAACAGCTGCGGGTGTGTGAGCTTATCTTGACCCCTAACATTAGGAGCATGTGGTGCGAGAGAGTGTACGAGATGGTATGTGTAGCGCTTCGCTGCTCGTTCTCTCGCCGTTTGCTCTCTCTACTTCCTGCGCCCCACTTTCCCGTCCGTTCGCGCCTCACTCTCGACCGTTCGCTGGCTGGGCGCCTATCAAGGACATTAGGAAATGTGTGCTAGAGATGCCGCTGTGAAACGTCAACGCCGAGCCGAGAACGTTGTTTGTTTTGTTCAATTCATAGCAGTTTTAAACCGTGGAAGCTAGCCACTACAGCTAGCCACTATCACGGTTCTCACGACAGAAAAACGCCACGTGTGCGAACGGCGCCATTGCCTGCATGGTGTATAAAAAAAGAGAACGCGTTATTCTTCTAACGCTGGGTTCTCACGTGAGAAACGCCGTTACGAATGCTACGAAATGCATTCGCATTTCCCCACGATACCTTCGGGGAGATGGGGGCATTTCTTTCTTTCTTGAGTTTTAATATATATAGATGCGTATACATAAACAGAGAATGACGGCGGTGGTGGCGGCGACGACAAAAAACCAGCCTAGAGTGTCAATATAATTGCTATTGCAAGAAAAGTACGTTTGCGCCATGCAGTGCGAGGAGCGTCCTTAATGCATGAATTACTGAGGGAATAAGTGTAAATAGAAGAGATCGTTGCCTTTGTCAGACAAAATAATAATAAGAACTGATAGAAAATGATGCAAAGATAGGTATTGGGGCTTTTATTTGAAGCAATCGTAATGTAAATGTGAAAAAGAAAAGTGGACTAAAAAACAACTTGTCCCTGACTGGATCGAAACCTGCAACCTTCGCATGACGCGTCCGACGTTCTACGGTGGCGGTCATCCCTTCATTCAATCTATAGGGTATATATGCGCATTTAAACATGGGAGTGCAAGTCAGCGCCTCGTGTTGCCATTGCGGTGCGTGTAGAACACTCTTTTTGCCTCTCGGCGTCACGTAGTACGTGTTCCTAATACGAGCTGCCAGCTGACAAATAATCCCTTGCACAATACCTGAAGGCATAAAGCCTGCCAGAACGAGACCCTTGCTGTGAATTGAGGAAAGACGCGTAAATTGAGGGGCTTGTTTTCTTTGTTAGACACAATAATAAAAAAAGGTAACAAATCGATGCCAAGATAAGTACAGGGGATGTTATTGAAAGTAATTGTAATGCAAATGTGAGAAAAAAAGTGGATGAAAAGCAAGTCACCACTGGCAGGGTCCGAACCTGTGACTTTCAAATAATGCCAATTATGCATGAAATATTACGTGTGGCAGAAGCGTAGTATCACACCAGGAGACGCGTGCGGCAGCGGCGGTGGTTGAAGGCCGTGAACCTAATGTACTAACATGCATTGTTTAAAAAATCAACAAGCATCAGCTATCAACTGCCTTATCCGTTGCTGTCTAGCCAGTTATGACGGACGTTGTCATACACTGCAAAAAACCATTTGCTTTCCTGCTCTTCAGACGTTTTTGGGGCGCACACGGTAGCTCACCAGGCCTCGGAAAGTCTCAACTTCCACCGATCACCGAACGGGGGTCAAGAAGCCGACAGCTACAGAAGAGTTATAGTGGCTCCATTCAAATCTGCCCTCGAGGATGCCATAAAATCCGCTAGAGGCGCCTTGTAAACTAAAAGTTTAAAGCGAAAAGAGCAATTATTTTTGCGAAAAAAGCGCTGGTTTCTACATAATTGAAAGGTAACATTCGATTTCCGCGTTCTGTGTATTACTTCTGAGTACTAAATTTCTTTAGCGATAGTGGTTCCATGTGAGTTATACTAGGTATTCTCTTATCGGTGACGGTGCGGATGAGGAAAACGTGTGCTGCCACTGTTCGACGGAAGTAGCTTATGCGCATATGCGCAGTAAGTTTTCATCTGATGGTTGGCGCGGTCTTCGACGTTCCGTTTTTCTTTCTAGCTTGTTTTTTTTTTTCATTCGCTTGTGTAAGTCCCTGCAGTTGGTGTAGGTAGAGTCGCTGTACCACTGTACGGTGCCGCAGTGACTGTCATACCGGTGAAGGCATCGCTTTCTGCAAATTACACAGCGATGACAGGTAGATTCTCTTGGCCATTGCGGGCTTACTTGTTTTTTTTTGTCGTTGATCTCACTCTTAGACCTTGTTATCGCTGCCAGTGTTGTGCATTTGTGAACAACGCACTGTGCATTTGCACTGATTCTGCACGTGTTCAAATGCTTGCGCTTCTCTTGACTTTCGCTCCACCGTAATTTCTTTACGAAAACACCATCTTCTTGTGCCCTCAGCTTGATTATTATGTGAGGTTTAACGTCCCAACACCACCACATAATTATGAGAGACGCCGTAGTGAAGGGGTCGGGATATTTCGACCACCTGGGTTTTAAAAAAATCACCAAATCTGACCACACGGGCCTACAACACCTCCGCCTCCATCGGAAATGCAGCCGCCGCAGCCGGGATACGATCCCGCGACCTGTGGGTCAGAAGCCGAGTATCTTAGCCACTAGACCACCATGGCGGGGCTGTCCTCAGCTTGACCGCACTATGTCGTAATGCAATAGGAAGTAGGGGTGTTAAGCCGAGCTCCGCGAAAGCAGGAGCTGCAATTTGAAGCGGTCACTGAAGCACCTCACGCTGATTTGTACGACCCGTTTTAAATGATAGTTCTTACAAACCAGACACGGTTTTCTGTTCGTGTCCTCTAAAAACAAAGGCGCGCCGTTTGCGAACTATCGATAATGATTCTAACTTGATAAAATAATTTTCTTTTTTTTGCGTTGAAATACGATTTCTGGTTTGCTGCCAATAAACAATATAATGCTCCCCGTGCTCACTCGCGCATCGTTTTTACTGGTGCCAGCTGCCAGTGAATGCCTTTCGGTTCCGTGAAACCTTTATACCCACGGGTACAGCCGTGTACACGTCTGTGTAGAGCGCGCAAGAAGCCAGTTTTTGCTCTGTGGGTTGAAACGATAAAAAATTTTCGGGCTCTAAGTTGGTGTAACAATAGCATGCGTGACCTAGTTGTCAAGCTGAGCCCGTCCGAGCCCGATACCGCCTCAAGGTTTCACCCCGCAGAGCGAAAACCGGCTGCTCGCGTGCTCTACACAGACGTGGCCATGACTGTACTGGGTTCCAAGGGCGCTTTAATGTGCTGCTGGGCGTATCAACGCGTATCAAATAACTGGGTGAAAGATAACACGACATATTAATTTATAAAGCCTTGCATGAATCCTGGTTTCTTTCGTCCACTTCTGTTTAAAAAGGATAGCCATAGAATGAAGAATCATCCGAGTCAACCGCGTAGGCGCATACGTATACTCGGTACAAAATAAGAAGGGTGGCCATTTTTTTGCTACCCCAAAAAAAAACATTATCTTTTAAGGAGTTTTCTTTACGCACCGCCACCTACTGGGTGCCCTCAACAGTTCCATGCGTATACCACTGCTTATCTTGCGTAATGTTGTCAAGCCTGCAGTTTTTCTTCTCTAAATTGGTTCTTTATATTATGCTGTCACACGTGCGGAGTGGTGGTTGTTGACGGACGTCAACCTAATCTCCTGATTCGTTCATTTCCAGGTGGGTTGCCTGTCTAATGTGGACACTACAGGGGCTGTTCTCGTGATCCTAATATAAAAAAACAAGAAACGCCAAACAAATCCCAAGCAACATTTTCTTTTGGTCTCGACTGCAGGAATCTACATGCGTCAGCTACTCACGGCCTTATCCGTTGCAGTCCACCCCAATGGAGACGCACGTTCTTGTACCCTGCTAAAGACTGTGCTTTCGTGCCCTTCGGACAATTTTGCGGCGTATACGGCTAGTCACACGTGAGGCAGCGGTAGTATTTAACGGACGCCAGCCTGATCTTCTGCTTTTCATGTTTCCAGGTTGGTAAAACAATTATTTTTTGCCGCAAACTATATTATCCCATTCTATCGCTGCCGCTGCTTGTGCTCTGCTTTGTTGTTGCGAGGTTTTCAGCTCATGAATACGCGTTGTTCAGCAGCGGTCATTTTCTTGAATCTCTGATATGGCACAGATTTACGGAAACTGTGATAAGCCTCTCCCAGACGCTGGACGAGTGATGAAGTGCTCAAACTGTGGAAACGCCTGCCATTAGGCGAATGCTCGGGCTGATCAGAGGCCACACTCAAAGCTAAAGCCGAAAAGGGCCACCGAACACAGCTATGCACAGCGTGCCGCACACCCAAATCAGAAAGTAACGACAAGGTGAGCTTGCCCTCCATATCACCTCACTCATAACAGACATAAGTCGCAGGCTTAGTGCCCTTGCCCATATGCCGTCGCAGTTTGAGGACGTTAAGTTATCCATTACCTGATGTCAGGGAAGTATTACGATATTCCTAAACAACCGGTGAAACAAGGTGAAATCCGAGATATACAAATGAGTAACTACGCATAAACAAGACCGCGGAAAGAATCTTGATGATCTGAAACAGTATTTGACGAGCTTGAGTGGTGAAGCAGAAAATTAAACCAAGAGGTTTATGGTATTCCAATAACACAGAATGAAAACCTGTTTGAAATGTTGAATGCCATCGCTAATTCTCTTAATATTTCGTACTTGACACTAAATGATGTTGAGAATGTGCGTCCGCTCCTGCGCAGAAGTGGGCAGACACCAAATATAATATGCGCTTTTCAACGCAGTCTACTGGAGGCATGTGTCTAAGCAAGCTAGAAGACCTGCGAGCTCTTAAATCCCATTTCCTTGTAGCAGAAAACATGACGAAAAAACTACGGACCGTTTCCAAAAAGGAAACCCTGATGGGGTGCAATGCAGCAGCGGTGCGCACGGTGTTGACCCGGTTGAAACGGGCGTCTATGTGGGTGCTTTAAGAACGGTTTGGAGCTGACCTCGGTGTAGCATTTACTCGAGTAAACATTTGTTTTAAACGCAAAGACATGGGAGGCGGGACGCGTTGAAGACGCTTGCGCTCGGCTTTCATGGCTCGCGTCTCGTCGGTGTTGCCCGCGCGCCGTCTCTATTCTCCAACGCCTTAGCTGTTCTTGACTCGTACCTCGTCGGCGTCAATGGTATTCAACTACCGACGCTTGGGTTCGGCTTCTGTGGCTCGCGCCTTGTCGTTGTTGACGTCGCCAGTCGAGAACGCAATCGGCTTCACTAATTCTCGCAACGCCGGCGACAGCCGGCAAAGGTGCGCGCACAATAGCAAGAAGCATGTCTCGACGGCGTCCCACCCGTCGGCGCGATCGCACGGCAAACAGCAGTGCACTGTCCACATTGTCGGCGCCGCGAGATTCTCCAGGCGCGTGCACCCACCGACTCGCGGCTTCTCGTCTACACATGGAGAGTGGCGGTGCGGGTGAGATGTTGGCCACTTGAGAAGCGTGCTCGAGCGTTGGGAGCGGAGAAGAAGGTGAAGCGAGAACAGCTGCGAGCGTTGGGAGCAGAGAAGGTGAAGCGAGATCAGCTGCCACGCGAGTGCGTGGCAGGCAATGGAGAGAGACGTCACTGCGCACTTCTCAGAGGGGGTGACCTACTTGGCTCCACTCTAACACCTGCGGCCAGGGGAGCGGTGCAGACGGAAGGACGGCGTTACACAGTATGATCATGAAGCTGCTTCGCATATAAAAATTGGCTGATATGCCACATAAAATCAGCACAACGTTACGAAGCAGACGGTAGTTATGCAGTACATGAATTCCATCTCATGAATATCCTGTTTGGACGTGTCATTTACTTTCGTCGTCTATTCACGTCATGTGATACCACATTTGTATATGTGGAGCTAGCGAACGTCTCCGAGCTCACTGTGAGTGTAGCATGCAGTCATGTTTTATATGACGCACATGTCATGATTCCCATGTCTAGACGTGTCATTTACCTTCAACGCCCATTCACGTCACGTGATACCAAATTTGGCGTATGTGAAGCTAGCAAAACGGCCGCGAGCGAGCTATGAGCGTGGCGCTTAGTCATGATTTCCACGTTAGCGTATGTCAATTATATTCGCCATGCAGTCATGTCCTACTATACCAGTTATGCAATATGCCATGTGAACGAAACTACCGCAAGAGCAGCAAGACCCTGAAATGTAAATCATAAAACTCATAATACAACTGTCGTGAATTTCATGTTATGACTAGTCAAATATGCTCTTCATACAGTCATGTTATGGCGTACAAATTTTGGTACAGACTATTTTTCGCAGCAAGTTTGTCTACGCAAAACCTAACGGCATCACCGCACCCAAGTGCCACGGCCCTTTCCTCAGCGGCACGGCCGCGATGTGGAGTTTGGCGGACGTTGCTGTGTAGCCTACGGTGAGAAACGGTGGTGGTAGTGATTATGAACAAGAAAAAAGGCACCTAATTTCTGTAAGTCATAGCGTGACACGGCGCAGTGCCTAAGAGAAAGAAATAAAGAGGAAAAGAAAAACGGGCGGCATGGATCATGGGCTGCACCCGCCTTGCTGGCCTTTAACTTGGACGTGACTGCGCCGAATCGGCCGGCCATCGGTGACGGTGAAGAAGTGGAAAGGAGAAGCCCATTATATCTATTATATCGCATTCAAACGTGGCAGCACGCGTTCGTCTCTGCGGAAAACCGTCAATGATAATATTATTGAAATGGTCAGAAGCGGTGCCGAGGTGGTCACGCGGCTAAGGTACTCGGCTGCTGACCCACAGATCCGGGGATCGAATCCCGGCAGCGGCGGCTGCATTTTCGATGGCGGCGAAAGTGCTGTAGGCCCATGTGCTCAGACTTGGGTGCACGTTAAAGAATCAAGGGTGATAGAAATTTCCGGCCGCCTCCACTACGGCATCTCTCATATTCTTATCATAGTTTTGGGACGTTCAACACCACATATCAATCAATCAATCGAAATCGTCAGAAGAGCTAAAAGTCGTAAGCGGATAGATGGATAGATGGATAGATAGATAGATAGATAGATGGATGGATGGATGGATGGATGGATAGATGGATGGACGGACGGACGGACGGACGGACGGACGGACAGACGGACGGACGGACGGACGGATGGATGGTTAGATACGCTCAGTCGCCGAAGTTCGCTAATAAATTCGTCGCTTTTAAATTGGCTGATCGCACGTACACTTGCAATCGAAGATAAGCGAAGCACAAATGAAGTATGTTTGTATGTCACTTCAAAAATTGCCCCGCCGCGGTGGTCTAGTGGCTAAGGTACTCGGCCGCTGACCCGCAAGTCGTGGGTTCAAATCCCGGCTGCGGCGGCTGCATTTCCGATGCAGGTTGAAATGTTGTAGGCCCGTGTGCTCAGATTTGGGTGAACGTTAAAGAACCCCAGGTGGTCGAAATTTCCAAAGCCCTCCTCTACGGCGTCTCTCATAATCATATGGTTGTTTTGGGACGTTTGAGCCCCACATATTAATCAATTATTAATGTCACTTCAAAATCAGCACAACGTTACGAGGCGGACGTATGTTATGCCGTACATGACTTCAATATCTGGCTTATCCTGTTTGAACGTGTCATTTACTTTAGTCGTCTATTCACGTCACGTGATACCACATTTTGTGTGTGGGGCTAAGCAAAATGGCCCCGAGCTCACTATGAGCGTAGCACGCAGTCAGGTTTTACATGACACACATGCCGTGATTGTCATGTCTGGACGTGTCGTTTACATTTGACGTCTATTCAGGTAACGTGATACTAAATTTGGCGTATGTGAAACTAGCGAAATGGCCGCGAGCGCACCATGAGCGTGGCGCGTTGTCATGATTTCCAGGTTAGGTTGTGTCACTTATCTTTGCCATGCAGTCCTGTCATACTATAGCAGTTTTGCAATATGTCCTGCTACAAGGATGTGGAGTTTTAATGCGGCATCAGTCGCAGAGAGGGGTATTAATATTGGACCGTTTTCTGTATACAATGAGTGAACAGCTTGATGGGCCCGTGGATTGCCTATTATCCAACAGTGATTTGGAAGCCAATGAAAAGAAAAACTTATTTCATGTCCATTCTCAATTAAATGGTGTGTCTCTTCTGGAATCTCAAGTACCAGTTGCCATGTGGTCTCACCTTTGAGAGACTTTACAATGTGACCTTTGAGTCACTGAGCATCGTCTATTTTTGTGTCCGCTTATCAATAGTAAAATGTTTTGCGACACGAAGCCCAGTGTACTCTACTGCCGTTGATGTCTTAAAGCTAGGGACTTGAATTTGATTGTTAAGTCTTTCTTCGGCACAAGACAGCTGTGGTTGAGCTGTTCAGCAAAACGGAGCCATTGGGGTATACATATGACTCGATGTAGTAACCAGCTGTGTAAGAGTCGTTGACTATACATCTGCCGTTTTAAGACTCCCAGTTATCCTCTACCTGATAAAGCATGCTGATAAAGGCTCAAAATACTGAAATAGGAATGTTTCGTCAAAATAGTCGCGTAGCCCGGCTGCTCGCAAAAGCGCTAGTTGGCGGCGGGAAGTCCGAGAAAATGTTTTATATCTGTACCGAGTGTTCCGACATCAATGTGTGTTCTGGTAGTGAGGTCTCCCGTGACGGCTATAGAAGCCATCATCAATACGCTTAGAGGTAAGCCAAGGAACACGGGGTGCGCTTTGGCCTTTGTAACGCACATAGCATTGTTTTGCTTGCGTTGGACACTGCGGGTAAGTGTACCGCATTAAGCCGAGAAACGTTACACTGTACCGCTGCTGAATAGCACATGAAAACATAACAGGCTTTGATTACGAGAGCATTGAGTAAAAAGGGACGAAAATACGGTGGGCTTTGTTCTTCAGTTTGTCTGAGTCTGTTTGCTTTTTTTCGCGCCCTATATATGAAAATAACTAAAAGAATATGGGGTAGCCCGTACCACCACGAGGTATAACAGGCTCAAGCCAATTTAGCATAAATGAAGAGGGGAAACCACCTAAGTTAGTTCTTTGTTAAAAAGCCAAGTTGTTCAAAAATAATAATGAGGGTAATACATAATGAGTGCGGGATGCAAGTGCATGCAATATACCGATTAGCATCTCAGAAAGGAGCAGGTCAGCATGCAGCAGCAGTGTATTTCCCTATGTTCAGTCTCTGTGGTGCGTGTGTGCGTGTGTGTGTGTGTGTGTGTGTTCGTGTGTGTGTGATTGTGTGTGTGTGTTTATTTAAAATGTGTTGCCGTTGAATGCGGGAAAGTCCAAGCAAAACGACGAGGTTGGATGCGATCCAGTGGCCTGGAGGATGGGATAAGCGTCGAAGATGGTAGCACCAGTTTCTCAGAAGCCGGAGTCCATTTCTTCACCAGGAGCAGTGTAGCCAGGCACAGCGGGCGGTCGTTTCAACCAGCGATGCAACAGAAAACCTTGAGCAGCCGGTTTGCGATTGTGAACTTGCACGAGGCAGCAGTTGAAATAGTGGCATGCTTTTCAATGAAAAAAGAGCCAGGGATAATGACTCGCGCTAGCGTTGCGGATGCTATCAGTCGCAAAGGTTTTCCCCCACCTTTGTTGGCATAACAGTGGCCATAATCGAGAGCATCCACGCAAAAATTATGATAGACTACGATAGCGAATAAGGTGACTCGGAGTATGAAGCGACGTCTTGATAAATTGTTGGTAGACAATGTGCGTCATGTTTATGTCATAGAAACCGAGTTGTACGTTCCAGAATGCAACTGAAGTTGATGTGCACGAGATTTTCATAGGTCAGTATCTCAAAATAATGCACGGGTATACTGTTGTATCACTGTTTCGCACACGTAAATAGGTCGCAATCTGTTGCGTGCTTGGCCATTTATTGAAGTAGTGCTGTTCGTTCAAGCAAGGTGCACCACACATACACCTGTCTGATGTAGTTATACTAAATCGATGAAGATAATACTGAAACACTACTATTCAGGACAAGAGGAAAGTCGGTATTGATGCGAAATGTGGAGTTGTTACACTCTAAGGCAAAATTACCCGAAAAAGGGTTCGACGATCTACGATTTACGACGTGGTGCTTGTGTGTACGCTTGGATAAGCGTGGGCTGCTGCTTTTGCGTTTCGCTGCACCCATGAAGTCTGGAGCAAGTCTCGACACGTCACCATGCCGCGCTGTATATCTCTGGCGTCAAGATAGTCACGACCAACACACGACAGCAACAGTTGCGAAGGCCAATATGGCAGCCGAGAAGACAACAGGCCTATCGTAGATATACTTCAGTCCGACTCAGGGCAGAAAACAGCGCTGGATTTTAAGGCAAGTAGGTTATCATTGTTTATTCTACTCTACTTGTCGAGTGTGCAATAGGGATCGCGCTTGCCAGCAACGGTATCAGTCGTGTTGTATATCGCACGCACGAAATGCATCGCGAAGGTCAGCTTCGGCGTCTGCAGTTCGCCTGTGCTTTGCGACCACCTGGAAATCGGCCGCCATTGCCGTCGGCCTCCCGTACGCTCGCTCATCGAGTGCTCGCCTGTCTTCGCCACCACGATGAGCTCCGGGCTGACGATATTGGGCTGAGACCTCGTCACTGTGTTCGGAGTCCTCAAAAACCCGTTGCGGGTTCTCGTAAAGAGCTTGGTTGTAGTATGTCGCGCGCTGTAAGGGCACCAGCACAGACTGGAGGGGCTTTCGCTAGCATCGGAACTCACTGAAAATTGGTCGCCATTGCTTTTGGCTTTCCCGTCAGTCGGTCGCAAGGAGCTCGGTTCCGTCCGTTAGCCGCGGCGGTAGACTCGCGTTTGTGCGCTGCACTCGCTCGAGTTAATGGAAAAGGGCCGCATTACCGTCGATTTCTTCGGCGCTTGCTCCAAACCAGCTCGGCGCTGTTCGTGGCGGCGGCCAAGCGTACGCTCGCTCTCCTGTTCAAAGTTCGCTGGCGGCAGACACACCGCGTGCAGCGCCGTGTTCGGTCTCGCGTTCACTTGCTCGAGCTTAACGACGTCGCTCGCTTAGGACTCACCGACTTTTTGGCGGAACGGTGGTTCGCGGAGTTGTGGCTGCGGCCGCCGCTCCTAAGCTGTTGCGCTACATGTATCAAAATGAGTCTTTGACGATGTGTGACATCGCGGTGAAATCATTAGCATGTCTTATCTCACGTATGTTTTCATTTCACCTTGCACGTGTTTTTCATATGCATTTGTATGCATCCTCTGTCACGTGTAACTCACTATGTTAAATATTGTGCAGCCGTGGACACACACCATGCTGAAGACTGTATGCGCTTGCGTCTGCGATGCCTGTCATCCATCTTTTTCGTCAGAGCAGCTTCAGAAGGACTGTGCGAGATGTGAAGGTATAGTTATTTGTGTGTCATATTTTAACGCTTGTTTTTGTATTAACGTGCACGTACTTGTCGTACGCGTGCATCTTCATCTTCTGTCACGTGTGTCTGACTATCTTTACTATATTATTGTACGTGCAGCCGTGGGAACACATCAGGCAGAATGCTGCGTGCACTGGCGTCTGCAATGTCTGTCATCTATCGCTTCCGTCGGAGGAGCTCCCCAAGGAGTAAACAAGATTTGACAATGAGACTGGACTTGTACAATTCGCCATGAATTCACTTAAAATAATGGAGAAACTCCGTGTATATGTAGAAAAATAAAACATTTCAATGTCTCACTTTTGTCTTTCGTTGTTTCCGT
Organism: Rhipicephalus annulatus; assembly: GCA_013436015.1. Taxonomy (NCBI): domain Eukaryota; kingdom Metazoa; phylum Arthropoda; class Arachnida; order Ixodida; family Ixodidae; genus Rhipicephalus; species Rhipicephalus annulatus. The sequence continues at coordinate 75,589 of WOVY01000581.1, forward strand.
GGCTGCGAAAGCAGTTACACTTAGGTGGCTAACTACTTTTTCGCGTGTTCTTTTCTGCGCAATTTGTCGCTCACTGCGTAGAAAAACAGGCGACAAAGGTATTAAGCCTGGCGGAAAATAAACTAAAAACTATGTTTGAACTGGGGACAAAACTTCATCCGATTGGAATATTTGAGTTAATCAACCGTTTGTCCGGCAAGGTGCAACTGTGAGGACTAACGGTTGCCCGGTAAGGTGTAAATGTTGGGATTAACAGTTCCTCTATAAGGTGCGAATTCGAGTACTAAGTATTAGTTCTTTCAGGTGAATAGTGGAACTAACGGTTACTCACTAAAGTGTAAATGTGAGGACTAAATGTTAGTGCCTTGAGTTCGTCTGTGGGGACTAACTGTTAGGCCCGGTACCGTTAGTCCTTAAATGAATTAGTGGTTGTGGCAGCCCCATTAGTCCCCAAAAGGAGGAACCACACATTTTTTACCACCCTTTTGCCTTAGAGCGTGCGTTCCGCCCTGGCGACGAAATGCTCCTGTGGACACCTGTTCGTACAGCTGGGCTGTATGAAATATTCCTTCACGGGTATCTCGGTTCATAGGACATGCTGGAACAAACATTGGATGTAAACTATCGCTTCACTCCTGTGAGCCCGGCTCCCGGTCGTCGTTGCCACAGCACCGAGATCACTCATGTATCTCAACTCAAACGATAAGTTCGGCGTCCCACCCTCTCCAACTCACTCCCCTTTTTTGCGAAGGCGGGTGGGGTGGCAATCTTCACTCTTGTGAACAAGTGGGACATCTTCTCAAAGGTTTGCTGAAGATGTGTATCAGTTTCTTATAGCCAAAGAGAACCTAACATCTGTGGCCGAGGTGATGCAACACTGCCGTACGTTCGAAGCGCTGAAGATGCGTCGTTTGGCGCCAAAATCCGGCTGCCTGGCTAACTTACCTACAGTGGCGAGCGTCGTTGCTAGTGCGCCATTCCACCTTTCGTGAATGATACGGCGTATTGTAAGGGAGGAACTGTTCTGCTGCCACGAAATCAGCCGTTTCTACGTTGCCAACTTCCGAGGCAATGACCCTGAACTACCATCCACATCAAGGCAACCATCTATTAAGGCGGAAAACTTTGACGATTGTCAAGCCGTGCCCCCATCTGAACCCGCAGGGTGTACTCGCTTCCACAATGGGCAGCAGCGTCACACTACGTCACACAGCAACGCCGAACTGAGCTGGCATCACACAGCACGCAGTCCTGAATCATTTGGCCTCTATCGAAATGCGACTGCCACGACCGGAATCAAACCCGCGGCCTTCGGATGAGTAGTACAGCATCATAGTCACTGATCCACCGTGGTGGATCAGGAAGAAGCGTGAAAAGAGCAATTGTTTATTTTAATGAACCGAAGTTGAATATTCAGATAAGAGTGACGTTGTGCAATGAATAGCTTCGGACGTACTTCAACCACATGGGATTTCAGTAACGGGAACATAAACAAAAGCATAAACAAGCGCTTTTGAATTCACCTCTGATCAGAATGCGACCCATGCAGCCTCGGGGCGAACCGTCATTAAGGTTCGCAGAAGAATGAAACTACCATTTATTTACCAATGAATTCACGCACTAAAGAAGCACAAAAAACAATTTTTTTCGGGGTTTGTGTGCCAAAATCACGATGTTATTATGAGGCGCGCCATTACGGAGGGCTCCAAATCGATTTTAACTGGCTGAGGCTCATTACCGTGCGCGTATGTCTAACTACACGGGCATTTTTTGCTTTTTCGCCCATCGAAGTCTGGCTACCGCGGCCGGGAATCAGACCCGCGGCTTCGAGCTCAGCAGTCCGGTAACTTGGCTGCATCACAATAACGGAGTAAAAGCCAATAAATATTCGCACGAACACTTCTCGTCGAAGCGTAATTATAGAAATTACTGGGTAATTTTCATAACGACTCCGGCCCTGCTGTGTGCCAAATAAAACATAGATTCATTCCTTACAATATTTACACTAAGCGCCGTCCCTTAGTCACGTTTTGTGCTATGCATATGAACACAGAGTAACTACCGTGACGCCAGTACATTGCAGTGAACATCCAGCACACTCGTGCATAGCTATTCTACAGTGAAGCACTCAATACGTGTGTGCGAATAAAGTGTGCGTTGCCGTTGGCACAAAATGATTGCGAGTCTTCAAACAAAAAGGGTGTGTTATGAGCGCCACTAATTTTAACGCAATAGCGTTGAAAATGTCGTTTCGCAGAAATTCGGTCAGCATCGTCGGTGTCATTGGTTGTGTGCAAAAAATTATCTTGTGCCTGATAAAAATTTAAATGAGAAAAATGCAAATAAAATAAAATATAATAATTATGGGTCCCAATGGGGATTGAATATGGGTCATTTGCGCCGAAAGTGGGTGTCCTACTACACTGCTACGCAGATGCTTTTGAATGCAGTAAAAATATTTTGTGCTTAGAAATGCAGAGAAAGTGACTTTCGCGATTTACAAACACATGTGTCATGTATACAAGTTCTACAGTAGAGCCCCGCCGCGGTAGTCTAGTGGCTAAGGTACTCGGCTGCTGACCCGCAGGTCGCGGGTTCAAATCCCGGCTGCGGCGGCTGCATTTCCGATGGAGGCGGAAATGTTGTAGGCCCGTGTGCTCAGATTTGTGTGCACGTTAAAGAACCCCAGGTGGTCGAAATTTCCGGAGCCCTCCACTACGGCGTCTCTCATAATCATATGGTGGTTTTAGGACGTTAAACCCCACATATCAATCAATCAAGTTTTACAAAACAACAAGAAATATTGCAGTAATATTGCGTGGTGCATGTGTGATATCAGCGTCAAGTGAAACCCGAACAGCAGCAAGTCTTCGCGGTGGTATAGTGCGTGCAATACACTTATCAACATTGACCGGCGATCGTATATGCGCAGAGCCGTCGAACAGCATGCGCACGCCTGTCGATAGTGATAAGATGATAGCATGATCTGTACTATCGCGAAGGCTTGCCGCTGTTCCGGTTTCACATAGCGCTGATTGGAAATTGTCATTGCACGTTAGATCATTTGATTATCACGATGACTTCATGGTTTAAATGTGGTCACTAACTACAAAAAAACACTCATTACTGCGCCACTTCTCTTAAGGCAATGTTAAGGGTGCATAGCAAGGTCGTAAACGTTTCATGCACCAGGTGTTTAAAGTGCGCACTACGGGCGAGATATTGCCATCGCGTTCAACCCTTAAAGGTGAAGCATAAGGATCCCTTAATTTTTTTATATTGGCCTTTTATCAATACATTCCAAGGGTGTGAGAGCAAGAAGAGCCGGAGGAGTCTTGCATGCAGTACAAGTTATAACCATGATGAATGATTTAGCTTGTGAGCTGCCTTGCAAACGTTAAAGAACCCCAGGTGGTCGAAATTTCCGGAGCCCTCCACTACGGCGTCTCTCATAATCATGTGGTGGTTTTGGGACGTCTCGTGTAACCGAGAGAAGAAGAGACAAGAAAGAAAAGAAGGCAGTATCTCCCGTACAGTGTAATAGACGGCAGTGTCTCTGAAGAGCATACAAACTGCAGTTGAGTGAGGATATTCTAGATGGCGCTGTACCACAACTCACCGATTGGCTGCTGCAGGGGCTGTCTATGTACGCGGACAACGGGTGCCTCTCTATAATCTGGATAATCACCGTACATGGCGGATCATTGGCGGGGCATGGACGAAGCAGAGCGGTGGGCATGTTTAAGACGCTTGCGCTCGGCTTTGTTGCCTCGCGTCTCGTCAGTGTTACCCGCGCGCCGTCTGCATTCTCAAAAGCGATCGGACGCATGGACGCATGCATGGATGGACAGACAGACGGACGGAAGGATGGAGGGATGCTTCGCCCAACTCATCCTCATTCCGTGGATATGCTGTGATTTTTTTTCTTTTTAGTAGCAGATGTTGCCTACGTCATCCTTGCGAGGCGAGAGAGGCGGAGGGGAGCAACAGTTTTGTGGGTGTTTTATTTTACTTTATTATTTATTTAGAAAATACTGCAGGCTAAGAATAGCCCAGGCAGGAGTGGGGGTGGTACAGTATGAGGAAATGACGAAAAAAAGCGACAATACAGGAGGCACAAACTAACAGGTAAATATACAACACATTATGTACAATATCTAAGTTATTTCAAAAAAATTTTCAAGTACACCTTAACACGTTTCCAGATTCAAAAATGTGATGCGGTAGTTCGTTCCATTCTGTTAATGTGCGAGGAAAGAAAGAGTATTTGAAATTGTTAGTTTGAGCAAAGATAGTAGTGAATATTTGTGAATGATATTGTCTAACTGGACGCGAAGATAATGGAGAAAGAATATTTGATAGCTCAAGTATACACTTTTTTAGGGGCGAAGCTTTTTATGGCGTGGCTTCTGCGTCCCTCGTAGTACGTAACAACCAGTGGCACATACCCGAAATAGGTATAACATTTGACCTCCAAAGAGGTGCCGGTAAGAGATTTCTTCTGTGCGTTGTTTAACAATAAAAAATAGCGCTCAATGTACATGCGTACATTTAGCGCTGCTAATGAGGAATGAGAGACAGGAGCATCGGCTTTCAGTCAATACGCATGCTGCGATCCCCATTAGCAGCCATTGACATGTACATTGAGAACTATCGGACAAGAAAGGGTTGCTACATTATTCTCGCTGGGTGTAACCTCCTTAGTTTTAGAAAGGTTTAGCGAGCGTTTAGCCGCAGGGCCTTGAATACAATGAACTAGTATATACCATGAATGAATTCGAGGTGGTTAAAGGGGGGAAGCAGATACGACGCGCAAGCCGTAATAAATTAAAAGCTGAATCCTCCTGTCTCTCATTTCACATTAGCAGCCACTGGCATGTACATTGAGCACTATCTGACAGGAAAAGGTTGCTACGTTATACTCACTGGGCGTAACCTCCTTGGTTTTAGAAAGGTTTAGCCCCGCCGTGGTGGTCTAGTGGCTAAGGTACTCGGCTGCTGCTGACCCGCAGGCCGCGGGTTCGAATTCCGGCTGTGGCGGCTGCATTTTCGATGGAGGCGGAAATGTTGTAGGCCCGTGTGCTCAGATTTGGGTGCACGTTAATGAACCCCATGTGGTCAAAATTTCCGGAACCCTCCACTACGGCGTCTCTCATAATCATATGGTGGTTTTGGGACGTTAAACCACACAAATCATTAAAGGTTTAGCGAGCATTGGGCCGCAGTGCCATGAATACAGTGAGCTAGTATATACCATGAACTCAAGGTGGTTAAAAGTGGGAAGTAGACCCGAAGCGCCAGCCGTAAGAAAGTGTGCGTGTGCCACCTCTCGTTTAGTCCTTGGAATGTCCACTGAATGGCGGTGCTTCTATATGGGGAATATATGATAAAAAGATGCGAGATAGTGGGACTTTGAGTGTTGAATAGATGGACGAACGGACACACAGACAGATGCATGGATGGACGCATGAAAGGACGCAGGGGCGGATGCATGAACGAACGCAGGGACGGGCGCACGAACGGACGCATGGACGGACCAATGCTTCGCCCCACTCTCCATCATTCACTCCGTGGATATGCTGCCATTTTTTTTTGCTGGATAGATAGCAAAGACGTTTTAGTCTTGCAATTTTCCTGCGACATTCTAGAGTTTGAATTTTGTTATCATGCATTAGTTCAGTTGGGGAATCAGATCGGCGAAATCGGTTGAAAATAAAGCAGACGGCTAACCTTTGGATTTTTTCTAGATTGTTAATATCTGTTTTAGTATGCGGATCCCACAACTGAAATGCATATTCCAAACCAGACCACATTATTGCATTATAAGCTAGAAGTGTAGTTCTGGGGGGGGGGGGGGAGAACTAATGAGTCTATGCCTTAGCATGCCTAATTCCCTACGTGCAAATGAACAAATCTTTTCAATGTGAGAAGACCAAGTTAGTTTGTTAGTGATTGTTACGCCAAGATATTTGTAACTTTCTGTTAGTAAAATTGGGGTCTCTTTTATACTGTACGGGTAAATAAACGGTTGTTTCCTGTTAGTGATGCGCATGAACATAGTTTTATCAGGGTTCACATTCATTCTCCAGTGGTCACACTAGGCAGATATGGCTTCGACAGATTGGTGCAGCGTTATCTGATCATTTAAAGAGTTGATTGAACGGAATAAAATAAAATTATCGGCAAATGAGTGGATTTCTACGCCTTGTTTAGCACATATTGTAATATCAATAATATAAATAAGAAAAAGCAAAGGTCCAAGGACACTTCCCTTGGGAACACCGGAGGTGGGTGTCGTCCTTGGCCGGCACGAGACGTGAGCATGTGGCACTATGCGCAAGACGCAATCATGCAGTGTAAGGGTGTAAATGGCGCCACCGCCGACACCGAAGCGCGACATCATGCGACTGAAAAGTGCTCCGCATTTAAAATATAAAACCACGGCCTATAGCGCTGACCCTCACATCCCAAAAAGCAGTGCTCTCTGTCTGACTGTGCAACTGAGGACCATGCTTACGCACGTGCTCCTTCCGCGTGCCATCAGAGCAGCCTCGCAGATAATGCACGCGTGCTCTTCTTTAATCATATCCAGAACTGCGGTCCTTTCGAACTGCTGAGTGCACGCGCACGGGCTCACGTGTGACGCCCAGGAATCCATCTTTGCTGTTACGAACGTTATTTGCGCGTTCCCGTATGCGCTCGCTTAGGCATCTGCCCGTCTGGCCCACGTATAACGCACACCGCAGCGCCATGAACTTACGCAAGAAAGATAATTTTGGTCTGTCTGTCTGTCTGTCAGTAGACTTGTCTGTCTGTCCGTCATAACAATACCCAAAACGACCAAAATCCAACCCCATCTGCAGCGCCCACAAATTTTTCTTAAGTTTCAGAGTTCATACTTGTGCATTTGTTGATTAAAAAGTAATTATTGCGCAAATCTTAGGCGCAATATCAACACGTCAATGTTCTGTATGTATCTCTTAATACCAGAAAAGGCCTTCATACGTAATTTTTAAGGGCCGTAGCGTTTTTCATGGTGCGCTGACAATTCAACGCATGCACGGAAAGGCAAGTGTTTCCAACGCTTTGCTAAGACGACATGGTAGTGGCACCTACCCCTCGCTTTGCGTTCTTCACTTTATCGCCTTCGAGACGGGCGCGCACGCCGCGCGCTTCGTTTTCTAAGATAACTGCCAGATAGTGCACATGTCTCAAGTGCGACGTGCCTCGATGCGCTCGGTCGCATCCGCTGCACGCATCGAGGCACTCTAACGCTGCGCCTCCAGAATACCATTCCCCGATTTTAACGCGATAGCGTTAGAGAGCTCGTGTCGCCGAAATTCCGCCGTGGGTGTCACCACCGTTGGTCGTGAGCGAAAAATCATCCGTAAGCGGAAAATCGGGAAAAAGCAAATAAAATAAAGAATAAATTCTTTAGGTCTCACTCTGGATTCAACCCGGGCCGTGCGAATGGCAAGCATTGATTGATATTGGTGTTTAACGTCCCAAAACCACTACATGATTATGACATACGCCATAGGGAAGGGCTCCGGAAATTTTGACCATTTTGGGTTTTTTAACGTGCACCCAAATCTGAGCACACGAGCCTACATTTCCGCCTCCATCGAAAATGCAGCCGCCGTGGCCGGGATTCAATGCCGCAACCTGCGGGTCAGCAGCCGAGTACCTTAGCAACTAGACCACCGCGGCGGGGCCGCGTGGCAAGCAGATGCCCTACCACAGAACCATGATGTTGCTTACAGCTGCTTCAAGAAAAAACAGTACATAAATACCATGTCGTCGAAAAAGTCTCCTTAACGCATTTCCTGCGACAGATGTCAAGATGAAAACGAGCCCATTCGGTGATTTGTAGGTGCATTTGGGGAGCCATCAAACTACGTCGAAAAAGGCCGGGATAGTTCACCCATCGCCGCTTAAAACAACCGGGAACTTTCAAACAGCTATAAAAATGGACAACTATGTCCATCAAGCGGAAAACCTACCATGCATATCCGGAGGCGTAGAGGAGTGACGATAGTTATAGCGTGAGAACAAAATGACGACACAGAGACAAGGACACGAAAGACACGAGCGCTCGTCATACCATACCAACTAGCCCAAGCTGCCACACTGCGTAGTGGAGGTGTTGCGTTGATCAAGCAAACAGCAAACGCTAGATAATGTGCTGTCATCTGTAAGGCATTGGGACACTATTTATGGCATAGAGAATTGGCCACACTGCACAGTCACTGCATTACTATAGATACGTCGTGCTTGCACGCATGCGCGTTTGTGTGTGTGTGTGTGTGACTGTATATGTGTTTGTGTGTACGTGTGTTTGTAACAAAATATATTAATAAGTATGCACTCAGCAGTTGAAGGGCGCAATAGGGCCAAATTTCGCTATCGCGTTCAACTCTTAAAGGCGCAGCTTAAGGGTACTCCAATTTTTCTGGCGTAGAACATTAAATGAACGTTTTGTTCACTCTCTCCGGATGCAATACTATCGTCTTTCGACGATATTTGCAGTGAAACATGCAGATATGGGGCCGATTTCTTTTGCTCTTCACTCTCCTTTCCATGAGATCTTCATTATCAGTAAAACTTCATTTGCACGTCAGCGCTTGTACCGTGTGTTTCCTGTCCGTGGTCGCGCGTTATTTTCACACTGTCACCCTTAGGTACCTTTGTTCATGTACTGTATACTTGGGCTGTGCGATTTATTTTGTATTTCTAGAAAGGAAGACGTTTGGTCGTGTTGGTAGTCCATCCTACTTCAGAAACCTCAGAAACCACAGGGCACCAGTCTTCATTTTGTCCCGTGTTCGTTTAGCGCGCTATGATTTCCGAAGTGTGGTGCAACACTGCGCATCTTTTTTTACTCTCACTCGGGGAACAGCCAAAAAAAGAAATGGAGGATAAGAGAGGGCAAAACGAAAACGCTTCTTATCCTTTTCAGCCAGTTTTTCGGATGCGCCGGCCAGCCAATGTTGTCGTGACGTCAATAATAGCCTGATTCGCACTTGCGTCAACTACTGCGAACCGGTAATCATAATTACGGAGAACTTCGCCGTGGACGCGTATACTTAGAACGACAATAACACCTCTCCTTGTGAGCCCTGCAACGGCTTTGAAAGGCCAGATGCGTGCACCTGACCTTTCCGAAGCGTGCAGAGGGCATCTGATCAAGAAGCAGGCGTTTCACTCACTGAATGCCTGCCCTTGCGAGAGTTTACGAAAAGAAAGCGACCGCTTCGCGGTCAAGTATTTTCTTGCCGTAACTGGCGTCTCTCGCGCGTATGCCCGATATATGCCGTGCGCATTGCAGACAACAATCACAGCGCCGTTCGCGAATTGTTTACATTCGGTAGTCGCCGATTGACGGTAACTGCGTGGCGACCGATCGATTACCCCTCGTTGCGCACCTGTGTCACTCAATTGGGCACGCCTTCCGTTTCTCCACCTAGCATGCCCTACGCCCATCTTTAGTGGCGAACGTTATTTTTCGATTCCCGTCGGTTTGTTGACTCTGTCGACTAAAAGTGTAAGCTTGAATGAGCAACTACAGCTGTTTTGGACGGCAGCAAAGCACTCTGTGAAGGTCACATTGGTTTTCTTTCATTCATGTTTTTTTTCTGAAGGCAGCAGCACACACATACATGAACGAACCCCAGACCCACGTTGTTTTTCCTCTAATTTTTTTCTTTGTTTTCTAGGAACGCGAACGTGAGAGACTGAGCGCCGTGCAGTTTATGTTACTTGCCACCTCTTTGCGCATATAGACGGCATCTGAACACGCCAGTCAAGCAGAAGTTGCTTCATTTTAGCTTGTTTGAGCTGCGGGCTTATTTGACCTGCTCCTTCAGCTGCGATCGTGGTCGGTCATGCTTTCCTAGAAAAAAGTAACAAAAACTGCTCTGGCGCGGAATACTAAACAGGGCACGGCATAGTCTACTGCCTTTTTTTCTATTTTCAAGAAAAACCTTGACTTTGTGACATTATATGAGGGTGATTATTCGAGCTTGCTAGTTACCATCGATCGTACGATCATGTGGAATCAGCGCATAAATCTTCCACTGAAAAATATGAAAGGCCTTTTTAAGTCACCTGCATGTTTATCCATTTTCGATGCGCTTATATTGTGCGAAGCCCACAAGGCGCTGCTCAAGAAACGAATCACCAGGGACATTTTTGTGTTTCTGCAGCTTCTCCGTGACTTCTAATAAGTGACTGACTACCACTTATTTTTCTTTTCGCATCGAACAATGACTTACTTGCACAGTATTTATGGCTCACAACTTTAGTGTTTGCGTTCAGGTATTTTCCTGTCTAAAGATGGTATAAAAACTTACTTTGCTTTTTTCTATGAATGATTTCCTTAAACGTAAATCACACGCATTGGCCTTGAGCGAGAGATTGTCATGCATTTAGTCTGCACGCGTGTAGCACACTACTGAATGAGTTTGCTCTTGCTTTAGTTAAAATTGTCTAGAGAAGTTTGAATGACATCATAAACAATATTAACATGCTAAAATGCCTCATTGTTCAGTATAAATCGCGTACTCGGAAAGCTTAATGAATGATAAAACAATGCGCGTTCAAAGCATACTAATTTCCTGGTAGATCGTTGTTTAAACTACAGTTACTGTATATGCTACCTTTATATAGAGCAACTCCTGTGGAAACGAATAGTCCCGCACAGCTCCTTTTAGGATGCGTTCGATAAGGGCATCGTAAGGAGCAGTGACTGGCACTACGGCTGCTGCAACCTGCGGGTTTACTGGGCAAACAAGCGAGACATGCGATAATTAGGTGTAAGCACCCACTGTTAGTGCCTACCGATTGTTTTGTTTGTTTTCTTACAACCAATCTCGTGCCTTGTACACTGGTGTTTCCGCATCACAGAGTGCAAGCTTGCCCCTTGGCAGTCACCTCAATATAACTGTCCTCGTTCTTACGCAGCGACGATCGGCTGAAGCCACACTGCTTCGCAGTAATCTAAATATATTACCGAACAGCACGAGCCCACAGCCCCGCACTACGGGTTGAACATTATCGAGGATTAGTGCACAGCCGGCGTGCTGTTCATCTGGGCTTGCACGAACAAAGTTCGCGGTGTCGTTAGCAGCTACAGCAAGGGGGGGGGGGTACAATTTCTACACGTGTGCCAGTTTAGTGAGAAAGGCACAATTGATTGTACTATTAGGAGCTTTGAAGCTACGCATCGACTTGCATGCTTAGAAAATGATTTCAGCGATTTCGCGAACCGGTGTATTTGGTGATCACAGATCGCTAACGTTAACTGTGAATTTATCAAGTTGTCAACATCACAGTACAATTTCGTAGTCAGCTCCACAGAACTCTTAACAATTATCAAGGTTGTGAGGAGCGATTTTCAGACACACAATCCCTCAAATACCAAAGCCTTCCACAATTGCTTGTCTCTTTCCATCATCTCAATGAAAAATATTGCATCGTTAGGAGGGGAACTGAGGGGCTCGATTATTTGTTAGTTGCAGCCGTATGAAGCTAATGGGCATTGAAGTTGGGGAAAGCATCAAAGAAGTTAGAAAATTTAGTTGAACTGTGCAAAGAATCATCTAAAGAGACAAAAATGGACATTAAGAAAGGAACAGTATGCCCCTGCAGGGTGCCGAGACCTGTATTAGTAATTGAAGTTGAATGTTGGGATATTCAGGCTGTAGAGCCACAATATAATTACGAGACATACTGAGGGAGCCACAAATTAAGTTGTCCCACCGTGATTTTTTTTAACAAGAACCTAAATCTAAGAGCGCATATGTTCTTGCACTTCATCTGTATCAAACTGTAGCCGCTATATAAGGTAATTGAACCGAAAATCACGAGCTTAGCAGTGCGTCACCATATATTCTCAAGCTACGACGGCGATTACCCACAACGTCTGGCGTTACACGTGCGCTGCACCACTAGGTGTGGGCTGATCCACCATCCACACTTCTTGCACGTATATTTATGTCAGTGAGCATACTTACAAAATCGAGGCCACACAAATTACGAATCTATACGCTACGGCTCAAGGTATAGAGTTTCCTAATATACACTAGAGGGAACTCTGGTGCTAGTGTCTAGAGGAGTTGCAAGGCAGGGCGCTTCAGCGAGCGTGGGAATGATGTATCACAAGTATTTCTATATTCTTCCTACTTCTGGCTCCATGTGTGTTCGTGTGGCTTGGAGCTGTTTTCTCACGAAACAAAAATAAACAAATGTTCAGCGGTTACACTTCACCACCTTGTTCTTTTAGACTTACCTTTCCAAATCGGGTCCCTAAGGTCGAAAGCGTTCAATCATTCCTTCAAAACAAAGCCGAAACACAGAAATAAACCAAGCCGCAAGTACGATTCGCCGCCCGCAAGTACGAAGACAAGGCAAATGTGTGTACTACCCATCATTACCATGGTCACTGAACGATCGCAGCGACAGAATCCCCTCTAGTTAATTTTTTGGAAACTCTATGGCTCAAGGATATTGTTGTGAGCTTCATATTCTGCGTTTTCACAGCCCGTATTGCTCGCGCATTGCTTTGCATTTGAATAAAAAAGAAGAATGCTGGCATCGCAAAGGAACATCTTTTGCGTGTGACTTTTTGCTGACGCAGCCTATTGTGATTGAAATCCTTGTAGAAGTTGGTGGTATTACTGCCCGCGTCCAACGCTCACTCCCCTGCTAAAGAATCATCTTAGCACATACGAGGGTAGCACAACAACTTGTGAATCGCAAATAAGCGACAAACAAGGTGCCTCGAAACATAGCGAACTCCCTTCAATATCGTGGCCATGAAACGGGAGATAAATTTCGCTGCAAAATGACGCCGTCTACCCCACCCGACAGCTTCCAATGCTCACTTCCCAGCAGCGTGTGAAACAAACGAAAAGGGAAAAAAGTGGCGTCACCTGTTTTCAGAATTCATCATATTGAAGCGAGTTTAGTTCTCCCACATAGTTACATTTTTTTGAGGTAACAATAATGTGTTGTGTGTAAAGCTTTAATAGTGCTGTAAGCCACCGTAATATTTGACATTGTGGCCCTGGTGCGCAACTTGCTATAGGATTTGCATACAATTACTTTGTACGATCGCTCACTCTGACTTTAATTCCGTTAAAAAATTTGTCGGTTCGTGAATGAACCGACATGTCAATCGACACTCGGAAGGCATTGCAGCATCTACTGACATTAAAAACACACACATACACACACGAACTGACACACACACACGCACACACACACACGCACGCACGCGCGCGCGCGTGTTAGTGAAGATGTGTGAATGGTATTTTCGAGTGAATGGGATGAATCATTCTCAAAAAATTCAGGAGAAATACAAAAAAAAGCAAGTGGAAGATTGCCAGGGGAATCGGAGATAAGAGAAAAAACGAATGTAGTCGTAAGGAAGACATCATGAAGACGTTGCTATACACACGTATTATGATGTTGCTCCCAAAAGTCGTGCATGTTACACTATCAGCTAGACTGTTGCACTACAAATCGTTGTGTCGACATCAAAATGCGATATTGAATTCAATATTGGCCCTATATAAACGCTTGGTGGAGTCATTAGTTACCTATAATGTGTTGTGCTGATGTACAAGAACCCCTGAGGGTGCAAGATATATTTCACTACAGGGTAGGTCACTTATATTGGTATTCTTAGAATATGGAGTGAATTTCATTTTCTTTTTTCCAGCAACTATATTTTCGAGAGAAAACACCCCTTGAGCCGTTGTTTCTTTTACTTCTAGGGGGAATCAGACCACACATTCGGTTCTTTGCCAAGGGTTTGCGCATCTGCATCCTTAATCAGCTTCTTAGAAGCCGTATAATTTTAGCTGGCCTTCTCTCTGACTATTGTTGAGTCAGGTCATTCTTGCCACGAAAGCACATATACTAACTCCCGCAGATCACACGCATTGCGAGATTCCATGTCATGTGAACCAGAAAGTGCGCAGCTGCTTATGTGGAACTTTGAGTCAAGTCTTACAACCTGTATCGAGTTCTATGCGCAAATTGAGTAGTTGTGAGAATATCATAGGCTTGGCGGAAACAATGACTCAAAAGAACTGCCCATTGTCGCATTTAACGCCCGCACACGTGGTGCAGGACTGGCGTCACTTTTATCGAAACTTAGTGTAAGCAGAGTTCGTTGGCGTATTCGTGTAGTGGCGAGCAATGATAGACTGTAGCATGTTGAATTAGGAGGGTACATATATAAAAGTTTGTTCGCAGCATTCAAAAGGCTAACCATAACAAACAGTAAATATTCATCTTGTTTATTACTCGCGGAGTGTCTCGTAGATATTTCAATATATTATTTTCGCTGTCCTGGATTGATATAGACAGTTCATTTCCGGTGGCGCATACCTGCATACCCACGGGCATGGTATGTGGCTATGCACCCCACCTGACTTGAGAAAGGGTCCCAATTGTGTTCGTCATTCACTAGTATGCTACAGTTGTGGTAAATATCAAGCTGAGAGGGCGACCTACAGAGATCGTTGTTTTCAGATAGAAGAACATTCACCGTAAAGAAAATGCGCGGTTCGTGACCGACAGTGGCCCTTCAGAAAGCACTTGTCACTTTTAAAAAGCCTTTCAAAGAATATAATATTTTATGAAAGCATTGAACGTAAACGAAGCTACGATCTTCCTGTTGATACTGTTAAGCAAATGCTCATGATAACGAACAGACAATACCAAGAAAAGCATATGGGACTTTATTATAATATTTGAAATGCAAACGTGAAAAAAGTGAACGAAAACATAATTGGCCACTTTGACTTGACCAGAGTGCGCAGATTCGAGGAGTATTAAGTAAATGTTTTTCAAAAAATAAACCAGTTGTTAGATTGCACCCGTTTGTGTTCTCTTCTGTGTCCCTATGTGCTTTCGCAAAAATTTCAAGATGAATATATTCCAACTAGGCCGAATCGCAGTTTTAACTTGCCACTGGCAGGGACCAGAGAATGCGACTTTCGAATAACGCGTCCGAATCTCTCTCAACTGAGCTACTGTGGCGGTCATCCCCCCGTCCACTTTATGAGGTATATGTGTGCATATGAACGTGGCCAGTCAGTGCCGCCAGCAGTCATGGCGGTGAGGGTGGAACACTCTTTCTCAGCCTGTTGGCGCCACGCAGCCCGTGAGAAGGCTGAAAGCTTACTGGGGCTATACTGTAGCATAGCGTCACACCTTGTTAACTTTTAACGCATGTTGTATTTAACTCCCAGGTGGTCTAAATTTCCGGAGCCCTCCACTACGGCGTCTCTCATAATCATATAGTGGTTTTGGGACGTTAAACCCCACATATCAATCAATGTTGTATTTAACTACAGTTGTCATCTCAGATTTTGCACGCTTCCTCGTTAAAAGGTGAACCGATACATACATACATGCACACATACATACATACATACATGCATACGTACATACATACATACATACATACATACATACATACATACATACATACATACTTACGTACGTACGTACATACATACATACATACATGCATGCATGCATGCATGCATGCATGCACGCAAACACACACATACATACATACATACATACATACATACATACATGCATGCATGCATGCATGCATGCATACATACATACATACATACATACATACATACATACATACATACATACATACATACATACATACATACATACATACATACATACATACATACATACGTACAGCCGCGGCCACGTCTGTGTAGAACACGCGAGCAGCCTGTTCTCGCAAGGCGGCGTGAAAGCGTGAGGCACTTTCGGGCTCTGAAGTGGTGTATCAGGAGCATGCGTGGTCTAGTTGTCAGGCTGACCGCGTCAGAGCCCTATACTCCTTCAAGGTTTCGAGCCGCAGAGCAAAAACCAACGGCTCGCGTGTTCTACACAGACGTGGCTGCAGGCGGCTGCACGTACGTCCATAATGAGGAATCGTATCACAGCCTCCTCCTTCCTTCCATGCCGAACAAATTGTTCGATACCCCCCCCCCTCCGGCCATAGCCTGTAGTCATTACTTAAAGCAAAATGTTAATAAAATATATCGTGTTATATACCCCCTTATTTTCGTGAGGAACAGAAAAAAACGCAAGATTTCGAACAGTGACAAAAAAGTGTGAGCGCTGATGTCACACTTATGTCCCATTTACCTCTTGTTCTCGCACGCGTATTGGTTTTGTTGCGTCAATATTCTTTCTTTTTTTTCACAATTTCGGACCCAGAAAGTAGGCTGCGTTTGTCGTAACGGTTCACGCAATACATCTCACTGCAATGTATTTGTGATTAACGGCGTCTTAAAAAAGAAAATGAAAACAGAACACACGTTCTTAAGTCACCGCTATACTGCGACACCAGTTTCATATTATTACGAGATGTAACTTTTCCGAACCACGTTTGGAGCTAATGCCGCTGTCAAATTGACGTTTCTGGAAGAATCTCACCTCTCCGTGGCCATCAACACGCCATATATCACATCGCAGATTGTTCGAGTTAACCCTTCACAGACAATATATATACGACAGCGCAGATCCAGGTTTTTGTTATATGAGTCAACTAGAGGCTGGCTGGGCAAAAAAGTCACCCGTAATGCGAGGTCAAAAATAATCAAAAGCCAGGTAGACGCTTTACAGTGAATATATGAAGACTGCATTTGGGAGATAAAGTGAGCACATTGTTTGAGTTGGTGTCGTAATTTCCTTTCTTTGAACTCAAGATTGGTTTAGTTTTTCTCGTACAAAGTGCCTATGGCACCGGCATGAACCATCTCGTAATAAACAGCCTTCCCTCATTTTTCTTATATTCTGTTCTCCACATTTTCCAACTCTCACTACTTTGCACTTCGTCACTTCATTGTCCGGACGACGCTTAAATCGATTACTCACCGAACCGATAGCTGCAGTGATCCATTATGTAAAATATGCTCTCTTCTTGTCCTCCTACGTTTCCCACGAAAAGCTTAACGCGTGATGGAGTTCATGGCAAATATATAACTTTACAGACACAATGCATAACAGGATACTCGGCTTAAAGAAGCATTAAGAGAGAAACAGTCAACTTGCTGCTATTCGCGAGATTTCCTACTTCTATATATGGCGTCCGTGGTAGGGGCTATTTATCAAGGCTGCGCAGTTTTGTCTGAGTTAAAGTTTGTTTGAACGGGTGTCTATTCAGAAATGCAGACCTGCCAAATTTTTTTAAACAAAAAGCCGGCTTGAACAAATGAGTCGTGAACGCTATAACTAAAATCCAAAATGCTACAGCAAGATGGATGAGGCCAGTCAAAAGCAAGGGTAATTTGAATCCTGTCATACTTGAGGTGGTATTTTTTAGACAGTAAGACGCACCGATGCCCCTTAACTATGACGTATGTCAACAATATAATCAAACTCAAGCTTCGCCCTCTTCGTATAAATTAATTCCCTGGTCCTCTGTCTTGAGAAAACACAAAATATTCTAATAGCGTAGAAAAAGCTGCAGAACATAGCAGGAAAAAATCAACATCATGCTAACAAATGCACAGTTCTGCAATGTATCAGCACACAACAAAAGTGCTGTCAAGTTTATAAACAAACAGCTATGAACCACTGTTAATTATTGCGGAAACATTTTGTCAACATATTCAACAATAATACAACAAAATGCATGAAATAGCTGCCTGTCCAGTGTTTCGTTTTTCCTCACCTTCTCACTTCCATATTTGTGAAAGTAGAAACCTCGGCATAGTTTATCATGTGTTTTCTATCAGAATCAATCAATCAATTGATCAATCTCGATTTATTTTTGGCTTCAAAGATACACAACAGAGATTGGTGGGTACAGACAAAAAGGTTGTAGACAAGGCTTGGCAGGCTCTGCACCCCTGAACTTGGCAAACATGGCATACAAAATGCAGAAAGGCGAAATGCGCACATGGCAGTTCTCTACACTGGAACACAGGGAAAGCGCCGGTGAGGGTATGTGCGGGCTGGATACCCCCTAAAGTTTTTGCCTACCTCCCTTTGCCCCCCACCCCCTGAGTGCAAGATGAGTTGAAACACGATGCATATGTTCCCATCCTCCCTGGCCCCTTTGAAGGAACTCAATTGTCGTACGTGGGTGTCCCTCAGTGAAAAGATCCTGGCCCCGCCTGCTAGAACCCCATAAACACGCTAGTAAATGAAAAAAAAAAACAAGGAAATGACGTAGATCTCTAAGCTGTACGAAATAACAGAAAAGAATCTACAAAAAAGCACCAGAACAGCCAATCATAATACACATATTAAAAAGGGGGGGGGGAGCAAATGAAGTAAAATGCCCATATACTTCATGATCACACAGATGCGCGTAAAGTAAATGAACGTTTTACGTATGTTCTTCGAAATTATTAAGTAGTGCCAGTAACTGGTGTTTTAACATCTGTTTTCCGTAATTTATTCGCATTCTGTGCACACTCCACACTTCACACACTTTCAAATATCACACATGTTCAACCTGACTTACCCCGGTCACTTCTGTGAAAATTTTTACCGGTATTTTTTTGTAGCCTAGGTGTAGCGTTTTTTTAGGATTATGCGATAAATTTTTTCTCTGAAAAAAGTTCAGAACCTTGAAAATTGGTTCCGTGCGTGTGTTGTATGCGGGAATAACGCTATTTAAACTTACTCTTTTTGATTTTGCGTAATATCGAAATGTTAGTTTTAATGATACCGCGTTCGACCAACTAACAATAGGACAAATAATACAAAAAAGTGACTTGGAAAATAAGTACTTTGTTTTGTGGCAGCTAAGATGTTACAAAGTTTGTAGTTTGCAGTTTTTGAATGCTTGTTTAAAGGAACATTCATTGATCTGTTTCCGTCATTTCCTTCGAAAATGACTCCAACGTGTATGAATCTTGTAATAATGGAAAATTAACTACCGTAAGCAGCGCAGACACGAACCTGATGTTTCGTCTTTTGTTTATTTGATGCATTGCACGACAAAAAAGCTTTCACAATCTTTATCTTCGCTCTTTCATAACGCAACTACCCATAAAGCATTGAAATTGAGAAACGAGGAAACTACCGCGACACACAGAGACTATTAGCTGAGAAGGACTGATAGACGTCCTCTGCGTAATAAGGGAGCCACGCGAAACATGGATACCGAAGGACAATCGACGACATGAAATCTGTTGTGTTTTTCACTCACGCTGCAGAAAACTTTATCTCAGTAGAAACTTAAAACACTGTGTACGCCGCAGGCCTTCATGGCCATGGCAATGAAAAAGAGTGGAGGTTAATCAGGATGTGTCAATACGTGCCGCATCATTTTATGTGTTTTCGTGGTGCCTGCACACTGCATAACACCGTTACTTCCTCACCGCAGTTAATGTAGCTCGTTTATACCTCCTGAATTTTGTAGAAAGGATGAAAAAAAACTACTACGTCACGGGTGCAGCGAAGTGTCCCACTCTTCGAAAGTTTATTCTTTGTTTTTCTGACTTCACAAAACACGTTTAGCGCGAAAACCGACCTCGCACTTATTTCGAAAAGCGCAATATCTTTGATAGGTAGTATTCCGGTGAATAGACGTAGTCATTCAAGGCATATGCGAGCGGCGGACAGCTCTCCGGAGCAGAATTCCACCACAAGCCTGGCTGGAACAGCATCCATGCGGCCGACGGGACGAGTAGAGGGCGTACAGGGACGCCAAAGAAAAAAAATGGCCCGAATCTGCATGTTACACTGCAAATTTCGTTGAAAGACGATAGTCTTGCGTCTGGAGAGAGTGGACAAAACGTTCATTTGATGTTCTGCGCAAGGAAATCGGGGAATGGTATTCTAGAGACGCGTCGTTAGAGCGCCTCGAGCGTGTAGCGGAGGCGAACAGGCGCATCTAGGCACATTAAACACAAGCGCCATCTGGCAGTTATTTTCGAAAACGAAGGCACGCTCGACCGTGGAGAAAGATGCGCGCCAGTCTTGGAGGTGATAAGGTGCAGAGTGCAAAGCGACGGGCAGGTGCCACCACCGTGTCGTCGTAGCAAAGCGCTGGAAACACCTTCTTGAGCATCGCGTTGCACTGTCAGCGCAGCGCTATAAACGCTATAGTCCTTAGAGTTACTTGTGTGTGCCTCTTCTAGTATAAACGCAGACATACGAAATATCGACGTGTTGTTGTGGCACCTCAGATATGCGCACTACTGCTTTTTTAATTGACAATCGCACAACTATTAATGCTAAACCTTGAGCAGTATTGGTGGGCGCTGCGGATGGGGTTAGCCGTTCGGTGCCGTTTGAGGTATCGATAAGGCGGACAAACAGACAAATGTACAGACAGACAGACAGACAGACAGACAGACAGACAGACAGACAGACAGACAGACAGACAGACAGACAGACAGACAGACAGACAGACAGGCAGGCAGGCAGGCAGACAGACAGACCAAAATTTTTTCATTGAAGGTTCCCAAGAAAGACCATCGTCTTTAAAAAAATAAAGGAGCAGCCCCAAGTGGTGCCTTCTTCGATGAGTCATCGTAATCGCGCGCTGAGTGGGCTGTAATTTCTCCAATGAAGCTTGTATTTACTTCATATCTGTCTCTTGATGCTTGGAAAGTCATGTATTCGAAACCAAGAAGGGAAATGTGGGCTAGTTGTTAATAGTTCATTTTCGATAACTCACAGCGCAAGAAGGACGCAGCGCTCGTGTCGTTTTGTACTTCGTCTGCGTCCTTCTTGCGCTGTGAGTTATTGAAAATTCGAAACCATTTTGCCTTGTTTTCAAGAACATTCTCGAAATCTCAGCAAGCATGGCTGAGCACACAGCTGATCTCTATAATAATGACGAAGACACACTTGATACTTTGTGCTCAAGCATAGGTGACATACCATACAGTTTATGCTACTATTTCATACTTTATTGCTAACAGGCAAGTAGTGAGCGTGAGTTTTGAGACGAAGCGGGCTGTCACTTCATTCCCAACTTACGCATGTTGTCAACTGGGCCCGCCCCCCAAGTTTTCAAGGGATACCATCTTAGAGTATGACCCTCTACCTAACACTCTGGAAATTTAAGTTGACCTGCCACTAACATCAGTTTTCTTATACATTTTCTATGGAGCCCAATATATTCATGTAGGTGACACAGGGTACGGAGCTCTTTCGTAATATACTGTCACATTTCTGCTCCGATATTCTTGGTTTACTTGTTAAAAATATTTTCCAATCAAAATACTCGTGTAACTTTGCACTAAAAATGGTTGTATACAAACTTGTCCATTTCATTGAATGTACAGTGCCAATTTTCATGAAAGGGAACACGGGAGCGCGTGGCCTGCGCGCTCTGGCGGCTGCTGGAAGCGCGTTCAAGCGGGAGTGAAAGCGAATACAGTCTCTTCTCGCGTCATCTCATAGTGAGCAAAACAACCATTTTTCGCTGACATGAAAACAGCGGTGAGATTGCAACCCCCTCTCCTTTCGAGGCGAATACTGATTCATTTGTTTTCGTCTTGAAGAGAGAGGGGGTAGCAACCAGAGAACTTTTGATTGCTCTTTAGAAGGAATGGGTGCTATGGAACAAGAAGAAACAAACATCGTGAATGGAATCATAACTACACTGATTTCATGAAGGTAACAAAGCACTACAAAGGGTAAGGAAGCTTTCTATAGTCGAAAAAATGTTTGCTTTAAAGAAAAGTGACAGAATTTACCACCAAAAAATATAAAATATTGTTGTGGAGCTATTTAAGCTCACCAAAAAATGGAAGCTCAGAGTCCAATGTAATTATAATGTCACTGAGAACAGTAAAAAAGAAGAAAAAATGACAGTGTAATAATATTATCTGGAGTTTTGCTTCCCCAAACCACTATATGGTTACGATTGACAACGTAGTGAAGGGCTTTGGAAATGTTGACCATCTGATGTTCTTAAACGTGCACTGATATCGCACAGTGCACGGGCTTCTACCATAACGCTTCCATCGAAATGCAACCACCTTGGCCATGATCAAGTCTGCAACCTTTGGGTCAGCAGCCAAACACCA
The DNA here is from genome assembly GCA_013436015.1 of Rhipicephalus annulatus. NCBI lineage: Eukaryota > Metazoa > Arthropoda > Arachnida > Ixodida > Ixodidae > Rhipicephalus > Rhipicephalus annulatus. The sequence continues at coordinate 97,641 of WOVY01000581.1, forward strand.
TAACCACTATTTCACCGAGGCGGATAAAACGACAGCTCCACGTTAGCTGAAATGGAAATCTGCATAGGAAGGATCGAACCCATAATTTAGTGAGGAGAAGGAAAGCTTGTCAGCAATTTCTATGACATATCCAAAGCGATTAAAAGCTTCTATCTTGCACTGAACAGCTCTAGATAAGTCCTCATATTTTATTAAATGAAATCAAAGTGTAACAAAACACCGAAACTACATGTGAAACTATTGAGCTTATAAAGGCCATACGAAACCTGGGGTTCTTTAACGTGCATGCAAATCTGAGCAAACGGGCCTACAGCGATTTTGCCTCTATCAAGAAAGTAAGTCTTTCTTGGGGATCTTCGACGCAAAAATTTTGGTCTGTCCGTCCGTCCGTCCGTCCGTCCGTCTGTCTGTCTGTCTGTCTGTCTGTCTGTCTGTCTGTCTGTCTGTCTGTCACACGAATCAGCCACACGGAAAAGTTTCATCACTTTCTGAATGTCCAGCTATCTTGAACTGGTGGCTGCGTTCATACTTTTGAACTTTTTCGATCAAAAAGGAAATATTACGCATATCTGAGACGCCATATAAATACCTCATAATTAGGCGGCGTGTTCCTTTATTAGAACATACATGGATACGTAATTATAACGACCTTAGTGTTTCTTGGGCTGCGCTGAAAAGGCGACGCTATGCAAAAAAGGAGGCCACAGAAGATTATCGTACTACGACGACATCCACAAACCAAATAAAACCAAAGACATTGTTTTTCAGGCCAAAAGTAAGATTGGAAATGTTGAACCATTCGGAACGACACGTGGATCCTCCAAGAATTTATAGTAATACGAGCTGACAACCATTACACAATTCGCTTATTGCATGCACTTTACTTCTAGAATACAGAGAGAGCTCTCCAACTTCATTAGATCACTGTCATGCCTGAAACGTCGTGTCAATACAATTACCACAAGAAATATAGATATTTAGTTGATATCGCGTTTCTGCACTATGTATAGATGCCAGTCCTTGGCGTACAACGTTCCTCCAACAATTAACTTGCACGGAAGCCCAATAACCTACAACAAGAAACAACTTCCATAAAATCTCTGCTCTCTGGCTTCATAGTAACGTGCACAGAAACTATTCTTACAGTCTATGTGAACTTTTTACAGTTTAGTCAAATGTAAATGAATCGCATCATGTCACATCTTGTTGCATTATCTGAGCGATATGAATGTATGTGTGCTCACGTGAATATGTATGTGCGTGTTTTTTTAAAGCTTGTCAGTGTCAGGTATTCGATGGTCTATGCACGCTGGATATTGTTTTTTGGAAAGTCATTCTTCCAACATTTTATTACGTGTAAAAGGATTAGTTGGGAAATCATTTTTGAATTAGTATGTATTTTCATGTTTTATATTGTACTTGCATGATATGTACTTGTCATTATTTCTATGCTACTGCCATGTCTTTGTGCAAGTCACCAGGGCCTTTGTGAAGCCGTTCTGACGGCATTTAGCCTTCGTGACCTTCCAGTTTTGTGTGGTAAATAAAATATTTCAATTTGAAATTTCAAATTGATAGCGAAGAATACAGATCCGCGGCTATTTTTTTATCTTTGGTTTCACCCACATCACCTGCGCCTCTGCTTCTCACTCCCCCTCCCCTCCCTCCTTCGCTCACCTCTCATAGTTATTCGGCGCAGACAGAGGCGCCATGGTATATACCATGGCGCCACTACGCAGAGACATCCTTGTGGCGTGCAAGGCTGGATTGCTCCAAGAGTCCACGAGTCCTCTCTCGCACAACCAATGTCTCGTTTTTTATTGTTCTTGTACTGAATTTCGACGAAATCAATAAATTACTACGGCAATTTCGTCACTGACCGTTCGAAATGCTACATAACTGCTCTGAAAAATTGTCGTGTTTCTCATATAGTCTTAGACAATGCCCTGATTGCTGGTTGATTGATTGATCGATATGTGGGATTTAACGTCCCGAAACCACTATATGATTATGAGAGACGCCGTAGTGGAGGGCTCCGGAAATTTAGACCACCTGGGGTTCTTTAACGTGCACCCAAATCTGAGCACACGGGCCTACGACATCCCTGATTGCTGGTGTTGTCTGCTGTGGTCACTTATAGGAAGCCATGGAGACCAGACACGCTGCTTTTGTGAAAGGTTACAAAACATTGTGCGATTGCAGCATTGTATGATTCAAGCATCAAATGGGCGTCATCGGGTGCTGGAGGCAAAGAAACATAGTTTTGCTGCAAAAATTTATGAAACCATGCAATTTTATCTAGGTTTGCGTAACAAAAGGGGCCGCGGTTCATACGAAAACCATGCACGAGAAAGACGCTGAGACGAAGGAGCAGTTAGCTGCGTCTGTAGCGATCGAGCTTGCCAAGAGCCAAGAGGGCTTGATTATTCCTCTGGGTCACGGCCTCAAGTCATGTGGCTTTTCAGTTGTCGAGGCTATAGTAGTACGCGTCTCTCGTTGATCTTGCGACTTCGCTACGCCATCTTTCCCACGTAATGGGTGAGGACAGTTTTCCTCCGATAATCTTCAGCAGACTCAACTGGCTACTGGCGCTACAGTCACTCGCGCCACGCTCTAGGCCGGGTGAAGCCGGTAGATGAAGGCATAGAGTTTCCTACAATTACCCAGAGCGAACTCCGGCACTGCGATTTTGAGCCATTGTGGTAATGATGGGTAGTACACAAATTTTATCTACTCATTGTTCTTGCGGCTTTAAACACATTTGTGGCTTTCATATAGTTACGTTTTCTTTTTGTTTCAAATAAAAAACACTGTCAACATCGAGGGTCGATTTGAATTCGTGAGCCTGAAAAAGTTAAGGCGCTGAAGCGTAACTGCGGAAATTTCGCGGAAATTTATCTTGTGGAAAAGCGAATTCAGACTTCAACAAGCTAAACGGAGCCGGAATAATGATGACTATCCAAACTTGTGTACTCATTTCCATGCAGGGTGAAGCGCCGTGCATTACAGCTCGTAGACACTACCTCTAACGTTTACTGTATAGTAAATATTGAAAGAAAATTTCATTTCATTTCATTTTTATTTCCTTAAGGACCCCACTGGGGGGTATTACATAAGGGGTGGATACACAAGAAAAGAGAACATTTGAACACGTTAGTTTTCGCAGCATAGGTGATTTGTAAGATTTGTCGCGAATGATGATGGGCAGGTGGTTGAAACAATGGAGCAGGGAAGGTCGTTCCAATCCTTGACGGCACGGAAAAAAAGAAGCAGGAAAAGTGGCAGTTCTGTTGTAATAACGGGACACTTGAAGTGGATGGCTTGTGCGGTGTGAAATGTATGTCGGGGGGAGGATGTAAGGAGCTGCTTTGAGGGAAGAATGAAAAAAATTTATGAACGAGAGAAAGGGTGGCGATACGGCGGCGAACACAGAGGGGTGATAAACCAAATTGTGCTTTCAAGGATGAAATGCTGATGTCGTACGAGTACTGGGAGTGAATGAATCGAACGGTGCGATTTTGAACAGATTCAAGGTCGTTAATGAGGTATGTTTGGGGTGGGGTCTATATGGGACAGGCATATTCGAGTTTCGATCTGATGAGGGACTGATATTCTAGCAACTTCACACGTTTTGGTGCATGACGTAGGTGACGCTTCAAGAAGCCCAGAGTTTTATTTGCCGATGAAATGATATTAGTAATATGCGTATTCCAAGTGAGATTGCGATACGATGTGACACCTAGATACTATGAATACCTAGAAAATTTATGAATGAAGGATTCTTTTTTCCGCAGTCTCTTCAATAAAAAAAAAGTGTTCTGCTCGCACAGTTCTGCTCACACACAGATGGTTTCACTGGCCTCCGAAATGTTATCTGAGAAAAGTCGCTACAAATGGAATTAGAAACTGAAAGATAGGTCCCGCCTAGATGAACGAAGCGCACAATTCAATCACTTCCGCGACTACAGAAATGCTCGCCCCGCTCATTACATCAGTCTGCAGTGCGCGCCGATTGTTTACCTTCCCCCTTAGAGGAGAAAATGCCGCAGAATTCTAAAGTTGCATCTGACTAAACTATTACATCGCTGATCGCGAGACAACTTTTAGCTCCAAAATTTGTTTGAAGAGAATCTTAATTGCCGGTACTTTGAAGCTACTCTAATGACTCTTGAAAAGATAGCCAGGGAAATAAACAAAAAAGAAAAACGTGGGTGACAGCATGAGCGTTGCCATTTTGGTAAGGAAGCTACATACTGTGGTTTCGATGGTTAGTACGCTAGTGAATTACAATTGGCAGCGTAAATTATAGCCGCTTATTCAAGTAATCACGGTAATCAAGTGCAGTAATGCTATTCCTTAAGAAAATGGTATATATGAACATATATAAAAATCCCCATACATGGCTACATCAGGAATTGGGCATATCAAGCTTTATACAAAATTCCCATATATGGACCTCATATAACCTTAAATGCACAATTCCTGATATAGCCACATATTGGCCTATGCAACCTGATATACCTAATTCCTTATATACTTATATATGGACGTTTCTGGACACAGCTATATATGGCAATCATCAATATATAGTGTTAAGTATAAGCATTCATGTAAGGTTGATTTGATTTATATGTGTGGTTTAATGTCCCAAAACGATCATATGAATATGAGAGACGCCGTATTGGAGGGCTCCGAAACTTTTGACCACCGGGGGTTCTTTACGCGCACCCAAATCTGAGAACACGGGCCTAGAACATTTCCGCCTACATCGGAAATGCAGCCGCCGCAGCCGAGATCTCATCCCGCGACCTGTGGGTCAGCAGCTGAGTACCTTAGTCACTAGACCATTGTGGTGGGGCCATCCATACAAGGTTAAACATGTCCTGATATGTATACCTTTATATATAGCTTTTCAGATGAATAATCCACTTGTATTTTACTTGTGCCGCTGGCATAAATTATAGCAAAAACAAATAATTCTACATCTAGAAATATTGCTGTTTGTTGAAAGGTCTGCATGCAGTCACCATTGTCTCTAAAACAAAGGTTGTACGTGTCCTCTCAACATTCTTGTTCAAGTTATCCTCATTATATCTCGAGGTATGTTAAAAAATTATTGCTAAAACGTAACTTGGCAACTTATATAAAGTCTGCGGTGAGCACATGTCACTGTTAGTCCACTTTCCCCGAAGAGATCCATCGATTGTATTTATATTTAAGGTTTATCTATCGACACTATGTTTGTTTATTTCATTACCCTCAGCGCCAATTGGAATTACAGTGGGGGAACGTTTACAAAAAGTAGAATGCAAAAAGATACATAGTAAGCTAAACAAACAATCAAAATCGCCACAATCTCGATCCGCAACACAAACACATATACCAATAAAAATGATAGAAAAAAATGCAATACACTCAATGTCACATAGAATAAAACAAATCATTTGAAATGGTAGAGGCAATGCTAGAAGGCAGTTGGTTTCATTCTTTGATTGTTTTGGTAAAAAAAATTTGAAATACGTAAGTTTTGCATGCGATTGCTCTTATCTTGAACCTATGGTCAACGCGGTCTGAGACATAGTACAGTGGAAGTAACTATTTCGCTTTATCGATTTCGACTTCACAATGATAAATAGCATAAAAAAAACTTCAATCGTAATTTGACTTTCGTAAAGATATTTTCAGTGTTTTTATTTAAAACTGTTCTGGCATGTCAGTTGAGCGTTCATAGTGAGTCACATAGAAATATTGGCTTGCTGTTGAATGTATGAACTGTGTGTGCATTGAATAGCTTAAAGGACTTGATAATCAACCTTTTTGGAGTTCGGGCAAAAGCGATTGGTATGCATGCAAGCTTGTCATGAACAAGTATTGCGACTAGGAGTGGCCTATAGTGTGACTGCTAAAACTGGTGTCTATAGGTCTCTGTGCGCGGGAAAACAGAGACTATTAGTGTTATTTATTGCCAACGGGTCACTAGAAAATGTCTTTTGTACACGTAACTCACTTTCCGTCCTAGTGCATCATGAACGCAACAGCTGTAAAGATCTCGTTCCTCAGAGATTTCGGTGTAGGCGTCGGTGGTTCTGAGTGAAAAATCATCTTGTCCGTGACCAAAAATTGAGAAAAATGCAAATAAAACAAACAATAAAAATTTTCAGGTCTGAGTGATGATCGAAACCATGCAGGCCATTTGCATGACAAGCAAGTACTCTACCACACAGTTATGCGTCTGCTTGTAAATAAAGTATGAATAACTTCCTCTGGTTGAAAAGGCTGGAAAAATAACTGTCATGTTTAACAAACACAGGCATCGTATATACAGGTTTAAAAGCACTACATGTAATATCGCAGCAATATTGCATGATACATACGTACATTTAATTGCCATCGGGCATAACAACACGTCATTATCAACATGACGTAGCAGTTTAAAGACTGGAAACCATTACAAAACGCACACACGTTACCGCGCGTATTCCCTAAAGACTCCGTAGTAGGTGCATAATAATATTGAGAAGCACGGTCTGCTGGGCGAATTGGTTTCCATTTTAACTAAGTTGCGCGAAAAAATTGAAGTACAAAGAGAAGACACCTGGACACAGCACACACTAACAACTGCTACTCTATTGGAGAAAACAGACATATGTATGCGGTCACGAGAACACGTGAGGTAAAAAAATGGCAGCATATCCACGGAGTGAATGATGGAGAGTGGGGCGAAGCATTCGTCCGTCCATGCGTCCGTCTGTGTGACCGTCCATGCGTCTGTTTGTGCGCCCGTCCCTGCGTTCTTTCATGCATCCGCCCCTGCATCCATTCATGCGTCCATCCATGCATCTGTTTGTGTGTCCGTTCGTTCATCTATTCAACACTCCAGGTCCCACCATCTCGCATCTTTTTATCATATATTCCCCATATAGAAGCACCGCCATCCAGCGGACATTCCAAGGACTAAACGAGAGGTGGCACACGCACACTTTCTTACGGCCTGCGCTTTGGGTCCACTTCCCACCTTTAACCACCTCGAGTTCATGGTATATTCTAGTTCATTGTATTCATGGCACTGCGACCAAACGCTCGCTAAACCTTTCGAAAACCAAGGAGGTTACGCCCAGCGAGTATAACGTAGCAACCTTTCCCTGTCAGATAGGGCTCAATTTACATGCCAATGGCTGCTAATGAGAAATGAGAGACAGGAGAATTCGGCTTTTACTTTCTTACGGCTAGCGCTTCGTATCTACTTCTCATTTTTAACCACCTTGAGTTCATTCATGGTATATACAAGTTCATTGTATTCATGGCACTGCGGCTCAACGCTCGCTGAACCTTTCTAAAGCTAAGGAGGTTACACCCAGCGAGTATAATGTAGCATCCCTTTCTTGTCCGATAGTGCTCAATGTACATGCCAATGGCTGCTAACTGGGATCGCAGCGTGCGCGTTGACTAAAAGCCGAATGTTCATGTCTCTCATTCCCCATTAGCAGCCATTGGCATGTACATTGAGCACTATTTTTTATTGTTAAACAACGCACAGAAGAAATCTCTCATTGGCACCACCTTGGAGGTCAAGTGTTATACCTATTTCGGGTATGTGCCACTGGTGGTTACATACGAGGGACGCCCAAGCCACGCCATAAGGAGCTTCGCCCCTAAAAAAAACAATTAGATGAGCAGACATCTAATCATTTTCTTTTACCGTGCGGACATCGTGCGGTGTATGGCACTCCGCTGTCGTGTAGGAAGTATTATTTTGGGATTTAATATTATAATTATAGATCACAAAGCTTCTATAAAAGGACAACCATGCTCTAACCTATCATCACATTGCAGGGAGTGCGGCTGTGCGCCTTCGTTTGAAGGTAGCACAAGAAATCGAAGAGGTGTATCTCATCAACAAAGCTGGTGATTCGTGTGTCGCGCAACTCTCGGTTGTGTTGCTTGCTGCTGAGGTAGCTTTTCTGGGAGCGCAGCATTAATACAATCTAATCATTTTCTTTCACGACACGTGTTATTGTAACCGCCCATATAAGTCTGTTTTCTCCAATAATGTTTCAATTGTTAGTGTGCGCTGTGCCCAGGTGTCTTCCTTTTGTACTTCAATTTTTTCGCGCAACTCAGTTGATATAACATAATATTGCTCGTGGTTTAAACTGTGCTACCCTTTTTTACACAGAACGCATAGTGCGAAACCTTCATTGAGACAAAACACTTTCAACTTTCTCAATTACACAGTACTATTCCACAATTATTCTTGTTCAAGTAGCATCATACAATAAAATGTACACGCGGAGTGGTTGAATTACGCACAACAGACACGATATAGCAATCACGTTCAACTCTGAAAAACGAAGCCTATTGGTTCCCCCAATTTTTTACACAGTAGCTAGCCTTAATGAATCAAACAAGTTTATTTGTCGGATTGCGTAAATTAGGTGCAGTGCTTACTTATTAAAAAGTGACGTCACATTATTTTGTGTAACTATGTATACAGGTATGCGCAGTTCCTCCAAATAACCACGTGTTGTTGCGGCATCTGTAACTATATTGTTGGCTGTGATGTGCGCATTCCAGTCGAAATTACATTTATGTGACCCGAGCTGCAGATGATAGAGACAAAATTATGGACGATTATATAAGTTGTCTCATTTCGATCCGAGAGCTGTGCATCCTGCTTTGAAGATCCAAACTTCCTTTTGAAAACACGCGTAATTTTAAAAACAACGAGAAAGTACGCGAAAAAAGACAAATTAAAACGCGGGCTCATAAATTTTATGACAACCTTGGAGTTGGGGATATCCAATCGTTTTTCATTTATAATTGCTCAAGTAGTAATTTATCCTTGGTACTTCCTCAAGCGTTAAAACGAGAAAAAATACAAAAGAAATACATTTACATCAATTTTTTACTAAAAGTGCAATAGCGAGAAACCCAAATTTTGCGTGTTTAGAGTTTCCGTATAAATAGAACCCTGTCTGGAAGAAATAGAGAAAGAAAGTTTTGTCGTATTGCCTAAACGAAACTGCCTAATCACAAAAACCACGATTACTATGAAGCTATTTACACACGAAGCATTCATTGCACTATGTTTTCTGAGTTATCATAATATTTGCGAACAGCGTGCGACGGTACTGAAAATGAACTTACTTTAACGTTTAACCGGAACTTGTCTTTCACGGTGCCTGTTAATACAGATAACCTATTCAAACCTTAAGGCCACCACGTCCATTCGTACTGCTTTCGGGAGAAGTTGCGAAGGAAAGCTTGCCCCTAAGCATGGGTGTCCATTTTTTTTTCGCTTGAAAAGTTGACGATCGCCAATCCAGCAGCCTACACACGCACACGCACACAAGAACACTTCCACGTCCATCCACAATTGCACCACGTACAGCGAAGTAGATTCCTGAGAGCTGCGTATTTATTTTGTGTAAATTGCAGCAGTAGTTGAACACGAAATCAGAGCAAGTCGAATGAAAAGTGATACGATCTGCACCGCACGCATGACTCCGGTGAGCGAAGGAACAATGGCGCGGATGGATACACGGCATGCTTGACAGTGTAACCTACATTACCCATGAGATCAACGATTTACGCGCTTTTCACTGGAACTAAATTTTCCTAAGCTTATTGGGGAACGAAGTTTCATTTTTCACAGTTATCTACCTTATAACTGAATATTTGCACAAGCCATTTTCTTCGTCCCTACTGGAAATGTGCCGCGGCATTTTCTTTTCTGCTGTGTTGACCGACTACTGTGTGCAGAAAACGTTCCCCGCAATTTCACCCCTCCGACTGGCTCCCTTTCACATTCCTTACTGCGCGCATCCCTTGCAAACTTGCAAACAGATGCAGTGCAGTCAGGCGAGTTTTTTTAGATAATGTAGCTCAGCTTCCCCTCACGGACCCAGAAAGGTGCAGGTGTATGACCTTTGAGACAGCCATTCGGGGAAGCTGCGGTCAATTCTTCACGTACGCTAGCTACCAAGACGCGTTCCAGCCAGATTTTCATTTTATTTCTCAAGCATTTATAATTTTAATAATAATATGTAATCAACCAATCATCAATCAATCACTGATTTAACGTTTGCAGGAACGACTATAGGGTCTTTCGGGCTAGCGAACGCAAAAACAAAATCATAATAAGAAACAATACATTACACAACTATCTACAGAAAAGCTAATAAATAAAAAAGCGGAAACGCGCAGACAAAAGGAAATTTACGCACATTGGGAACAATAAATAAAGAGAATATATTCATGGAACGAGAATGAAAAATAGGGGGGAATATACACAACTGTGCGCAAGGCTTCCTCAAAGACGGAAAAGGGAAGAATCTGTACATCTGCAAATCTACGTTAGGAGAGGGCAAACCTCTGTGATCAAAAAATGACTGTGGGCTATGAAAAACAAAACAAATCATGAAAGTTGACGTTAGAGAGACTCGGTATTCTGTGAAGGATAGAGTGTGGGAAGAAGCTGGCAGGTACATGCAACAGTCGATTGTCTCTGGATACCTTACGCAAAATTTGAAAATATTACAACCAAGAAGGGCAGAATAACTTACCTTGAACTAGCTTTAAAGAAATGGCAGCTCAACGTGATTTTGTCGGCCATTAAGTGATGGCAAAGGCAGCATTCTAACGGTGTTGAAAAGAGTCAAGTGAAACAATCGGTGTAAATTCTAGTGAATTTTTTCCGGATTTGTTCAGAGGCGTTACTGCTGAACTTAGCAAGGCCATTCCAAATAAGATGTTCATATTTACTCAAGTTGAGAACGACATATCGTGGTGTACGATTTGTAGGAGAACTGGATTGTCGAGAGATATTCTGTCAAGAGAGAGCGAACGAAGGCCTCGCATGGCAGCACATTTATTGCGAGTAGAAAAAATTTAGCATGTTCTGAAAAATAACACAAAGAATACTGATCTCATAAACCTTACATAACGACACAGTATTGACAGAGTTTAGAATTCAAATATTGGACGTTTCGCTAGACACAATGAAAACAACACCATCAACAACAATATAAATAATAACATTAATAATACAATCATGTCATTCTCACATGGCCGAAAATATTTGGCCACATTGAAGGAAATGCTAGTGTCCGGGTGTCCATCAACCTCTATACGCGAGCGTGTGTTTGCACATTTTGGTGGGTACATGTACAGGCATGAGTATTTTATAAGGAAATGATTGATAATTGATATGTGCAGTTTAACGTCCCAAAATATAACTAAATGCACTACAGTCTAAGGATATATATATATATATATATATATATATATATATATATATATATATATATAATATGGAAGAAGTTTTAATTAATACGCGGCTGCACCACAAAGGGCTGCTTACGTAGTGTAGGGTTCAGCTAAGGCATCATGCCGGCCATCATTCTCAAAAATGTGTCCTACTAATTTTATTCGCAAGGTAATGTTTAACCTAGTTCTTACGAGGGACGTGTGTCCTCAACCAAATAATGACACATCCACACAAAATAGAAGTTTTGTGGATTCGGCAGCCTACGGTAAAGGCGGCAATGAAGCTCTAGCATTTCAATACATGGTCTAATAAATGTGTATCATGTGTGAGTCAGTTGCATCCTTCTTAGCGTATGCCCGTTAAGTGTGTATGACGTGAAATTTATTTGATGCTTGGAAACACTACACCAAATACATTGTTCACTAGTGCACTCACAAAATTTTCGATAAATTTACTACCTGCACCGTCAAAAACGTTATACGTAGCCATAGAAAACGGAAGACGCATTTTTGCAATAAATTAGTACAACTGCCACCTTGAATTTAAGCGAATAAAAGCCTGCGAGTTGCATTCGCATTGGTTCTTTTTTTGTTTTTAAAGATAATTCCTTAAACATCGCACTGCGCATGATAATATGGTAAGTGGCCGCTGAAAGCAATCATAAATGGGGGTAAACAAGATTGACTGAAATCTTGTTAAATGAAGGGAGCATATAGCCATTAAAATTTTCTAATAATCAGCAATTTTGTGCAACGATGTGCAAGCTAAAAATGCAATATTCTTACCATTTTTTGCTGTCGCTCCAAGCTATGCATTAGTGTGAACATTAGAAGTTGCATGTATATCGTTTTCACATAAAAATATATGGGATTGCTTGATCATATTAGTGAGGTTCGGGACCTTCAATAAGTTTTGTTACCAGACACGATTCCTTTCTTTTAAAACATATCTCCTCTCGTATGAATTATTTACGTCGTATTAACCTGCAACTTCATGTTGCAAACGTGAATTCCATGAAAACTTCTACAAGTTATATTACGCGAATGCATGCATAGTTACAACAATCACGTACACAAAGCTGACCTAATTTCTTGTTTGTTTTCTTGCACTGCAATAAACAATATATGTGCCTAATACTCTTATTGTAGAAAATAAGCAGGTCACATTTGTGTACGCATTGTTATATATGACAATCCGCATAAAAGTTTCTGATCGTGGTGCTATATATATATATATATATATATATATATATATATATATATATATATACATATATAAGGGAAAGAAGTGTATACCTAAGGGCTTGTTTTTCCGTGTTTTTGACACAATATTAATTATATCTAACAGACAGTAATGCCAAGGAATGTATAGGGGACGTTATTAGAACCAATGTAATGTAAATAAGAAGAAAAAAAAGTGGGTGAAAAAATAATCAGCCGTGAGCAGTAAACGAACCTACGACCTTCGCATAACGCGTTCGATGCTCACTGCTGGTTATTTTTTCACCCAGTTTTCTTCATTCTTATTTACATTCCATTGGTTCTAATAACTTCCCCTATACATTCCTTGGCATTACTGTGTGTTAGATCTCATTATATATATACGAGCTTCCTACCATATAAGCGAGCACTTCCACATATAAAGATCTACTTTATATGTTATATATGGTGTGGCCGTACCTTATAAGGCAGGATTCTACTCCTTATTTGGACCAACCACGCCATATATGTCTGTATATAACCCCCATATATGTATCGACCCCACTAGATGTACTTTCATATATGGTAAATAGAAGCCACATATGCTCACATATATGCTTATATGGTGCCGGATATAACTTATATAAGGGCTATATATGGCATTTTCCTAAGAGATATGTCACGTACAAATTCAAGAAAAATCTATAAACGTTAGCAACACATGCACCCACACCCACGTTCTCGCAGTCGTTACATGATTCTTTTTATTAAGAAATAAATTTCCTGGCAGCTGATGCTATTACCTGTCTGCAGTGTAGTTGTTTTTTTGTTATTTAGGTTGAAAGCTTGCTCTTTAAAAAAGAACATGCAAGAAATTAATAAAGAAATCCTCGGGGCATTGCTATCATGGAGTGCGTTATAAAGCCTCCTTGACTATACATTGAAGGTACTTTGCTGACTGTAGTGATGATGGACAGGGAAAAAAACAACAATTAAAGATGTGGCTTACAGCTTATTTTAGGGCCCATCTCATACAAGTCACTGAAAAAACATCGAAAGTTTTTTTTTTCATTTGTGAAACGGTGCATTCTAGACAGCTCAGCTGTATCTTCAGCTGAGCCGTCGCTATCAGTTGTGCGGATAATGGAAGCTTTGTTGACTCGTAAATTCACTTGCGGTTTTCGTTCTTGCTGTGTAGATTTAGAGCTTAGTAGTCAGGGCTGAATTGAGTTATAGCATGAATGCACGGGTACTCTTTTTCTTGCAACCTTTGAGTTATGATACCGACGTTTGAATGCGCAATCATTTGCATACCGACTCAACGGGAAACCTTTGTGTCCATCAGTTCGTCCCTGTGGCACACAAGATGACCGCTGCTATAAAAAAATAAAAGAAAATAAGTTCCCGTTTGGGCACTTGGGTTTGAACACGAACATATGTCATCTGCATGAAAGCTGAGAATCCGTGATACAGAACCAATGTAGCAAGAAAGATAGCATGCTCAGTGAATTTTTCCTAGAATTTCATGAATGTAAAAAAATTGCCCGCAGCTTCCCTCGGGGGAACACTGAGGAGGATGCGGAGCATATAATTGGTTAACGGGGTGTTAAAGTGCGATTTACTTGGGTCGATGGCTAAATTGGTTAACGTGGTTGTGAAATGGGGTGTTAAATTGCGACTTACTTGGGTCGATGGCTAAATTGGTTAACGTGGTTGTAGGAGGGGGTGTTAAATGAGTGAACACGTACACACGTATGCGAAAGGACGGCGCTGGTCGAAGGGACGTCGATCATTGTGTTTGTGGATTCGTTGGAATTCATTTCACCGCGACCTTGGACGTCGACGCGCCGTACAAACCAACCGACGAGCGGCAACTGAGCGAGCGAGCGCCGACCTTGAGTATATATACAGCGCGACGGCGCATGCACTGTCAGCTGTTGAATGTTCTCGAAGGAGAAGCGCGCGCGCGGCACAGATGGCGACGGCGCGACGGCGCATGCGCTGTCAGCTGTCGAATGTTCTCGAAGGAGAAGCGCGCGCGGCACGGATGGTGGGCGACGGCGCGACGGCGCATGCGCGCGCGTCAGCTGTCGAATGCTCGAGAAGCGGTGCGGACGGCGCGGACGGCGCGGACGGCGCACTACAAGGCGCGAGTATAAGATGCTTCCGCATCTAAAAGAAAGCTCTCTGCAGAACTAGAAATGAAGCCGAAATGGAGCACTCCACTCATTGGAAAAATGTAATGTGCAAATTTCTGTTGCAAACAAGCATTTCGATAATCACTGCATGGGCGTGCCTTTGGACAGTGCTCTAAACATTTTCCCATGGCACACTCTTGAGTACTAAAGAGATGATGAAAAAATGCCGTGGAGACGCCGCCTAAAAACAGTGTTCCAAGGACGGCCGCTACGTACATCAAAAAGCTACACTTACAGATCACTTATACAACTCTCAAAAACGTTATTGCGTGTATTCTTTTATTCTAACTGTTGGCATAATTTAACTTTAAATGGCCCCGCCGCGGTGGTCTAGTGGCTAAGGTACTCGGCTGCTGACCCGCAGGTCGCGGGTTCGATTCCCGGCTGCGGCGGCTGCATTTCCGATGGAGGCGGAAATGTTGTAGGCCCGTGTACTCAGATTTGGGTGCACGTTAAAGAACACCAGGTGGTCGAAATTTCCGGAGCCCTCCACTACGGCGTCTCTCATAATCAAATGGTGGTTTTGGGACGTTAAACCCCACAAATCAATCAATCATTAACTTTAAATGTCCACATTGTTGCGTTCACGTAACTGCTTGAACGTTGCAGAAAAGAGCAACTCGTGAAGATTTTGAAAAAAAACGCCTCACTCCAAACGAATAAACAATACTAGCGTTCAAGCACACTCGGTGTAGGATATACACTTTCAACGATGCGGGTATACAGAGTCTCACTTGACCCTTATGGGCGTGTAACAAAACAAAATATCATATAAAAGGGTAACCTCTGTAGTCCTCTCTCCATCTATGACACCGATTATTTCCAGAGAAAGCTCAGAAATAGTTACGCCTGCCTCCCTGTGGTATACAGCCGCTTTCTCAGCGTTGAAGGTCTTGCCACACAGTTGCTGAGCTGCCTTCAAAGAGGATTCTTTCAAAGGTGAACAGTGTTCTAATAGCAGCCGTCTGTTGTGGTAGTTCTTGAAGCGATGGATTTTCGCATCACTGCGTATGAAGCTGAAAATAATGCGCAACGAAGGTCGCTGAGAAGCGTCTGTTGATGGCTTTAGAAGATATGCAGAGTTGGTGGGACTGTGCTTCAGTATATAGGAAAAGCTATTATAGCAAAAAACTTTTGAGAGGCCTTTGGTTTCCTAAGAATTGCTTCGTATTTTAAACGCGGCCACCGTGGCCGGCCTCCGCGTTCCTTAACTTTGTAGCAACACAATATAGAAGTTAAGCCATCGTGTCAAAATGCTTACAAAGGCAGTGAGGAAAAAGAAGGCACAGAGTGATAGAAACAGGGAGACTAAGAAAGCGTACCCGTGGGAGCATGCAGAGGCTTTATAAATGGTCACACTCAGGCACCCCAATGGCGCACTTGAAAAATGTGAGCGGCGAGAATAGGTTTATATGTCAGTGACCAATGTGGCAGCATTGAGGTCATGGTACTAACCTAAAAGTAAGGAAAAAGACCTCTTTCTGACAGTTGCGCTCTGCGTTAAGCCTCCAACAACGTTTCCGTCTGCAATGTAGTGAAATTCAGTAAAGGTATTCCTCTTTGAAGTCACAGTGGCAAAAGTTAGAAGTATCAATGTTGGTACAATTAGAGCGATGATGACCTTCTAATTCGAAAGATCCTTTTTTTCGTAAGTATCAGCCATATTTCAAACCCATCATTGCTATGCACCCCTCGTTCGGGCCATCGATGCTATTTACGCGGGCACGGTGCGGAATAGCTACGTTACACAACTTGACAACGCGCCCTTGACGAGGACAACCTCTATACGGTGTTGACAGTTTCGTCCTCGTATGCTAACATACGTACTGTTGTGGCTTGTGACGTACAAGCACTCACCCAAAGTATGTGAAGAACGCAAATACTCACTGTACTGCTAACATCAGTGGCTAGCGCGTAGGATACCCGGGTGTGCCTCGCATAAGTGACATGGATTTGAGTATGATTGCAATATATAGAAAAAGATGTTCGTGCATTAGACGATTTCATTTGGTCTTGCCCTTGTTTTACGCGTGTGCCACTTGATGTGTTGCCGAAATCTAGGTGTCCAGTCTATATCGTAAAACTATCGAATATCTTCCATCTCTTCATTCGTGGGTTCCTAGGATTGAAGTGTACTGAACTTATTTCCTGTCTATCTCGTTACCCGTATTGTGTCACGGGCAGACCTGGTGGCTGTAGTGACGAACTTTTTTTCTTTATCCTATGGTGACTGTGAGTTATTTGACACACACACACACTTCTCCCTGAGTACAGGGTGGCCATCCTGGGATTTCCTCTGGTTGACCTATTTGTCTTTTTTTCCTTCTCTCCTGCTCATAAAAAGGGGGTGTCCTGATGACGACAGGGCTAGGCGAATGCCGTTTTTAGCACTTTCCTGCTACAGCTACAAGTGCAATATATCAGGTAGCTTGAGGAACACCACGATGCCTCTTGTTCATTGTAGGCGTATAATTCAACGCTAGGTGGTAGCGCGATACAAGAGTATCGCAATAGTATTTTAGGTATACTTTAGAGTATCTGTATTGTTGTATTGAGATACTTGTCAAAATGTATTTGTATCTCAGTAGTGAAATACTTTTATGATGTATCGACCGTATTGTGATAACATCTCGGACACGGGTATCTCGTTACTTTTTTTAACTGAGCTGAGACACGTTGACAATGGGAATTTTTTTCTGATGTGACCTTGGCAGTTCACGGTAAGTTATGCATCATCATTTCTACAATTCTGCTGAGGGCAATACTGACTCCTACCTTTTTGAAAACGTGCTAGTCGCTTTGCTACCCGCATCCCATAATGCACGTTAAGGCAGAACTGAGTTGTGTTTGATTGATCGCCTGCTTGAGCTTACCAACAATGTTATATTGACATTTTGAACTCCAGCTTTATTATTTTAATTGTGAGGAGCATTGTGTACTGCTCATTGGGCGACAACCAACAGCGTCATTTTTAAAATGTGTCCCCTCATGCCAAATAAACGAGCAGTGCTTTTTTCTCTCGTTTCTTTCCTCTTCTTTTTTTGAAGCGCCCATTTAAAAAACCGGAGCTTATCACGGAAGCCACAAACCACCTAAAGAATTTTGTCTGAGGTGCCGTTGGTCATCAACGATACTTATTTCCCCAAAGCAACTCTGGAAGACGTCAACGGGGCTACACAGCGATTAGGGTCTTTGTGCGTTTTTTTTTCACATTCCTGGTTTTGTTTATTCTTTCTGCATTTTCTTTTTCTATGTTTCTAGAAAACACTAAACCTTTAGCTGTAAGTAAGCGTTCGTCTTCATTGTTTATTTGCCCCCCCCCCCTGCTTCGCGCTAGGCCAATGTAGCAAATCTTGAAACCAACTAGCCTGAAGAGCACACATTATTGCTCCTCTGCAGTGGTAGAGTGACTTTTCTCGTTCGCGAGTCTTTTGTTGAGGCCGCACCAGCGATGCCAAGGCGAGGACCTATTTGAGAAGCTACTGGTGCCTAAAGAGCCCTGAAACACTTTTTCAAGTAACCATCACATGAATTCACTGGAACAGCTTATTGCCTCGTGAATTCAATGCACCAAAATTTTAAGAATCCTGCCAGTGCGAGTAGAGTTACAAAGGTTTGTCGCATGCTGCAATTGCACTCTCTCTTCTTTCATCCCGACTAAAGCACTGGAAGCTAAGCAGAGAGGGATGGCAGGGCCACAGAAAAACGTCACACGCGCTTCGCGACCTTGAGTACTTTCTTCTTCTTTTTTTTTCTTGGAATGCCAGGCTTTTTTACTGTGATAACCCACGCACCCGTGGACAAGACACAACTTCCCACGGCGAGCTCTGTAATGAGCGAGTGCGCCATGTTCAAATCAGTCAATGGCTGATAGATGGGTTGTTCACGTGCAATTTTTGGGGCATATATTGTGATTAGTCGAGAGAAGAGAAAGCTACTTTTAGCTGATTTTGATATTTTATTGGGAATTCCAGGCCACCACAATGCTGTGCTATATTGTTTGGCTCGCGTGTTGTCCAGATCCTCCAATATCGATAGGCAGCATTTTCTGACCATGCTCAAAAAGTGTTTCAAGGCCCCTTTAAGTGCAATTGACGCGTTAAACGTTTTAACAACACACATTTGTGCTAAATAAAAGCATACCTTTTCTCAATTTGTTTCTTTAGGGTTCCAACGCTTCGCTTGAACTTTTGTCGCCAAGTATCCCAATTTCAGTGTACAATGCGTGTGACTCTTACTCTCATACATCATAGTTTTCATTGCAACTGGTATCTGTAAATATGTCGTTATTAACAATTATGTGAAGTGTAAGCCTCTTTGTAATGCCAATATAATAGCACTCAGAGTACAGTGTTAAAGTAATGAATAAATTTATTTGCAAGTTTCAGTGCGCTGCGACATATGTCTGTACAGAGTATGACTATCCCCGACATAGAGAAAAATATTTCAGTATGTGTATTGCTGTATCTGTATTCCGGTATGCTTGTTCGTTTTTTGCATATTATCTCTAAAATATCTCGTCACGTCAATTACAAATGTATCACAGTACCTGTATTTTAGGCTTCCAAAGCGTGTATTTTGATATCTGTATTCCGGAATTTTTTTTCGGGTTTCTCTGCTGAGCCCTAGTATAATCCCTTCCTGAAAGTTCGAAACAGACTCCACAGAATGACTGATTATTTCAGTGCTGTATATATTTAGAGTACTAATGACATAAGTGGTTCGGAGACGAATGATGCTTTTATTAAAGTTCACCCGACATTTGAAAACACTGACGTGCGAAGCCTACGACGGCTGTTGGTTCAGAACAGTGTTAACTAGAGTTACTTTACACTCGCTGGAGCTTGTCGTTGCACAGTAAATAATGTTACACCCTGAAGGGTGTAAATGAGCTTGTCTCATGGACGGCACCCTAAGGGTGTTAATTCAGCACCTTCCAAAAAGGGTGCTTTTCTATGCACCCTTAGAATAGGGTGTACATGTAAAAAAACTGTAGGGTGTTACAAAAACACCCTTAAGGAAGGGCGCCTTCGATGTCCATCACTTCTTTAGCGGCCTCTAAGGAGGGTGCGAGAAGGGTGTACAAGGGTGTTGAGTGCCCATGGCAGGGGTGCCAGTATTCTTTCAGACTGCACTAATAGATATCAGCATGTACTGATTACACACTACTTGAAGAAAGTGGTCCTGATTATCAATGGTGCGCCATCTGTCGAGTTCGATTCATTGCGTGTGGGCAAAAATTTAAACACGTACAGTCGTGTATACGAACTTCTGCTGGATCTATATATATACTTCACAGTATATGCATAATGCGCGTTACAGAAAACTAAGCCTTGCTGCCCTTGCATATTGCATTTATTTATTATGAGATTAAAACTTATAAACTTTTCTTCTACCACACAACTTTTTCACCAGATGTGTAACATGTTGACGTATACGTACGCTACACACACAACACCTCAAAGGTTTATTATATTTTTTCAGTTTCACTTTATTGACAATTCTTTGAAACATACAATTACACTGGTTCAGTTTAGTATACTGCTTCAAGTGCATGGAGACTACAAATGAAATACACGCTAATATATCCCTATAATTCTTTGAAGTACCTACAATCCCAGTGGTTTCAGTTTACTACTCCTTCACGAATACAATCGGTTAATAGGAATGAAATACAGGCAATTATATACTTATAATTCTTTCAAATATATACAATCACCATGATTTCACTATATACGCCTTCATGTACACAATCGTTTCCAAGAAGTGATGCACACAAAAATATATATGGATAGTGTTTTCAAATGTATACAATCACAGTGGTTTAAGCTTTGTATTATTGGATGTATAACATTTGGTTATGAGAAATGATGTACATGCAAATATATATGGGTTTTCGCACATATAACTTTAGCGAATACTTTAAAAATCAATACAATGATCAGAAACAGAATAAGCTATAAACGAACACAAAACTGAGTCAGGACACACAAAAAACAAGAGGGGTAATGCAAAATAACGGCTAATGACACAGCTGGGTCATTTTATGCCAAATGTCCCAGCCATTTTGGTAACCATCTCAAATGTATTGAAAAAACTCGTGCTGCATTGAAAATAGTGAACTTCTGGAATATTTATGAGAGGAGAAATGTTTGGTCATGTGGCTGCCTTCTGAACTTCCCGGAATGCCGTGTAGGTGTTGCATGTGAAAAATTTTATTTTAAAAGGATCGCTCCTTTTTTCTATACAAAACTCGGTCTACGTGTTACGTAACAAGAGTTTGATTTGGGCGAGTTGGTTCATCGTGGTTGTGTGCTAGTCACAGCGCGACAACTTCAGGAAGAGACAGAAAGGACAGGAAAGAGCACTGACTGTCAACAGAATTTAATGAATGTGCTACGAGCGCTTTTATACAAAGTATAAGAACCGTGCTCATGCGTGACGACACGTGTTATTACTACAAAATAATCTTAACTGAGAAAAGAATACTCCCTCTCAGAAAGGATAAGTGAACGTGTAGTGATGCACTGATCATTGGTTTACCTGATAAAAAATACTTCTACAAACGTTAAATTGGCATTAAGTAAACTTATTCTCGTGAGGAATGGTGCAAGATTGACTATTCGTGTTGCTGTTTAGTACACACATTTTTGAAAGCTTGCAAGGGGTGGAAAACAACACGTTAATATCATATCTGCTGGCTATTTTTTTAATTGGGAGACATGTGATGTGGTATAATATGCAAAGGTTTTGGTCATTGTTTTTTTGTAGGTCCTGTCTTCTTTAACTTTACTTTTTGCAGGAGAGTTTCGTGAACGCGTGTGATGATTCTGTTGGTATATCCAGCATCTTTTAATCTTTTAATCTGGTTTTTAAGCCTGACCTCACCCTTGTGTTAACATGACTTCTGAAGGTTGGCCTGAATACATGTGGTATCAATTCCTCTTTCTACTAATTTTGAATGCCCACTATCGAAAGGCAGAACATTCTTAGCACTCCTGGGCTGATAACACCAGCCAATACCCCAACAGCATCATCACACTCGTTTGCGAAACCCTCCTGCAGAAAGTAAAGTTAAAGGAAACGGGACCAAAAGAAAAACAGAATGACCAATGACCTTTGCATGTTACATGGTACTACATACATAAGGTGTCTCACAATTTTAGGAAAAGTGCCAGCAGATATGGCATTGTTGTTTTCCACACCGTGCAAACTTTCAAAAGTGCATGTACTTACAGCAACAGGAATATTCAATCTTGCACCATTCGTCACTAGAATAGATTTACTGAATGCCAATCTAATGTGTATGAGATACCGCTAACATGTGGAAAAGTAAACATAGGACAAACTGGGCAATGCTTCAATGATCGAGCAAGACAGCATGCTTTAAATGTTAAGAATGGCTATAGTAGTCTCATGGCCGGACACCGTAAAGAATGTAACTGCAGTCCTAGGTTTCATAAAACACGGTTTTTGAAAAAAAGCAAGCAGAAAGAATGAGAGATTTCAGAACGTTTTATCAGGGAGGCCAATGATCAATGCACCAGTACACTTTCACTTATCTTTTCCGAAAAAGAGTATTCTTTTCTCGGTTAAAAGTATTTTGTCATGGTCACACTTGTGTTGTTGCAGATGAGCCCTGTTCTTGTGCTCAGTATAAAAACGCTCGTAGCACCTTCAATAAAATTCAGTTGACAGCGCTCTTTCCTGTCCATTTTGCGATAAGATTTTTATTATAGAAAGAATTTCATTTTCATACAGTTTACTTTAATGATGAGTTTTCATTGTATCACAACGTGGAGCAAATTGCATCTCAAGACGGACAAAAATCACGATTTTGTGAAATTCGTGATATTTTCTCATATATATCAGCAGCTTGAGAGGTCTAAAGATATTTTTTCCTCAAGATATACTTTCTGTGTAGTAAGTATTCACTGCTCAGATATTCATACAAAGTGCAATATTGCAATAAAAAATGCAAACATAACACATTTGGCTTTATTCTTGGAAGCAAATGTGGCGAAAAAATTGCACTAATTTTATTGAGCTTCAAATACCTTACAGAAGCACATTTACTTAACAGGTAGACCGAATTTGCTTTAGAAAAAATAATCGGTAGTTTTAAAACGAAATTTTCCACAAACAGCACCCAGACGGCATTATGCCAGGAAGTTATTGGCCAGCCACATGAAGAAAACTTTTTTCTCACTAAAATATTCCAGCTGTTCACTGTTTTTAACGCAGTAAGTCAGCACATTTTTATTCAAATACATTTCAGATGGTCACCAAAGTGGCTGAGACATTCGGCATGGAATGGTCCAGCTATATTTAAGCCAAATAACTTACACAAATAACAATATTTGTTCATCTACCATGACCACACGAGAAAAAGTTGTTCAGGCATTGTGACACTAAAATTTTCAGTGTCGTACTGCCTGAACAACTTCTTTGATAAACGCCAAACTCACGCCGGAAAAAAGCCGCTCTATCATGGTGGTTGTTAAACCCCTTGCGGCCGTAGACAATGTTGAAAATAAAAAAAATCAACTCATCAGGGCTGTCGCTCCTTCTTCGTCATTACTGACACGGAAGATTTTTCGGTTATCCATGTGGAGGTTCAGGAAGTAGGCTTGCTCTAGGCTGGGTCCAGGGTAGACTACGCAGGACGTCAGTGGCACCCTCTCATCCTGTAATAAGAGCAAATATGACTTCTCATAAAAAAATTTTCGTGCTGTTCTGGCAGCACCATATATAAAGAATCTGTAGTGTGTATCCTTTGAAATGGCATGTAATTGACATTACACTGAACTCGAACCATACAAACCATACATTCCAATAATTTCGTATGATAAGGATAAGATAGTATTCAGCATACAGAAAATTCCCGAATTGAGGTGAAGTGTAAGACCACAGCTCGAAAATGGCACTTACGAAAGCCTGAACTCATCTAAGAATCAAATTTCTTATAGGGTAGTGAGCCAGTGTGAAAAACAGTTCTTAACGTACAACGTTCAGAACATGTAGCATTAATCAGAACGCACAAGAAACTTACCTCTCCATGTACAAACAGTGAAGGCATCTCTGCTTTCTCTTTTACATGAGAACAAATCATCTTGGGCGTGGCACTAGCAAAGAGGTCTGCAAAAAAAGTAAAAGATTTACTGGCTTTAATCACGCTTCTAACAATTTGAGCAATTGTGACAATTCAGCAATCAGTGCAATTCTGGCTGCCTCTATAAGGGCATCAAAAATGAACAATGTTCCGTTCTTTCTACCCTCACAAGAAGCTCCGTCCATGGCATCTAATCTAAATTTAACGCTGTGCTTCCTATTCGCCTGCTTTCTAGACGTAGGCCTGCAAACATGTATTTCGTGAGAGCTATTCGAAAACATACAGTGTGCTTCAATGAGCCATGGCACCGCCTAGAATGGACACTTGCTTAATTTTTACATGACAGTAAATAGTAAATAGTCTACAATAAGAATTTGATAGTTGTGGTATTTCTCACTTCATTTTCAATTTTCAGTGAAAATGCTGTCATCCCTAATTAGAGAGCATAAGTTTTTGGCATGTACAGAATTAGTTGTGTGCTTCTCGGATAACACATACTTTCATCCTAGAGGTAGGATCCCTGCTTTAGCTGTCTTGTCCATAAACCCTGGTCCAATTTTTATATTTGGTCATCGAATCACAACCTGTAGTTATTTTAACACATGACTGCCTCAGCAGTAAACACAGTCTTGCATATGTTGCCTAATTAATCTAGTCATTTATGTTTTTAAAAGGACTTCAAACATATCTGCTGAAGCACTCTACATGTTGGACACGGTACAAGCAACGAAAAGTTCTTGGTGTGTTCCTGAAGCCAACATTTGAATAAGTTTGCTTTTCAAAATCTTGGCTCCAGCGCCAGCTCATGTTCCAAGGGTCCTCCCATGAACTTCTACCTTATTTAAATTCAGAAGTAACGGTCATGAGACAGTCTTAAGCTGAATTTTTCGAATGTGTTAGTGTGTGTCAGTAGACGCGGCACATCACTCACGAGAGATGCATTTCTAGACTTGTTCATTTGCAAGTGCGCAAAATTAAGCAATTCTGTTTATTAGTGTATTAAGCGGAGAAAATTTAAATTCGTTTGTGAGGTGATGTTTCCAAATTAATCTTTTTAGTGATTAGGCTTAATTTTGATCACGATATAGCTCCGGAACTATTACACCTGTCCTGATGAAACCTGAGCGGCGACAGGTCTACTACTAGGGTTTTAAGTTAAAAGCGATCGTAAGAAAAAAAAAAACGTGGTCCAAGACTTTGATTTGACGGGCGTACCTTTTGCCCGAGCAGTGAGCCACCCTCCTCCTCTGAGCGAGGGCGAGGGAAGACGAGGGCGCCTCACGTTTATCAGCGTTTCTCTTTAACTTATTTCTAACTGCATACCTTTTGATTGGCTAAAGCTATCAAAATACTTTTTTCACAAGAAGAAGCGGATTGTCATGTTCTAAAGGTAGGTTTCAGCGGTGCATTAGTCAAGTTTGTGGTTATTTTTATAAAAATGTTTTAATGAATTGAGATTTCTGCTGATTACCTCCTTAATTAGGGGCCTAGAGAGTACGGAGTTGGGCCTCCGGTTAGCCTATAGGGTGCTGTTTCTAGTTCCGGTACTATCACTCCTGTCCTGATGAAACTTGAGCGGCGACAGGTCTACAACTAGGTTACAACAGGTCTACAACTACGACAGGTCTACAACACTGTTTTCCGCTCCTAAAATTTAACATTTTCGTTTGTAATAGCAGTATTTGTAGCGGTTGAACTCCTTGTATCTTCACGAACAAATAGACACCACTCTGACCCTCCTAGAACCAAAATTGCTAAAGTTATAGGTAGATATGTGCAGAGCTCACTTACCCGTGCTGCTGACGCGGCCGCTGTGCTAAAAACCCGCTGTATGATTACTACCTACGAAAACAGTACACTCACCGTTAACAGGCCCACGTTGTCCGCGTCCGCCGCTCCATGAATATTCCTTAATCCGAGCGTCACTTCGATCACGGAGTCATGCGTGACCACCATTGAAGATGCGCCTGTTCGCTAGAACTCGCACAGCGACCACGACCCCAGACCAACGCAACGCATTTGAAAGACGGTCAGACAGAGAGAGAGCAACGTTGAGAGAGAGGAGGCACTGGCGGCGGTGCCGCAGCTGTCGACGCAGGTGTTCGGTGACACAACTATTCGCTTATCTACACCGCTGTTGTGGGGGCGGGGGGACGGCTGGCCCGGGTGAGTGGGGGGGGGGCGAACCCGCCAAGACGGCGCCGAAAGGCAAACGCTGTGCTGCATACGGCGGGCGGCGGTTCCACGTGGAAGGCAATCGAATTGCGCTCCAAGAATGACTCCTTCTAAATGGCAACTCTCCTTCCGCACAGCGGCGCAGGTTATTTACCAGCTTTGTGTTGTTTGAGTATTTTGACGGAATGCGACTGCAGTGGGCGAAAAATAGTGAAGCAAAACTTGCGTAAAACAAAGTGCACCCTGGAATGGCCAGAAACAATAATTATTTCGTCCTTGGTGGCATTAGCGGGAGAGCATTGCTACACATTTTTCAGAGGAATTTTTTTTCGCATTGTCCGTGTCTGGCGATTCCGCGTATGGTGCCGCAAACATCGAATGCGTAGTCGAAGCTGGAACAAATTAATCCACAGTCGCGGATGTTTAGAAGGCTTGTCACGCACCACGAAACGTGCCGAGGTTGTTATAACAGACTTTTTGCTGACCACATGATCAGCACATATTTCCATATGGTTGCCCAATGAGCTAGCTAAGCACCTGTAGCAAAGGCAGGGCACGTTCTTGTTAAACGTTGTTAATATAAACGATGCTTGTGCATAAGTGCAGTGACAAGTTTCCGTGTGAATTTGTCATAACCCACGTTTTCGAGCGTAGAAGTGCCTCAACGGAGCTAATCAGCTACCACAGCAAGTTCGCAAGCAACAATGAGGTACCACAATGTGCAGCTGTTTTCCATGTACTGAATAGTCCGTGTACAATGCGTTGACCACCGCCATTCCTTAAGCCACCTCCCATATAGACTCCCAGTCTGAACAGGCGTGGGACATTAAACACTACGAAGCAGTGCCCCCCTCCCGCGCGCGCACACACACACACACACACACACACACACACGAAATTCGAGGGCGCACGGGCTGATACGCACGCATACTTATTCACAGGCGCACACACATACACGTATACACACATACGGCCACACGCACACGCGACCGTAAACGCACGCCTGCATGGGCGTACACATGTGCACAGGTACGCTTAACACAAGCACGGACTCGCACATACACGCGCACGCACACATGCACGGGTGTACACAAAACCGCGATTACACACGAACACATGCGCAGGCTCACGCACACACACCCATACTCGGGCGAACATTATGTTCCTGTATATATTCCATAGCAAACATGTAGCTTATAACCAACGCTAAGGAAAGCTTTCGTAACATGGATTGCAGTTAATTGCCATTATAGATGAAATGCAATTTGCTTCTGCTGGCATTCTTCTGTATTCGGAGAGCACCTTCACATATTCTAAGTCAATTAGGCCGTCATTTAACGCAAGGTCCACATATTCGTGCAGTAGCTACACTGCTCGGCCACCAATTCGAAGGTCGTGGGTTTGATGCCGGCCGTGGCAATCGAATTAAGAAGGAGGCGAAATGGTAGAAGCCTGTGCATTGTGCGATATCAGCGCTCATTAAAGAACACTAAATGGTCAAAATCTCTGGAGCTTACCACTACGACGACCCTCATAATCATATCAAGGTTTTGACACGTAAAAGCCCAATTATTATAATTATGTGTTCTTCTTATGCTGAATATTCCATCTGATGAATCGTCACCTACGCCCTTCTCAGGCACAAAAGCACCCTTAGAGCCTATTTTAGGGTGCTATCGAGGCAAGCACCCAAACAAAAGGGTGCTTTTTTTCAATCGACCATTTATGGGTGTTAAAGGGTGTTGCAAAGGGTGCTTTCTCGTAAAAGCACTCTTTTTACACCCTTTTGGGTGTAAAAATTTTCACTGTGTGAAGGCTCACTTATCAGAAGCCTTTTTTTGGAAAAAGAATATTATGCAACTAAATATAATGAAACCAAATAGGCTTCTCTTTAGGACGAAGCACTTTACCTGCCCAGCCGAATGACTTCAGGTGCTATATCATTCCACAGAAATGCGTAACCATTTTTCGAATTAAGAACGTCATGATAATATTGCTGGTTGCTCAAATGCGAGACAGATGTCAAGGCTTCGACAATTGGAAGGTTTTTTGATAGTGAAAGACCGTGAATTTTTCACTGGCAGCACCGGTGATGCCAGATGAACTGTGCCGCAGACGGTGACTAATTCACTCCAGTCGTCACTGATGCTCTCGCTTTAATAGCTAAATGTCTCTGAGAATGGGCTTGTGATCATTACTGAAAGAGTCGGTGAACCAAGCGAAGATTCTGACATAAATGTGAGCAGACTTGAATATTAAGAACCTTCATAAGTTAATTTGCTTTTTAGGGTACCGAGCTGGGACAACTGCAAAACAGCAACTTCATCACCGTCAGCATGTTCAAATCGGTTGGAAGAGAAGCAGCGTTAAAGACAAGTTCTGTTGGCACCAAGAGGCGGTACACTTTTACTGGTGAACAAAGCAAGCTCCACTTGTTCGCAATATGACACATGCCTCTTTTTACGGGTGAGAGAGAAGTTTTGTGGTTTCAGGCCTTGTTTCAAATGGTCTAGTTCTTTGGACTTACTTTTCGTTTGTTTTCATTTTCTGTCAAAGTCAGAGCAGTGTGAAAAAAAACAAATTCTGGAGCTTCTTTTTTGTTTTTTTTTGCGATACAGACTTGCACTCAGGGGATGATGCTGGGTGTGTGCTGCAAGACTTGTGTTGTTGATGTTTTCTCTTAAATAGCAAAAAATTATTATCGAACTGAAAGAACTGCGTCTGCACAGATGCACTTCTTCATCAACACAACTTCCATTATTGTACGCTAAAAAAGGCAAAAAAAAACGACCATCTTTGTTCATCATTTCAACAGCCACTACCTATCGCTTAGATTATTCAGCTGTTCTCATTAAACTCAGCCTTTATATAATGCCACAGTTAGGCTGTCTGGAAAGCACAATAAAAATAATTTATCTGCGGAAATTCGCTATTCCAATACAATTAACCAAATCAACACGTAGCGTCGTAAAACGGGTGTGAGAAGAGGGTCATGCCACAAACCGAATTTTCTTTTCATTTTCTTCTCTCCTCAAAGCCGCTCGAGCGAATCGGTCAGCAGTGCAGCACAACCGCAACCGTCATGCCGTTGACGCTGTCGCCAGGTCCATCATTTCAGTAAGAATTGAAACAGCCGTACCAGTTGCTCATACGTGTAGTACCAGCAGATAACACTTCACGACAAGCTTTCCGCAGTCGCAGAGCCGCACTCCGCTGGTGACACAATGGTCGGGCGTGAGCTGAATTTCAAAGAATTGCTCTGTGTCCGTTCACACTTGATAGCTTTTGCGCCCGCGCAACGTTCGCTTTGCCATCATCAGAAGAAACTTTGCTCGATCATCGAACTCGGGGACGGTGGCAGGTGGATTCTAAGAGCGCTCGGGTAGAGCGAAGGAAAGAAGAAAAGGGACGCGCGACGGCGCGCGCGGGACGCGTGGCGTCACGGCTGCCACGCCAATGAGCAGCCCGCATGGAAGTTGGTGTGGCCAGCGTCACGGCTTTCGTCACAGACTGTAAGCCAATGGGCCGCGACCGGCGCAAGTAGCGACTGCCAAGCGCGGGTCCCGGACTTCAAAGGGATTCCAGCGCGCGGCCGGCTCCAGTCGCGCTGCGGGTTTGCCCTGGGCCCCTTTTCTTTGCCCCCTGCATGCGAGCTCGGCGGGACGGCGCGCTTCAGCCGCGGTGTCCTCCGCGCGCGCTTCGCTGCCCTGCCACGAGGCGCACCGGTGAGTGAAAACGCATTTGCTCGAGACCCTTGCGATAGAAGCGAGAGGTATATTTTCTGTTAATTGTGTATGTGTGTATGTCAAACTAAACTGCCCAGAGAGCAAGGCAATTGGTTTTTTTTTTCGAATTTAGAGGCTCGTTCGGAGGAGCGGAAGTTCAATATAAAAAGAGCTTGGCTGACAACAACTAAAATTTCTCTCTATCTTTGTAGTTTTCTGCGCATCCACAGCTTTAGGGAAGCACTTCCATTCTCAGCTGACAATATTCGCAGCTTGGGACGGGACAAACATATCTTCCCATGATAGGTGGCTACGCAGCGGAAACATTTCTCGTGCGCGACCAGAGTGCACTTTGTCACTGTTTGTGTAGTTTAGTGCTGTAGCTTTTTCTTTACTTTTTCCTCTATGTTCATGCCAGCCGTTGCCTTTTTTTCCTTTTTTATGTTAACCCAGTGAACTCAGACAATAAATAAATTTCTGAATGAGCAAATTTTTTGACAATCTTCACCTGGCTTTGTAGACGCGTTTATTCGAAAGTTGCTTTGTTACCTAAGTTTCCGACGGGCGCATTGTCATGCTTGCGTTACGAGGAAGAAATGTCAACAGCTGGTCTGAACAAGAACCGGAACAGGGAGTCGATGGGCCATGCATCCTTTCATTCTAACAGTGGATTTCGCGCAGCACTTTCGTGGTATCATTTATTTTCTAGTTAGTGAAGTTAAGTTGAATTCATTGTTACTATATTTTTTTAAATAGTTGGCCACTATGTTCATGTATTTCACAACGCAATGCTGAAAGCGAATGTGTGACTTCTCGCCGAGAAATCACGCATTCGTTTTTCGAAGTATCTATCTATCTATCTATCTATCTATCTATCTATCTATCTATCTATCTATCTATCTATCTATCTATCTATCTATCTATCTATCTATCTATCTATCTATCTATCTATCTATCTATCTATCTATCTAACTATCTATCGATCTATCTATCTATCTATCTATCTATCTATCTATCTATCTATCTATCTATCTATCTATCTATCTATCTATCTATCTATCTGTCTATCTATTGAATTTTTCAAAAATCACAGATGGCCTTTCGAATCCACGAAAATAAAGCTCGATCACATACGTGCCCTTCCCGTCGTTCCCACGGTGGTTGAAGCTGAAATGCGGCTGACGGAATCCCCATAAACAGTAGGTGTTTCTTTAGGTAATGGTAAAGTAAAGATTGGAGTGTTTGTATGTAAACACTGAGAGAAACGAGGGGGCGTATGGCTTATCCCTTGACTTGGTGAAAAGCGTCCCTGTACCGACTCTATGGAGGGCGGCTCGAAGAGGGACCTCGGCTCGTTTACGCAGCTGTTCGCCTTCCGTGTCAAAGTGTGAGCTTCAGGTACGCCCACCGCAAAGGCGACAACGTAAACGGCTGTTCATTCAACGCATTTCCAGCTGCGTGCGGACTCATTCACTAAGGATCGAGCGTGGCAGAGCCTTTCAATGTGGGCGGTCAATAAGCAAGCTTCTCCGGAGAAACACTAATGGTAATTAATTTCTTGAACGACTTGGCTGAGCAAGACGCCATTCCGCATAAGTCTGCGATGAATCACGTTAATGAAATAATCTACTAGTATTCCCTGAAGGCGAAATTCAGCATGCTTGACTAAATGGAGAGAGTTGGTTCAGATATGTACGCGAAATCGCATCGTGCAGCACGGCTGAAACAAACTAGCATTAGCTAATGAAAAACACTAATGAAAAACACTAATGAAAGACAGCTAAGTTTTCAGAAGAGGAACAGATACGGCTTCTATATATAGAGCGCCTCCCGCAATTTGTGGACACTTTCAGTTCAGCGTAACTATCGATCTTGTGTTAGCGACCTTCTGTTTTTTTCTCTCCCTCTTTTTCAAAAAAATTATCTGGTTAATGCGATTAGTAACCGAAGTGGTTGACCCGGTAGTGGTACTGTTTCACTTTTCTCTGAAATTTTAGGGCCGGGTACCCCAAGTTGCCTGCGTGAGCACGTGCTCACGTTTTTTTTTTGGTACTCATTGCCTCACCTGTGGAGAATACAAAGGAACGCAAGAGCGTGCGTACTAGGGCGGTTTGAGGTCTCCGGCCTTAAAACTGTAGTTACTTACATTTCCCAGTACCTCAGAATCCTCATTGGTAGCCCACTTCATTGGAATTTGCGTTGCAATGCTGCGGATGAGAGTGCGGGTTCCATCGCAACCGTAGGAGCCACCATTAACTTAAGCACTACATCCGAACACATTCGTTCATTAAATCTGTATAGTGCCACTTAGAGTAAGCTGCAACCATAGGTGGGCAAAAAATTCAGAGCTCACTCGGACTCACTCATGAAACATATCTCGCCCTTAGGGTGCACTCTGATTCACACTCACCGGTGTTTTCTCAGCAGGACTTACACGAACTCGGACTCACTAAACGTTTTCCTCAATCGCACACACTCACTCTCGGTATCACCAAAATATTACTCACTTGGACTCACTCAGACTCATGGCTCTATCTCAGTCTGAATGAGCAGAGTTATACTCATGAGCCTGTTAGCGGACTACTAGTGGTTTCGTCCAAAGTGCGAATGCTTTTTTACACCGACATATTACATAATCGGTGCTCTATTTGGCACTTTTGGCTTCCTATTTTTTAAGTACGAGATAACAGTGGTTAAAATCCACTAAGAAAAATTTTTTATAAGAAGTATTGACTCACGCGAGATGTTTTCTACAAGGCCTTTGCTTTAAAGAAAAAAAAGGGGGGGAATGTCAACAAACCTCTCTTTCTCCCACAGAAAAGCGGGCTAGTTGGTCTGGCTTAGATTCACACAGGATGGCCTTTCGTCATTTCGTCTTTTGTACTCATCCCAGCATTGTCTCTTTTCATATCATTATGCTTCATCTTTCCAAAGCTCACGCATCTGATCATTTTATATATAACTGGCGTATGAACATTGCTGCATTTAAGTGAAAGTAGACATAATTATTATAAGTGTGAGCCGACATGAGGGTGATCGTAACGGTGAAGTAGAATAGATAGGACGAGAGGCCAGCAAAATAATATGGAGCTTGCTCCGACTTACTGGTGAAATATGCCTCAATTTTAGCGCTCACTCAGACTCAGACTCACCAAAATATTACTCAACCAGACCCACAGCTCGATTTGAGCCTGGGTGAGTCTGAGTGAGTCGACTCATGGGTGAGTTTGCCAACCTATGACAGGGATTCCACACGGCGAACATAGTCATAGTTTGAAGCCTGTACTATGACAAGCTGATATACAAAAAAACGAAATAGAAAGGAAATTGGACGATTAGGTACTAGCAATCGGTGCAGTCTCTATTTCGCCGATTCCTCCAACATCAGCTTCCTCGTGCTGTCTTGTGGCCGCGCTGCAGCTTATAATGAGCGTAACTGTACGTTTACTGTTAGAGAACCTCACACTATTTAATGATAGCTGAAACTCTGTTCAGTACACTACATGGGAATATTGCCTTGTAATACCACCCCCATTGGTGAGCGGGTGGTGCAGAGTGGCAGTAAGTATTTATATCAATAATGAAAAAAAAAATTATTTTGTGCTACCCATGCATGATATTGTACTCCGGCACTGTTGCTTGAGGAAGCGCTGTTTGAGGAGATGTAAGAAAGTTTGCTAACATGTAGGTAAATAGTTGGCGTGAACGGCTCTTCTTCTGTCACTCGAGCTCTCAAGTTATCGGCGCTATAACCTTGGTATTGTGACAAGAATTGTCTGGATCACAATTTTCAGAACCGCTTATTGTGGTATAGCCTAATCGAACTCATGAATGGAAGAGTTCAGGTTTCGTTTCCATTTACTTCGTTTTCTGCTGCCGACTTATACAGCTTCGGGATTGCGGCCATCGGAAGCAGAAGCACTACAGGAGGAGCGTCGTTTAGTTATTTATGCCGTCCGTAAACATATATCATCTCGCTTTATCGATGCGTCTGTAACACAAACAGCTTATGGTTCACGCTTTTAAGGCCCTATTTAAGGAGTCTTAACAGAAGTAAGAATGAACTCTTCTCCATGTACTGGACCCTTGCGCGAAGCACGCGCGCGAAAATTACGGCACTTGAATGGAAGAGGAGCATCCGCTACGTTGCTGGGCGAACGGAACTCAAGGGTCACTGCCAAGTTCAGAAGGGCATGCGGGGAGAAGTGCTTGGTCTCGTGTCGACATTTCGGGCATACCAATGGCGCTGTTAATGCGATGGCTGAAACAGGGTCGTAATTATTGTGTCATTGCTTGTGTTATAACAAATGGCGCACTTTTATTTTAGGGCATTTATTCATTTATTAGAATTATCATAGCATTTGCAGATCAACTTTAATTTGCCAATGACAGGAAAGAAGGGCGAAAAGAACGAAATAACCACCGCGATAACTGTCAGCGTGTCTTAGTGATATGCTTACCACTGTGGTTTCGCGTCGTGCGGACGTTGTCATAAGCCGCCCCGTTATCAAAATGTCACTGACGAGCGCTGCGCCGATGATGACTGGGTTCAATATTAGGTGTGCGTGTTATAAAATGAATGTATCGTGGCCATCGCACACTCAGTTTTACAGCATCATCATCACAGCAGGGCTCATTCGGATGATGTAAGAGTAGATTGCGCGATAGTTGCGACATATTCTGGGGATGAATCCGCAAATCTCTTCCCTCTTGAATGCTCTATGCCATTGACTGAACACCTTCATTAATAAATTTCTCGGCATCGGGACTGGCTGTCATTATTCTTTGGAACCACTGCAGCACCTGCTATTTTTGTTAATTTGATCATTTTGTTTGATTATTCACAAAACTCCTCATATGCTATAATTGTTCATAATGAAAAAAGCCACTTCTAATGCAGGTTAAATCATTAGTGAATCCTTTTTGCCCATGACAAAAGCACTTACGAACGAAAATCTTTGTGAATTCGGCTGATAACCTAGGTGCATTTTCTCTTCTTTTTTTAAGGGGGGCAACCTTACTGACAGGTAATACGAAGACGTAAAAGAAGGCTAATAAGCTCTTATAGTGAAACAATTTGCCGTTTTGCTGATATAAAGGTAAGGTTTGCGTAGGGGAGGCGAAAGCGAGAAAAAAAAGTACCATTAAATAATATTTCAAAACCTTCTCAATGACTAACCACTGCTGCATCGTTAATTACTGAAATGGCTATACGTTGAAAGTTCAAGAACTACGTGCTGCTAACGAGTAACGCGGCTTAGTTATTCACGAGAAGCTTTTATTTACTCGCCGTTGAACCTGGTGAAGGCGTTGCAAAAAAAAAAAAAACTCCTCACACGCAACTGGCGCGCCCTATACAATTTAACATTAAGTAAATTTTATTTCCTAGGCGGACGCTTGAATCTGACTTCCCCCGGGGCGTTAGTAGTGCCTCGACCACTAGGCTACGCCCCCATGCTTGCCCACTTTGAACCGACCGGAAGTATGCGAATGGGTTTTACTGGTGATTTCAAAAACAGTTGGCAAGGCAGTGCACTTTCAGTGAGGGCTTCATTGAAATATTTCTTGTTCACTGATTAAAAGCGATCTGCTCAACAACGCTAAGGTTGATGTCAAGGCTTCACTTGAGGAAAATTTCGACTTTGAAAAACTGAATAGCTTACTCGCGTTTCCACGATCACGATATAGCCATTCTAAAGGCCGTTCGGCAAGCTTACGAATTACGCCCGAAAAAAATTAAACGGCGCAATGCCGAATCATCCTGAAAACAGCGGTTTGGGTACGGCCGCTACCTATAATAAAACTTAACGAGCTCGTTAGGAAAGGGCACTGCGTAATGCGAAACAAAGAAACAAAATCAGTAGGTCAGGCCCGTCAGGCCATTCTTGCCTCTCTTTCCCCTATAAGGGAAGAGCTCCTAAGTTTTTAGACATACCATCTCTTAACACGCGATCTCTTAGGAACAGATGTTAGAGGAAAGGAACCTGAGGCAATCATCCAGTGAACCACGGGGCTCATTAATTCGCAAGTGAATGTTTATCGCAATTATGTGCGAAAACAGCTTGGTGTAGCTAAAAACAATAATGCGCTTTTGTGCTTCGGTTTTCGAGAGAAACGATAACACGGTTGTTTATTGTTTTTAACAGCAGAAGACTCTGCCGTGTTTCTTAAAAGCAGGAGGCGCACACTGCTTGCCACGCAGCTCCATGTCTTTTCTCGTGGGGATAAACCTACATCGCTGCTGTTTCCTATGGTAAAGCGCGATTACGAGGTCGCTGTTCTTTCTTCCTTTTTCAAATATAGGCCGCGCAGGGGAGAATCTAGCGAAAGGATTGTTTCGAACGCGTGGCAGTGGCGGTTTAACATCATAAAGCAGAAGCTTATACGAGCGTGAAGCAGATTGCCGTTCTTCCGCATAGCCAGTTCGTAGAAAAGTGATGCATCGGTGAACGCGCGACACACCGACACACGAGCGAAAAATAAAGTCTGAAAGAACACAAAAAACGAAAAAAATAATTGAAAGACATCCTTTATTTATAACCGTTACCTATTTTGCGCTTGTCAGGCGCGTTAGACAAACATGAATGACCTCATTTGAAGAAGAAGGAAGAAACGACAGAAAAAAAAATTTGTTTCGTGCTGCCGTCCTCCCTCTTATATCGAAATACAGAAAAAAAGTGTTAGATCTTCCAGTAGGCTCTGCATAGCCCTCCTCCTGGTTTCCGAGCGAAGAAGGCCTTTTGTGATACGCTGTTTTCAACCCTATACTATTGCCCCGTCTATCGTAAGCTCCGTCGAAAGAACAAGTCAATTATTAAGCAATTACAGTATAAATATTTTGTTTCACGAATCTTATATTTTGGTACTATTCCTTGCGACCTTCAATTGGTATAGCCAGAAAAAGAGGGGGTTATAGGATAAACTAACACGAATTGGCAACGCGTAAAAGCGTAGTTTTCTAAATAAGTGAATGAAATAGGAGTGCATGTGGTCACGTAAAGCGTGCGTGTGTGTAATCATGCCGATTGAGAACTTTCAGTTCTTAACGAAAACGTTTGTCTTTTTGTTTCATCTACTGCTTGCTAGAGGACCCATCAATTATTGATCTGTAGAGTTCAAGACTCCTCGTGATAGGATTTTCTAATCTTTTCTTTAATAAAACTATGGACGCCATTTGTATTTCCGCGTTAACTTGAAAGGAAAATGCATGCTTGGAACATGAGATTTTGTTGATGCCGTTTTTCACTATGCGCCTGTCGTTCCGCATTTCTTTAGCTAGGAAGACGTTCTCGGGCACAGGCACTCTCTGGTCATTACCACCGAATGCTTAAGTATGTTAGGTTGCCTCACTAGAAACAAAAAAAAGCAGCACTCAGGAGCTTACACGCTTGTTACTTTCTAGGGTGTATATCAGTGAAATAAAACATACCTAATACTGCGTACTAAAAAGACAATAGAGAGAGAGAGAGAAAAAAATTGTAAGGGAAGTACACTGTGCTTCAAAAAGATATAAGCTGCTGGTTCAACCCCTCGACTTAGTGCAATGGACAGAAGGGAAATTATGGGTGACGACGCAGCCCAGTGATAGAGCTATATAGTACACTTCGCCACTGGGGATACAAGCAATCAAACAGTTTGAACAAAACAGTGGAAGCATAGTGGCGCTCGGTTTCAATTAGAGGGCAGCAGTGTTTCGTCATGTCTTCGCGACACTCGGAGCGCGGCGCCTTGGAGGTGCCAGCCGCCTGTTGATAACAGCTCGTCGGTGTCAAACAGTGCCGGCAGGTTGCCGCTATATAACGTCCACCGTGGTTGCCTCGATCGAAGGCGTCAAACGGTGGCGGCGGCAGCTAGCCGGTTAACCTCTACCCCGGTTTAGCCAACTGATCCCCGAATCGTCGGGAGGGGGGTTGCTGGCCTGTCTGGACCCGGTCCGCCCAGCGGATTGGGGAAGTGCGCAAACACGGCGCGTTCAGTGCCGCCGCGCGTCCCTCATTAATATCTATTGCCATCCTGTGCGCGTTTCGGTGGACATTTTCGAAAACCGCATCACAAACCACCAATATGCTATGTTGTCTCCGCACCATTCCTGCCTATAGTGTCATGACTAGAGGCCGGATTTAGAGGCACTACAAAACCGAGTTTTAGGCGCCAAAATTGAAAGCAGAACACTGTTTTAGGCCTTAAATCTTGTAAATATAGGCCGACTAAATTTTGACAAAAGTCAAACTTTCGAAGAAATACCTGTGGGATCTGCGTCTAAGACACGAAATCACGCAGAAATGCTTTAATTTATGATGGTACAAAGGTGCCATAGCCATTCAACTTTTTTCCGCAGGGTTTGCTGAATACGTTCTCTTCTTCACTCATCCAGCATGGCGAATTAAGTGTCCATCGTTGAACAAACGCACCCTTGGGTCTCTTTCTTTTTGGCATGGCTGAGAAGGGACACCCAGGTGCAAATAGCCTGAGCGCCAATGAGCCAGAAGAAGGATCTCTTAGCCTCATATTGGTCCAACCACACATGGTCAATTGGTTTTCTTTTTGTGAGTGCGTTGAAAGGCCATTTACCAGATTTGAAAATTTCGAGGAGGCAATACGACAGCATGCAGAGGCCACTCGCGATCTCACCTGCCATGATTTGCAACACTACGCACCCCGGATAGAGGTTGAGTGTCAGATTGAACGACGCTTGCCCTTCATCTCAAGGGCGCGTGCCCCAACACGGTGGAGGTGGCGTATACAAGGAAAGGTCCTGCGTAGGTCAACGTATAGTACGTGACACTGCAAGAATTATTCGAGGCGACCCCTGTAATTTGTGTTATCAGTAATAAATAATACAAGCGGAATATATTTGCCTAATTTATTTTTTAACTTCGTGTCGAGCAAGACGCAAGACCTGTAGATGCGTCCGTTTCGTTTGTGTTGGTGTTGTCACCGTTGTCGCATCATTCTGGTGCCAGCATTCACTACGTTTGGCGTGTTTTTGTGCATCCTGCCTTAGAGGGGTTTCATTTGTGCCATGCTGTGTCTCGTAGCAAGGATACATGATCCATGCCAGCCTCTCCAAGCGTCCGCACATAGAGGGATTCATCTCACAGAAACAGGCAGTATATTGCAGAGAACGTCGAAACAACACAACACCGCTTGCGTGCATGACCTGGCATAGGCAATTCATGCGAATGTAACCTTGCATGCACATGGCGTGTTGATACGTCTGCGTTGTGTGAACTTCTGGCTCCGAGTTGCCCCGATGCCGAAGATGGCATGCAGGGATTAACTTTGGCTTGCGAAGTCAACACCGGGAGAGTTGCATAAGTTTAAAGCTCACCTCCTCGCATCATGCTTTGGTGACTTCTGACGAACCACTTAAAAAATTCTAGTAGGGCAAATCTTTTCATTGGGCACACAAAAACTTCCATTGTCTAAGTAGAATTTCTATTGTGAGCTAGTGAAGCGCTGTTTAAGAAATAGAACACAAAAGAAAAACCACGTGGACATCTTTTTTTTAATGTACACCCCACTCTCCCCTAATTTCGCATTCGTTCTCTATCGTCCTGCGGCTGCACCGTAGAACGTCCTGTTTCCTACTCGCGCAGACGCCGGAGAGAGGCCGAGCATGCGATGTGACGTGAATGAATACATCTGGGGAGGCTAATCGCCCTTGTTAATATCTAAGAGGCATTGTAGCCTCAACAGGGTTAAAGGGAACTGATGAGATGAAGTGTAGGTTGCACCCCATGAATTTCCAAAAGCTCAATTTTCTCTGGTAACAAAAATACCAGTCTCCAACTGTACTCGAAAGCAATGTTTTCGGTTAAATAGCGTTCATATTGGTGCTGATTTTGAAAATAGGCATTTATACGCACCTATAAGGACTTAGACACAAACATAAAAATAAGCAGTTATAGGCACTATATATCACCATAAGCTCTCTTAACCCCTGATTCGTGCTCATATACAAAAGGGGCACGATGTGAACTCAAGAAAAGAAATAGTCATTTGCCTACAATGCCATCTCTAGTCATGACATATGGGGCCCTTATGCAAGTCAGAATAAATAGATAAAATAAGATTGCCGGAACTTCTTTTGGGCAATCGTCAGATAACACGTAATTCTTATTTTCAGTTGCCTCACGTAACAAACGACGACATCATCCACTCAGACATTAGCAATGAATAGTCGTCACAGTATAGTCGACATTAACCACTATTTGAGCGAAATTGCCTAACACTCACCAAAATAAACCACCCCAGTTGAACTTACATTTATTTCGCCATCAAAACCACACATAACAGCCGAGAAACCCACAGTAAATGCTGTCTCCTTATAGGTTTACAATGCCGTGGATACCAATACCAACCACTTAGGAAGCAGCTGCATGAAAGGACGCGAAAAACTAGTGTTACGGGGTTACAACTTTCGTAGAGATTGAAACACTAACCCACACCGGTCGCGAGATTGAATCCCAGCCACGTCAGCCTCACTTTCAATAGAGGTGAAAATGCTTCAGAACCGTGTGCTTATATTTAGGGGCACGTTAAAGAACCCCAGGTGGTCCAAGTTTCCAGAGTCGTCGTCTACGGCGTGTCTCATAATCATATGATTATGAGACACGCCGATTGTCAGCACTCCTCTACGGCGTGTCTCGTAATCATATGATGGTTTTGAGACGTGAAACTTCAACAAATAATATGTTACTAGATACATTCCTCTGACATAGGTTTAAACACAGTGAAATTGTTAAGCAACAAGAAACACAGATTACAAGACGACTCCATACTTAATTTCGCAGTCACAAATATAAGCGATAAATAACGGAAAGGGACGTGGTGTGAGGTTCAATATAAGAAAAATGCGCAACAAACCAGCAATGTAAACTAAGTACATAGTCATGATGATGAAACTTTAAAGGTAAAACACTAGGGCACCATTTCCATCAAAGAAGAATTAAGCATTTATGTAATAATAATAGAGAAGTCGGTAAAAGAAGGCGGGAAAATTGTTTGTATTAGTGATGTTTTCAAAATGAATGTTTTTAACAAGTTGTTTAAAAGTTGTGGCAATTGACTTTTTTAATGATTACCAACCATATTTTTTGATACTTACGAACATGTCATTTCTTTGTTTGCGGAGTTGTGTGGGTACATCAGTGTTGTGATAAATTAGAAAGTTGTCAAAAAGATGCATTTTAGCATGTTTTTCATTCGAAGGCAAAAGATGAACAGTATACATGTGATTCCTCAACGGTTTGTACTTCATACTTTTTATAGCTCTTTAGTAAGCTGTAACTAAACACCACTTGCAGTAATATACGTTTTTAATATATCATTTTGTTAGGTCTACCTGTGGCATACTACCCCAAATTAGATGAAAGTAAAGTAGGGACTGATAAGGTATACGGTATAATAATGTCGTGGTGTTTCAAAGACCAGGATGCCAAGGGCGGAAAAGGACTGCATTATTTATATGACTTGGTGGTAACGGGATGAACGCGATTATTCAAGGGCGTCGATCGATTCAACAGGCCGTGTTGGTTTCTAAATATAGTGAGCAGTGCTAACCACTCATACGCTGGTACATGAGTAAGCATAGCCATATATACGGTATGCAAGTAAATGCGACCAGCTAGGTGCTGATAATGTGTGAGTAGATCCGGTAGGCAAGAACACGCATAAAAAATAGAGAGGAATAGAGGGCGGACGGGTTGCACAAAGATACACTCTCACGTGTAGCATAATTACTTCTTGTGGCACTTGTATTTTGGTTTTTTTTTGTTCACTGACTGTATGGTATACTTACTTGTTGCGGCCCTTGTACAGTTCATAAGGGAAATTCTTTGTGGATGTTGTGACTCCCACAGAGATAGACACACTCATGGAACGTCTTTAATCCAACGGCTCTATACTCAGTCACATACACAAAGCAGAAACTCACATACCAGTGTTCGGGAACGCACGCATCCAATCAAAACACGCGTATACACAACAAAGAAACAAGTCGACCAATCCCAATCGCGGCGCCGTCTTTCACGCGAGCATGTTCACTATCAAACGCACCGCGCGTTTGATGCAACACCACAGAGCGTTGGGTGCAACGCCACAAGGCGTTCGATTCAACCCCATTGAGCGTTGGATGCAACACTCCTTCCCCCTATTTTGAAGCATGGCTGTCACCTCAATGGTACGGAGGTCGTCGCTCTCGGCAGTTGCTGCTTACGGTGATTGGTGGAGAACAGTCGGGGCTGGGTGATGCTTGTGCCTGTTCTGTTTCCAGTTGGGCATCTGGTGACTATGTTGCATTTGGCACTGATGAACTGGGCAGAAACATTTCCGCAGCGTGTTGCATTTGACACTGCATGAACTGGGCACAAACATTTCCGCAGCATGCGGCAACTCGGGTTCACTTCGATCAGAGTCGCTGTCTGTCTCCAAAAATGACTTCCGCAAGTGATCGGCATGCACGTACTACCGCACGCGGCCTCCGACAAAAACCGAATACGTGCATGGCGATTTCACACATGTAACTTTTTTGGGAGACCATTTAACAACTTCACCTCGAACTGAGCGCCCTAAAAGAGCATCACCAACAGAAACACTCCGCGATACGCCCCTTCGCTTGTCTGCAAACAGTTTCACTCTCACCACTTTGACAGCTCCCTCCTGAGATTTGGTTACAGCAATGTTGGCCTAGTTCTCAGTTTGCGCCTCAGAAAGAGTTCAGCGGGTGTTTTATCCGTGAACATACGGGACTCGTATGGTATACGAGAGCAGAAAGTTGTCGATCCTATGTTGTAGCGATCGGCTTTTCTCCTACTCTTCATCATCCAGAAGGGGCTTTAGAAGTGCTTTCTTCATAGTTTGCACTGCTCGCTCAGCCGCACCGTTTGTTTGTGGGTGGTATGGTGGCGTGAACGTGTGTTTTACGCCATTCGCTTTAAAGACATCTCAAATGTCGCTGCAGTGAATAGAGGGCCCTTATTGGTAACCACCTCAGCTGGAAAGCCAAGCGATGCAAACAGAGATCATACGATTTCCACAGTTTTTGTAGCTTTCGTTGAATGCATTATTTTCACTTCAAGTTATTTTGAATATGCATCCACAGTAATCAAGAACATGTGCCTTTCCTTAGCTCTGAAATCTAAATGCACTCTTTCCCATGGGAATTCACTTAGTCGCCACTGACATAAAGGCGCTGGTTGTGTAGTCGGTAGTGCCCCGCCATGGTGGTCTAGTGGCTACGGTACTCGGCTGCTGACCCGCAGGTCGAGGGTTCCTATCCCGGCTGCGGCGGCTGCATTTTCGATAAAGGCAGAAACGTTGTAGGCCCGTGTGCTCAGATTGGGAGCACGTTAAGGAACCCCAGGTGGTCGAAATTTCCGGAGCCCTCCACTACGGCGTCTCTCATATTCATTTGGTGGTTTTCGGACATTAAACCCCACATACCAATCAATGTGTAGTCGGAAGTACCGACTAACATGTTTCACGCTGGTGAACTATTTGTTCCGGGGCATGATCGATGCCTGGCCACCACATAATCGAACGTGCTACTGCTTTCATTTCGGTGATCTCCAAAGGCTGGTCATGCAAAAGAGCTAGAACCTCGGCTTGCAAACTTTCAGGCATTATGACCCTGTTATTCCAAACAATACAGTCATTATCAACAGCAAGTTCAAACTGACGAACCCAAAATGGCAGTAACTCATTTAGAAGGCTTTTTGGCCAACAGTACCATATAATGTTTTGAACGCTCGTAAGAAGCTTGTTACGGTCTGTTGTGCATTCAATGTCTTAGGCTATAATTAAGGGGTAAGTGAGAAGTATAAATGTAAAAAAAAATTCTTCAGCCAGCTTTTCTGAGCGGCAGGCGGGACAAAGCGTCGGAATTAGCAATCGCTGTCCCCAGTTTATGCATTGTTATGTAGCGATATATATAGTTAGCCAAGAAGGTCAGCCACCTATGTACTCTCGCGACCGCCACAGCAGTTCTCTGTCTCTTTTGGTAGAGCAGCACTGTCAGGGGCGGGGGGTCTGTTACCACCCTAAAAGTTTTTCTTTACCGGTATTTATGATGCTTTTTCACCCCAAAGACAATGTACTTGGGGCTTCTTTTTTAATGTGCCTGTAATTCTGCTTTGGCTCAGTGAGAGACCTTGAGGAAAACGCTGTCGGTTTCTCGACACCATTCTCCACGTGCGACTGTACGGCTTCGATGCCATAGTCTGACGCATCACATGTGCTTTAAATATCTTTGCAAACACTGTACAACTGAAGAACACTGTCATCCATCAACAAAGCTTTGCATCTATTGAATGCATCGTCACATTGACGTGACCAGTGCCATTTATTCTCTTTGCGTAGCAGCTCTTGTAAAGGTTCGAAAACCATTGCCGAATGCGGCAGAAATCTTGAGTAAAAATTTCCTAAGCCCAAAAAAGCTTTCAGTTGTGTCACATTGAGTAATTTGGATGCATTTTTGTGGCCATTACATTACTTTTAGTAGGATGCCGACTATTCTTATCAATTTCGTGACCCAAATAAGTTACTTTCTCCTGATAGAACTTGAACTTCCCTGCGTTTGCCTTCATTCCATGTCTGCTTAGGCGTCTTAGCATTTGTTTCACATTTTCACGACACTGCAAAACGCAACCATCTTCTCGGTTATTGACCTATCATATGCTTACCTACAGCTTGAGTTAGATGAGCAAGCACAGGAATAACTAACGGTGAATACACACCTGGGCCTTTTTAGGTTTCAGCGTCGGCCTTATGGCGTCGCGTGCGCGCCTGCCGTATTCCACACATAGAT
The DNA here is from genome assembly GCA_013436015.1 of Rhipicephalus annulatus. NCBI lineage: Eukaryota > Metazoa > Arthropoda > Arachnida > Ixodida > Ixodidae > Rhipicephalus > Rhipicephalus annulatus. The sequence goes on from WOVY01000581.1 coordinate 142,128, forward strand.
AAGGTATCCTGCGAAAGATAAAGTACTCACACAGAGAGAGATGCACACGTGGAACGTCTTTATTCCAACGGCTCCATACAAAAGCGAAAACGCACATACCAGTGACCGTGAACACACGCATTCAATCATAAACGCGCACATACACAACAAACAAACAAGTCCACCAATACCAATCGTGGCACCGTCTTACGCGCGAGCATGTTCACTATCCAACGCATCGTGTGTTTGATGCCACGCCGTAGAGCGTTGGTTGCAACAGTGGGACCTTTATTGACTCTGTAGATTTTTTCTATTTTCTGGTTAAAATTTACACATGGGATGACGAGTTAAATATATTGAAATACACAACAAACATGACAGAACGATTACTATGACCGTCAAGCGCTTCTAAATCACATCACTTCTTAAAATTCCTTCATAGTAAGCAGAGTTTCTACCCTTTCTAACCATGAAGGAACACAATAATTTGTTCTTACTTCCTTGAGAAACGTATATGCTTTCTTTAAAATACTGCCTCACGGGTCTCCTGTTAGTGTCAAAATGAAATTCACTCATTAGAGAGCGCCATATACTGTGCAAGGAAGCCATCATGATTATTTGAAAAGGTAATCCATCATCATTCTCTATTGCTAAGCGCCTAATTTTATGGGGGGTCGAACGAAAATTATTTTTTTTATTGTCATCTGTAAAAACTCGCTAAGGTCCTTTCCAACAGTGTGAGAAAACACGTCCAATTGTTTATGGTCGGTCAGACAGTCAGATCCCCATGGTATACAAAAAAAACGCTCCTTTAAGAAGGTTCTTACAGGAAGTCTTCCGGTGGGGAAATAAAAAGAACGTTTCCACACTTGGATCTACCTGCATTTCCTTTACTCGTTTAAGTACGTTCGGACCCTTACGTGCTGTGCATTGTGTTCTGTACAATAAGACGGGGAGCACAGTGTCGCGTAAATTTTTGTAATCTTTTTTTTTCAGCAGACAATGGGCAGTCAGTTTAAAAACCGGACACACAAAAACCACATGCTTGCCACAACTTTCTTCAAGTAGCCTTGCACTACACCTGCCATAACTTGAGTGCTCACAACAAACTCAGGCAACAGTCTACCAAGTCTTAATTGACACACTGTTAGCAGGAAAGGGTCTATTGTCTCGCGGAACAAGAACAAAAAACTTTTTATTACCTGCTTGCTGCACAGGTGTGCAAGCCCAATGCACCCGCTCTTCACTCCTCTAAACAAATTCGTACGACTGCACCTTTCCAAGTTGGACCACCACACAAGTATTGCCAACACCCAGCGTAGTTTTCGCTCATTGACCCGAGAACAGTACAGCCCTTGTATCACATACCATAAATTAGACACAAAAAAATAAGTGTATACTGTATCTCTAGCAAACATGGACATATGAGTTGCTTTCCACCTATTCGCTTTCTTTTTTATTTTTTCAGTTTAAGCTGTTTCTCATAATCATCAACATTTTAGTATGACTCGATGGGATCTACCAGACACCTAACTGGTGTTTTGTCCCTTTAATGATTGCGAGAAATTTAGGGGTTGAAGGCCAAGATCTATGCCAAAAGCTGGGACATTTATCCCGGTGCATGTGCCTTCCTGTAACTTCGACGAAAGGTTTAGAAACTCTTAGTGATTCATCAAGACCTCCATTACAATAAGTACTATATATCGCAACATCGTCAGCATGTGCGAATAGTTTGTCCTCTGAAGTATGTAATCTAAACCAACTAATCATATTGTTCTGCAGTATTCACATACATTTGCAGTGGTGGAGCTCATTAATGTTGGTAAGATAGTTGTGGGTGGTGGAGCCATGGCATATCGGCATGGCAGTAAAAGACTAATAATAAACAAAACATTGCCCCCCCCCCCTTAAAATTGAGCGCTCAGTGTGTCAAGGTTGCCCTGTTAGTCCACTGTTGTTTTGCATCTTCATTGAAACAGTGACTCTGTAGATAAATCCGCTTTCCATTACGATGCCGCGCTATCTTTGTTGTCAAACCCACTTGCTGTTACGGTGCAGAAAGAGAAAGCACGTGTTATATATTCCACGAGAAGGAGTCCTAGAACTCTTAAGTACCCCATCACAGTTTGAGCTTATTTTCTGTGTGAGTTTCGTGTGCAAGTTCGCTAGCAGCACTTCTTCGCAATAAATAAAAAAGTGGCCTCATGGCAATACACGTTAAAAAACGTTTTTCAGCTTTTATTCTTTTGCGGTTTCCCGATCGTGGAGTGACTTATATGTAGAGGTGGGTTATGCGTGATAAAATAACGCATTGACGTAAACAACACTGCAACATTTCAATACGCAGGTGTGCATTTTCTTGGGCACTGCAGGCCTCTCTGTAGTCCGCCTTAGCACTAGTGTTGGCCTTGTTTTTGAATATAATAATCAGCATGCTTCTCATTGGGATGCTATATGTAGTGGCGATATCAGAATTCTGTTGTCACTATTCGACTACATTGAATATCGTTAGTGTTGTGGAGAACAACCAGTTGTTATTTTTTTCGTTTCTCGGCAGTCTTTGCCTTAACATAAAGAGCTGGAAAGGGAACGACTATCCCGTACAACGGGCCTCTGTGTGCGAATATGCGAAATCATGGGACAAAACACGCGATGGCAAGCGGTATCTTATACGCAAAGCACCCTCATTTTCACACCGGCTACTCTACACGAAAAGCATGCGGGAAGGTCCTCCTACGTGAGAATAAGGGAATGCACCTTCTTGGGCGTTTTGTACTGCCCAAATGTATAGAAAGTGTTCCGGCTACTTTTGCTTGATTTAGCCACACATTTTCTTATGCACTGTCTTTATAGCGTTCTCGCATTAGAGAATGATGCGATATGAAGGATAATTTAATTTAGCCAAGTTTTTTATAGTCGGGTCTGACTGTATAATCGTGGATTGCGATTTTTATAAAATATATGAAAGATATGTAAAGTATGCGAGGGGAAAAATTACGAGCTTAGCTGAAATAGGACTTCACTGTTTCAATACGTTACCTTTATTATTTAAAAAAAAAGTCAGTTTATGAGCCACGTCTCCCATGGCGGTACAAGCATAAGCGTACGCGGGGTTCCTCTTCAAAGGACTTAGAGGGGGCTTCCCAAGTCAGTGTGTGGGGCTGACCTCTTAGGCGACTAGGAGAAAATGCCCCTCCCCCTCCCCCCAATCCCCTCTTGCGCACGTTTGTGTGCAATAGGCTTTGCTTACGTGGTATGACTGCTCTTGCGCTTTGAACGTGGTTAAAGTGGGCACAAGTTCAATACCGCGGCAACGACCACTGTGCGTATACTGCTGGTCGCAGCTTGCTTTCCTGGCCTCGCGCCATAGAAAGATACAGCATGATCGGCTCACTCATACCTACAGCGCTTTCTGCAGTTAGCCTTGTAAAACGCCAGACTCGACTGTACACGCGAGTGCTGAAACTCAAGCCTACTGCAACTGCGGAGACAGTAGTGCCGCTTTGTGTTCAGTGCGCATGTTCAGTTTCATGTTTGCCAACTCGCTATACAACCAAAAAACAGACAAACACAAGAACAAACAAACAGAACATCCCGAGTGCTTTATGCTCGTGCTTCAGCACGGAGTTTGATTTCATATTTACATGAAAAAAGTAAAAGCAGAGCAGAATCAACAAAAGCATACATCTTTTCTTGCATGATGAAGACCAGAAATGGACATTTCGCAGGCAGAATACGAGTGCGATTTTATGTTTTTGCCTTTGAAGAAGGTAGCTGCCATTTTTATCATTTGTCTTTCACCTTGTCTTACATATAAATATACATATATAAAGTTAGAGCGAACCACGCCGCGGACGAAGGAAGAAGTTGCACTGCATGGAGATGCAGGACGGTCCTGTGTATAGGGGCATATGTGGGAAGAAAATTCGATCGCGGGAAACTGAGAACGCCGGTCACGCGCGCACCACGTTTCCTTGGCGTGTTTTCTGGCGTGACCCTTGCTGTTTATATTCGGCGTGGCTAGTTTGTTTTTGTTGTGGTCGCTAGGGCCGAAACTAAATTTCATAGCTGGTTTTATCATTATTATTATTATTGCCTTTTTTTCGATGAAGAGAGGGAGACGGCTGGCGTATGCTCTCTGCGCGACTGTGGCCGTGAAGCGAAGTAATCATGCCTCTCGCGGGTGCACTCACCAGAATTATTATATACTAAAAAGGCGAGCTCGCAAAGGAAAAAAAAACGAAACGAAAGGGGAGATTGAGTACGCTGAGATGGTGTGCTACATGTTTGTGAATGTAGCAAATTGTCGATAAACAAATGTTCCAGGTACGTCAAAGCACATCTGTCTCTATGCGAAGGTACTGATTAGATTTCACATTGCCATTGAAGGCTGGCGGTGAAGCATCTCAGAGTCCAAGAGAAGAAGGCTCTGTGGGCCAAAAGTCAAACACGTACTCTCTTGAGCGCGACACCTACGGCTATTTTAAGAGAGTTGGTGTTTTGTTATCAGGGTCACGAATATTTTTCTTGTCTGCTCCAAGTTTCAGTGGTTTAATGGCATTTTGGTCCTCAATTACATTAACGGTTTTCGGGTTTTCGTCTCACGAAAGTGGAAGATCCGTGTGCAGAATTTTCGTGATGTTTACAAGTGCACTTGTATAATTCAGCAAATATTGTGGACCTACCGTTGCACTCACGGCACTGTTTATTCGGCGCGTTGGTTGGAACGTTTTTCGATAAGTCAACCTTTCGGATAGTTCGCTTGATCCTGACGTAGTTCCGTTCTCCCTTTATGGTTTCATGTGGGTAAAACGTGTCCTTTTGCTGTCGTCGCTGAGAGCTTCAATTTATGGCGTCCGTCTTTAACGCGCCAATTAACGCATCGTCACTGCAATCAGCAATAAATATGGCGATAACCGCATGTTTGACAGTGCCGGAACAAGTAAACTGAGTTTCTGCCTGATTCTGTACATCCCCGCTCACTAACGCTCTGCTCGGTTAAGGGGTCAATCAAATATTGTACCTGCTAGGTCGGATATTCAAGGTTGGGCATGGCAAGAAGCATAAAAATAAATATATGCTTGATGTATCCTCTCGGTCCTGGGTTCGTCGTTCATATAATCGTGAATAAGAAATATTTATTATTGTTCAGATTAGACTACGTAATAAATCGAGCTGATATTGGCTAGCATTCCCAATCCGTACACAGTTATTCTATACTGTGTACGGAATGCTGCCCTCATAAATCGCCAGATTTTCATGCACGGGTTCTTATTTCACTTCGAGATGATCGCACACCCGGTGCCACAATTGTACATCCGTTTTCTTTTCTGTATTGTACCTGCGTGACTTCTCACATTATGCCGATTGTCTAACAGATTTACCTCGCGTTTTTTTTTTGTTGAACATGAGGCTGTAGATACAATATTCAGCGTTTTTGGGGGTTTCCATGGTCTCGCTTTGTCTCTGCTGCATGCTCTAGTTTGGTTTGTTGGTCGTTGAGGAAGGCTCACATTCGTGCAAGCTGTATTTTACGGGTGCACAGCAAACTTAAGGTAGATCGAAGTAACCAGGGTGAAAAAGGATAGGTAAAAAAGGGCTGGAACAGATTGTATCGAAACAGATGAAAGCGTTATCTGCTACAGACGTTGTAAATTGTCGAATCGGAGCAGGAGGGAAGAAATGAGGTGGATTGGCCAGAGCCGTTACTTGTGATGTTCTGAATGGAAAAGAGTCACCCTCTTTAAGGTAATAAACTAGACGACGACTCAAATAAAATAAAAAATGATAGATATAAGCTTGGAAAAGTTCTTTGCGCACTTGGACCAATGTTGAACCTGAGAAACTCCTGCATGATACTTCACTTAGCTAAAAGGTTCGGGATCACATGCAGGGCTATGTTTACTGATAGCGTCCGTGATGTGACACGACCGCAGACGCGCACTCGCTGTCACCTTCGGAAGCTTCAACAGAACTAAAATCTATGATATTTAGCTCGTAGAACTAGATGGAGCACGCAGATGCGCTTACAATTGCTTCATTTCACTTTTACAAGTCTTATGGTGCTACAAGTGATAAATATTATTTTAAAATTTTGATAGATACTGAGAGCCAAAAAACACAAAAAACAGATAAATAACGTATATTGTTGTAGTTCTGAAAAATGCAGATTATTCAGCTCCAGCCTTAATTCATAATTGAACTATGCAACATAAAAGATGAGATTGTTAGGAAAAGTGGTAATTATTTTGCTAAATGTAAAGTGCTGAAACGAGCAACAAGAGGCAGGAAGGTGACGAAGCGAGCTCTCATATTTCTGCCTGTTTTTCTTTTTCCTCTGTTTTAACGTCTACTAATAATGATAAGTAATCTCTTGAAATATATGCGCAATTGTGTGAGGAGCGTGGTAATACACCCGAATCAATTAAGCTTTTCATATTAAAAAGAAAGTATCCTTTCGCCAAACGTAATCTTATTCGCACTGCGACTTCAGAATGAAAGCTTCTCAGATCCGTGGCTCTTACTCGTCCAAGGCCAGCAAAGCGACGCTAGCATCGCTACTGTTTTCAAAATCGATCGAACTAAGTGATCGATTGTAGGCGTGTTAATGGACAGTCGCACATGTTCAATCTTGGTGGTACCTCTCTCTGTTCTGTTCTGTTCTCTTCTAACTGTTTTGCTGTGGAGAGGTTGAGGTCCACATTGCCTCGGCTACTCCATATAAGTTCCACAGCGAAAAAAAATGCTGAACGGTACCTAAAACCAAACAATCCGAAAACAAACATAATAGCACCAGTTGGAATATCATGCCAATACTTAGTTTGCTTGCAGCAGCTCAACTTTCATAAACAGTTTCCACGCACACATTCCTTTTCTACTGTCAGTATATGCACTAACACATATCATAAATATCAATCCCTCGCTGCCTATCACAGGTGCTTATCCAGTCCGACCTCCACTAAAAAGTCTGTCACAAACATGTTCGCTTTTTTTCTGAAGATGCATCTTAGGACATGGTCCAAGTAATTTCTTTAATGTGAGGGGCCGTCTGTTAATTGCTAATTAACAGACGGCTAATTGCTAAATTGTTAACTTGCTAATTTTTTCCCTTAATTTATTTCTTTCATTCGCGTAATTACCGTACTTCAAAAGAATATTGTGAACATTTTCTTCTGCATGACCACAATGGCATTCCGGGGAGTTGTAATAATGTATTTTGGGCAGGAAGCTGTTTGTGTATGCTACATCCAGCCGATGTCTGTGGAGTAATGTCTCTAAGTGTCACGGAATATCTGTCGCTATTAAAAATTTTCTGTTTAAATCAACTTCATCAATACTGATTCCATTGATTTGTGGCTATTAAACCACCTCTCCATCGATCAATGGTTAGCCCTTTGCGGCAAAAAAATCTCTAAAATCCACCCCAGACATAGGGATTGTGCAATCCCATCCTTCGTTCAACCCTGTTTCTCAATCTGCGTGATTTCTTTTCATCCATTCGTCCCTTCCGTACGGAATTGCGTAGCGAGCTCGACGCACATTTGGTTTACCTCCTTTCGTTCCTTTCATTATCCTCTTATTTCACTTTCAAATGTACTTTTTTTTACTGTGGACTTGCTTCTGGAGAAACACGGGACATTGTTACGTGGAAATGAGAACACTGGGACACCAGGAAACCAAAACAAAAATGTAATCTGTCTGCAGGTCTACCTCAGGAAATATCTGACTTAATACAGGCACCGTCAGTGAAAGCCAAGCAACAATATTAGCACTTCAATGGGTGCAGAAACGCCAGTAGTATTGAGAAAAAATGCGGTTGTGCCAATATACATGTGCTTTTTATTAATTAGCCATTACCTTTTTCAATGAGTCCTAATAATTAGCCATTCCTTCGAGGTGTTGTCATTGGTAGAAACAAAGCGCTAACTTTGGACCATGGCGGCGTAGTTACACCCAGGAGACGCCAAGACATGGTGTATCTTACATTTCTGTCTATTCTCCACGCCTGGGCGGCTTTTTGTATTCTTTTTCATAGCACTGAATAATATTATTCTCATTGCTTTTGTATGCATCGTTGGCACTGCAGATTGAAAGATGGTACTTAGATGTTTTGATTTCGATTTTGAAAACAGATCTTCCGTAATTTTCCAAGTTCAGAAAGTGCCGGGACATCCTCGAATCTTGCTAAGTTCCTTAAGTGCAGTTGACCTACCCGCCAATGAGCATTTCACAATGTGGCACAGAGAGCTATTGGGGCTGTTTTAAAATCAGTAGCCATGAGTGCGTACGTGTAACTGCCCAAATGGGCTGCACTGGCAAGCCATTGCGGAGTACCGATAACTTATGGCCCTAGAACGCCAAGTCGAATTTCGAGGACGATTCTGTAGGATGGCCGACGCAAAGAAGGAGGCTATAGGCGTCTGCCTTCCACGCGAACTATCACAGCGGCAAACCACTCTCATTTTTTTTCGCGAATTCCGCGGTTTTGTGTAAATCCTGCTCGGTTGTTCCCGTGTACGGCAAATGTTTTTCGCGCCTTTTGATTTTTGCTTTCTGTTATTGTTTGTTTATTTTTCCAGTTTATGCGGATATTTCAAATAGGTTTCATATGTGTAATCACACTCCTGCTGCATTGTATACCTGTAGAGTGATTTACCCCCCCCCCCTCCTCTCTGTAATGCCCTTGGCCCTGAGAGTAAATAAATAATTAAATAAATTTGTCTTCTATGACTTGCTATGGTGTTTATTCACTAACAGCGCCTTCTCTATTTTTACAACGCCAGCCAGATGCCCCTGATCTATCCAATCACCACCCTCTCTTTTGCCTCTATACTGCTATCGCCCACCGCCTAGCCTTCATGTGTGCTTTGCGTTGTAGTACCTCATGACAGAAATCATATGAATTATTGTTTTGCTCAGTTGTGTACAGATCCATGGGGCGGTGTCACTGAGACGCTACTGCATGCACTGGCTTTAGGAGCACTGTGAGGGGGCCGCGGCGTTGTTTCAAGTCACAAAGAAAGAAGCACGAAGAAACTAATCTGACAGACATATGATGTTGAAGACTTTCCCACGTCTATCACCTCTTCGTGGGAAAGTGCCCGGACGCACCCGCAACGCAAGCAGCCCGACCTATAAGCACTGTAGCCCTACGCAACATGTATCGTCGCATCACGACCACTCCCTGAACTAAGTAAGGTGCACTGACTATTGCCGTTGAGGAGCGCGCGTTTTCACCGGCATTGAAAGAAATAAAGCAGGCATTGTTGCTAACGTACACTCTTACATCATCGAAACCATTCGAAATCCCGACTGTGAGGTCAACGGGTGCAAAGATAGATTGCGTACCTTGTTTGAGATTTTTGTCGTTTCAGTTCAACAAAATAGATTCTCAACGCCATGTTCGGAAGGACGGATAACGTGCCCTTGAGGAAACAATAAAAGTCTTGGACCCCAGCCTCAGACATCAACTCATAAGTGCAAAGTCGGCACGTGCGCGCTTTTCTGTGTGTGTGTGTGTGTGTGTGCGTGTGCGTGTGCGTGTGTGTGTGCGTGTGTGCGTGTGTGTGTGTGTGTGTGTGTGTGTGTGTGCGCGTTTGAATTCGTTTGATTCGCCGGTAGTCAGTGATGAATTATTTTTCAGCTGCTAGCTCGTAAGAAGATCCCGTGCTACGTGACGCCAACAGGCACTGAAAAGTGGTTCCCACTCGCCGCAGTGGGTACTGGCGGTGCCAACGTACACTCGCACGCCTAAATGCACATATATAACCTATAAAGTGAATCAATGGATGCCCGCCGCAATAGCTCAGTTGGTAGAACATCGGTTGTGCTATTCGAAGGTCGCATGTTCAGTCCGTGCCGGCAACAATTTTTTTCGTGTGCTTTTCTCTCTTCCAAACTACGGTAGAATTATTACCGATGACATCCCCTATAATTTCTTTGGCATCATTGTTATTTCTCATCAATATTTGCATAGAAAATTAAGATAATAATAGAAAGACATCTCATCAACACGGAATCATAGTTGTTGTTTAGAAAGTCGATAATTACCATTCGTTTATCACGTGCCTCGTCTCAGTTTTTGTCACACTCTTCCTCTCGTTTATCTGTCTATCTTCACATGTTTAGGGCAACAGCATGACGCAAATACCAATTCTCCTGATGTGTCAGCAATCGGTGAACTGAACGGACAGAGGTCGTTACTTTATGATTTTTTTGTTTGTCACACAGCATCCAGAAAGGGTAGATTACTTATATCGACAGGGCGTAAACAATGGTGCCCGGGGTTCATATTACAAGATGAAGACGGGCGTGCGCGCTCTGTTATCGAACTTGAGCGAGTGACATTATTGAACACGAACTAGGAAAAGTCGCCTTCGTGAGCAAATTAACGCAATTTTGGCCGTTGTTTACCCGAACTAGGACGTTTTTTTTTTGCGTTTCTCATGCGCTGACAGGCGTCTTGTTTAACGTCCATCTAGAATGCCTCACGTAGAGACATTTTAGTACCGCGTTGATTGAAAGTGCCGTTACAAGACCCGCACACGTTGCGTGACCGTTCTTGAAAGAAAAATTTTTGCACTTGTTTATGGGGCGTACCAGAAAGAGCCTCGGCTTTGTCTCGTTGTTAAGCAGGCCTGTGACGACAGGGGCCACGCCTTGCCGACATTGAGCGCTGCACCAACGCTTTCTTTCTTTCTTTCTTTCTTTCTCTCTTTCTTTCTTTCTTTTTTCTTTTTTTCTTTCTTTCTTTCTTTCTCTCTCAGAGGAGTAGTTAATATGTGGCAGCTTGTCTTTGGTTCATGACAGATGGTGCGTCGGTGTCGCCCTTAGCTGCGTGTGGTCTAGACGAACGTCACCTGTGAGAAACGCTTAGTTATTGTCACGCGTGCACTGATTTTCACAGTCTAATTTATTAATGGTCTTCGAGGTATTTAATAAGCAGGACTAAGTACAAAATTGAACTTAGAGGGGCCTACCTTCATAATGACACGTTCTAAGGTTCATAACAGAATCGTTTCAGCATTGGCTTTAAGCTGCGAAACACTTGCTGGAGTAATAATATGTGGAGTTTCAGGTCCCAAAACCACACTATGGTTATGAAAGACGTCGTAGTGGAGGGCTGCGGAAATTTCGACCATCTATATTGTGTTCTTTACGTGTACAGTGCACGAACCTCTAGCATTTCACTCCCATCGACGTGCTGCCGCAGCGGTCAGGATCGAACCCGTGACATATACGGGTCAGCAGCCGAACACCGTAACAGATACAGCACCGTGGGAGGCGCGGACTTGCCGGAGTCATGTAAAAACGTAGCAAGACACGCTACAGTGAAATCAACTCGTTGTTTTGCAGATTTCGCGCAACGTCAGAACGTACGAGAGCGCGCTATCGGCCCTGCTTATAGTACAGTTTGTGTGTAGGTATGTATGAAGCCTGCTTTATTAAACAAAAGAGAGAGAAAGCGATAACTCAACAAAATAATTCAATACATACCTGTATTCACATGTATGCAGCAAGAATGTACTCCGGAAATGTTGCGCACCTATATTAACCTGTTTCAGCATGCAAGCAGGTTATGTAAACCACATTTAAAGCGGCTGAAGTCAACACGCTATAAGATCTTTGATTTAAAGACATTAGTCTTTCTTGAGATACTTCAATGCAAACATTTACGTGTTTGTTTTTCGGTCTCTCTATCACACAATTCAACCAACCGGCCAAAGTTTAAGCACTTGCTGAATGCCCAGAACCTTTGAACTGTTGGCTTCGTTCATAATTGTGAGCATCATCATCATCAGCCTGACTATACCTACTGCAGAGCAAAGGCATATCCCATTATCCGCCAAACAATCCTGTCTTGTGCTTTCTGTTCCCACGTTATACCTTTGAACTTCTTATTCTCATCGACCCCTCCAACTTTCTGTCTCCTCTTCGGGCGTTTGCCTTCTCTGGGAATCCAGTCAGTTACCCTTAATAACCAGTGGTTACCGTGCCTATACGTGCTAAGTGCACAACCCATGTCCATTTCTTCTTCTTGATTTTCACAATAATAACTTTAACCCCAATTTTTCCCTGATCCACTCTGCTCTGTTCTTGTATCTTAAGGTTACACTTATAATTTTCTTTTCCATCGCTCACTGCGTCGTCCTCAATTTAAGTTTAACCCTCTTTGGAAACCTTCAGGTTTCTGCTTCGTAGGTAACTACCGGCAAGGTGCAGCTGGTGTATACCTTCCTCTTGAAGGTCAGTGGCAGAATACCATACATAATTCGAGAATGCTTGCTGAATGTCATCTACCCCATCCTTATTCTCCTAGTTCTTTCCCTGTTATGGTTTGGCCACATGGTTACTACCGTTCTTAAAGGGGCACTGACACAAAAACTTTGGCCTCGCATTTCTGCTGCAATGCGTTGCTGGGGGCCTGTTACTTATGACACGACACATCGTTTGCTGCAGCACGTGATAAATAATTAGTTTAGGGCCCCTCATTATCTGTCAGTTTCAGTGTCGGTTTGAGCGAGTTCCGAAAACTGGGTGCGACTGTCGCCACCTAGCGTGTGCAGCTCTTGACTACTTCAGCACACATAACTGTGACGCAACTCCACACAGTCCGCATCAAGAATTACTTTCGAATAAGAAACGGGGCTGGAATGTCGCCCAAGACAAAACTTTCTAAACGTGTGTCACGGCCACGCACTGGCAACCAGCCGCCGAGAAATATAAAATTCGGGAAGTAACGCAGCGAAAAAATGGCGGCTATGACGTCATCATAACTTGTTTTGTTGACCTCAGCGTGGTGACGTGAGGGAAGTAGGGGGTCACCTCGGGGTCACCTCCGAGGGTGTCCATAGCGCTATGGAGTCGGTCGCTCACGCAAACTTCAATATTAATTTAAATACCTTGCAAGCTCTATTCGCTGTTGATATCTTGCCGATTATTTACTAATGTTCACAATAATCGACCCCGCTGGCTATCTCGGCCGCGAAATTTTGTGTCAGTACCCCTTTGAGTAGACGTAATACTTGTGAACCCAGTCGATCAAAAAGCAAATATTACGCATATCAGGCGCAACATGATTACGTAAGTATGAGGTAGTGTGTTGTTTTTCTAGCAAATACACAGACAAGTAATTGTAAAGAATCTATTGTTTTTCACGCTGTGCCGAAAATGTGATGCTAAGTAGGAAAAAGCCTGCTGCCGACGATATGGTGCTGCGATCTGGCAGTGACCCAGCTTTCTGCACAAATTCCCGTTTCCCGACGCCACTGTCAGATGGCGTCTATATCTCATGCAGCACTTCCTCTGTTCATAGAAGCTAGCCAGATGCGGCCTATTCAACACAGTGAAGGTGCTGTCTGAGGCAAGGCAAAACGTAATGGCCGCTTCATGAAATACAAACCAATCTTCATGTTTCAAAAATAATTCTTTCCAAACTATCATGCTATACAGTATCACGCGTGACCCAAACGTTACTTACATGTCGTGGAGGTACGAACACATGACATTCCAGCATTCTTAATGCGGTGAAATGAAATCTGTTTAAACCAATCTTCATTGCATTTTTAATGCCATGATGGGAATGGTAGGAGAACGGCATCACGAGTGGCCGTGGTTGATACCAGTAGTCATGCATTACAGCTTGCAAAAAACTATCGTCTTTCGACGATATTTGCAGCGAAGCATACAGACACGCGGCAAAACTTTTTGTTTGTGCCTAGTTTTTTCAACTCTTCATTGTCAAGCAAGTTATCAAACTGACCGCAAAACATTGTGTGAAGAAAGTGCGCACGTGTCTTAGTTCAAAACGGCAGGAAAAATAGGACTTTAGGGCAGTATTGTAGCAAAACAGTCATTTGGTTTTATTGGTATTGCTTCATCATAAAGCGAAAAATACGCCCCCCCCCCACCAAAAAAAAAGCAGCGTGTACAGAATAAACAAACAAACAAGAAATATGTAAGTGCACCCGTGTCGTGTTTTTTTATAATTCTTTGTTCCTGCTCGATAGTGTGCCGCATGTTCTGCATAGCGATAAACTTAAAAATAAGGATAATTTGGGTCGGTTATTAGCAGGCGTGCAATCATCAAAACATTTTGTAGAAGGAGTTTTATGTCATGCTTTTACAAACTGCTTGCGAAAAAGTTGGGAGCTTGCTGACGCGGCCAATTTATAATGAATTAGCCAATCAGTTAAAAGCACTTATAAATGCACGCAGGCGATTTTTTACCATATAAAACAAGTACCACTCTATCCCACTTTACTTTTGAGGACCTAACACACTTGTGTCTCATCAACGGTTTTGAGATTATCAGATGGAACTGGTTTCTTAAGTTTAATATAACCTCATAATATCTTTTTATTCGCTGGTTTAGTATTGTGGGTATGTACTTCTCTTTTTCGCACACATACATGCACACACGCGCACACATAGAGTAAAACTTCGGTGATACAATCACGCCTCGTATTACTTCCGGGGTATACGAACTTTTCCTAGGCCTCGGCCCAGGCGCATTGGCCGGCAGTGTAAGTGAGTGTGGATGTTGCTAACTGACTTGCACCACGCGATGTTTCAAACGAACGTAACAATGCGCAGGTACAAAGAGGTACTGCCCGCGCTGTCACGGAATACGCAAAAAGCGCGCGTGGGTGCTGAAACCCAAGCGAAGGCTTGCGCGCCGCGCCGTCAGTTTCTCGTAATCACCGCGTATAAAAAAGCTTTCCTAGCATAGCGGACAGTTTAAACCTTCAATGATGAGTCGTAGCCTCCGAGATAATCCACGAGAGTCTTCAAAGCGCTAATGTGCCTTCGTACGGCTATATGTTTAGATTATGGATGGATCTGACCTTTTGTTTTTTTTAATACTTCAATGCGTGATGCTGTCGTACTGTATTTAAACATGCCTGCCATGTCGATGTAAGCCGTGCCCTTGCGCATCAGACATCCTGTGAAATGTGTACTTGGACCCAAAGAGGTAGCAGATGGTCTTGGCAAATGAGCTTGGCCTTACTGCGTTATACATGATTGCTTTTGACGCGCTCATCTGCCATCTCTCCAATTGTGCGCGCATGGCCGTGAATGTCTTAAAAAACATGTTTAACCACAACAAAAGACAAAGGTATTAAAATTTTCTGGCCATCCATTGCATGCAAAGCACTCCTAATCTACTTTCGCCGCAGTACTTCGGTGTGACAAAAAAAGCCTACAGATATTAGCAAGAGGCTGCGAGTTGTCGCAGGTAAGCGCCTATCTAGTACAATAATTACACCCGTGTAGATAGGAAATTCATTTACTAGTGCAAACATGACTGTTGACGGCTAAAAATTGACCGGCAGCCATTACAGGTTGTTCGTGACGTTGCTGCAGCCCTGAGAAACTATGAACAAAAGCGTACGCCTTCTTTTGACAAATCTTAAATTTTCTTTATTTCTGGTGAGGCGAATGTTCGATTCAAGAATATTTTTGGTGGTCTCGTGATATTAATAATGCGAAAGTTTATATATAGATATACTTCAAGGTATTCTGTTTTTTTTTTTCTACGTCACGTGCGTCTGCAACGACGCACTTCACCATTTCGATCTATTTATTTCGCACACGTGACACTCCACCATTGGCAGATGAACGGTGATGCCGGTGGGCTGTATAAATAATGAGAACCGCGAAGTGGATGGAATGGCAGCAACCACTGCTCGCAAACAGGAAGCGGGAAGGAAAGCACTTATGGTCGAATGGTGCGTCCTGGAAAGCTCTCGGCTGAGTCGTCTGGTTGAAGCTGTGTGCAATGATTGCCGGCTGAAAAAAGAGGACCGTTGCCGCTTATAGGCTGCACCTGTTGGTTTTTTGGGAGCACGGTGTTCAAGTGTAAGTTCCGAACGGTGCATTGGCTCGCAACTGACATTTATTACGGCCTTCGTTGAGTTCTCACGTATCGATGCCTCTGGTGGCTTGATGATATCTTAGATAGTGATCTCACTCCTTGTTTGTTGCCAACTTAAAGAAAAAAAAACGTGGAGGGTACACACGCTCTCAAAAGACGCGAATTTTGTCAATATTTGTAGAATGGGAAATTTCGTTCTATATACGCAAAACCTCACCATGGACTGACTGATAGGTGTGTTTAATCCAGTACAGGTAGTGCAATACGTTGGGGTCACTAGCAGGAAACATTGACTTGGATTGGATGTATACAGCGCGAGACAAAATAATACATACGGTGTTTAACTTTAGACAACTTAGTTTCATTAGCGTCATCAACAATAAATGTCCCTATCACTATCAGCCGTGGGTCGGTGGTTTATGAGAGGTGGCATCGTTTTTTTGTGAAATAGACGTAAGGAAAAATTACTGAAAGTTCCCCAACGAATAGAAATCTTCATGTTTCGCTGTGTGTTAAGCATCAGCAATTGCATTTTTTATTCACTCTTGTACAAGAGTATAGGAGAGAAAATTTAATCCGGTAATTAAAGAAAAAATAAAAGTACGCTATTTACTGCTTTCCGTCGTGGGGACACGCCTCAGCGCCTTTAGAGAAGATGAAGGAGAAAGTTGAGAGAAAGAAAGAAAGAAGATATCGAGAAGGGCTGAGTAGAAGACAAGCGAGTATCTAATGAGTCTAGGCAGGAAGGATAGAGCCAAGGCGTTCATCTCTAGGGCGTCAAGGTTCGCAGGATCCACGAACTCGAGAGAACCTCGCACGGCTGGTATCCTATGGACCATCCGTGAAAGAGGAAATCCTCCAGACTATTTGGAGAAACTGTCTCCTAAGTACTTACAGAGTCTAATGCTGAGCAGCATTGGGTTGTTGCAGTACTCCGGAGATACTTTATTTCTCCAATATACTGAATAGTAGCGATCTCTACATCATTCCCCCCTCCCCCCATCCGTAAGCTTCATAGGTCATGGTTGAAACGGTCTGGAGGATTGACGCATCAGCCAATACACCCTCACTCAACACCATCAGCATCACCGGCATCACAATCACCAACAACATCACGATCACATCTATTATTTTTTATTCCCCTTACTCATTTTTCCAGCATAGGATGGCCAGCTGGTCTGAGAACTGGCTAACCTCCCTCTCTTTTAGTTTTTTATATTTTCCTCCTGTAACTATCATACGTCAGTCATCGTTTCAGCAGTTCTTGGTGGACCTTGAGTAGTTGGATGTGCTGCTTGCTTCTGTGGTTCAGCTAATTCTTATGAAGATGCTGATGTTGCTGGAGTAAATAGGAAAAGAGGACGCCTGTTGTGCTGCGAAATGCCTCCACGTCTTGTTTTTTTACTTGGGTCACTGACGTTGGCATTTACCTGTGTCAATGGCCTGTTTCTTCGACCTGGGCAGATTCTGGATTACTGCGTTGGCTTTAAAATTGTTGTTTTTACGTGTTCCTGCTGCTGTGGGGCTTGTTGGCCAACTGAAATTTGAATTTGATGTCAGGTTGAATTACGCTCATCGTAGATCTTTTTATAATTCTTTTGTAGGGTACTGTAGGGTACATGTCTGAACGCTATTACGCCTTTCGGGAGCCAGTTTGAATGTAGCAATTCTTTCCTCCTGGGGACATTAGGCCTTAGCTGGCAACTCATTAAAAACAGACGAGCCATCGGAAACCGTTATCTCAACTTCTGCATTCTACTGAGCGTAATGGCGACTACTCGTCATATCGACCCAAAAGGCTGAAAAGTCTCGTGACGAGAATGATTATCCGACTGAACATCCTCAGGTATGCCATGGCAGCGAATACGCTCTTTAGAATAACAATTTTAGCATGCGTCGTTGTGCTGCTCAAGGTTATTACTTTTGGATACGGATACATCGGGTAGCACTCAACTATGAAGGGGAAGCTTTGTCCGGCGAAGTGGGATAGGTCCATGCCGATAGGTCGCCATGGTTGGTCGGGGAGAAGCGTTGGTATAAGGGGTTCGGCGTAGTTAATCCAACTGGAAGCACATTCTTCAGAACTGGTAACTTCACAGATAACTTAATTAGAGATGCTAAGCCACTGTATCAAAGTTAGCGCAATTGCTTTACTTTTGTTATGCTTTGGTGCCCATCGTGTAGCAGTGCCTAAACTACTGATCGAGAAGAAAAGTCACAGCTTTGCCGCAAAGGCGAAGCACTGAACGTGATAGAAAGAAATTGGAAGGTTACGCGCAGAATGAAAAGCGATCAAAACGTGCCCCGCGTTTCTCACGCAAAAACGACGCACGAAACATATTCACAGCTACAGATTCACGCCAATAAGCGCCTCAACTGTTATTTCACTGTATGTGAAAAGCGTGCGCTTGTTGCAAACGGAGATTGCAATGCTTACTGTGACCTTTGTGAGCCCGGTAACTACACCAGAATCGTTCCAGGTAAAGCCCGAGGTCAGCCAAGACGATCCTCCCCTCCTCCCCACCGCGAGATAAGGACGCGCGAGAGAGCGTTGCTCCCCTCCTCTAAGCGGGGAAAAGTACATGTGTGAGATTATAGCGCATGCTGTCACGCGATGGATGCTTCGCTTCGTGCTTTGTCTCATGATGAGTTTGTTGAGAAACTACGAATACCCATCTTGTTTTTATCTGTATGCATTTTCTTAGCGGTTGTCTTTTTTCTGTATTTCCATCAATATCTGTACTCGCAGCTGATGAAAGATGTTGTTGTAAAAAGCTATGTAAGCACATCATATCTTCATCTGTTTGTATAATTTTAGGGTTTCTTTCTTTCGTTGTTTGTACTAAAATATGGACCCACTCCTGCTATGTCTCAAAATCAAGACAGCAATATGTGTAAATAAATAAATAAATAAATAAATAAGTAAAATGTGGCGACATGCAGTCATTGCGCCATCTTCTTGGTAATGTTGAAAACACAATCCCCCCAAGATGCCCATCAGCAGCGGTAAGTGGTAGATATGAATAGCTTGCGGTTTGATCGCTGATGGACGTGCTCCCCGGTGGCTCTTTGGTTAACGCCTTGCACTCAAAATTCAGTGCGCCGAAGTTCTATTCTGCGTGCCGGAATCTTTTTCAGGCTTTTTTTTGCATTTTCATATATATAGATACGTATTCATATACAGTGAGTGACGCCTACGTCGACGCCGACACCGGCCACAAAAGGCAGCTGAGAGTGTCCATATAATTACCTTTCAATAAAAAAGAATATTGAACGAAAAATTTTTGAGCAGCAAGCCGCAGAAAACATTAAGTTTATTCATCCCAGAGGAATACTTGGAGATGGGCAGCGGCAGTTTCTTTTGCCGTGGCCACCTCCAGTGTGACAGCCACTGTTTCTGTCACGTAGAGGTACGTCGCATCTAGGGTGGAAAGGCCCTGGTTTCAGTCTTAAGGAGCTGCATAGCATTCAAGGGAAATGCATTGAGCTGCTGATGCTTGAGATAGTATCAGCTATTGTCGAAAGCCTTATTGGTATATGGAGTACTTAAAGCTGGTAAGGCGTTTTTTATATTGGTAGTCTTTGTATTCTCGAAGCTAAATGTCTAATTTCGTTTTGCTGGAAAGAGTGACGAGGGGTCCGTGATCTGTCTCAATATTTAAGGAGATACCACATATGATTCAGTCGAACCCCCATAGAGATCACGCTACTACTGAGGGTTCTTTTTTAGTTTGGCTGTATTGCTGCTCGGTCTTTGTCATTGCTCTCGAAGCAAAAGCGACAGGATGGCGCTCATCGGATGGTTGCCCAATGCTGCCTGTGTTTTCGTATCACATTCACACGCAGTGACCCCTTTTTCATCATTTTTTTGTCGATGCTATTCTACCAACGCTTAACATCCATAGTAGTCATCAATATAGCCTGTTCAAGCGACGATGGTGTGTGAGCATTCTTTGAAAATTTAATGAACACACATTGGAGGGCACTAAAAACGCCGCGTGTTAGGTGACAGTCAAATGGAATTAAAAAAAATCACACTCTAGAAAAAAACCTTAAAAAAATTAAGCAGTGCAGTTATCTTACCCCGGATTGAATATTTTATTATCTCTAGTTAAGGGCTACAAGTTTCTATGCAAGATTTTTTGATATTGTCTCTAAATAAAAAGTTCTATATGCAATTTTTGTTAGTCGCCAATTGGCAATCTCGGCAGATCATAAAAAATACTGTGATGTGCTCTATATGGCTTAGAACAATGCTGCTTTAATTGGGGACGTCTAGCGCTCAAGTGAAATTTTTTCATGTGCTGATTTCAGCGGAAATATGGGTGTTTACGGGGAAAGGTCTGGGGTCCGGCCTCACTGGCGACTACCTGCCGGTAGTGCATGCCCTCACCAGAGCAGGATTGGCCACCCTGATACAGTACTTAGCCAATACCTCCCATGTCAATGTGCCTACCTCTATATGGGGGTGCCAAAAACTAACACAATAAATATTAATGACCTCTACACGTTAGCATGCTTTCTCATCACGATCTACAAGGACCTCTGTTGCATTTTGCGTCCATCGCATTATGAACGTCGTGGCCTGTAATGAGCCCACGCTACTTGGGTCCGCAGCCGAGCATCATAGACACTCACCAACCACTACGCTTTGTCCGAAGGTGCTTTCCTCACAAAATGAGCTATTGTCCAGTTTGTTGACCATGGTGCAAAAAAAAGTCACAGCTTTGCCACAAAGGCGAAGCAATGAACGTGATTGCAACAAATTGGAAGGTCACGTGCAGAATGGCCAGCAAATCGGAACGTACGTCGCATTTTTTACGCACAAATTACGCACGAAACATGCTACCAGGTCACGAATAAGCGTCTTAGTTGGTATTTTGCTTTGTCTCAAAAGTGCACCCTTTTCGCAAACGTAGGCTGTGCAACGATTGCAGTCACCTTTATGCACCCGGTAAATAAAACAGAATCGTTCTGGTAAAAGCCGAACACCAGTGAAAACGTATGACCCCCTCCTCTCTCCCCCTACCACGAGATAAGGGCGCTCGAGTGAGTATGGGCCCCCTGATCCTTGCGGGGCAAAGCGCATGTGGGAGATGCGCACGGCCGCAGCGTCGTGACAATGTTGCTACGCGTGCTCATTGCGTCATCTTGCTGGTAGTGCTGAAAACATGATGGTCCCCCCCCCCCTCTGAGATGCCCGTAAGCAGCGGTAAGTGGTAGATATAGATCGCTTGTCGTTTGAACATTGACGGACATGCTCCTAGGAGGCTCATTCTTTCACCGGCACTCGTACGCGTCGGACGCCGAAAACATGGGCTCGCACAGAGCAGCGAAGGCGGTTCTTGATGGCCGCGGAAACAGGATTACAGGTGAAAGTGACAAGAATTTTGAGACCATCTTGCCGAATCTGCCAACAGGACTTGTTGTTTTGAACTCACTGTTCTTGCACGGTTATATTCGAGTGAGGCCTTTCAAGGGCGAAGATATCGGGATGCGCTGGACACGAAATGACTGCTTCCCGACGTAATAGCATTGGGCACCTACCAGATCAACCATGTGTGGACCGTCACCTTAAACAAACCGGAGGCGGCGAAAAGGTTGACTGCACTGAAAGAACTCCAGGTCAAGAGACGCCGATGCCTTGTTATCGACCTTCAGAAGCAGCAGGTGAGACTGCGGCTTCACTGGTTGTTACACGGCGTCACGGACAATGATGTCCGCACGGTATTGGCGGCGTTCGGAAAAGTTACAGAAGTGACCCGGGAACGTTGGCGTGTGAAAGGAGTAAGTGAGAAGAATTCAACGACCCGTACTGTTTTAATTAGGCTCAAAAGCAGTATGAAAGTGGAGGACCTGCCTCATCAGATATGAGTCGCCGGTGAATTAGCCCTAGTGGTTGCCCCCGGTCAGCCGATGCAATGCCTGTGTTGCAGCGGAACAGAACATCTGCATCGCAAGTGTAAGGTGCCACGGTGCTCACGCTGCCGGCGTTTCGGGCACGTGGATGCAGAATGTGTCCATTCGTACGCCAAAGTGACAGGCTCAACGGAGGCCGCGGATGCAACAGAACACATTATGGACGTGACGGAAGCAGAGGACACGGCTGAAGCTTTCGGAGATGAGGTCGCAGCACAATTGAACTGCTAATCTGCAACATCAGTAGACTAACCTACACCAGCACCTGTGGACATACGACCAGGTTCTGCAGGTGTATCAACCGAGACGGCTGACGATACAGTGACAGACGCAAGCTTTGAAGTCACCGGCGCGTCTGCGCCTTGTTGAAACAGGGCCAAATAGTCGATGCCTCTTGCAACGTCGATTTTGACATGAAGGCGGATGGAGACGCGCGCAGCGCCTGCTGCGTCTCTGGGACTAGCGGTGCTGTTACAGCCATTCAAAGACCATTTGAAGAACCTGCGAAGATAGGAGACCGAAACAGCGCAAGCAGCGTAGAAGAACAACCGGCAAAGGCGCCAACTGGCAGACGCACCAGCATAAGATCAAGGGCTTGGGGCATCGTGGTCAAGAAAGCTGTGAACAAATCGCTTCCACTGTTCAGTGAAACCGGGCGGTTGGGCGGTCCCGAAGGCATCTAGCGTAGCGCTAGACGTGCAAGGTAAGCGCCATGCTCCGGGCCAAACTCCTCCACATGGTTGAAATGGCACCTCAAGTGTCATTTAGCTTCGTCAATCTGAACGTTAGAGACTTAGCTTCAAAGAAGAAGCAAATGCAAGTGTATCGATTGCTGTTGGAAGAAAATTTGGATGTACTTGCAGTGCAGAAGACGAAAGTTGAGGGAGAGGAGGAGACGGTGAGTATGGTGCTTAAGTTTCGTATTTTGCGACTGTGAGTTATGTCATAGGTACATCTGGAGGGATGTGTTCTCTTTCTTAAAAAAACTTCCAGGATTAGTCATAGAAAATGTCTTTTCGTGCTCATCGGGCCGAGTAGTATGGTGTGATAATCTTTATTGGGACACTGATTGGCGCAATATATGTGTTTATACGCTCCAACCACTGCTCATACCATTATACGCTCGAACCACTGGTCAGGAAAGAGCAAGTTTTTTTTAATTTACAACATATGTGTACTGGTAGAAAACTGTTATAGGGGGGGATTTGAACTGTGTCCCGAAAGAAAGCGATTGATCAAGCAGTCGCAACACTAAACACAAAAGCAGTGATGTCTTGGCACAGGTGATTATTGAATACGAATTAGTAAATCTAGCAGAGTGCCCGTATAGCTCCCGAGATGTAAAGTATACCCACTCTCAGGGGACAAGTAATGCCCGATTGGACCGGCTTTACCTTACTGCGGATGGGATAGCACAGTGTAGCAGTTATAACGTTGTCCCTGTTTCTTTTTCTGATCACTGTCATGTAAAATGCACTATCGGGTCAAAGAAATAATGAAAAGCCTTTTCTTGAGAACAGTGGAAAATGAACTCTAAGATCTTAAGTGATGAGACATTTAGCGCAGAAGGTATAACAGAAGTTAATAATATTAACATAGAGCATATGGACAAAACAGGAGAAGAGTTGGAGCTGTTCATGGAGTGAATCAAAATGAAAGCATTAGAGTTCTAGCCTTTTATATTTTGAATCTAAAAAGAAGGAAAAAGAGCATAGACGGACACTTGAAAGGCTAACAGCTCTTGATTGTGAAAAACCTGGAGCATATGCTGACAATTTGCGATGAAAGAGAGGATAGAGGTATACGAGGAGGAACGTTATCACAGACCACTAGTGTGAGCCAGAGCAACATCAACGACCTTGAATGATCGCCCGACGAAACGAGCGCTTGAATTAGAGAAGAGTCGTGCTAGACGAAACCATATAGATGCCATTGAAATCAATGGTATCGAAGCTTCAGACAATGAGAACATAAAACGGGCGTTTGGTAAACACGACGAGGCACTCTTCGCTGCCACTTCCATTGATGCAGAGGCATTTAAGCAGGAGTTTGTTAGCAGAATGCTGAAGTTGTCCAGTGACACCAAATAAGCTTTAGAGCTATCCATATCGTCAACGGAAGTAGATATGTCAATAGATAAAATAAATACTGGTAAATCTCCCGAACTCGAAGGTCTCTGCGCTTCGTTTTATAAAGAGCTTAAAAATGAATTATCCCAAGTACCCGCATATGTCTTCAATTAGGCTTATAAACTTGGTGGCCTCCCGAGGTCATTTATTGAAGCACATACAGTTCTGACACCTAAGACGGAACAGTACG
Organism: Rhipicephalus annulatus; assembly: GCA_013436015.1. Classification (NCBI taxonomy): domain Eukaryota; kingdom Metazoa; phylum Arthropoda; class Arachnida; order Ixodida; family Ixodidae; genus Rhipicephalus; species Rhipicephalus annulatus. The sequence goes on from WOVY01000581.1 coordinate 166,222, forward strand.
AGAAGTTAAAAGTAGTTTCTTTGTATAAACCTATATCACTAGCTAATTAGGATTACAAAATGTTAATGAAAGTACTAGGACGGTGACTTCAGGTGGTAATAAAACAAGTGGTAGTGTCCCACCAAACTTGTGGGATTATGGGACGCTCCATTGTGACCAATATACACAAAATTCTCTGTGTGCTCGAGTGTTGCGATGCCAATCAAGGAGGGGTAGCCATTCTAAAGATTGATCTCGAGAAAGCCTTCGATCGTGTTTCTCACAACCTTCTGCTTGTCATTTTGACCATGTCAGCGTTGGTTCCATAATTAGTGATGGGGTATCTATGGCATACCGCAATTGCATGACCCTTCCGGTGAACGACAAGACGCTATGAGATACAATAAAATAAAGCATTCTGTCCGTCAGGGCAGTCCACTGAGTCTTCTACTCTTCAGTTGAAATATAGAATCGTTGTGCTTAGCAATAACTCCAAATAGCAGCATTCATGGCTTGAAGTTACAAGAATTGGAAGTAAAAATTGCACGAGTGTATTTCCGTGAGTGTATGGCCAAGTTTGTTGAACTTCAGAAAATCCAGGAGATTGTCCCTGAGTGATTGTCGAGAGTAGAACCTTTGGCAGCACTTAAGGACTGTCATTGCTTATTTTCGTCATGTTTGTCGATTGATGTGCGTGCCTGTGAACAGGCAATAAAGCAAACAAAGCTCCTCGGTGGCTCAGTGGTGAACGCTTCGCACTCGCAATTCATAGGACCCAAGTTCGATTCCGCGCGCTGGGGTTTGAATTCGAAAAACTTTATTTAGAAAGTCCAAAAGCGTGCGTCTTAGTACACGTCGGGCCAGTCCCACGATAGGACAGTAAGGCCGACACCTAGCGCCACATCGTGGACCTTCTGGTTAGCCCGAATTTGCGATGCTATCCGGACTCCGGAGAGCGGAGTCCCACTTTCATGACGATGCTGTATCGGTACCGCGTACGCAAGGGCACTCCCAGAGCATGTGGTGTAAAGGGGCTAAACCGCCACATTTTGTACACAAGTTGGGTAAATAAACCTCAGGGTAAAGCTTGTGGAGAAAGGCAGGGTCACGGTACGTTTCTGTTTAAAGTAATCGCAATGTAAGTACCTGCGCTCTATTTAGCTTCCTATGTGGAGGTGGAAAGAATCTCCTATCCAAAGTGAAATGTTAGGCGATTTCATTGTATGTAGTTGGCGGATCCGTGCTTACGAAATCTCCAGTTCGACCCAAAAGTCTTCCATGGCCGCGGACAGCTAGCTAACCCTCGCGCCCTGGAGTGGGCCAACTTATTGAGATTGATAATCACTGCGTCCATGTTTCCCATATGAGCCGGGAACCATGTAAGGGTATGGGTTGTAAGAAACTTTTCACCAAGTAGCACGCTGGGGTCTTCTGGATTTTTCTTACTTGCACTTTCATATATATAAATACGTATACATATTTGATTAGTAACGTTGACCATGACGTCGACACCAACGCTGGCGGCAAAATTCAACCGAGAGTGTCCATATGATTGCTATCGCAATAAAGTTACGCCATCTCCCGCTATAAGAAACCATGTGACACAGTGGGTGCTAATGCTTACACTGCCGGTGACGCTGACGGTGGCTGTAATTGCGGCAGTGCGCAAGAGAAAAAGCTGGGGAAGTGCAGAGCGCGCAGTGATGGACCGTTGTTTCCTACTGCAACATGCCATTCACTGCTAATGGGCAGTGATAGATAGAAGAGACCGATTGGATACAGAGACCCGCAGTCCGATTTTAGTTAATGCGCAAACTGCAAATTTTTATTGTTCAACAGCGTACAGAAGAACTCTCTCATTGGCAGTACCTTTGAGGTCAAGACCTGTGCTTATACATATGGGTTGGCCAGTGAACGGTTGTGCAGCATGAGATGTAAGTTTTTTCAATCAAGAAACTAGCTACCAAACGCTGCCTGCATCGGCATTGCGAGGTGAGAAGGGGGAGGGGACGCGCATGCTCACTAGGGATGTTAACGCCGCTGCTAGGTATGCCTAGAGGAAAGAGAGGGGAGAGCGAGTGCCAGCAGGTAGTAGGAGAGAAGTGGAGAGAGTAATGCTTAACTGTTGCAGACAGGGAAGGAGGATAGTTGCTCATGCGTAGTGTGAGTGCTGATACCGCCGAAGCCGCGAGATATAGACCTGAGCAAGAAATGCTTCGTATCTAACACATTGCTTTCGATGACCACGAGATGACACAAAGTGTGTGTTCTAAAGGTGTCGTGATAATTTCTGGAGTCACAGCTGAAAGTTTCTGACATTCTCAAGTGAAATTGGTACGCTTCCGTGGAAGCCACGCCTAGCCCAGGTGGCACAGTAACATTAGGTCACGGCGGCACAAGTGGGTTGGAGTTAGGAACTTCCTGGACGGGTCGAGTCCGCGTATGTGACAGTTCAAACATTTGGGTTGCTCAAACAAGTCGGCAGCATTGTGTCAGCAAGTTAATGAAGGCCCTTTGCAGTATGCGTTCTCCACAAGGCTATCTAAACTGTCTGGGCGTCTTCATCTAGCAGCGGATGGCATCATCAGCCAGGTCGCTACCAACGATGTCACTATGTCCCGGCAGTCATTTCAATGTGGCGGGTGTCATGTCACTTTTACAGAGCTTGCGGAAGTGTTTCCCTTGTTTCGCTCGTAATTGTTCATGCACGCGCTTCCGTAAGGCTGATTGCAGATTCTGAAGTGATGCTTTGGAGCCGAAAAAAATAGCTCCTTTTGGAGGCTTGGCTTGCACAATGTAAATACTAGTAGCAATTAAAGCTCGACTGCAGTTGATGTCATCTTATGGAGCGCCGGCGTAGCCGTTGGCTTCGACCGATGTCCCGGCAGTACATCTATACGCTTCACTCACGTATTAAGATGTTCATATGCAAATGCGTTAAATTCGCATGTGATAATTCCGAGGCACTCAAAATTACGCCCCGAAAAAGAAAACAAATGAATGTGCTGTATACTTAACTTTCATTATTTAAAGTAAATTAACGTGCAACTAATTATCCACTTACACTGCGATAAATCAGCTTGAATACTTGCATAAAAAGGATCAACTCTTTGGCCCAAAACGCATGCACAGTTTGTTTTGTGGTTATATTCATATCGAGCGAAGAAAAAATAAATAATTTTGACGTTGCTCCTTGGACGCGGCCTATTGAACGGTTGTCAAACATGGTAGTGTCACCAGCAAAGGGATCCTTTGCAGAAACACGCAGAACAAGAAATTAAATGACCCCTGGTTGTCCACTCTGGAAGCCTGCAGGAATGTGCTCACCGAGTTTCTGACTATTTGAAGAAACAGGCGCCGTGTGACTCGCCTGCGAAGTTTATAATAATATTAATAATAATATTAATAACAATAATAATAAAATTAATAATAATAATAATAATAATAATAATAATAATTTTTGAGGTTTAACGCACCAATACCACCATATGATTATGAGAGACGCCGTAGTGGAGGGCTCTACCACATGGGGCTCTATGATGTGCTCCTAAATGTAAGTACACGAGCCTCAAGAACTTTTGCCTCCATCAAAAATGCAGCGGCCACTGCCGCACATGCGTTGTTCGCGTACGTGCTGTGTACGCCGTGCACTGAAGGAAATGGGCGTAAATGTTCACTCTTTGACCATAATACTCAATCAGTAACATCAACTCAATGACGGTGTAACTGATAGCGGCATGGTGGAACTATCAGCGTAGCTAGCGTTCGACCTAGCTAAGAGTGCAAATCTAAGGGCAAGTTGGTGGTCATTTATAGTTCCTAACAGCGCAATAGGAGAGAGGGACTGTGTTGTGTTCTAGATACTATATTGGGCCGATACCTAACTTTTGTTCGTGATGCTAAGGCCTTTGCTAGACATGTCACCCAACTAGCTGTTACATGATCTGGTTTTAGTCACGTGGCTTGCTGTTACGCGTTTGCAGCGGGAACGTGTCAAGCTATTTACGAGATGTTGCGTTTTTTAGTCAAGTGACTAAGCGTTACGTGACTTTTGTGTCGTGACTGCGTATTGCGTGATTTGATGTGACTTTTAGTCACGAGACTAGTTACTAGGTGAGGTTACGTGACTATAGTCAAGTGACTAGTTACTAGGTGAGGTTACCCAAAATCTTGATGGGAGCCGACAGATGAAAAAAACGTAGTGGGATAATTGTAAGATGAACAGGTAGAGCACGTCAGACTGGCTGGCCGACGATTCGATAGGAGGAGCTATTTTTTTCAAAGGCGCCGTGTCATCGTTGGTGTGTAAGTTTTAAAGGGGTTAGTGGAGACCTCATCTCATGGTGGTGGTTCGTGTCCTTGTTGATCGCCGTCTGAAAAGCAAAATACTATAAAGCAGAAAAGTGCAGTACTTGCTTCATTTCAAGTCAAGTAATAGTGATTCAGAAATGTTCTTAGAGAGTGGGGAAAAAAGAAAAAGGAAAAGTGCAAACTTGGAGCGGCGGGCTGCAAAAGGAGTGGCCGCTTAAGACACAAACAAGTGAAAGAGTTTAAAGCTTTGGAGTGGGCAGACGGTCACCGCGTTCGGCTACCAGAAAGGGTTTCCGACAACAGCTGTGTTCCCGAAAACCTATGAATGAGACATACAAAAGAGAGCAGCTACGAACACGGAGGGGGGGGGGGGGAGTAGGCGGCGTATTTTTAAACGCCTTGATGTCGAAGGTAAGTGATACCGAATGGGTTCTGAAAAGCGCGTGTTTAATGGGGAAGCTCATTGGCAAAATATGCTTTCCATATCTACGTAGGTGGCCCGCTTAGCGGAATTGATTCAAGAATTTGGCGGTATGTCGACTGAGAAAAGGAAAATTGAGAATGCAAAGAAAATGAGCAATGAGGAGGGAAACACATACACACACAACGGCGGAAGAGAAAAGACTCGGAATCGGTGGGACGTTATTGTAAACAGACAGAAAAAACAGGAGAAGAAAAAAAGGATAGAGAGAGGAAAAACGCAGAGAGCTTTCTGGATACGCAATGGTCCTATAACGATGTGCAGTGGGAGTGGTTTTAGAAACTAGGAAAGATGAAACAAAGCAGTGGTTTGACGGTTCTAAAAAATAAAAACTTCGTAGTTGTGTATACACATATTCACACCTGTAACTCAAATAGAACAATTTATAGAGAACATAACAGTACGATATGCGGGCTAGGAGGGATTCAATGCAGTACCGGTTATGTCTATTTGAAGTTTAACGTATCTTGTCTCTGTAAATATTGCCTCAATTATGCTATGGCTTTCAGTGATTCAAAATCTGGTATCATTGAATCGCTCCAAGCCCGCATATCGTACTATTATTGTCCTCTTTCAATTTTTTAATTTGACCTATAGATATTTATAAGTGTATATACAACTACGAAGTTTTTATTTTCTAGAATAATTAGACTACAGCTTTGTTTCCTTTTTCCTCGTTTTTAAAACCAACGCTACCGCGCATCGTTATAGGACATTGCCAACCCAGAAAGTTCTCTGCATCTTTCCTCTCTCTCCTTTTTTAAAGACGATAGTCTTTCTTGAGGACCTTCGACGCAAAAAATTCTGTCTGTCGGTCTGTACATCTGTCTGTTTGTGTTTAGAGAAATTTATTCTCACAGACAGTGAACATCAATTACAATCCAACAGAACATTGCGACAGAACACAACATCCACAGTTGTTACAAAAGTTGTGACACACCAAAAGTTGTTACAAAAATATATGTTTACATAAGTAAACGGAACACAACATACACAGCTACACAGGAATTGTTAGAAAAATAATGTCTACATATGCACAATACATGGTAAACGAAGAACACACAAATGAAATGTAGAGATCTATGTGTCAGATATTTACATATTATTTACAAGGTATTCGTACGAGTACTAAACAAAAATTAACCTACCAATACCAGGCAGGCCTGAAAACAAGCCTTACACGTCTCTCACAGACGAACACAAAACTGCAGGACCAGTGTCGAAGGAATTCCTCCTCACCCAGAAAGAAGAGTTGCTTGTCCCGCATTTTTTTTTGCCTGCCATGTCTTACAACGAGGCTCTATGTCGTGTAAATTTAGTAGCTTGTGCACGCCGTGGGCTTACTGGGCACGTTTACTGCAGTGGCATCTGAAGGCTAATTGTTTGACGGTCACGTAACGCTGGCACTCGCGACACAACATAGACGTCACTTTACAAAAACAAAATAGAAGGAGCGTGCGTTCGAGCATTCCTGACAGGACGAGTAACGATAAACCATAGCTTGTTGGGTAGAGAGAGCACACATATAAGTTTTTGTGTAATATTATAATCCCTTTTATAACAAGTTGTGGAACTTTATCTTGTTTATATTTCTGCAAAGTATCAAACTTTTCGTTGTCTGTTTTTGCTGTCATTGGTAACAAGACTACTTCAGCCGAGCGTACGCTCTGCTGGGATCGGAGTTCCGTATGCTATAGCTGAATCGAAGCAAAGGCGCCGCGGGAACGGCAGGGCACCTGCGCAGAACAATCGTGCGAACAGCGCAAAGTAGAGCAGATCTATAATTATATATGTGCTTTTTAAGCCTCAAAACCACGATATGATTAGTAGAGATGCCGCAGCGGGTTCCGAAAATTCTGAAAATCTAGTGTTTTCTACCGTGCACTCACATCGCCCAGTAGCCACGCCTCTACCATTTCGCTTCCGGGATCAAACCCACAACCGGAATAGACCACGTGATGTTCGGGTCTCTTTCTTTAATACAGAACGGATCTCTTCCTTTTATAAGTACATTGAGCACCACTGAATGATGCGTCCATTTTGTTTTGAAGTCGTTTTCCAATGAAGGTGTCTACGTCTCGGCTAGACGCACTTGTAAAAAAACTTAATATCCAGGTAATTCTCAGCACTGGTTGGGGACGAATACAAGGTGGTTGTTGTTGGCTACATTACGCCGAATTGGCTACAATATGAAGCCGTCAGACGAAAGCTCTTTCTAGCTTTCTGAATAATCAGAATTGCAACTCGCGATTACGGAGTTAGACAAGGAGAGCAGAAAGGTGGGTCTTAAAATTAATCTGCAGAAAACGAAAGTAATGTACAACAACCTCGGAAAGGAGCAGCGCTTCGAGATAGGTAATAGTGCACTTGAAGTTGTAAAAGACTATGTCTACTTAGGGCAGGTAATAACCGCAGAGCCTAATCACGAGATTGAAGTAAGTAGAATAATAAGAATGTGGTGGAGCACATTCGGCAAGCACTCTCAAATTATGACAGGTAGATTGCCACTATCCCTCAAGAGGAAGGTATATAACAGCTGTATCTTGCCGGTACTTAGCTACGGAGCAAAAACCTGGAGACTTACAAAGAGGGTTCAGCTTAAATTGAGGACGACGCAGCGAGCAATGGAAAGAAAAATGGTAGGTGTAACCTTAAGCGACAAGAAGAGAGCAGAGTGGATTAGGGGACAAACGGGGGTTCATGATATCATAGTTGAAATAAAGAAGACGAAACGGACATGGGCCGGGCATGTAGCGCGTAGACAGGATAACCGCTGGTCATTAAGAGTAACTAACTGAATTCCCAGAGAAGGGAAGCGGGGTAGGGGGAGACAGAAGATTAGGTGGGCAGATGAGATTAAGAAGTTTGCGGGTATAAATTGGCAGCTGCAAGCACAGGACCGGGTTAACTGGCGGAACATGGTAGAGGCCTTTGTCCTGCAGTGGACGTAGTCAGGCTGATGATGATGATGATGATGATGATGATGAATAATCACTGGCTTTCTGAATAATTAAAGTGGACGATTGGGCCTGTTGGTGATATTTGATCTAAGGATACTACGCGGCAGAAAACATAGACGGGAAAAGGACAATTTATTGATATGTGAGGTTTACCATCCCAAAACCACCATATGGTTATGAGAGACGCCGTAGTGGAGGGCTTCGGAAATTTCGCCCACCTGGGATTTTTTAACGTGCACCCAATCCTAGCACATGGGCTTTCAGCATTTTCGCCTCCACCGAAAACACAGCCGCCGCAGCCGTGATTCGATGCCGTGACCGACGGGTCAGCAGCCGAGTACTTTAGTCACTAAACCACCGCGGCGGGGATTTGAACAAACGTCACACTTCATAAATCCGAAGCACGAGGCAGTGTGTAAGATTCATGACACACAAGCGCTTTTTGCCAGATAATGAAACTCTTTATCTATAGGAGGACAACCGATAGTTTGCTTACACAATTTTCAGGTTCCCGAGCCATTCTCTCTCCTTCAATAATCATTCGAGTGTGATCATCTTCGTGCCTATACAATACAACTGTATTTTCAAACAGCGTATGACAACCCCATGTGCACCTGCTTAATTGCTGAGCCAAAAAGCCTTCGTTGCCTGACGATAGTTATAGCGCGAGAACAAAACGACGACACAGAGACAAGAAGGACACGAAAGACACTATTCTTGTCTCTGTGTCATCGTTTTGTTCTCGCGCTATAACTATCGTCATGCCACACCAACTAGCCCAGGCTGCCACACTTCTAAGTTACCTTCGTTGCCGTTGCGTACATTATGTGCGTGTTCACGCAGGCGCTCAACAAAGGCTTCTTGGCTCAGCATGTCAGCTGGTGCGGTTCTCATGCGCTGTTTAAATGATTTGTGGGGCTTCACGTCCCAAAGCTACCATATGTATATGAGAGACGCCGTAGTCGAGGGCTCCGGAAATTGTGACCACATGGGGTTCCTTAACGGGCACCCAAATCTGAGCACAGTCATCTGCTGTTTGAAAATAGAGTTGTATTGTTTTGCATTGGCACAAAGGTGATCACATTCGCATGATTATTGAAGAAGAGAGAATGGCTCTGGAACCTGAGCAAACCATCGGTTGCCTTTTTATAATAAAGAGATTCATAATCTGGCAAATTAACATATGTGTAATGACTGTTATATTTTGCCTCGTACTTCTGGTGTATGAAGTCGGACGTTTGTTCAAATGCCGCTTTTTTCTCTATTTTTTTCCTGCTTGTCATATATCATTGCAACGCTGGATAAATAAACCTTCATTTGATATTCTGCGCTTGTGTTTTTCCCGTCCGTGTTTTCTACCACGTAGAATACTTAGGTGTTACTGGATACCTTATAATATAGCGCACTTACTAGCTGGTTTTGTACTATTTGCAGATAAAATTTCGCTTATAAGCTTTTCGGTTCCATCAGCCGTTGTTCGCGCATGTCCCCTCACACCTCCCGCCAGTAGGCTGGTGTGCATCGAGGCAGCCGAACGAACGCGCGGCAAGCCTGCAATGATGGAGGAATGATGCTTCATGAATTATAGGAAAAGCATTGCTATAGCACGCCCTTCACTCTGTCGGTGAACCTTGGTGACGCTTTGCGCCAGTGTCTAATAATGAGCCGTTGGGCATGTTCTCTTACGCCATTGTTCTCTTACGAAATTCAGTCATATTACAATGTTTGAAGCTCGACATGTATACTGGTAACTCTAAGAATTGATTGTAGTATGTTGTTTCAAGGGAAAATGGCGTGAAAAGGTAATACACGCTTTATCATATTGCTGACAGACAGAATCCAAAATCGACTTGTATGGTATGGAATGAAAAACCTTATACAGGTCCTCCAAATTGCACGAGTTTTCTAGCCCGAATTTTGCCGCTTTAACATTGGTTCCTGAAGGTGTAGCCTCTCGGCCACATCGCGGTCCCCATAGACTGCCAAGTTCTGTATTTCTAGGGAGCTACAGAAAGCCGTTTCCCAACGCTCTTTGGTGTTTCCCTTGATGCTGAGTAACGCGGGACACCAGCAGAGTATTTATTCTTAGATCACTACGCTGCTGCATCGTCGGCACGTGTGCGAAGCCAGGACTTTGGATAACATTTGGCTTATTAATAGTGGACGGGGATAGGCGCCCGTTTGCAAGAGCCTCGGGATGAGAGCTTGGGATCTGTTTAGCTTACTGTGCGGAGGAGGATGTGATATGTGCACTAAGTACAACAGTTTCCTCTGTTCTCTGTAGGGGGGAAGGTGGTTCCTTGAAGTCGGGCTGTTGTAACGCCACGCTGTCGGTAAGCATTCGCGCAACGTCGTGAACCGGCGCGTTGAAATTATATGGGGCTATAGTTGACTGATCCCCCCGCATGGGCGAAACCAGATGATTGTGTGTGGATCAATTTCCTTGCCTTGAAGAATCGCCAATGCTTTTCTGAAAATGGTGCCCTTGGCAAAAGCTTGCACAGCTGCCTTCAAGTTACCGTGGATTCTGGTAGTATTGCACACCCGGGAGTGCTTGGACAATAGCTACCTGTTCGGCCGTCTTCAAATTCATTGGATGTAGAGATGCGGAATTCGCGATGTTTACTTACCATCCAGGTAGAGCACGATGAATGATTGCCTGCTGGGTACGAACACCGCACCGACAAAAGTGTTTATAGCATTCGTTTTTTCCCTTTGCCGAGTTAGGCCTTTCCTCTAGCTCTCGGTAAGTCTATATTGTGTACTGGTAGTACGTTTTATGCTGGAAGCATTACCGTAATACAGTCCCAGTGCTTCCTATACATATCCCAGTGACTTTGTTCAGCCATGGCGGGCAGGATGTTTTTGTAAAAACAGAAGGCATCCCACCTTCAAGATGTGTTCGTAATTTTTTTTTCTGAATTGCATGGCCGAGGGTCTGATGTGTTGATCTCTTTCCTGCACCTAGGTAATTTCTTCTAGAGTTTGCCAACTGGTGCATGCTCAACTGCACAACCCTCTTTGCTGTGGTGTATGTGGGCAGTGTCAGGGCTTTCATAATCACATTTAACAGGAGTTTGCACACTTATCCTTCTGACATTCATGAAAAGACGTCCGCACAGTGAGGGGGAACGAAGGAGTGCACCAGCTGGATGACGTAGTCTTCGCCGAGGCCGTAGTGTCGATTGGTCACTCTTTTGATGGAGCTAATGGCTCTTATCGTTTTCTTGGTGAGAAGGATGATAATTTTGTTGTTAGAAAGGTTGGTTTTAATTATCATGCCGAGTACACCAATAGAATCAACTTTTCATAGTCGGTTACAGCCCAAGAAAAATGTGAGCTACGCCCACAGCGATCACCATCTCACCCAGGCAGAATATTCATAAATGTTTCACTGATTGCAATCACTTATTTACGTGACGTGAGGACTCCCCCTCATTTCAGGTACATGACTTGGCCACACAGGCGTTTTCAATTAGAGTTTTCGGTAGAGGTATTTTATTTGTTGGCAAGTTTCACCAAATAATCTGACTTTGCTTCTCAGCCAAACATTATATTTAACAAGAAACAATCATTTTTAATTCATATGTGTAGCATTTTCATTGTCTGTGAAAATGGGCTTAAGGTTAGAACAGCAATAGTCAATCATTGTTTTGTTGCACAGGTGAATGACAGGCGCGCTGCAGTACTGCGGGTGGAGCGCATATGTATTCTTAGGTTGTGACCGACTATACAATATTATGCCTTTTCTCGTGCACAGAGTAATGTCATTTTCATGGAAGGATTTCCAACCTTTGGCTTTGAGTTCCCTCCAGTTTGGCTTTTACAAAGAAAGTTTCAGTTTTTATATGAGCACATGAGCCCCGTTGGGATGTAATACTGCTCATGACATCAATAGCTTTCTGTACTTCCTGCTCTATGTCACCTTCGCTGTCTCCTTTGTACCAGCTAGAGATGTCATCCGCGTAAACAGTGTGCTCAGCGCCTTGAAGTCTCTGGCCAAAACTCTATTGCGCAAGAACTATACGCAGATGTGACAAACATAATTTACTGATTTATTTATTTACAACTTACTAGCGGGAATCAAGCCTAGAGAGAGAGAGAGAATGCCGAAAGGCAGAGCGGCTAACCGGAAAGCAAGTGTCTGGTTTGGTGCTCTGCACTAGAGAAGGGGCAAGGGGAGGCAGAAAAGTAAGAAGACAGGAATCAGAGAGGGATGACGGAAAGCAGAAACACACACACTCACAGGAATGTCACAATCTTCAACGAGGTGGGTAGCTCGCAGAAACTTCAACAGCGCTTTCGTCGCTTTTCGGTGCGAAGCTCAATCCTTCTGGCGTACCAAGATTGATTTCTCACAAAGCGGGTCGTTGCCGAGGCGTGCAAACACTGCTGACAGGCACGGTCTCTGAGAGGTGTACTGAGTGCAGTGACGTAAACTATGTTCAGTGGTTTCATCAGTGCCGCAATGCTCCCGTGCAGCACTGTCTGCCCATTCGATGCACCAAGCAAAAGCATTCGTAAAAGTTACCCCAAGCCACATGGGGCAGAAAACGGTCATCTCAGAGCAGTATAGACCAGATGCAATAAAGAGTCGCAAGCACAGATCCGCTAGAACGCAAATCTGTGCTCTTGTTTCTGTGAGTTTACTTCTTCAAAATAAAATTATCCTTCATTACCTTTGTTAATAGTAACAATAATTTTCTGTTAGGCTACAAACATGGTGAAAACAATAACTTACAAAAAAGTTTCGCTACGTTCAAGTTCAGCAAGGCTACCCATCGGTACTGTGTACGCTATATCTGTGCGGAGTGAAGTAGAAGTGACGTTCAGCTATAGCGTCCACGGTTACCATTAGGTGGCCTTGAAAAGTAGCCAAAACTATTGAATCTTAACTTATCGAAAATTAGCTCAGCTATTTACTGTCTGGAGACTGCTAATCACGTGTAGCGCATACCAGCATACCACAGGCTGTGGTGCAGGCTATGCTCCACTCGGGACTGAGGGAAATGATTGTATGGCGTACACTACAGACATATCATTTTATTCATTTTATCCAATAACGTTCGTCAAGCATTCATGCTCTCGTTTGCTTATTTTGGTGCATGTAAACTGGACGAAGTGACGACGTGAGCACCCAGACGTCGGCAGCTGGATAGGTATACAAGTATAGAAAAATACAAATGGTTAAACTGTTTTTGGTTTCTAAAGCAAGACTTCACATCCAACTAGACTTTTACGAATAGTAAATTTTAGATTGGACGTGCATTCGAACCCAATAAGGAATTGGTTTGAATAAATTCAAATCGAACTCGAATTGTATATATCGTATATTATAAAGAAAAATGTGCACATCTGTCACCACCCAACTGACATGCACAAGGCTTTTTTGAAGTTGAAACTAGGCAGGTGCAAATATCATTCTGATTGTTTCAAAGAAAGTAGAAGCAATTATCAATACTAACTGGATGTAACTTTTGACAGAATACAAGTGATAACTTGTAAAATTTGTCAAATTTGAACATTTTTGATACCTAAAGCACATAATCTGCATGACAAGCTTTTAAAGTTAGAAGAAGAAGAATCGATGTCAAGGTAAAATGTTTTTTTTAATATTGAAGTGGAGCTTCGGAACAGTACGTAATTTTTTTTGAAAAGTGTATTGAAGGTGTGACATTTCTATTCATCAGTTAAATCATTTTCAAAAATGGTTACATGCTGATGAATATACACCCTTGACAGAACACACTGTTTGGCTTGTTGGCTACACATGAACACTGAAAAAAATAAACGCTAAAACTGACGAGCGCAAGGGAAATAGCGAATCGTTGTTAGTAGCAACTGTCCTGTGTCTGCTCTTCTTTTTTGTATGCGTCAATTTTAGTGCTTCTTTTTTGGTGTTTATCGCTATACGCCTATGCATTCAATTAGAACACTTCAAAATGTTTCAATAATGTTAATTTTGATCACAGCTAATTTGAATTCATTTGTATTTGTTCGAATAATGGAAGTGCTCAAACATTTGCCCAAGATAATACTCAATATTTATTCATTTAAAAGTTGTAGTAATTATGACGCTCCTTTATGCAAATTCTGAGCGCAGTTTCAAGTTGGGGAAAGGCCAACTGTGTGAAACTTAAGGCTTTCTGCACGGTATCGACTACAGCACAAAGCATAGAATAGGTCACACTACGCCATTAATAATCTTTCTGAGCCTAAGCAAGGTACCCGCTACCCATCTGCAAAGTATTATGCACACTTTGCTGATTATTTGTGTGGTTGGTTGGTGACAATGAAGAATACGGCGGAGTTCTTTGCTGTGGGTTGGAAGCATTAAACCACACACTCGTTGCACAATTGTAATTGTGTGATGACTGTATCAAGAGTGTTTGTTGGCCTAGTTGGTGCTTGCTTATTGATACACTTTAGTCGCAAAATAACACAAACACAGAGTAAAGAAACACACAAAGACAAAGACAAGCACCACTTGCCCTTGCCATTATGTGTTTCTTTACTGTGTGTGATGGCTGGTTTTTATTTTAATCTTCTTCCAGGCTACATTGCATAGGATAACGAGATTTATTGCCCGAAATGACACTTCTATGGGATATTTTTGCAAATGAGCTTCAAACGCAAACATGGCTCTGTGGTGAAATAGTCAGTTGGCATGTCTAGGGCCCGGGTTTCAATCCTATTAGGTCTAGTTTTGTTTTCTTGTTTTATTTTTTTTTCGTGTCTACTGGTTACCTCTCGGTCATGCTGCCAAAAGCAATGGTGACGGCTACTACACTAAACGAAAAAATAAACGCCTAAGAGTTGTTTATATATATATATATATATATATATATATATATATATATATATATATATATATATATATATATATATATATATATATATATATATATATATATATATATATATATAGCGTTATGGCTTTACCACAGTGAAAATTTTTTGGGGCCATGGCCTCGCTATAGGAAACCGAAACAGCCGCGTATAGAGCGTGGTCCACGGAGTGATCCAGTCTACTCACTTCTAAGCAGGGCTCACTCCCACGGTATTTGTCCAATTGATAATTGGGACAACTGAACTTGTCCAATCGGTAATAGGAACGCTCTTCCTCGTATGTGACGCCCCTAACCACGGCCATTTGGGCAATGCTGAAAGACATTTCATAGCCCCATGCCAGATAATTTTATGTCTATAGTGCCTGAAGTTAATTGATTCATTTAGGCGTTAGAGAAATATTGGGATTACTATATCATTTCTCAAAACATGGGGCATGCTCGTCGCTGTAAAAAATGAAAATGGGTGGAATTCATTTTCTGAGACGTGTTTTCATTTTGTGTTGCTTCAACATCGAGCTACTTATTATAATAAAACTAACAAAAAGAGAATCCACGCTATCCGAACAGTCTTTGATTCTCACTCAATGGGAGCTGTGGACATTTCAGAAATCGAAATATGTGATGGACGCGAAAAACTAAAAAGATACCGCAGCCCCTCACTTCTCGCAGCCTGTTCAGTGGACCGAAAGCTATTGGTCAGCACTTCGAGGGAAATCGAGCTTTGATGGATGTGGATGCCGCCGGTGGGCGCTCTTCGGTAACCGTACCCTCACGACGCACATTTACAGGTGGTGCGCTGCTTAAATGCTTTCCTAGTCGGATTCTATTAAATTACAATTCGATCAGAATATCAGTTTTTGTCTTGAATTTACGTGTTTGTTGATTTTTTTTCATTCGTCGTAGGCACAATCAAATCTCTGAAACACGACGCGCGAATGTTTCTTTAACAATTAAATATAAATAGAAAAGGCAGCTTGAACTCCAGCAGGCGCATTATCACTTTTGCAAAAACTTGGTCTCTTTAAGCGTATACGGTAAGCACCAATAAGTGGTTAGAAAAAACAACTGCAATATAAATAAATAAAAGTAAATATCGAACAGAATTAAAGAAACCAGCAAAGAAAGGAAAAAGAAACGTTTACTTAACTATATAAAGCTATTTGCCAACAACGTGCAGTGGTCTATACAGCTTAGTACAGACCACGGCACAATCCCTAGCCTAATGATAGATTTTTTATTTTAGCTTTTTTTGCTCGTTATGAGGGGTGTGCAGAAGGGCGGCTTACTGTTACACTAGCCTCAGTACACGGTAGTTTGTCGACGCACTCCTAACAATTTTTTCATTTGGTCTTATGAAATGCTGCGTGCACCTCTAAGTGCTTATTTGAACCAAAAAGCGTCGATGTGGCTATAGGGCATTATTATCCTGTTTGTTTTCCAAATGCAGTCGTGTATTTTCGGCATATCATTTAAGATATGCATGCTGTGTAAAAAGTACGTGCTCACATAAGGCAAGAAAGCACTTAGTAGTATACTTGAGCCTCATAGCTTCGATACGCGCATTCTGCCTCGGTTGTACAGTGACTACAATGCCAGGCTGCCTATTCGACAGTAACCGGTCGGATACGTACCCCGGCTGCCGCATTTTGATGCAGGCAAAGTTACCGGACATCCCCATGTGTTGTTCAAATATTCAGGAAATCAGGTTTCCGTTTTCTTTTATGTTCAGGTTGCCACTTAAATGATGTAATCCACATGAAACTGTAGAATATGTCTACGGCTAACGAAATAGAAGGACTGTTAAAGAAAACAGCAATGATGGCGTGGGTGTCCGTTGTTGTCCAAGTTTTCTTTAACTTTCTTTGTCTTTCAATAGCGCTAAATTTTACACGCAGTAAATATGAAGGGGCAAAATTGAAGTTACGGCACTATTACGCAAGAGGTGAGCAAAGATCCAACTATCTCTCAAAGCGTCGCTTTCCACGCCGATCTTTTCTGTTTTCCCACTTACAGCACACATTACGGTGGCGCGATTTCGCACGCTTAAAACCAGGCAAAGTTCATCAGACTTCGTACTGGCTACTACTCCGAAGTACAACCACTTGTTATTTCTCTGGCGCAGCAACGCGTCGAATTCAAGAATGATGTAAGTTGGTATCACAAAATTTTGTTGCCGCGTTACCTCCCTCAATTTTTACTTGCATCACATTTATTGAATTCTGCTATGAGCATTTACTGTAATCAGATTGGTCATTTTTATGATGTTGTCATCGATTCAGTTTATTCCAAAAAAATAATGATAGCACCAGCTCTTTGAAAATTAGGCCTGAAATTGTCAGAACCTGTTTTTTTTTATTTTGTAGCCTCTACAATGGAGTACCGTCACAGCGATATTTTACTTGCCGTTAGAGAATGTATAACTGCGACTGAACAATTATCTTGCTAAACTGCATTTACAACACATATTTTCAAACTGGCAATTAGCCCTTCAAACTATTAACTCACTAGTGCTCCAAGGAATGAATCAGTGAACAAATTATTGAGAAAATTCACTTTCCACTCCGCCTATCTCGTCCATTTGGTATGTGCCATGTCCAGAGAAAAATAGCAATATCAAGAGTCGAACTCGGAAGAGGGCTCACATTTGTATTTCAGTTTTAAATCTGCGTTAATTCTGTGTGTACTAAACCTGACTTTTGACTGCGAATCAATTCTTTGGGAACATTAGCGACTTTGACCGCATCTGTTTATTTATAGCCACCGGCTTTTAGCTCTCCTGGCCGTTTCAATGATCGGATATATATCAAAATCTGTATGGGATAACGTGATTATATGACTAAGTGAGTAGTCATAACATGAAAATTATGACTTGCATAATATGAATGTCACGGTTTACATGTCATGGTCTTGCTGGTTTCGCGGTGGTTTCGTTCACATGACATAATGGACAACTGGTATGACATGACTGCATGGCGAACATAACTGACAGGTCCTAACTTGAAAATCATGACGTGCGTGTCATGTAAATCATGACTACACGCCACGCTCATGGTGCGCTCGCAGTTGTTTCGCTCGCCTCACATATACCAAACTTGGTATTGATTTGAGTGATTGACATGTGGGGTTTAACGTCCCAAAACCACCATATGATTGAGAGACGCCGTAGTGGAGGGCTTCAGAAATTTTGACCACCTGGGATTCTTTAACGTGCACCTAAATCTGAGTACATGGGCCTACAGCATTTCTGCCTCCATCGGAAATGCAGCCGCCGCAGCCGGGACTCGATCCCGCGACCTGCGGGACAGCAGCCGAGTACCTTAGCCACTAGACCACCGCAGCGGAGCCCAAATTCGGTGCTACGTCACGTGAATGGATGACAAAGATATATGACTCGTGCAAACCTGATAATCATGACATGCGTGTCATATAAGAATAGGACTAACTGCTACGCTCATGATGCGCTCACGGCCGTTTCGCCAGCTTCATATATACCAGATTAAGTATTACGTGACGTGAATGAATGAAGAAGGTGTATGACCGGTGCATAGATGATATTCATGACATACGTATCATGTAAGAACAGGACTACATACCACGCTCATGATTCGCGTGTGGCAGTTTGGTAGCTTCACATAAACCAGATTTGGCTTTAAATGACGGCAATGGATGACGAAGGTTTATGACTGGCGCAAACATAATAATCATGGCATGTGTGTCATGTAAGAACTTGACTACATACGACGCTCATGATGCGCTTGCGGCTGTTTCACTAAGTGCACATATACTAAATTTGGCATTACGCAAAGTGAATGGACGGCGAATGCAAATGCCAGGCGTAAACTTAATAATCATGACATGGAAGTCATGTACAACATAATTTCCATCCGCCGCATACCGTTGGGCTGATTTTAAAGTGGAATTTCAGCCTTTCTCATTCATGCTTCACTTATCAATATTTCCCACTGTACGTGGGATTTGCCATTTTTTTGTATATACCTTTAAAAAAGAAGTAAGAAATGACATTTCAGCATTGTAATCATTCATCCTTGCTTACAGCATGAAAACACTAATACATTTAGGTTTCCATCTGAGGCCACCTTTCAGTGTTCCTTCTACCTTGTTTCAATCGCAACTGGCACTCCAACGAACATTAAAATAGTGGGGAAACATGTTCTAATCAGCATTTAGGCACAGTTGATGAGTGTGCTAACGTAGACCTGCGTGAAGTTGTGTCTGGAATCTGCAGTATTATAGTACATCTTCAATCTGAAGTAATACTATTAATAACGCAGTCTGGAACTGCTTTGATAATTGAACGAGCGTTCCAATGAGTGATAGCGCTTATCCCGCCTTCTACGCGTATCCTCTGAACTGCAGGCAAAGGCCTAGTAAAACGAACGTGCGCAGCGGTTCGCGGGAATGTCAATGACATGTTATCGACACATCGCAGTTCTTGTATATGATCGCATGCAAGAACTGGGATGAGTCAGTATTGTGTAGGTGGCATTACCGTAAACCATGCACCTCACATGGCGGTTTTCATAGCATCTAAACTGTCTGCTCCGGCATTAAATAATTCTTTCAAGGAAATGCAACTTCGGCAAGCATCAAGGTGACAGTTAAGAGCAATGCGAAAATTCGGCTCATTTCGACATTTTCTACAGTAGTACAACATTTCAAGGGCTACGCAAGGGGCCAAAATTTTTTGCAGGGATCTCGTTTCTTCAAGCACTGAATTGATTTTTGAAATCATGAATTCAGCTTCTGTATTTATTCGCACACGTCTACGCATTTACTAACCACTGGGAGGTAGAGGTAAGGTTATTTTAGTGGGGGGTTGTTTGAAGTTTAGTTTGGTCGTTTTCGGACATGTATACATACACAAACTGCGTCGCATACGAACCAGATGAAGCAAAAAGAAAACAGGCAAAGCGTGTTTCCTAACAATGTCTGGACTTAGTGTGGTGCCTGCTACAATAATTACTGTTTCGCACAGTGAACGAGAATTGTCTGTTTCATCATTTTGAGAACTAAGTTTTAATTGAATACTCAGAAGACCAAGTTTATTTCAGTGACGTAACCGTCAATGCAGTGTATAAGGGCACTTTTAAGGAAATAATATACTGGAGCACGCACACTACAAACCGGTACATGGTCACAAGGAGCTTGGACTCCCAACTGAGTTTATTTTTCAGAAAGAAAGCTACATGCGTACGTTGGCTGACTCTAAATGCTCGTGTCTTAAGCCCCCAACCCTGATATGATTATGAGGGACGCTGGCTCCAGGAATTTCGCCCGCCTAAGATTATTTTACGTACATCTTAAACAGACGTTAAAGGTAGGGGGGTCAAAGTTTTTAGGCCACGCTCTCATAGGAATACATGGGATAATGGCCCTGAGAATTTTCGACCCCGCCTCCTGTACCTCGAGTATCTCACCTTCAATGAAATACAGCCGCCACAGCCGGGATTCGATTCCACAAACTGCGGGTCCTGCATGGTAAGCACTAGACCACATTGCGTCGAGTTTCGGCTTATTCGAGTGAGCATGTGCAAGAGACTTCAAACTATAAAACAGCAAAAGCAACTCTATGAATGTGTAATAATGGCACATGCGTTTGAAAAAGGTGACTTCCTAATTTTTTACCGTGACTGATGGTTCACATTTATGTGCCTGTTTTCTTATATGACAGGCCTCAGTTATTTTTCGTGTTCGTTTTTATAAGCAATTGAAAAGTGATTGTCACGGAAGGCAGGCGTTCACATAATTTTATAGCGTTTTTTTAATCTTTATTGCACATGCTCACTAGCAGAATCAGCTAAACCTTTCAGTACGCGCGTTTGTTGTGTTTTCTGGCGTTCTTCCTGATCTTGTGCGCTTCAAAGTGTCGTAGTGAATCGCTATCAACTCGTCCAAACTTTAGTCCTCTTACTTTTGCGTAGTCTCGAACACTACGCAACAAACAAAGAAAAGGCAAGCAGACGGGCATTTTTAACTTGTGCTCTAGAGCCCTCTCATCTATACCCGCCATACAACGCTCCCGAGGCACCATTCCGCGTTGTTTTTTGACACCACACAAACACGTTTTATTAAACATGTGCATTATTTTGGTAGACCTCTGTACATTTTCGAATTGCCTTCGCACGGTTTCGAAGCAACTTTAATGCTCCGGTTCGGAGCCGTGTCAATATCTCGAACTTGTAAAGTTGGCAGTCTTGAGCACTCTCACGTGCACGCAAGAAAATAAAAAAATACCTCTTGTCTGTCAAAATGACAGCTAACAGCACATCGAGCGAAAACAAAGAGTCGGGGCTGTGTAAAAAATGACACGACTGGTGTTTCTACTTGAAAAGCTTTCGTTTCAAAACCCGTATATTCGACGAAGGGGGCACGCTTGCCAGCTGACCTCTTTATTTCGTACATCATTCTCTGGGAAGTAAGCAGATCTTTGCGTCCAGCTCAAACTTAGCAAAGTGATCGGCCCACGCGAAGGCAGCTCGCCATAACAATGAAACCCGTCCTCCAGCCCTAAGGGGACGCTACGTTCGACTTGTGCTGCGCAAGAAGAATACCATTTGACCTCTCGGTGGCACTCTCACCTGCAGCACCCAACCTCCGCAAAGTCTGCAAATATGAAAGACAATATGCCCTGCCACAGCAAGTAAACATTACGTTCGATGGGATCAGGAACGTTACCTGAAGAGCCTGAAGTCATCATACCAGCTTTGTATGAGACGGTAATAAATACCTGCTTGGCTGAAACAAAAGATGAATGCAGCATTCACATTCTAGAAGCTCGAAACTTGAACGTTTCTCCCTTTCTATTTTTTATTGCGTGCTTTCTCTGTCATGGTGGAAGAACTTCCAATAAAGAAACGTGCCTCAATATGGTCCGACAGGACGTGATGGTGAGTGCAGTTTTCCCCCATTTATGCTTGCCGCCTACGCTGTACGGCAGATATGACGAGCGGCGACGGGCATCTATAAATACTCGCGGACTGCAGCCACGAGTACTTAATGGTGGCCACAGGGCCCAATAGTGGCGTCCACGGACCTTCGCCGGTGCTAAATATACGTGGTGCTCCTCTTCGGTGCAGCAGCGCTTTCTCTGCGGCTGCGGATCACTCTGGGCGACAGTCGTCTACACTATGTGAATCAATACGCTGCTCTCTCAGCCACCGTTCCTCGGGGAGTCCAGCTTCTGCCAGTGCTCATTCATTTTGTCTTGCCGCCAATGCTAACTTTTGGAGAGAACCCGGTCCCTTGCGCCAAACTCTCTGGGTCAACGTGTTTCTTCTACCTTTGTTTCTTTTTTCTCAGATTAGGACGCCTGAACAATCGACTGGTTCCCGGTCCGTTCGGCTTTGCTACTATGGGATACGCGAGGAATGCCTAGCGTCTCTGTTTGTGGCTACTGCCGCCTTTTTAGTTTTATTCCTCTATATGTATCTTTTATTTCTTTAGGTCTTTGCCTTCTTCGCGCAAAGAAAGTTGGAAGCTCTTGTCAACAGCCTAGGCGAGCGGAGAAACACACGCTGGCTGTCGGCTGCTGCTCTTTTGAAATCATACTGGGGACATGCGTTCTTGTGCTCCTCCTTGAGCGTGTGGAATGTTGCCCCCCAGCAAATAGGCCCAGTACTTAGCCCATTTCGTTTTGCTTGTGTTCGAAGTTCATCCCAGTGAACAAGCGAAGTGCCTTTGGGCCACGCAAAGCCTCCCTGCAAATGCGGTTGACGCAACTGCATTTAGATGAAGGTAAAATGCGACTGCGCACTTGTCGAGTGAAGCCAGTGTAACCGTTCTCTCAAGGGCTGCCTATAAACAGGGCTAGCAGAAAAGCAATAACCAACAGCGATGTTGCGCAGGTAGGGCACGCAGCTTGTAGCAATTGATTTTAAAATTCCCGTAGCACCAAGAAAATTGCCCTGCACCAAATCCAAAATTCACTGAATATAGAAAACAAGGCGTGCAGTGAGCACTCGTGCGTACGGCAAGAACTGCCATCCACAAAAGAATGTATATGCACAAAATATGTCTTGTGTCCGTAATTCACACACACATGCACACTCAAATATATATATATATATATATATATATATATATATATATATATATATATATATATATATATATATATATATATATATATATATGGGTATGCTTGTGTGCGTACCACGATGGTTTGTGTATACATTTATTTTGTTACAACATTGTGGCCCAATGCAGACGCAAGGTATTTCCAGCTTTTCCTCCAGAAGGTTGGATGGTCGGTTGGTCGGTTTGTCGGGTTTAGCGTCCTAGGGTGATTCATTGCATAGCATACGCTGTAGCATAGGGCTCCAGATATTTTTGACCACCTTCGGTCCTTTTTCGACAACACTCATATGGAACAGTACCCGCACCTCTAGCGTTTTATTTATATTGAAATGCAACCTCCACGGCCAGGATAAAACCTACGGCTTTCGGGGAGAACTAAAATACAAGCAT
Organism: Rhipicephalus annulatus; assembly: GCA_013436015.1. NCBI lineage: Eukaryota > Metazoa > Arthropoda > Arachnida > Ixodida > Ixodidae > Rhipicephalus > Rhipicephalus annulatus. The sequence goes on from WOVY01000581.1 coordinate 189,291, forward strand.
GTAAGACGAAAAAGGCAGCCTTGCACCTGAGTCGACGTGAGCGAAGCTATGTACTGCAACAAAATGGGCATTTGAACTAGTTGATATGTACTCATCTTCGTTTAATTTATTCAGGGACTTCCGTTGCTACGTCCCTCATATCTTGTCGTGCAGCTTAAACACATTGAGTGCCGCACTACGAGATTGTGCGTGCACGAGCGTCATCACAAGACAAATTAAATTTCTGGAGAACCAAGTATAGCCACTCACTGAAGAAGTGCTTGCTGTCATTTAGCTGTGCAGAGATGTGGAGGGAACGCGCACACACACACACACACACACACACACACACACACACATATATATATATATATATATATATATATATATATATATATATATATATATATAAGGTGCTCCTGGTATATTTAGTTAAAATTTACCAAACAGACCCGCAATTACAATGCGACCAAATGCATGTTGCTCACCGTAGCCTGGAGTGAGTCAACCTATTTTTGTGTTCTAAAAAATTGTTTAATTAGATCTATTTAGTTAATTAACCTTGGACTGAACAAATATGGATTAAATATTTATAAGAGAAAGTTGCATATCCACTCACCAAACATGCGATTAGACAATTTTGAACTTTATATCTAATAAGTATTAATGTTTTTCTGGTAATTACAATTGGCCACGAAATAAAAAAAATGACCCCGTATCTGCATGTTTCATTGCAAATGTCATCGAAAGACGATAGTCTTGCGTGTGGAGAGAGTGAAAAAACGTTTATTTGATATTCTGCGCGAGAAAATAGGTGAATTGTATTGTGGAAGCGCTGTGTTAGAGAGTCTCGATTCGTGCAGCGAAGGCGAACGAGCGTATCGAGGCACGTTAGGGACGAGCACCATCTGGCAGTTATTTTTGAAAACAAAAGAAGGCGTGCGTGCCCGCGGATAAGGATGCGCGCTTGTCTCGGATGCAATAAGATGTAGAACGCCAAGTGACGGGAATGCTCCCTCTCGGTGTCGTCTAAGCAAAGCGTTGGAAACACTTGCCTTTTTGAGCACCGCGTTGCATTGTCAGCGCAGCGTGATGAACGCCATGTCCCTTAGAACTACTTGGACGTGCCTTCTACAGTATAAAGACACACACGCAAAACATCGACGTGTTGTTATGCTGCCTCAGATTTGCGCAATAATTGCTTTTTATTTGATAATCGCGCAAGTACGAACGATGAAACTGAGCAAGATTGGCTGGCGCTGCGGTTGGGGTATTTGAGGTATCGTTTGGTGCCCTTTGGACATCATTACCGCGGACAAACGAACAAAGGTACATACAGACAGAAAGACAGACAGTTCAACACTTTGGCGTTGAAGGTCCCCTAAAAAAACTATCATCTTTAGGATAAAACGGGAAAAACCCGCTCGCGCGCCAGTGCGCACTATGATTCTAGTGCTCCCTGACGTTCCGCGTACGAACGATACGCTTCCCTCGCAGTGGTACGTCACAGCGATAAGCAGTTACAGCGGTTATTGTTTTCGAAGCTGATAGCAACACGTGTTCATCGCAAAGCCACCATGTTGCGGCCCTGTCGAGACCGCACAATCGGGCAAATGCTATGCTCCTGCGTACGCTGAATGTTGGGGAGCACTATAGTCATTGTGCGCACTGGCACGCGCGGGTTTGTCATGTGGTATTTTTTGTATTTCGCGAGAATTTGTAATTAGCATAAAAACACTATTATTTAACAGATATAAAGTTCAAAACTGTCTAGTTAGACGTATTGCAAATCGATTTTACAACTTTTTTTGAAATTTTTAACCGTCTTTGTTCCTTCAAAAGTTAATAAATGAAACATGTGTAATAAAATAACACTTCAAAACACAAAGAAAAGTCTGACTAACTTCAGGCGAGGGTCAGCAACATGCTTTTTTGGTCGGGTCGTAATTGAGTGCGTCGGCATATTTTTAAACTCTGCCTAAAGATAGTTGGGGCACCCTGTATATATTATAAAGAGAGAGAGAGAGAGATAAGGAGAGATAGAAGTTGAACCAGTGCTTTTTATGCGGAGAGAGTCTACCGGAACTCCGAAACAGCGGGCTATCGAATTCCATTGTCATCGCCAAGATGTAAGACACGTCGTTTAACGATTACGTTCATCACCGAATCGATGAATACATGCCGGCTTCTAAGGTAGACAAACAAACAAACAAATAAAAAGCAGCGAAATCGTCTGTGTGCTTTCGTCTCGGGCGAGCGCGGGTTTTTATTGTCTCCACATTGCGACGACAGCTAGTCTCGCTCAATGTAATTATAAACAAAATGACGATTAGCCTCTCGCGCACAAGGGGTGGTGCAAGCCTGGGGATGTGAAATTTGTCTCAACAAAGCCCTCTTTCACAGCGAATCGGAAAAAAAACGGAACAGCCCTTATATCGAAACCTGCATAGCCGAAATAAAGTAAAAATCCATATCGGATAATAAAAAAGAACAAAATTGTGAAGTCCGTCATCCTTCTATATAGCACGAAAGACAAATTTGCTTGTTTTTCCATTGCCCTTATTTTTTGAGCCAAAAATATTTACAGTCGAGTGAAGAAGCTCCCTTATCGCTCTATGAAAACCGAGGACGCAGTATAGCTGGTCGATTATAGGGTGGAGGACCCAAAAAGACAGGAATAACGAACACTGGGAATTTTCGTCGGCTGCAATAAATATTTTTTTGAATGGCCATATCACACGCGCATTATAAGCCGTCTATATACTTGTGCTCAGGCAGCTGAACTGACCAGCATTACAGGGTTATTCTTTTTTGCTTCCTCGATGGTTTGTTTGGTTCTTTGTTTGCTTGTTTGTTCGTTAAGACTCTTGAAATACCTCTCAAAACAGCCGGGATACGAATTGGGAAATCGTATACGTCCGCTATTGTTTTGTTGCTGTGTTTCAGTCTGTTTGGAATTCTGTAAGGTTTATTTAGTGTTTACTTAAAGACACTATATTTAGTTAACCATTTTTTAACTTTTGTGCTAAAGAGTATAGAAACTTCTCGGTACTGATTACCTCAACTTTCCACTTGGGTTTCTAGTCATTTGATTTTATGGATGGTTACGTTAGACAGAAGGCACGCATTGAGTTTACGTCTCTCTCTCCCTCTCTTTGTCTCTCACACGCACACACACACACAAAAAAGGAACGCGTGCTCTCTGTACATGTTTGCGAAAAAGATCCATTTGTCTTAAAACACTCCAGAATGCTTGGAAAAAACAACGACAAAAAAAAAGAAAGACAAGTGGCCACAAACAAGTTTGGAGGCGCGCTGTTGAAGAACAGAAAAATCATATCTTTGCTCGGGGCTCTACACGAAGAGAACATCATCCTTCATCAAACGGGTCAGTGGCTCGGTCATGATTGAAAAACTTTGACGCAAAACATAAGTAGTATGCAAAGAGGCCAAAAAATAAACTCATATCACGTTTGTCGGCAGGGGGCGGCAATGCAGCAACAGCCAGGTCTTTTCTGGATCCAGCCGAATACCATCATAGCTGACAAAGTGGCCGAAAAACTTCAGTTTGTCGTATCCAAAATGGCACTTGTCTGGTTTTAGCGAAGAGCTACCGCACGATTCGCAACAAAGTCAGACTCAAGTCACTCCATATGCTGCTCGAAGGTTTGTGAAAATACAACGACGTCGTCAAAGTAAACAAAACATGATTCCTACTTAAGAACTGGCAACACTCCATCCATCACTCTTCGGAACGTTGCCGGAGCAGAGCACCGATCAAGTGGCAGCACTTTAGATTCTCGCAGGCCATCAGGGGTTATGAATACTGTTTTTTTTTGTCACACTCAACGACTTTTTTGTCACACTCAAGCGTCTGATTCACTTGTGAGCGTACTGCCTCTTGCTCCTTTTGCGACAATCGGTAGGCGTGCTTGCGGACTGGCCGTTCGTTTGGGTCCATTAATTGCAATGCTTCACGGTGGGAGTTTGCTTCATTTTCGAAGTGGATGCGAGAAAGTCGTAGAACATACGTAAAATACCGAGTATTCACTGCATTCGCTCACATGGAAGCTTGGAATCAACGTCAGCAGTACTATGGGGCTACTTTGAACGGCTGCTCAAACTAGAGCAATTATTAAGCATGCCTCCTTGCTAGTGGTCTTGAAGTGAGTGATCGCCGTTGGGTTTGTTGAATTCTGGTATTCGTAGCTGAAATTAGTAACCATGAGCTAACTCATTCTATGTTTTAACTAGATTGAGCCATGGGCGACGCATATTTGCTGAGCCAAGAGCACTGACAAGTTAGTTTGCTTCGGTGACACCACTACTACTGTTATCTATGGCGCTCTTTACAGTTACAAACATACTGATACGTGGCGAACGTCTGATGGCGTCATCGACAATATGAAGCGCTGTTCTCTGCGTAGCGGTATCTCTTGGCATATGGGGATCGTCATCAAACAACCATAAAGCGAATCTCAAAGGTCAATAAGCACTTTCAGCTGACTGTATTTTGCCTCCCGCTCCACTCAGCCAGTCGGTGGTAGCGCCTCTGCTCATGTGCTGGGTGTGTGAGCGGACCGTCGTAACGAGCGAGGAATCACGTGATGTGAGGATAAACGACCAAAATGGCAGCCTCCTTTGCGGCGAGTTCGCTCTGCTCGGGAAACGCAATGGTTGTCCGGCAAACACGCAAGCACCGACGGCAACTTCAGGACACCAAGGATATGTGCCTCATTCGAGAAGTCATCGCAGCCAATCTCTAATCCGCCCATCTGGGGTGAAGTTCCAGGAAACAATCTAGAGCTGACAATTCGGACCATAAGGGAGCGCCTCCAGATGCTTCTTTGGTACTTCTGTCAAAGGGGCTTCGCGAATCTTCGATAGTAAGCAATTTCATGTAATAGTACCAATTTAGTTTTTAACGGCTGACATTCTTCCACTTATTTAGAAACGCTCTTTAGTTTAATTTGCCACGTGTCAACGTGGTGAACAGGCTGCCTCAAGGTAGGGCGTTTGAAACGCGTTTAGGCTGCCTTCAAAGGCTGCTTCTATTGTAGATCAGCTCTAAGTGAAAGTGACAAAAAAGTTTAAAAACATGTTCGTGCGACAAACATTTAATCATTCCACACTCTTTTAAAGCAATTTTTTTTTCTTGCTGCAAAATAAGAACAATTTTTATTTTCCTTTACAACAATATTCATGCACCGTTAGCGTCGTGATTGCGTTGGCCGAACTAAAACGGAAAGGTGCTTGGCTAAATCTGAAAACACGCGTCGCACTTCGGTGACGTTGAGCGTTTGAGCGGAACGGGAACGGAGCGCAAAATAGGTCAGCTAAAAGTGCCTAATAACGGCTCCATGCTCACGCTGAAAATCCATGTTGATGATGACGTTCCTGGAACATTCACGCAACACGATGAATGAAGGGACGAACGTTGATTCACGGACATGCAATCTGGCAGTGCATGTCCTGATCGGCGTCAAGAGGTGATCTCCTGCTGACCGCAGGTTCAATCCATGCTCCCAGGGAGTAATCACCTTCCTCAGTTCAGCGACGAGTTCAACACTGATAGCGAAGTAGGCGACGCCAGCGTCCACCAGAGCAGTCATGAAATGATTGTCGATAAGAATAAAAATGTCGACAGAAACGCGTTTGTCGTCGGTGGAAGCTGTCGGTCAAACGAAACTGTCGAATGTCGGCGGACTTGTAAGGGGAGGTTGTTTTACCGATCGCTCAGAGGCGGCCCACCTAGGCGATCGTCCCGCATCGACATCGGCGAAGGTTGAAGGGTGACCCAGTGATGTGGAACGTCGAGGGGATTACTAGCGTGATTAATGTCTCTGAAGGTTCAAAGAGTGAATACTTTCCAGCAACTCATCATTAGCGCAGGACCATTCACCGTCACAAGTTTGACCGGCATCTAGCTGGAAACCTGAAAGCCCCATACGTCGGTGTGAACAGTTGCGGTACAGGTGACCTGCTGGCTCACCCCAATAGTAGCAAAAGGGGTGGTTGTCAGGAAAGTGCCACACACTAGACTTCCACACACTAAATCGTGGGATCTCGAGAAGTACTGCGTCACCGGCAGAGTGGATGGTCGGAAGAAATAGCTGACCACAGACACAGGAGTGCGTACAGCTCCCGCGTTAATGGGAAGAGAAGCTTCGGCTGGCGGCGTCACTAACGACTGCACCAGCTACCGTACCTCTTCGCGGACGACGTCAGTTAAGACAGCTACCTGGGGGTGAAGAGACACTTCGTGAAGTTTCTACAGCTCTTCGCAGACACTGCTGCGCAAAAGTTCGTGAGGTCTCTGACGGTGGTGATGTCCAGTGTTGCCGCGGATGATGACAGGCAGGCGACGTTGTTCGGTGGCTCATACTGTGAAGACCACTGCCTAAGCATTCACTACATTGTTGTAGCTACATGAAGGAATTCCGCTACGGTACCAGGTGGGTTGCGCACGAGTTCAGTAAAAAGCTGCTCTTTTATGCCCCGTATCAGGAAGCGTACTTTCTTACACCAATGAGGAGTCAGCTCGCCGTAACAGCCGAGACATCCCCTCAACAAATATCGCAGCGCTTTCGTTGGGTCTTTAATTCCTAAAATTGAGGAGATGCTCTGGTTGTTCTTTTAAATCGGGATTTCTGTACGTGTCCCGCAGCTGAGTACAGAACTCCGGCCAGGTTTGCAAGGCAGCCTCATGGTTATCATACCATCTGCGTTGCAAATCCTCGCAGTAGACGTACTCGTGCTTTCAACGGTTTTCTCATGCGTTGGTGACGGCGACTCACTCGTACAGCTCCAGTCACTCTTTAACTCGCGCCGCTCGTTTCATTTTGTCGAACTATTCCCGTACAGCAAGCGTAACCCATATGAAGTCAACTTTAAATCTACCTAGCCGATCATTTTGCCGCAAAATCTCGCGCTTGTGCCTCTTCCACAAATTGTACCATACCATGCACTCACTGAGTAACTCACTTTTTTTGCCGCCATCCCACATTTCATCCCGCAGCGATAACCACTTCAAAGATGGAATTACAAGCAGCCGTACAAACCTCCATTTTAATTCATTCGTGCCCAAAACAAGCACGGACTGGAATCACCTTCCCGCTTCCATCGCATCCATCACTGACCCTGCCAACTTCAAGAGTACCATAAACGCATACCCTTTTTAAACATGCTCCATTTGTTTGTGCAGATTGTTACTTGTTTTTCCACCACTCCTCTCTGTAACGCCTTGTGCATTGAGAGAAAATAAATGAAATGAAATGAAATGAACTGAAAACGTCCTCAAAATCGTCTCTATGGTACAGATTCGGGGTTGGAAAAGCAATGAAAGGCTGTAGATCAGGCGTTGTCGGAGTCTGCTGAATCTGAGACATTTTCTGGTGGAGGTGCTGAGTAGCATTTTATGTACTTAGACCAACACGAATATTATCCCAAAATAAGTAGCGACGCCTACGAAGACCCAGGTGATCTACGGCGAAGTCCGCAGCAATTAGGCCTATTACCTCAGTTCGGTCCCCTTTCAGAACGTTGCAGAAACATGGCAAGTGTAATAACGGCTACCCAGCACTTCTACCAGAAAAAGCCACATCAAAATGTGGCAAAAACCTGTAAATACAGGTCAGCAAAACATCAGGTTGCTCCAATCACGGGCAAAATGAATTCGTGGTCTTCTTTGCGCGAGCTGATATTCATCGTCGTTCTATAAAGCGGTACATGCATACAATTCCGCCAGCAAGGATACCGCGTAGTACAAGCTATAATGCTCGTGTAAAAAAATTCTTATGACTATATAGAGGATCTTTCAAGCAATGTGTCCTCTATTATTGAAAAAAAATACAGAAAGAATGTGCGTGCTACCTGCAGCGTTCCCTTTTCTGTATCAGAAAGAATCTTCAGATGCGTGCAATAAATAGTTATTGCAGTTTTGTAGAAATTCCCAAAATAACTTTTTTAACAGTGGAAAAAAGCGGCCCAGTCATATGCGCATCAAGTCTTTTTTGCGAATAGTCTATACTCACTTTGAAATTTACAAAAAACAGCTACTGGTAATCACCATCGGGTGATAAAATCTGGCTAATCTAGCAAGTGAAACTGCAACCGACGTGCCATACAGCACATCTACCATTCACTTTGAAAACTCCGTCAATGACAACATCGTTTCCCTCACCGTAATCAATCGTACTTTGTTTGGTGGCAGCGCGTTCCTGTCGGATGGCAGGTTATCGACGCTCGCTCATCTTCCTACCCCGACGTGCGGAAAGTGTCGGGAGGGAAAATGTCGACGCAGGCCCATTCTGCAAGATTTTATAGGTAAAACATCCTGTACAATGTAAATGCATTTCTGAGCGAAGCTAAGGCACATTCAGCGTTGCTCTATCTATCTATCTATCTATCTATCTATCTATCTATCTATCTATCTATCTATCTATCTATCTATCTATACCTATCTATCTATCCATCTATCTATTTGTCCGCCTATACGCCTAGGTCTGTATGCTCTGGTGATTGCCTCCTTAACTTGTGTGCCGCCTCAAATTGGTACGGGAGGGCTGAGAAGGCTTCAATAATAAGGCATTATTCTAAAGGCATGAGTGAAATAAAAATGCCGTGACGTACGTCACCCAACCCTTTCCTCGAAACAGTTGTAAGTGGCACATACCCGCATACATCAGGCGGTGGTATGCAGGTATGCGCCCCAGGTAAAGTTATTAACTCTTCAGTGAAGGAAGTCGAAACGGGAGGGTAGGAGGGGGTGGATGCGTGTTAGCTTAGGGAGCTAGCGAAAGCACTTTTATTTACAGCGGTGTCTTCTCGACAAGTAAATTCTTTCTGTATAACTGGGGCCTTATGAAGTGATACTTCAGCTGGTTACGTGCAGTTCGCCGGATGCCTATTGGCAGGAGAATGCACACGTAAAGGTGGCCGCACTTCACGCGTAAGTTTACCTGATGTGCCCGAAGCATCTTGCAGTCAACGCAAGCCACCGAAACATTGCTTTGTACGTGAGATTCGTGCGAAGTTCGTGTTCCGTAGCTAATAGTTTTAGGTATTGCGTTGGATGACATAAACATTTCCTACTGGATGGCGCGGAACTACTTCGGGACATGTGGCTTTCTCAACAGTAATGGTGTGGGACTCTGAACACTGCATGCAAGTTCGGGATGGTCCCACGAAATCCGGGATGGTTGGTAACTTTAGCAACAGGTGTTTAGTAGTTCACACCTTCCCAGGAATGGCTAGAACAGACAATGCTAATGGAAATGGTATAGTAATTGAGAACATTCATATCGGCGACGTTGCCTGGACAAATGATAAGAATGAAAATCAGGACACCAACTGGAATTGAACCCAGACGTTCAGTGTAGGCATCAGTATTCTACCACAGAGACGACACTAGGTCTTGAAACTGCTTTGGAAAAAGACCTATGCTGACACAATGTCTATGCGACGTCAACTGCGGTTGCACTTCTAGCTTTCTAATTTTTCAACAGAGCAAAATCTCCCATAATACAGGTGTCAGGTCGAGTGAACGTCAGTTGTGTTTCCAGAGTTGGCTCCACTTTTATAGTAGCCTCAAAAGCATAAATTTCTATTTATATCACACAGCAAGCTATCTTCAAGCGTTGCTCAATCCGGGTCAAATACGCTAATGAGAGTTACGTACGATACTCACATGTTCATGTGGTGAAGTGCAACTAATGATGCGTGTGCTTTAACGAGAGCGCTGACGTGTTTGACATCTCCCCTCCCCCCAGATGTGGACACCACTACTACACTTACAAAAACACACCGGTCAACCTCGAAACGCGCCGTTCAAAATGGAGCATATAGACAATTGCGCACCACCCGTAACAGCATATATATATATATATATATATATATATATATATATATATATATATATATATATATATATATATATTGGAACTGCATTAAGAGGCCTGAGGTGCGTCCTCACCGGTAACTACCGCCGGGAACGCACTCCCTCACCAGAGAAGGATTGGCCACCCTGGTGCAGTATCTGGCCACTATATCCCACATGCATACGTCAAATAACTCACGGCCCTCAGTTCCCAGCAGCTGCGAAGCAACTGACCATGACAGCGGTCAGATCTGCAACGCAGCAGAGGGTGCTAAGAATCTCTGGACTACAGGCCGCCTTTGGAACCTGAACTTGGCAATGTTTAACGCTAGAACCTTATCTAGTGAGGGAAGTCTAGCTGTAATTCGTGGAGCTAGAGGGTGTTAAATGGGATATAATAGGGCTCAGTGAGGTTAGGAGGACAGATGAGGCCTATACTGTGCTACAGAATGGGCACGTCCTTTGCTATCGGGGCTTGGCAGACAGAAGAGAACTGGGAGTGGGGTTCCTAATTCACAGAAACATAGCTGGCAGCATAGAGGAATACTATAGCATTAATGAAAGGGTGGTAGGTATTGTAATTAAACTGAATAAAAGATACAAGATGAAGGTAGTACAGGCTTACGCGCCTACATCCAGCCATGATGACGCTTCAGTTGAAAGCTTCTATGAAGACGTGGAATCGGCAATGAGTAATGTAAAAACACAGTATACTATAGTGATGGGCGACTTTAATGCAAAGGTAGGGAAGAAGCAGGCTGGAGACCAGGCAGTAGGAGATTATGGCATCGGCACTAGAAACGCCAGAGAAGAGCTCCTAGTAGAATTCGCAGAACGCAATAATTTGCGGATTTTGAATACATTCTACCGAAAACGAGAAAACCGCAAGTGGACATGGAGGAGCCCTTATGGCGAAAATACGAACTAAATAGACTTTATAATGACTGCACACCCAGGAATCGTGCTAGATGTGAAAGTGATTGGCAAGGTACGATGCAGTGACCATAGAATGGTACGGTCTCGAATTCGCCTAGACTTGAAGAAGGAACGACAGAAACTGGTACGCAGAAAGCCAATCAATGAGCTATCACTGAGAGGGAAAGTACAGGAATTCACAGTGTCGCTGCAGAACAGGTACTCGGCTCTTAGTGAGGAAACCAACCTGAGCGTAGATACAATGAATGATCATCTAACGAGTATCATTACGGAGTGTGCAGTGGAAGTTGGAGGCAGGGTAGTTAGGCAGGACACTGGCAAGCTTTCCCAGGAAACGAAGAACCTAATTAAGAAGCGTCAAAGCATGAAAGTGTCATGTACAACAGACAAAATAGAACTGGCAGAGCTTTCAAAGTTAATTAATAGGCGTAAAGTATGCGATGTAAGAAGGTATAACATGGAGAGAATTGAACACGCTCAGAAAAACGGAGGAAGCGTCAAAGCAATGAAGAGGAAACTTGGGATAGGCAAAAGTCGGATGTATGCACTAAGGGACAAAGAAGGCAAAATAACTACCAATATGGATAGGATAGTTAAAATAGCGGAGGAGTTTTACAGAGATCTGTACAGTAGCCGAGACAACCACGACCTTGATACTATAAGAACTAGCAGTAACCCAGATGACACCCCACCAGTAATGATATAAGAAGTCAGAAAAGCTTTGGAGAGCATGCAAAGAGGCAAAGCTGCTGGTGAGGATCATGTAACATCAGATCTGCTGAAAGATGGAGGACAGATTGTGTTAGAAAAACTAGCCACCCTGTTTACGAGGTGTCTCCTGACGGGAAGGGTACCAGAGTCTTGGAATAACGCTAACATCATCTTAATACATAAGAAAGGAGATGACAAGGACTTGAAGAATTACAGGCCGATCAGCTTGCTCTCTGTAGTATACAAGCTATTTACAAAGGTAATTGCTAACAGAGTAAAGAAAACATTAGAATTCAATCAACCAAAGGAACCAGCAGGATCTCGAACAGGCTACTCAACAATTTACCACATTCATACTATCAATAAGGTAATAGAGAAGTGCTCTGAGTATAACCAACCACTATACATAGCCTTCATAGCTTACGAGAAGGCGTTTGATTCAGTAGAAATATCAGCCGTCATGCAGACACTGCGGAATCAGGGCGTAGATGAAGTATATATAAACATTCTGGAAGAAATCTACAGGGGATCAACTGCTACCATAGTGCTTCATAAAGAAAGCAACAGAATACCAATCAAGAAGGGTGTAAGGCAGGGGGACACAATCTCCCCAATGCTATTTACCGCGTGCTTACAGGAGGTTTTCAGAAGCCTAGAATGGGAACAGTTAGGAATAAGAGTTAATGGAGAATACCTTAGTAACCTGCGCTTCGCCGATGACATTGCATTGCTGAGTAACTCAGGGGACGAATTGCAACTCATGATTACGGAGTTAGACAAGGAGAGCAGAAAGACGAGTCTTAAAATTAATCTGCAGAAAACGAAGGTAATGTACAACAACCTCGGAAAGGAGCAGCGCTTCGAGATAGGTAATAGTGCACTGGAAGTTGTAAAAGACTATGTCTACTTAGGGCAGGCAATAAACGCAGAGCCTAACCACGAGATTGAAGTAACTAGAAAAATAAGAATGGGGTGGAGTACATTCGGCAAGCACTCTCAAATTAGGACAGGTAGATTGCCACTCTCTCTCAGGAGGAAGGCATATAACAGCTGTATTTGGCCGGTATACTTAGCTACGGAGCAGAAACCTGGAGACTTACAAAGAGGGTTCAGCTTAAATTGAGGACGACGCAGCGAGCAATGGAAAGAAAAATGGTAGGTGTAACCTTAAGAGACAAGAAGAGAGCAGAGTGGATTAGGGGACAAACGGGGGTTAAGGATATCATAGTTGAAATAAAGAAGAAGAAATGGACATGGGCCGGGCATGTAGCGCGTAGACAGGATAACCGCTGGTCATTAAGGGTAACTAACTGGATTCCCAGAGAAGGGAAGCGGGTTAGGGGGAGACAGAAGGTTAGGGGGGCAGACGAGATTAAGAAGTTTGCGGGTATAAATTGGCAGCAGCAAGCACAGGACCGGGTTAACTGGTGGAACATGGGAGAGGCCTTTGTCCTGCAGTGGACGTAGTCAGGCTGATGATGATGATGATATATATATATAAATATATATATATATATATATATATATATATATATATATATATATATATATATATATATATATATATATATATATATATATATATCTGCAATTCAGCGACCGAGCACGATAACCACTAGACCACCGTGGCATGCAGAGCAGTCTGTGGAAACTCAGTGAAATTTGAGATAACAAACACATTTTGAAGCGGAGAGTCTCGTTGCCATTGTTTTCACATTGCTGGGATACTCGGCATTCGATTGATGCTATTTTCAATATAACGCAGTTAGAGTATCATTTTTATTAAAAGCGACTTTTTTAACCACACGTTAGAACACATGACGGTATATTTATAACCTTAGAATGGGTTTAAAATATATTAAAAACTTGAGATAGTTTAATATCTATGAAGTGCACGCGACGTTTGCCCCTTATCTTTTCTAAGCTCGCTGCGATAGTATAGAGACTACTTAATTTACAGGGAAATTCGATGAAATAACAAGTATTGGCACCTGCCATCAAATGGCATATAAAGAGTGCCCAAGTAAACTTGGTCGACCAGCTTCTGTTCGCTAGCGCTAGGCGTTATTCGGCGACGGCTTCGACGCCGGTATATCGGCCTTTAAAGCTTGGACTGTTTAGAAGGGCATGCTAAAGCTGCCAACTACACCGGCGCTCGATTGGCTGACTACGCATGAGTGAAGTAAGCTGCTCTTCCAAAAGCCACACATTGGATCCCGGCCACTCTACACAGAAATTTTCGTTGCCCTTTTCATCACAAGCATCTCTGTTTATTCAGGCGCCTAATGTTGTCGTCGCAGTATTTGGGAGCCTTTCACAGCTGCTTGACCGGAAATGTAGCTGGCGACAACGTTGTAAGGTACTTTTTGGTTCTTTTTTTTTACCCTCAACATATATATTGTTTTCCGTCATGGGGAGGGATGGCCTGGGCCACGTTCAGATAAGTGACTTGAGAACTTATAAACGAGGACGCTGCTATAGTGTTTTTCAAAGGCTGCTGAAAAAAAAGCGTTGTATGCTGATTATCAGACCATCTTTTATACAATAGGTTCAAAGGGTGCTGACACTAGAAGTCGACTGAAATGAACAAGCTGGTGCAAGCCATGACACCGGGCCTCCGACATTCCGCTGCTGGGTTGAGGTGTTCTCGACCTTCATAGGACTTCGTCTACACAGCTACGGCCAAGCTGCATCGCACCGTGGCTGTAGCTGTGCACATATTCATCCACATACCTTAAGATGATCGCCAAAATTTACAAACAGTGGAACTGAACCAGCTGGAAATGTGCCGGAGTAGGGTTTCTGAGCAAGAAACATTGCTTCTGTAGTTCCGATGTTTAGGATGAAAGTGGCCATTTATTACATTTCCTGAATTTGAAACAGCCGTCAAACGTTTGTCGCAGGGTAAAAGAAGGCTGCAGAAGGGCCTACGCAGTCTCTGCGTAAAAACAGGTGTCTGTAAATTCTCTAAGATCGTCCCCATACATTTCAGGTAAGTGCGACTGGCCCAACTTGAATAGTGCTGAAGCAGGTGTTCCAGAGCAACATATATCGTTGCTACCGCCACAGTTGTTGGTGAGAATGAATGCGGCCGTGTGGGCAGTCCGTCTTGTACATCTTTTGACTCCTATCATACACATCAACGCCTTTTTTTAGAGTGTCTCATTTGCGCTAACAGCGGCTATAAGCAATTAATGAATGTTGATTCACTTTACTTCAGTGCCCTACCCGTAATGATGACCCCTTTTACGGGACGATCTGCTACTACACGTGATCAGGCCCGCCGAGATCAGCTAAAGTTGAAAAAACGATTTAGCCTAGCGTCCAGAGACATTTTCTAGAGCCGATACCTATTTTCCTAGACATTTGAGTTATTTGTACTTTCCTTATTTTCATTCTCTCTCATTAACTTGTCCTCATTTCTCTATCTATTCTCTCATCCCTAATTATCACGCAGGTGTAGTGCCCCGTCAGGTGGCCGTTGCCTGCTCGCTAACTCTTTGTCTAGATATGCTGGCACGTGCATAAATTAATAATGATAATAATAATAATAGTAATAATAATAATAAGAAGAAGAAGAAAAAGAAGAAGAAGAAGCAGAGGAGGAAAAGAAGAAGAAAAACAAATTTCTTCAAGTAATGAGCTCTATCAAATTGAAGGAGCCAAGTATCGAATGCAATTTTTCGTGCGCCAGCGCGAGGAAGATCCAGCACTTGCAAAGTGCATCTAGCAGTCGAAGTCTGTCTCGAAATGGGCAGATTACTATCGTTTATTGTTCAGTGAAATAATCACCCAAACAACCTGTTCAGGAATCCTGACATATACAGGAGGTATGGTTGAGAATGATGACTTCTGGTATCGTGGCTCAGCAGGGGAGTGTGCATTCTGAATAGTCTGCTAGAAAGCGTGATATACACTTCTCGACTTTTTTTTTTGTTAAGAAGAAATCTTAGACGCCTCAACAAGCGCGACGATTGATTAGCATCTCACGTAACCAGAGTGAGCACGAGCGAGGCAGAAAATCATCATCCTGTGATGACGTCCACTTGTCGCAGATCGCCAAAATATGCGAATTCATCATGACGTTGCTTTGACATCGCGTAACTGTGTGAAGTCATCACATGACATTATTGCTTGGTCAAAAGTGGGCCGATTCTGGAGTGATTGCAAAACCCCGTTAGTTGCAGAAAGTTGACTGAAGATAGCGCTGGAGGATCACGCCACGGAAACACAGAGGAGATGACCTTTGCTTTTGATTGATTGATTGATTGATTGATTGATTGATTGATTGATTGATTGAGTGATTGATATGCGGGGTTGAACGTCCCAAAACCACCATATGATTATGAGAGATGCCGTAGTGGAGGGCTCCGGAAATTTCGACCACCTGAGGTTCTTTAACGTGCACCCAATTTGAGCACACGGGCCTACTACATTTCCGCTTCCATCGGAAATGCAGCCGCCGCCACCGGCATTCGAACCGACGAACTGCGGGTCAGCAGCCGAGTACCACAGCCACTAGACCACCGCAGCGGGGCGTTTTGCTTTTGAGTCGACTAAGTAGTATGCATAAGGAATCCTGTGAATTTTATGATCTTTCGTTATGACGTGAGGAGAAGCTGGCCCACAATAAGGCTCTATCGTCTTCTTAGCTCTTCAATGATTTGAACATAAAATAAACATGATTTAGCATTATACACCAACCAAAATTTTCACAGTAGCACCGGTACGTTAAAATGAAAAATACGTGTTCGGCAACGTTGGAGAAGGCGTAAAACAAGCAAAGCAGGAAATATTCAAAAGAGTGCCGGGGCATTGCGAAATTATCGACAACAGAGCAGCCGATGAAGCAACACAAAAAGCACACCATGACAGTAATATGTTTTGTCTACTGATTTCGAAAAATGAATTCCCCTGCATTATCAAGGTAACTTCGTTAAAATGTGTATAAATACTCTAAAGAGTATTAATGTGGCGCTTTTCGGTGCTTTCGTTGCGGTTTTCCCAACAAAACTTGCCCGATATAGTCACTCTGAAAAAAGTGTCAGTGGGCGTTTCAGCCAACAGCAGCGATGCACTCTTTGCATTAAAGGTCCCGTAAACCAGGTCGAAATTCAGTTGTGGGGAAATCGTGCATGAGTGTACGACGAACACGGAGCCGTGAGAATTTTTCGAAACGGAGCTAATATAGCTGAGTTGAACGCGTTTGATTATCGAAGCCATGACAACCTCACACTTCACTCTCTCCTGTGCTTCCCTCCGCTGGTATCCTCTCTCATGCCACTTTTCCCTCCCGCCGAGCACCCCTCCCAGTCTAGCGTGGCGTACGTCGTCACTGACGCGCTGCTCAAAACACCATGTACTTCCGGTTGCCGCGACTCAAACCGTCGACTCTGTCAGTTGAGCGCTTGTTGGCGAACTGTGGCTGCCGTAATCGTGCCGGTATAGAACCTGCGTTGCTCACCATCATCATCATCATTATCAGCCTGTCTACGTCCACTGCAGGACAAAGGCCTCTCCCATGTTCCGCCAGTTAACCCGGTCCTGTGCTTGCTGTTGCCAATTTATACCCGCAAACTTCTTAATCTCATCTGCCCACCTAACCTTCTGTCTCCCCCTACCCCGCTTCCCTTCTCTGGGAATCCAGTTGGTGACCCTTAATGACCAGCGGTTATCCTGTCTACGTGCTACATGCCCGGCCCATGTCCATTTCCTCTTCTTTATTGCAGCTATGATATCCTTAACTCCCGTTTGTCCCCTAATCCACTCTGCTCTCTTCTTGTCTCTTAAGGTTACACCTACCATTTTTCTTTCCATTGCTCGCTGCGTCGTCCTCAATTTAAGTTGAACCCTCTTTGTGAGTCTCCAGGTTTCTGCTCCGTAGCTAAGTACCGGCAAGATACAGCTGTTATATACCTTCCTCTTGAGGGACAGTGGCAATCTACTTGTCATAATTTGAGGCTTCTTGAGGCTTCATTCAATTTGAGGCTTCATAATTTGAGGCTACTTGTCATAATTTGAGTACCGGCTTAAAGCCGGTACGCACCGATGATCTCACCAGAGAAGGATTGGCCACCCTGGTGCAGTATCTGGCCACCCCCTCCCGTAGGCATTCGTCAATTAACTCATGGCCCTCAGTCCCCACCAGCTGCGGAGCAACTGACCACGGCGGCGGTCAGATCTGCAAAGCAGCAGAGGGTGCTAGGAATCTCTGGATACGGACAGGCCACCATTGGAACTTGAACTTAGCAACGTTTAACGTTAGGACGTTATCTAGTGAGGGAAGTCTAGCTGTATTATTCGAGGAGCTAGAAGGCATTAAATGGGATATAATAGGGCTCAGTGAGGTTAGGAGGACAGATGAGGCCTATACTGTGCTACAGAATGGGCACGTCATTTGCTATCGGGGCTTGGCAGACAGAAGAGAACTGTGAGTAGGGTTCCTAATTCACAGAAACATAGCTGGCAACATAGAGGATTACTATAGCATTAATGAAAGGGTGGTAGGCATTGTAATTAAACTGAATAAAAGATACAAAATGAAGGTAGTACAGGCTTACGCGCCTACATCCAGCCATGATGACGCTTCAGTTGAAAGCTTCTATGAAGACGTGGAATCGGCAATGAGTAAGGTGAAAACACAGTATACTATAGTAATGGGCGACTTTAATGCAAAGGTAGGGAAGAAGCAGGCTGGAGACCATCGCGAGACCATCGCGTGTAATGGTGACTATTTATTTCTATGTTTTACGCACCAAAACAAGTATTCGACTATGGAGCAGGCCGCAGCAATCGGCTTCGGATTAAACTCGACTACCTGGCGTTTCTTGGCGTACACGTAATTCTCAGTACATGGGCTTTATTGCACTTTGCACCTGTCAAAATGCTCGAGAACGCGGGAATCAAACCTGCACTTAGACCTACATCGTACCTCCTTAACTATTATACGGTGGATATAACACACAACAATAGCGATCATTCAGTTTCTGACATGGTCTTTCATATCAAATTACCTCTGCAAAGCGGAACATGCTAGTGCTTATCATGAGAGAGTTCTGTATATCAAAGTAAAGCTGAATGCACACGATTCTCCGAATTGAGCCTGAAGCTTTTGGAACGTGAGCAGGGCCGTTATATGCACTAGATATGAATTTGACCTAGCAGTGCATATTCAGTTTTGCTGGAGGACGACAAGCAGAACAGGTGTTTGTGCTAAATATGACGGTATGTGCACGAATTCAATTGTGATGACTGGGTGGAGCAGTGGAATCCTTCGGTGTTATCGTAAAAGACCTATAACATTCATCTTTGAGGCATGTAAATGAGGACCAAGCGATGTACAGTTATATACAACGTTCATTGGTCTTAACACTTATATTGTGGGAAGTTGTGAATTTCATTTTCGTCTTCATTATTACTGCTTTATGGCATCAGATATAGCCTGAAGTTGGTAAGAACAAGGTCTGGCCACGTTCCCCTGGTGGTTGTAATTTTTTTCTAGTCATACAAAAGGCATCATAAAACATATCAAGACGTCACCTACAGCACAAGTTAGTCGTTGTCGGGGATCATGGTCGTCATCATCTTCATCGTGATCATCGTCATCAAGATTGTTATGGGGTATAGTGGGTGCCTTGCATGTGTTGTGCCATGATGGCAGCAAAAGTGTGTGTGGTCTATAACACACTTGTTCTTCATTTTCAACAGCATTATCTTCATCGTCAGCGGCGTTTATATAGCGCATAACGCCAACGCTTACGCCAGCGCTTACGCCAGCGCTGACGCACACGGACAAGCCTTGACCATAAAGAATTCCGTCCCTAAAACGAAGAAGCTCCAGTTTACTCTTGTGTGTCTACATGCTTCGTTCATGTTGCTTCGAGTCCAAGTGATCTGCAGACATTGCTATCAATAATATACATGATTATCAGATTCCTACCAGATATTTAAATGTCGACCCTTCGTTTCCGGAGTGAGCGAATTTTGACTACATACAGCCTCCACTTCCACTGTGCGTGAAAGGAAATTCCTCTGCAGTGCATATAGCTTCTGGTTACACACAAAAGGAGTATGTCCGGAAGAAAACAGCTTGCGTCTAGAGTATGAAGTTGTGTTAGCCACGTGAGACACACCACAGCTGGTTTTCTGTCTTTTACGAAACATTAAGAATTTCAAGCTAAACGGCAGTGACTACGGACTGCTCACCGACATTCGTCAAACGATAATTCGCAGGTTTACCAGAGGTGTAATCACTTAAACATATGACACAAAAACCAAGTGTAAATAACAGAATGCTGGTCAACGCATGCACGTACCTCCGGTATTACTAATATTCGAAGACTGAACCGTGCGACGCATTTCTTCACGTTGGAGTAGAGCTGTACTGCCTTCAAGATTCGATGGTACATTTGTTGCGGTTTTTTTTTTAAATGCGAAGCATTTCTTTGCGTACTACCGGCACTTTGAGCATCTATCTATCTATCTATCTATCTATCTATCTATCTATCTATCTATCTATCTATCTATCTATCTATCTATCTATCTATCTATCTATCTATCTATCTACAATTGCACAAGTATGAACACTGAATCTTGAGCAACATAGGTGGGCGCTGCGGACGGGGTCGACCGTTTCAAATACCCGATGTTGTTAAGAGTGGACAAACAGACAAATGTACAGACAGAAAGATAGACAGACCAAAATTTTTGCGTCGAAGGTCCCCAAGAAAGACTATCGTCTTTAAAAAAAGGCAGGGAGCTTCACCAGATAGTATTTGGTATGCAACACTGCACTAGGGTGGGAAGTAGGTGTTGTGAAAGAAACTAAACAGAGATAAATGAAAAAAAGATGCCTTTACGAATGTTTACATTTATGGGCCTGCATCTCTTGGCCTGAAAGTAGCGAGGTAATAAACGTCTTTAATTGCATCCTTAAGTACTGTGTCAAGTATACCAGTTTCCGATGACCTTGATATCAGCATCGGGTGATGTGTAGCTTGCTGGAATATGATTCAATGAAGCAACGTCAAAGATGCAGTGTCAGTGCATCGCTGCGTCGCGACAGAACATAGCATCCACTCTGAACGCCGTATATGGTTAGAACGTGCCGTCCGCGTTTAGTGGTCTTCTGAAAGATATTGCGAGCCCTGTGATCTCGAGCTCGTTGACCTCAGCCCGCACCATAATAGCGGTCTCTACACGTGAAACCAATAATTGATTGTGTCATCGTGCGCAATGAGGGATCTTCAGAACAACCTCTGCGTAAGGCGCTGCCCCATTCCCCTCATGGCCAATATTTCGCTCCTGCTGGAAACGTGCTCAGACATGGCGAAGCTTTCGCTCCTCGTCGTTCACGTATTTAATGTTGGAGAAACCAAGATTAGAAAAGAAAAACGAAGCCACATGCTGCATGGAGCCTTGGAACGAGAACGGCTCAAAGCACACACAGACAACGTTTGCCCAGAAATTAGTTTCGTCAGAGCTCTTGTATGTGCACAGCGTGGCGAGTTAATTCGTTAGACTGTCTCTCTCAACGCGAAAGAATAACATGGCCGTATCGTTCCGCAAACCGCCTTCATGCAGATTGCTCTCGCTCTTTTTATTTATCTCAAGTTTCATTTCATTAATTATGTGAGGTCAGAAACACTCACCGTCACTGGCGTTATAGGCGCGCGCTGGATCCCTGATCAGGGGAGAGGGGGGCTGAAGATTCATTTTAGCGCCCCTCCTCTTTATTAGAGATACACTGAAGCAGTTTTGCATTAGCGAAATTACTGCAAATTTGGTATCTGTGACCTCGTACAACATGCCTTATTTCACGGTGTTCGAATAAATAACGGCGTTACGAATGGAGAGAGCAAACTTTCACAGCGGGAATGCCCTCCAGCGCCCGCCAAGCGCAGGGGTGAAGCGCGAGAGAAAGACAAATGGCAAGTTGGCGTCACTGTAGGGATTGAGCCGCCAGGCCGCCTGCATCGCTTAGTCAACTCAGCCTGTTCGCTTCGGGATTGTGCCTTGTTCCTGCTGCGATCTGATGCCTAGCAAAACATCAGTTCTGCCAGTTCGTATGAATTCGTTGCATTGCACCGTTCTCTCCTTACTAGAAATTTTTGCCATCTGGAATTCACTAGTTGCGTTTGTGCTAAGTTGAAATGAACTCGCGATGTCGAATTACTGCGTGGCATATGGCTGGCACACCACTTTGGGTCGTTGTGAGGTCGCTTTTGACAAGTTTCCTAGATATCAAAAGATGGCTGCAAAATGCGGCACTGAAGTCAAAATAAAGGACTTCAAATCTACGAGATCATACGTGCTTTGCTCCAAGCACATCCGTGACAGCGACTACTTACCAAGCCCGGCTCTCATGCCATCACTGGGATTGACGATCAAGTTTGTGTGACGTAACAGCGACATGGTTCCTTCCGTGTTTCTGCACCTGAGGGGGTCATCGCCTTCACCACGAGTTGCCCTCGTGGAAAGAAAAACTGACGCCAGACTGTAGGACAATACCTAACTGCTATTGCAGCGCGTAGTTAGTGGGTGAGCCTGTGCTTACCGCAGCTGTTATCAGCTCACTGTGCGGCCTCGCTTCCTTGACGCTTACTTCAAATCTCTACAGAACGCGCTGATCGCGAGCTGTGACTTAGACACCGTTCATTGTAGTCTCACTCGATCTGGGACCCTATAGGCCGCGAGCTCCCGGTCCGCGCGACAGCTGACGATCACGCTTTTAAAAATATTTATCAGAACCAGTCTTGAACACCAACGAAAGTGAACGTGTAACACAAGCGATTTATTTTGATTCCGGCTCAGGTAATAATTATAGATCAATTTCCAGAATTATTCTGATGCATTGGTACAAGAATCACTAATACCGTGATCCAGACAACATTTAATGGCTACCGTAGCATTCGACCACTGCTGAATGCCACCACAGAAGCTAAATAGTCCAAGGTGTAGCATAGCAGCAATTGTTCTAAAAAATAGCTTTCTCTATTTTGATCATTACAGGTATGACAGATATGATAACAGTGAATTCTTCCGAATGCGCATATTGCAAGTGAACGTTCTACTGGCACCAAAAGTTTATTGTCCCTACCTTTCTTGTTCAGAAGCTCGGCGATATTGTTCTACTGCATGCTTACAATACACTGTGCTGAAGAGGGCTCGTCATGGCAGTAGTGCTGAGACTCATTTATGCAGACGCGCTACATATCAGTGTACTGAAACGGGGGTAATAGTAATCTTATTACATTTCGCAGAAAAAAAAAAGAAATGTGGGACGGCAATATAATATCCCAGCATGAATGTTCAGGTACGTCTTGTTTCGTATGTACCCTTTTCTTTGTCAATTTAAACGTATTACGTACGTTATGGCGAAAACTCATGTGCACAGATATCACTGAGCAGCATAGAAATTGGGCACTCTACGACAGTGACATGCTTCTAACAAAGCTAATATACCGCTTGCAATTTAACACGCCCCCCCCCCCCCCCCCACGTTGGTCTAGTGGCTAAGGTACTCGGCTGCTGACCCGTAGGTCGCGGGATCGAATACCGACTGTGGGGGCTGCATTTTCAAAGAAGGCGAAAATGTTGTAGGCCCGTGTGTTCAGATTTGGGTGCACGTTAAAGAACCCCAGGTGGTGAAAATTTCCGAAGGTCTCCACTACGGCGTCTCTCATAATCATATTGTGGTTTTAGGACTTTAAACTCGACATATCAAGCATTTTAACACACTATCACTGTTGCACTGGCTAGAATTCAGAAAAACCGAAGACATTGTAAAAAACAACTGCAACTTATGAGCCAAGCTACCCATTCGCAAGCTTGCAGCGCAGTTCCGAGCACATGTCGCCATTGCTGCATAGTGCGGCATTCGTTTGGCCTTTTTTTTTTTAAACTCATGGTACCACACTGACTTATCACTTGCTTCTCGCGCGCAGTGATTGACGGTACTGACCGCATCAACAACGCTGTACTCTGAGCAGTGAAATCTACGAACAGCTGATGTTTCTGCACGATACCTGCGTGGAGCGCGGACTGTGCCAATGCGCGGCTAAAAGCGAGTGCCGCTGCTGCTATTCCTTGTCGAATGTATCATCCATGGTTGAACGTATCAGTTGTATCAGTCTACTGCAGTTAAATTAAGCACTGACATGCATCTTAAAAGTACCAGTTTATGTTCCGGCGCGGGTGAAGGTGGCTGGTTGGGACTTACCTGTGCCGCATCATCGGCGCTGACATCATCTTCATTCGCCGCTCTTACAGTTGCGACTGACTCGAACAAGTACTGATCTACAGCAAACTCGTTACGCTTGCGCAGTTCGTCATACTAACAGCACTATCCCGATTTTAACAAATAAAGCAGGCATCGCCTGTTGCCAAGCGCAGTCAGCTGTCGTCACCGTCCCGCGCGTGATGTCATGGAGCTTCGACTAATCACAGCGGCGGAGAAACTCACCATGCCGGCCACGGCACTTGTTGCTTGTTTTCAGCAAAATGAAGTTATTTGCTTTGGTTTATGCAAATTTTCGACTTGACTTTTGTGTTCGCCCCAAGAAACTACGTAGCATAAAGCCATAAACTCGTTTTTTTTAATGTTTTAGTCACCCTGTCAGTCAATGTTTGGGGCAGATTTTGTGCACCTTCTCTTAGGTGACTAGGAGGGTGCCCTACCCTCTAGTTTATGTATAGAGCAGGTTTTGTGCCCCCCCCCCTCTCATGTGGTAATGGGTCAGCCCCTCTGCCCACCTCGTGCACACGCCTTTGCTCAGCAAGCTCCGGCGAGCGCAGTGGGCCACGCACTGCTTTCGATAGTTCTGAACGGCGTGCACGAGAACGACTCACCACCGCCCTCGCATTGAGAGCCGTAAGCACCGCTGTTCTCGTGTAAGAATTCTAGCCTTCCAACGCTGAGGCACGCAACAGCACCGTGCTAAAGGAAAACAGTGAAGCTGTGGCACCAGCTACTTTCGGAGAAGTGGTCGCGAGCTTCGAAAACAACCACTTTAGATCGCAAGCGCTATGAACTGAAGTTTTGTTAAGACCAACGCTCATCGTAGGCTTCTAACACACCGTATTCTAACACACTTCAAACACGAGAAGACGGCGTGACCAAGGAACCCCACAACCCCTTGCAAAAGCTCGTGACTGCTGCCACACTTTTCGTTCTGCAGTTCTGCGTTTGAGGACTGCGTGATGTCATGCTTCGTGAGCATGACATCATGCGTCAGCCCTGGCAAGCCAAATCCTTTTGAAGCTAGCAGTAGTGTCGGCCCAACACGCAACCTTTTGCAACAAAATCACGCAAGCAACAAAAATAGCCAAGGCTTCGGTGTATGGCGCCCGGCATCTTTTATTTACATTGTGTTACACTTTTTATCAAAAAGTGCTGCTTCGCTGCAGGGTGCTCGGCTTAAAACAGAGTGAAGAGTACTAAGTAAGGGTCGCCAAGTCCGCCCCTTAGTAAATGCTAAGGGCCGGGCTTTGCGCCCCCTTATAGGTAGTTTGGGCAGGTGGCCGCCTTCTCCCCTTGCCGCTTTCCTGCGCCCCCTTTCCTGCGCATGCCTATGATTGGCGTATTGTTCAAAGCAACTCTGGTGGCACTGAAGAGCCTTCATAATTACAAGCGATGGCCTGACAGGCAGCGTCCTCAGTGCTTATATCGGCATGCCAATAGAAGCACTGAGTGATTTTTTCGCTCGTCTATTTATTATTGCTATCTTTACTTTAGGAACAAACACGAAATGTACGTGTGATTGAAATTACTTAACTGCGAACTTAAGGCTTCAATGTTCTACGTAGTGCAATTCGTGACAGAACATTTCGCAACTTGTATTCTGTAGCCGCGAAAGGTTTGAAAAAGGTTAAATGTTGCGCGCATCGCGAGGGGGCGTAATAGAGAGCACTGGCACGCTCGATTGCACCAGCACTCTTAGCCTCTGAAAAAGTTTCGGCAAATGTGGCGAAGCGCACAACAAGAGAGAAGACCCAATGTATTCTCTGTAGTGATACGGGTATCCCGCATGCTCCATCCACAACTTCTACAGCATGGCGTAAGATATGAGAAAGCGAATGTGAGGCCACTCGGTGACGGGGACGTTTAGTCACTCGCGCGTCCTCATAGCGCGACCGCATTTTCTCGGAACCCGGCGTGTTCCAAGCGAAGAAAGAGAGACAGAACGGTTGCCTCATGGAACGCGACCGCTGCCGCTTGGCGCCTGAAAGCTTTTTATCTTACTTCTTTCTGCCGGGCCACTTGAACAGGCCACGTGTGGGCGGTAGCTAATTTGTCTATCCAGTTGCATCTGTATATAGGAGCTCCTCTCGGATGCCGCCATCAATCAATGCGCATTTGGGAAAAATGCTTATAATTAGTGTCACAACCTGTCGAGACCGAGCGGCCTACTGACGTGACCTTCTTCGCGGCGGATCCTACTGTCCTCCCAAGGGGGATTCCCGTCTCCGAGCTGCATTTCTGGCTGAGCGAAGACACACTTATTCGGTCTTGTTCCTGCGCCATCTGATCTTTTTTTTTTCCTCATGTTTCTGGGTTTTCCGTCGACTACCTCGAGGTTGTAAGAATAGATGGTCTGATAAGAAAGAAGACTGTCAGGGCTCCATTGTGATGCCTTTTATTGTGGGCAAGGAGAGCAGCCTGCGATGAATGTATTTTGGCAAGCGCATTTTTGCAGATTCGCTGCTGGAAACTAATGAAGTGCCCGAGGAATGCTTAACAGATTCAAAACAAACATACATGTCTGTTTTTATGGCGATGTGCAAGTGTCATATGATATAAGGTTCATTGGTTGATTGATATGTCCTGTTTAACGCCCCAAAATCACCATATGATTATGAGAGATGCCATAGTGAAGGATTCCGGAAATTTTAACTCCGGGCTTTTTTAGCATGCACTCAAATCTGAGCACATGGGCCTTTAGCAGTCACAATACAAGGTTACCCGACCGGGTTCGTTTAAGGAGGTCACAAACAGATGACATGGGCCATTTCACATCTGTCTTACAAGAGAACACCGGTCGATCTTACAACCCTCATTTTTCGTTTTGAGGAGACTAGAGGAGTGTTCTGTACTAAGAAATTGAATTAAAACTATTGCATTATTGAATATAGAGGGGTGCCTTTACATGAATAAGACGTCCTAAATATTAGTGGTGTCGGCATTCGACTTACGCTACACAGAAAATCCACTGAAAGACAAGGAGTTCACTTTTTAGTGCAATGTCACCTGTACTGCGGATGACGAAGAACGTAAACACACACGTGCAGTTGCAAAGGAACACCACTGACTCTTTGTGTTCGTTTGCGTTCATTGTGAGCGTATTTTGCGGTTGTCGCGTTAGAACGTGACAGCCGGCAACATAGCCGAATCGAAGAATTTCTCGACGAAACTAACTTATCACGTTCAGTTAAGTGAGACTTTTAAGTTTTTGTTTGATACCATAAGTCGTAAAGGAGCCAAACTACACTTTCTGCTTAAGGACAACGGATGAAGTTAGATTTGCAATATTTCCTAAGGTTTAGTAGTGAACAAAAAAAGAACTGCTGCACATGGCAGATCACGTGTATATTGCTCTCATTTTCTACAGTGAAGCTGTTCAGTCCAGCCGCCAATTGGGGACTATCATAACTATGAACGGGTATGTGCCACAGAAACTGAGGCAAATCCCACTACTCACTGCTTCGACATCACCCTGACGGTTGCATAGACCACTACAGAGAGAAAAAGAGAGGGGGAAAAGAAAAATAGAAGAAAAAAAAAACGGAGAAACAGTGATTGAAAGAAACATATAAAGAATTAGATAGAGAAACGTTTTTCTCGAAGAAAGTTCTTTCAGAAGGTGGTATTAGAACCCTTGCACCCACGATCCAAAGGCGAGTGTCCTAACCATTTGCCAGGAATGCATGCAAGCAGAGCATACTTTGCATAGTACAGGGTACCACAAGGGGATGAGAAAGAAAATTGAGCATGAGGAGGAGAGATGTGATGGTGAAGAGAAGCAAAAGGAGAAGGGGAGAGAGAGTAAAGCATAGCATAGAAGGAACGAGATACAAAAATAAGTGAGACAGAGAAGATCAACCCTTTAAACAGAGAGAAAAAAGTACAGAGGAAGAAAAAAAGACATAAAGAAAGAGGAAGCAAGCATGCCATGCCCACCGACGGAGACATCGCGCTCAACCTCTGCTCTATATTTGGGGGAGGGGGGGTGCTACCACTCGCTATAAAGTCGTTCGTGCCTCGTGGCGCACGTGTGTCTTGCGGATACGCTGCATCATGGCCTCCGAGATTGCGGGCGCGTGGCGTGGTTCTCTCCAGCCGTCCCAACCACCGCGCTCCCCAGCAAAACCAGCGAGTATCGCCTCACGCGCCTGGCTACCACGAGGGGGCGCGTTTAATACGTTTTTTTTATATTACTGTATATGCTGCCTTTAGGTAGCAGAGTATAGTGCCAAGGTACGCCATCTTGGTTTCTAATGTGTTGCGGGAAAGCCACTCGCACCCACGTAGGAGAAACGCTCGCGCTTCAGTGTGCTACATTGTTCCTCAATATTGAGGGACTATGGTATTAGCGTGGCTTTATTTTTCGTTTTCTTTCTATTTTTCAAAGGTACGAGTAAAACTTGGTTGCGTCGGTCACGCCTAGAAGCCTTGATTTGATTGATGCTTTCGTTCTCGGTATGTAATAATAAAGCAAAGTGCGTCGGCTCGTTGAACTAGTAAGATGGTTGGTTTATACTAGATTTTTACTTATGGTTGGTTACACAAGCTTCATCCTTTTTTGCGCTTTTTTTCCAATTTTCAAATATGAAATTATTTTCGCACTTTTGACCACAATGGAACCAGTTAGGAATAATTTTTTTTTTCCATCGTGTTGGACTCGTTCTTTACCTGTGTGAGGGAGCCAGGTGTAGATCTATTGCGTTCAACTGAATCAAGCTGCATATCGATCGAGAGTATCCGTGTGACGTCCATATTACGCGCGGCTCTCTATCACGCTCGAATTACAATCACGGCTCACGACAGCTGATGTGAATCGTTGTTCAACAGCCCTGTGGCGCCCAACATTCCTTCCGCGTAAGGTTTGAAAGCTGTATTTTATTCACGTAATTTACGCGTTAGCTGGAACACTTTGCCGATTTGAATAAGCCTAGTTTAACTTATTCTTCCTCTTTTTGTAGTGTTATACCAGCCACACCAATTGGGACGTAGGCAGCCGACACACGCTGACCAACTCTGCATGTATAACGTAATCACTGCATCTGTGAGTAATGCAAATTTAGCAAGTTTGCAGTGCCATGGATAGATAAAAGGTAGTCAAACATTTATTCTTTCCTCACTGAACAGTAATCTTTCTCTAGCAACACCCGCTGCACCCGCGTCTAATTACATGGCTGTAAGTAATACAATTTACCACAGAATGCACTTGATACCGCATTTTTCACGACCAACATGACTACAGTACTGAAGAAGTGCGGCGAGAATAACAACAGCCGATGTCAAACAAGCTTGATCTGCCCGGAATCATCGTAGCGTTGGCTTCTCCGTAGTGCAGTTGAACTACTTATGACCATGTGATGGCGCTCGGCGAATAGAGGCACTGAACTCCTGCAGGCAGAGCGAGCGGCGCCCGGAAAACAGTGGCGCAACTGTGCTACCCAAAGGTAGCATATACAGTAACTCTGGGGTTTCTCGAGCAGCGGAGACCACGGCAGAAAGCAGAACGCGCGGGATTTCAGCGTGCGCATGTTTTTTTTTATCGCTTGTGAGTGAAAATCACCGAAAAAACAGCTGCACTGAAGGCAAGTATTTTTTTCTGTTACTGTTTTTATTTTTGTCCATATGGCGAATAAAAGCATGACAACTGCTGAATTTTTCCTATATAGATCATTGCAAGGAGGTAATATTTCGTCTGTGACAGATGCATTCTAGCAATCCCACTTTCTATAGACGCGTATGTGGGTGAAAAGTGGGCTAGTTATTGTCGTTGAATCATATTGCCCTCTATCGTTAGAGATTGTTTTACTATTTCATCACGTACCAATATTTATCAGGTGGTCAACCGAATGCCACTTACGCTCTAGATAATTAAATGCACTGATCGGGCCCCTTAATATTGTGCTAAGTAATTCTGCCGGAATATTTTGAAAGGCTACGATTAGTCGACCTACATTTGCTCCCTACGTCCTTCACAGTGAAAGTGCTTGAGTTATCATCGTCTCTTTTTTTTCGTCATCTGTATTTTGAATATGTTTTCGTAGCACAATGGCAATATCAGTATCGTGTTCATTTACAGTTATCTCTACTGCATCCAAATCAAAAGGTCGCACATGTCGCCGAACAGCGTCTTTCAGAAAACCAAATATTCGTCGAGGTAGACTACTGGAAAATAAAAAGTGTGAATTGTCACTGCTATGTACCGCGCAGTGTTTTATACCAGATACACAGAACTCTGAACGCGTGCGGCGTTCTTTTTCAAGCACAACATCTCGATGTTCTTTCTTAAATTCTCCAACATATCCACTGAACACCGTAGAACTCACAGTGCGAGTGGGCGACCATAAATGACGAAAGCGCACCTGTAACCAGCCCGTGGTCGTCGCAGAGCCGGTGACGTTCAGTCTAGGCGTAGTATAGGCCTCCTCCCTGTCTCCTGCTTCTGCGGCGCGACGGGAGTTGGAAAGAGGAACGGGAGAAGCCTCGCGGGCGAGTGCGAAGCGTTGCACGCTTTGAGAGCGCGGCTTTCGCGCCAGACTTGACGGCGCCGGCACATTGCGAGGAGAAAGCAAGAGAGTTGCTGATGCTGAGCTCTGAGTTTGGTTGGCTCAGCGACAGTTCATCTCCAGCGGGTGTTATTTCTTCGTAACGCACTCATGCTGCGCCGTTCACGTGAATATCTTGCGTGCATGCGTCACTGGCATTCTGCAATGAGGAGAGAAAATTTTGGAGTGGAAGTCAAAATGAATGTTTGATTCAATAGTAGCGATTTATTTGTTAAGTTGCTGACAAGTTATGGTTTATACAATTGATGCTATGCCAATGCTGTAGTTTTTTCCTGTTAGAAAAATTGACGTCACGTCTTCTTTCTTCCATTTATTTCAGAAATATCTCGTACTGCTGCGTGCCCTTCTGCGCCTTAGATTAGAAAAAACTTGGGCACGAGACGCCAGCATGCGCATTGGTGGTGTCAACGGCGCCGCCGACGCAGAATTCGCGAGTAGGTGCGACTATAAAATGCTCCACATTTAATACGAACTGAAAGTAATAAAAACTGACAGCCCAATCCACAAGCTAAATCAGAATGCCGCATTCCGCGCTCACGGGTTACATGCAAATAATTGGGTCACTTTCTTGTTCCTATTTACCCCCGACTAAGATTAAGCTTTCTTGTTCCTATTTACCCCCGACTAAACTACCCCCGATTTAGATTGTAACGCTATTTAGAGAATTATTACAGGCACGCTGACATAATCACAACTGCGACGGGTAGCGCGACCTGATTTTATTGCTTTAGCGAACCAAGCTCTTTATAGGATCACTTGGTCGGCCGTCCTTCTTTTCAGTGTAGCCAGCATATCCCCGGAGTGAATGATATAATGAGTCGGGCGAAGCGTCCATCCGTCCGATGCGTGCTGTAGTGTGATAGGAGTGGACGGACGCATGGACGAATGAACGCTTCGTCCTACTAATCATTCACTCCGTGCATAGTCCGTGATTTTGTTTATTGATCCCTCGCGCGCCGAACAGCGTTTTGCTCCTTGTTGAGAAGCCCCACTAAACGTGCCTCATTTATAGGGGAGAGAAGTTATGGCGAGCACGGCTGGACGGCAGGCGTGCCAGCCTAAGGAGCGAATGATGCTTCAAAGAAGCTATAAAACCACGCCGTGGCACAGCTGTGAATAAATGGGGGCATGTAAGAATTGTCAAGACAGCGTTACAATGAAAAGGAGTGCTAGTTCAATGACAGCAAGAAGAATCCATTTAATCGAGTGTAAAAAGTAATCCGTAGGCGTAGAACATGGACCCCTTCTGACCTCGCTTGCGGACTGGGCTACCATTTTTCTTTTGTTTTCGCCAGTGCTCCCCTCCCCCCTACTATATAGCCAGTGAACCTCGACGTATAGTTTCAAGCACATGCACATTTTTCGCAGATGCATTGCAATTTCAACTGCTCGAATATGTGCAGCGCCAATCTACAGCAAAATATAAACCCCATTTGAAAATAAAATGCCCCAGCGTTCACTTTGCCTTTCGTACTCCTTGACCCGATATTTCCAAACAACAAAAAGTTATATAAAAGCGCAGAACCATTTTTTTCTCGCCACTTAGAAGCACCGCCAATAGCGCAGCAGCCTTTTCGACCGAAAGAAAGAGCGGCGCGGTGCGGAGAAAAGAGCGGGCCACGCCCCCCTCTGAAAACACGCACTCTACGTGCAATTAAGACAGTCGGAGAAAAACCCGCCACGCGGCCGCAATCTCGGAGGCCATAGCCGCATTTAAGTTTAACAACCATCGAGTGGCACATGGCGCAGTGCGCGTAAGTTCATCATTATCATCATTATGGTTAGCAAGGTAGTGGCAGAAGAGCCGCCTGGCGACAAGGCTAGGTGGCCGCACAAAATGCACTCGCGAGTCCCAGGGTTGCCAGGTTGGGCAATAAATAGCCGAATTGGGCTACGTTTTTGTCGAGTTGACGGTATTTTCGGTCGTTCACTATTAGGCCTAATTTGAGCTTAATATACTTGTCTTAGCTGCTAACGCCAGGGCTTTTCCTCATCCTTGTTGTGCCTTAATATCAATGTGACTCAAGGGTTTACGTATAGTTGTCTTTACTTCACTTTTTTAATTATCCATCTCGTAATTTCACCTTATTCATGAATTAGCAGCCTCCACCACGTCAATAATATTGACTTCATTACTTTCCTTTTTAAATGAAGCTTCCCCCGCTGGTTCGGCATGGCTTCTGAGTTATTCATTCTCACGGTGGATAAGTTTGGGGACTGAAATGAAAGTGTAAATCAAATCACACGCAAAATGCTTAATCAGCCTTGCATGCAAGAGTTGCAGCTGGGCGAGTTGGTTCACATTTCAAGGTAAACTGGTGTGCGCCAACAAAGACAAGGACACAGAAAAGATAGAACAGGGACAAGCGCATACCCTGCGTTGTCCACCTTGCACACACTTTGCGCTAGCGCTTCTCTTGTCCCATCTTTTCGGTGTCCTTGTCTTTGTTTGCACACACCAGATCATTTTGAAGCCTTGCAAACTTTTTCGGCGATATGCCTGCCATCACCAAATTCTACGCATTGCCGTTGGTTCTAAAGGACATGACTTACTGCTTTAGTTTTGTTTTGCTTGATATAGGTTCCAAAATAAGAGTTAGATATGACATGCATCATTTAGCTTTAGTTATTCGCTTTAAGTAAAAAACCAGCGATCGGTCTCCTATAATACGCCCCCTTCTCCTTTGGCTATGAACGTCAGATGGTGGCCTCACCTCAAAGAAGACAAATTTACTTGTTGAATCTATAATAGAGTAGAATGCCTACCTACAAAGAACAAAAATACAAACACTAGCAAGAAAAGCGTCATTTCACTACCGTTTCTGCTATCTGCATCACAAACGCTCTTTCACTGAGTAGCAGCACGAGACACGCATGTCATAATGGCGTCATATGGGTAACTTTCTACAAAAATGTCCTGATTGTCCTGATCTGGCCCTAGTGAGGAAATCACTAGCGGAGTATTAGAGTCACCAGTGGCGTATTTGATTCAGCTGACGATATCGTCGTTTGTAAAAGTAGTTGAATAAATGTACGCGTTGTTTGGTTTCGTTCGACAGTGTCGACTGCCTCTGTGTTCTCTTAGAGTGCGGCGCTCTCATCTCGAGACCGCCTCATAATAAGTAGCCTGGCTGCACCTGATGGTGCCCAGTGAGCAATGGTGCGTAAGAAAGTGCGTTCTCCTGAGGAGGCAGCCACGCATCTCGAATCTAGGCGTGTCGGTTAACGGGGAGCACGAGCGGTGATGCACCCTTGCTTGGCTGTGCCAAAGTTTGCGTGAATTAGCACAATCAACCTTATTTTTACTTGTTGTTATGTTTTGCGTCAGTCCTGTTATGACAATGAGCTGTTATGACAATGAATGGTTGGTATTGCTTGTATTTTGTTTCAGATCTACAAGCGGAGTTAGTATATAGCGGCATATGTTGCATTACATGAAAGCTTATCAATAAAAAGGTAGAAATATAGATAGATGATAAAAAAAACAGGGAGGTTAACTAGAGCTAAGTCTGGTAGGCTCCCCTGCACGAGGGAAAGGGGAAGAGGAAAGGAAACCTACAAAGAGGGAGAAAAAAAAAGAATCTAGCCGGTTATGCAACTGCAGTTTCACGCCTGGCATTACACATGGTGAGGCCAGTCTTAAGGCCGAAATCACATCAACGCATTCGTTGATTTACGCAACTTGTATACGCAGTGCCATGCATCCAAAATCTTGTAGATGATGAGGCTGTGGTGATGCTACTGGTGTACTCAAGCAATGGACTTCTGTAAACTTGCGAGAAGTGAAGTGATGAATTTCAACACAGAGGCCATTAGACGAATTATCACGTCGTCGTCGGCGGTGTCTGGTCTGTAAGTTTGCAGTTCGCATCCTACGCATTTATTTGCTATATCTTTACGTCCTGGAGCTTCGAGATCAGTATATTTGTCGGTATTATGTAGTTTTTTTTTTCAAGATTCATTTTCCAATTCTCCAATACATGGCTCAGAATCATAATTAGCAGCAGCCTCATCATCTTCAGCCTGACTACGTCCACGGCAGAGCTAAGGCCTATCGCATGTTCCGCCACTCCACACCGTCCTGTGCTTGCTGCTGCCACTTTAATCCCGCAGACTTTCTAATCTCATCTGCCCACCTAACTTTCTGTCTCCCCTTCACCCGCTTGTCTTCTCTTGTAATCCAGCCTGTGATACTTAATGATCAGTGGTTATCTTGCCTTCAAGCTACGTGGCCTTCCCATGGCTATTTATTCTTCATGACTTCAACTATGATGTCGTTGACACGCGTTTGTTCCCTGATACATTTTGCGCTCTTCATGTCTCTTAGGGTTACACCTATCATTTTCCTTTCCATTGCTCACTGCGTCATCCTCAACTTAACTAGAACCCTCTTTGTAATCCTCCAGGTTTTTATTACGTGTGTAAGTACTGGCAAAATGCAGCTGTTTTATACCTTCCTTTTGAGGGATAGTGAAAATCTACCACTCATGATTTGAAAATGCTTGCCGAGTGTTCTCCACCCCATTCTTATTCTTCTAGTTACTTCAATCTCATGATTCGGCTCCACGTTTTTTACCTGCCCTAAGTAGACGTACTGTTCTACAACTTGAAGGGCACTGCTACCTATCTCAAAGTACTGTTCTCTTACGTTGTTGTTGTACATCATCGTTTCCTGAAGATCAATTTCCACGCATACCTTTCTGCTTTTCTTGTCCAATTCAGTGATCGTGAATTGCAATTAGTCCACAGAGTTTCTCAGCAATGCAATGACACCGGAGAAGCGCAGGTGACTAATGTTCTCTCCATTAACTCATATGCCTAACTCTTCCAGCCATGCTCTGTGCCATGCTTCCAGCTTGTGTTATGTCAATAGTACAGCCACGGCCACTGCCCTAATGTCATGGCTGGAAACTGTCTGGGGGATAGTCATTTACGATTACGTGAATAAACATTGCAGCACCCGTGTAGCACTGTGGAAAATCGTTTATATATTAGGAGTTATCTTAGGGGCTTTGTCAAACGATGGCACTAAAATACGCGACATGCAGTAGAAAAACCCGCATGACTCGAGTGGGTTTTTAAAAAATCACTTAAAATTATGGTGCAAGTCAGAATCGAACCCTGGTATCCTGCGAGTAATTCAAGTATTTTAATAAACTAGCTGCGCTATAGTCCTTGAAACGACATTGTGAGAAGGACACAGATTTAATATTGCGTGACAGAAGCGTAGAAAGTCACATCAGGTGCGACACCATAGGAAATACGTAACGAGCACGTGACTGAAAGCTGACAATCAATTACAAAGGACTTCATTATTATCACCATCTTCATCATCATTGTCAGTTACAACATACACAAAGTGTGCAACTTCTCGCTCGACCTCTCACTCCGACGCTGATGATGACGATCATGATGATGGTGGGGGGGGGGGTGACAAAATCGACACATTGGATGGCGTAACGAAAAAACGTATTAAGGCAGCTTTTTTTTCTTGAAGTATAGATCTCATACTTCACAGCTCAAACATTGAAACGTGTAAAATTAATATTTGGCTCACTTCAGACTGGTCGTCTTATATGTAAACATTATTTAATTGTGGTCATATCCTGTAGTAGGCAGCTGGCTATGCTATTAAAATAAATTATTCATCCGTGACAAGGAGATGTACCACGCGTTGTTTGTCATAGAACTATGAGGTGCAAGATAGATTATATTTTAAATGCTGTGACAAAAGGCAAGTGACCAGGACTAGCGTCGAGCTCGACAGTCGACAACTTTATGTTTGCCTTATATCTGCATTATACTGGCCATAAAAAGGGGGCTTATGCTTATTTGTATTGTCAGCAGAGGATTAGTTTTAAATTTAGCACTGTATTAAAGCTTTCATCACACTCACTACTAGTTGCAACGTTCAAACATATGTTACGTCTTCATATGGACAATTCGTGACCTACAAAGGTAGCGTAGCTTGTTTTGTCGGCTACACGACCAGAAAAAGATGTCACGAAGTCACGCAGCATACGCAGTTAACTCCGCAACACAGCATCCGTTATGCAACATACTAACGGTGAGCTATTTATACATACCATTTACCACTGGCGGTACCCAGAGCTCCGAAGTGCTTTACCATGGCAGAGGCATTGCTGCTACATAAACAAAGAAATGGTTATACGCTCAAACACTGTAATAAATTCTGCTCAACTTTTGTGAAACTAGAGGAAGTGGGCAGCATAAATACCCAGCGATTTCCGTTGTTAGAGTTCCGACTGCTCCCTTTACAAAACTCTCGATGTCTGAGGCAAACATGTTGTCTCTTTTTCTGGCCCCAGTAGAATCTTATTAGGGAGATATGCAAACTCAGTGTGCTACATGCGCGCTACTTTTTACAGGGCTTTGTTGACTTTCTTCTTGTCATTACAGTTGAGATACGTGTCGTTTGCAGCGAGTTCAGTCAGCCTCTTTTCCTATCAGATGTAGCGACGAAGGCGCCAGAGAAGCACTGCAGTGACAGGAGCAACGGCGCTCTGGGGATGGCGATAGCGCCCTTTGTAGCGTGACGCTGGTGTGGGCCACATGTCTCCGAAGCTTTTTTTTTATTTGTTGTAAGCTAAATATTGTGGGTATACTTATAAGTTATTTTTGTCAGTTACAATACATTAGTCCTCGTTTGCTTCTTTTAACCTGGTTTTGAGCACTGCTAGCCGTCACTTAGGCCTGTACTGACCCCTTGATTTTAAACGTAGTGCCTATTCGTGGTCCAGAGCTTTATTTTGTGGACCACTCAATAACTTGTGTGCTGGGAGCCTTGAAAAAAGTGCTGTAGACCAAGCAGCCCGCTTGTCTTGATGACAGTTTTTGTGCACAAGACTACAGGATATAGTCCATATATGATAAGTGGACCAGACCACGAAAAAATTTTAAACTGTATTCTGCCAACCAGACCATAAAGCTTTTATTTTATTTTGTGGACCGCGTGCTACCCTCTTTTTAAGCCTGACACGCCTATTTTGCTTGATTACTTATTTCTTTCACGAATGACTTCATTGGGGGGATTATTCCATAGGTTTCCCTGAGGTTTCTTCTGTATTCTTGAGCCAGTTCCTCAGGATAGGCACTACACTCTCCTTCTTTGTCCAAGGCTGCTCTCCCTAATCGCAAGATTCACTTGTCATTCTGGGTTCGGACCAAGAAGGTTATGTCCACTGACATAAAGCATCGGTGTGCATGCGATGCGGGATTGCAAATGCGTATGTGGGAAAGGTTCTAAATGCGAACGGGAAGCCCATCTTTGGAGTGCTTGCTGACCTGATACCAAGCCGTAACCTGGATTGTTTTTTTTAAGGAAGGGGAGGGGGGGCATTTGATGAAGGCCTGGACTATTTAAAGAATCCCTATTTTCATTAATTATTTTCGGCAAGAACACCTTTCGTCATATTCCTTTATTTTATTCATTTATATGTGGTGGCGGGGAGCGAGCTAGGGCGCGTATCTCTCCTTGTGGTGGGCTTGCCTAACACATGCAAATATTATTCAATCAGCAGTGACAAACCTGTGAACCTAAGGAGCAAAATGATCTGCCGTATAATAAAACAATTACGGCTGCTTTAACATTTTATCGCCCAGGTGTGCACGTGCTGAATGCTTAAGTCACTTTCACCGCAGTAGATTTCTGTGATGCAAAAAGAGCCCTAAGATTTGCTCACGAGACTCAAATTTTGAGCGATCCCCCCGATTGCGTGCCACAGCCATATGTCTTCAGAATAACAACGTCACCGCTAAAAATAATTATAATAACAAAGTACGGCGTTCCTAACGCTTTCTTACCCTAATTTATCACGTGCGGAATGCGTCACTTTCATCACAGCACA
Organism: Rhipicephalus annulatus; assembly: GCA_013436015.1. Lineage (NCBI taxonomy): Eukaryota > Metazoa > Arthropoda > Arachnida > Ixodida > Ixodidae > Rhipicephalus > Rhipicephalus annulatus. Next base: position 227,463 of record WOVY01000581.1, read on the forward strand.
TCAGTGTTATGCTAAAAAGCACCCTGATATTTACAAAATGCTACTTAAGCTGTCAAAGGATTTAGCGCGTTATCATACGTTTAGCTTAATCGTGTTGCATGCACGCGTGCGTAATTAAGGTACTAAATGTGGTGTGCATTGTGTTAACCAAAAGTCTGGCACAATTTGTGGCGCTTTGGCACCACCGCGGTGGTCTAGGTACTCGGCCGCTGACCCGCAGGTCACGGGATCGAATCCAGGCGGCGGTGGCTGCATTTTCGATGGAGGCCAAAATGCTGTAGACCCGTGTGCTCAGATTTGGGTGCACGTTAAAGAACCCCAGGTGGTCGAAATTTCTGGAGCCCTCCACTACGGCGTCTCTCATATTAATATCGTGGATTTGGAACGTTTTAAACCCCACTTATGAATGAAATGAATTTGTTGCACTTTTTTGCATGATACAAATGCAACGATGACGAAAGTGACCGAACGTTCAGCATTCAATGGATCAGGACAAGAAAATGGTTTGATGCTGTGCTTTGTTATAACTATTTTCCGCCCCGCTGCGGGGGTCTAGTGGCTAAGGTACTCGGCTGCTGACCCGCAGGTCGCGGGATCGAATTTCGGCTGCGGCGGCTGCATTTCTGATTGAGGCGGAAATGTTGTAGGCCCGTGTGCTCAGATTTGGGTGCACGTTAAAGAACCCCGGGTGGTCGAAATTCCCGGAGGCCTCCACACCAGCGTCTCTCATAATCATATGGTGGTTTTGGGACGTTAAACCCAACATATCAATCAATCATATTTATTTTTCTCTTTTTTGTGGTTGCGTGAGCGCTGTTTTTCGGGTGGTCACCCAGGCAAATCGAAGTAAAATGACCTTCGGATCAAGTGAGCAATCCAGTCGTTCTCAGCGAGGTTCTTTTACACTAAAGTCACCTTCCTTTTCCTTCGATTTATAATAACTTAGGTCAGTTAAAAGCTGCTAAAGGTGTGCATCAAACTTCAAACTTCCCTATCGCATCATTGAATAAAGGCTCCCTCTTTCCGGATTCAACCCCTTTGGTACGCTCTTTTTTACATTACGGCAAACAATCTTGCCATTCATGAGAGAAACTGTCATTGATAGCTGTGGTTGTATACAGTCACTACAGCATATTCTGCTTTGGTGTGGTTAAAAAAAACAGTACTTTATTTTGCAGTGTAGACCACAGAATAGGCACGGAGGAGGTTAACCATTATAAACTTGCTGAACGCACCATGTGAGATTGGCCATGAAGCGGCTGGTGCCTTGTTATAACAATAAACTGGTTTATATTCGCCAGAATTTTAGCAATAGATAGCTTTTGAAATAACTCATTAGCTTAATTAAAAAAATAACAAGAATACTGTTGAATAATAAGATGATTTTAGATAACCTTAGCATTCATTTTATCTTGTGTTGCATAGGAAATTGAATAAGGCATCGCAAATGTACCTGTGGCTAAGCCCAATACGGTAGCTCCAAAGGAAAGAACCACCGGAAGGGATAAGCTGGAAACCATCCTTGTGAGCGGTTCATGTATAGAAGTCTTTTTTTTTCTTTTGTTGGTAAATATTCTGTGTGTTCGGAAGAACTTATACTGGAATTCGCTCTAACTGCAATGTAGGCATAAATGTGACTGTACCAGATAAGACATGCGTAAGTAAAAACGTTTAGTGGGAGACTCGGCTCGTATTCCGGTAACTGATATGTCTACCCTTCTGGAGGAGCACTATCAATTTTACCAACAATAATTTAGACGATCAAACTCAGACGCTGACAAAGTAGACTTAGCAAACTTATGCGACGTGGCATGTTTTGCAAATTGCGCCGCAGATACAAACGCCAACGTCGGGACAGTACAAATTATGGGACCATCGTGTAATCCTACTGCGAGTGGTTCCGCGCATTTATTGAGGATTATAGGGCGGTGCCCTGGCATCGACACTAAGCGAAACATACGTATTTCTTGAATTAGGAGAATAAAATACTTCTAAAATACTTGAAAACTTTGGTTCAGTTAATAAAGAAGAGACGTATAGGCTGTCGGTCAAATTGATGGCTTCTGATATTGATAGGGGTAATTAGCGTAAAGCCTAAACAATTCCAAGTGATTCCACGTCACACATAGTCGAGTAGACGATTTCAAAACAAAAACAAATCCAGAATTAATTGTCCCATGTTCACCGCCATCTTTTCTTCACAAACTGAAGCATGAGTTGCCATCATTGTGGCCATCACTAAATTTCACGCATGGTTGGCCAAATCCTATTTAAGTGGCAAATGTCTGGACTTCTTAGGAAACATAGTGACGAATTCAGTTTTTTTTATTTGTACAGATCTGTTCACGTATACTACTTCATGGAGCTGCAATTTTTTATGTTTTTGATAGTTTCTGAGCAAAAATGACTTGTGGACACCGTACCTTTGACCACTCAGGTTTGAAAGTGACGTTGGTTGGTTAATAAAAGTACACTGCAGCATCTTCTGTGGTTATGGGTATATAAATAGGAGTGTGTGCACTGTTATAACGTGAAACTGACTAAGAAAAGAAGACAGGCTTTGTCTATTTGTATAAAATATTATTTGCGACCAAATCTAATCTGGAAGTGCGAGACATCATCGTAATAATTTTCGTTCTGGAAGAACCACTGGCAGAAGGTGGCCGAACTTTGTAGATAGGTGTGCCAACAAACAAGATGCCGCTGATTTCTGAAATCAGGCGAACATAAATGCAGTAAATCATAATAGGAACACCACGACGTAAACTTGAACACGTGTTGCTGAGTCTACAAAGCACCGCTCTCGCACGTGCTCCTTTAGCTGCCATATTTTTTATATGTGGACTCCAATGATGTTTTTTATTCTGACTGAAGCGTAAAGTCTTGCCGTTAAAGCAGCGGAATTTGAACAAGAAGGCGTAGAGGTAAAACTACGATGACCATTTTATGATATTCAGTGATAAATTAGGTTTTAACCATGTTTTTTCAATTCGTTTTTTTAGATAGCTTAACCAGACTACATGTAAGTGATATAGGCCTGAGTTTATCGATTGTAAACCCAGCGCCTCGTTTTTTTAATAAGTTAATTATGTTCGTCATTTTATAATCAGGTAAAATTGATACATTTGTAGTAGATTGGTTAATATTTGGCAGAAGGTCCAGGAGTAAAACCTTATGAATAATTTTTGTTGCCGCTGTAGTAGTGCCACGAGGACCTAATGCAGATCTGGGCAAGGCTTCTACTACTTGCACCAATTTCGAAGCATTGGTCTCATCAAAGTAATCATTTTTCTCAGGAGTGTGAGAAAGCAGACGTTACATTACGGGTGCGTCATGGCCTCGGTCACTTTATTTTATCTTTCTTCCAACGTGTTGTAACTTCGTGACAACGACACAAGTCCATAATCGTGGCACGGTCATTAGACGACCACCGCGAGAAGACACTTCATTCCTGCGCGTGATCACGATCACACTGAAAGAACAATGTATGTTGAAACTTACCTTACATGTGGACTACGGAAAAAAACTAGATGAAGATAGAAGAAGACTTGGAGTGTGTGCCAATTATTTACCTACTGAAGGTGGTGTACGCAGCAAAAGGACGACTGAAAAATGGCGTAGGCTTTTACACAAACAAGCACACGATGTATTCATTCGGGCAATAATGGAGCAGTGTCTTCAATGCATCCATTGTAAATGTTGGTGATAGCACAAAATCTTCAGAGTAAAGCTTTGTATGAGCTAAGGTTACACAAGGAAAATAACGTAATTACACCCCCCCTCCGTATTCAGGAGGAAGACGGGGAAGTTGACCATACAGGTGGATGTTGACTTGCCAGATATACCTGCAGTTCCCTCGACAGGGTGCCTCGTTTCAGGAAATTTGAGAAAGTTGGCTGTGATCCACGTGCGGGTCGATTCGCTCAAAGTACGCTTAGAGTGCGTCGTATGGCAGCGAATGAGCGCTGTCACGTAGTTATACTGTTTGACCAGCTCTTTGACCAGCCTATTCCTCCGTCTGCACCACTCGCCTCGCCGCAGAGGTTCGAGCGGTGCCAAGTAGCTCACGCCCTACTAGCAGTGCGCGGTGATGTCTCTCTCCCTCGCCTGCCACGCGCTCGCCGCGTGTCAGCTCTGTCTGGCTTCACCGTCTTCAGCGCTCGCAACGCTCAATTCCACTCCTCACGTGGGCATCATCTCGCCCACTCCACCTTTCTCCATCTGTCGGCGAGATGAAGCAGCGAGGCAGCCAGTGCGCGCGCTGCGCGCGCACTGGAGAATTTCGCGGCGCCGACAATGTGGAGAGCACGCCGCTGCTTGCTGCGTGATTGTGCCGACGGGCGCGACACCGTCGCAGTATTCTTCCCGCTAGTGTGCGCGTACCTTTCCTGGCTGTCGCCGGCGTTGCGAGGGTTAGGGAAGCCGATCGCATTCTCGAATGGTGACGTGAACACTCACGATGCGCGAGCCACGGAATCTGAACGCAAGCATCGGCAATGAAAGACCAGCGACACAGACGAGGTGCGAGTCGAGAATACAGATGGTGCGCAGGTAACATCGATGAAACGCGAGCAAAGAAAGCCGAGCACTAGCGTCGTTAACGCCTCCCGTGTCTTTGCGTTTTAAACAAGCGTTTACTCAAGGAAACGCTACATCGAGTTTCGCTTCAAACCATTCTTCCAGTACCCGCGTCGACACCCGTTTCAACCGGGTGAACGCCATGCGTACCGCTGCTGCTTCGCATCCATTTAGGGTTCGCTTAGGGGGGATGATCCATAGTTTTTTTTTTCATATTTAGCGGGCTTGCTTGAAGCGCTGCAAATATTCACAAATCAGCATGTACACTTTCACAAAAAAATCAATCGGTTGTTTTGCACTGTCTTCTACAACGCAATGAAACGCACTTGGCGCTAACAAAAATAATAAAATTTGCATACGGGGTATTGGTAACTAACAAATTCAGCGTGATGACGATGAAATAAACACTTATTTTTTGAAACAGTGCTCCCGAGTTTGTGAGCTGATTTATTGAAATTGAGACAGCTTCGCGCTGGTACCAAGTTTTAACAAAGTGGGAAACTCTGCACCTTTCTTTGTTTCTCTTCGGTTTCCTTTTTCTTTCCTCTTCGCTTTGTTCTTTTGTAATTTTTTCTAGTGTTTCCTTGATCTTTTTTTCTTGTTCTCTTTATGTATAACTTCCCTAATTTTTTTCTTCCTTTGTTTTTCTAATCCTGGCTGGCTTCTTTTTTTTTGTTCTTACACGCGGTTTTGACCCTGATGCACTCCGCACTTCATATCATCATGGTGGTCGAAGAGCAAGAGAAAGAAGATATCTTTGGTGGCGCGAGTGCGTGCTCGGATGGGTATGAGATGGGGTTTTAAAGCTGCGTCGTACCAAGTGACGATGACAGCATACCATCACAGCATACGACAGCTCGGCTATCTACAGTGCTCCGTGCCTAAAACTGCCCTACCAGTGCGCACATGATGCAAAGCATATGTCAGGTTGCATTCAGATGTGTGCTCACCCCTTTATTTTTTTCAAATACCTAGTTCTAGTTCCGTGAAAGACCCAGCATACACCCATGCATTACAGGTGTGCTGCGTTATGTTCTGTGCAGGTTCGTAAGAATATGCAATTCTTTGCTAACTATACCTCTTTGCTTTTCTTTCTTTTTTTATGTGTGCGCCGCCTCAGCTCTACCATAAGTGGTGGAAGAAGGCGGGCACGCGCAAGCTGACGTCCGGGACTCTCGATGAGAAGTACCACTCAGCCAGGTTATGTCAGAATGCAGCGAATGGGCATGAAGGCTCAATTGTCCTAATGACAGCAACAAAGCACGGCTGCGAGCAGGAGACCCTTGTCTGCGCCCCATGACGCGGCTCCTTCGAGGAATAATGAACTCCTTTGACGTCGTTTCAGCTTTGCGTTCCGGTCGTGCGTGAACTTACGCCTGGTGATCTCGGAGGGTCACCGCCGACTCCTTCGTGTTATACGTAGACGCAAGGGGTGCCGCGCAACAAGGCGGAAGCTTCATTTTGTCGGCAATGGCGGTGAAAGAGGCGGCGTAATATCAGTGAAAGTTAGACGCACGCATCCGCTCAAGTTGTGGCTCCTCGGAGCTAAACTAAGCGTAGGCGGCGTCGCAAATTTAATAGCGGCTGCTTTAAATGCCTCCGCCGAACCAAGCGTGGTGCATACGCCCGCCGCGAGCGCAGCATCACAGGCATTTCCATAGCTCAGCTAGGGCTAATGTGACTTTTAAAAACGTTTTTTTTTCGGAGATTGAACTTTCTGTTACACCAAGAAACTGAGGTAAGCGGAAGTTTGTTTCTATAGCGGGCTTTTTGTCATGCAAATCTCGTCCCAGTTGTCAGAAAAAGACGGTTGCTACGCTGTCAAATTTATTGAAGAAAGTACGATGAAGTTGAAAAAACTTCAGTTTAGCTTTACAAATTGGCGCCTTGCTAAGTTTGCACCTAGTGGTTTTCATTATTATTTTTCTTTAAAAAATTGAAACTAAGAAAATAATTCTACGGAGAGCAGTAGAAAAAGCTCCTAAGTAAAAACATATAGATGTTGAGATTTGAAGTATCGTGTTATATGCGTGAAAGTGTCAAGGTGAATCCTGGAGCTGTCTAATTCTAGTTGGCCTTCAGCAGTATAAAATGCAGTGGAAGCACCTGAATATTAACGATCACAAAGTGAAATATCGCTGCGATAATAACAAGTAAAAAAATGAAAACAAAAAGTTTTTGTCTACGCGTCGAGGGTGTCTCCGTCATAGGGTGACCATCGTCGTACACGGAGGCGATGGCAGGCGACCGTCTCTCTATCGATTTCCCTGGCACTCGCATCGGTTTTCGTGCTCTCTAACTACGGAATCAAGAGTACTTTCTTCGTTGCTGGGCCTGTCTCTGCTGTCCTTGAGAGCACCATCGTGCGTTCACTCGTGCGTGACTGGCAAGCTTCATTGAATTCTTATTCTCGCCTTTGCTATAGAATTCCTTCACTCCAAAGCAAACACGTTCTCTTCTAAATTAGGCGATTGTTCCATGTCTTCTCCCGTCAACAACCCAGCAAATAGGACGCATACTGTTTTGAAAGTTTAGGAGAAGATCATTGCTATACGTTGTTTGAAAAGCTTCGAGCGGTCTTCGTGCGTATCTGCACACTCATCAAGGATAAAAGCAAGCAATGGGCCCAAGTGATGAATGTCATTTCCTCTGCGGAAGTTCTTGTATACGAGTATGCTTCGATAATGCTTACCGTTACACGATTCTGTGCCAATATTATGCCTGCTGGTGGCTGAATGATGCCGCAATGAACTGTTCACCTATGGAAAGCGTAGCACTCTATGCGAATTGGTTCCATGGAAGTGTATAATGCTCTTAAGTAGACTAGCTGTCAAATTTGAGTATGTTAAGGTTTCGCTCCCTTTTTCAAGCATCTTATGCATTTTTATTCTTCACCTGTGAAGATTTCAATGTAACCAATGCTGAAGAAACAGCGATAAAATGATCGTTTAGGTTACATTAACATGACAGACATTTTTATGGTGAGCGGTTTTATACATGCTTAACCTACATCATGATACGTCAATAGAATTGCAAGGTCATATCATTCACACAGCGTATGTTTATGCTTTAATAGGTTTGACCGTAATCATCATCATCATCAGCCTGATGACGCTCACTGTAGGGCAAAGATCTCTCCCATGTTCCACCAATCAACCAGGTCCTGTGCTTTCTGCAGAAAAGTTATACCTGCAAACTTAATCTCATCTGCCCACCTATATATTGACTCTCTTTGTCGTGACTTCGACGAAGTCGGTGGCACAGCTGCTCGGAAAAGGTTTTGTGATGGCGAAGTGGGTCGAATGATCTATGGCGACGGCAATCTGTTTGAAAGCTGGAATAGACCGATATGGTCGAAACTGGCTTGAAAAACAAAAGGCTCGGCAGGCATGTCGATAGGTTGCAGGAGCCCGACAGGGTGCGCATCTGGTTTTGTGCATCGTGGGCACGATTCACAAGAAGCAATGTAATGTTGCACAGAACAGTAAAGACTTGGACAGAAAAAGCTTCGACGAACACGGTCGTATGCCCTGGCAGCACCAAGGTTGCCGTCCGTTAGTACATCATGTAGTTGGTAAAGCACGGTCGACCGCAAATGAGTGGGTGCAGCATGTTTTCCAGCACATGGTTCATCCACTCATCTGCACCATGTGCTCCTGTCCCACGTGGTGCATGTTATGGCGGTACAGGATACTATCTAAGATGAAGAAAATGCGAAGTGAATTGTCCGACGAGTCAGTATTCAGGTGGTTGTTGAGGTCTTGTAAGGACGCATCCCAGCTTTGTTCGTCATCCATAAAGCTAAAAGCGGACAGCGAGGAAAGGCAGACGGAAGTGTTGTTTGTTACGTAATGTGTGGTGTCGATGGGGCCCCTAGGCAGTCGGCATGCTGATGTAAATGGTCGTGCTTGTAGACCACAGTGTACTTAAATTCCTGGAGGTGAAGGGCTGAACGAGCAAGGCACCGTGTTGTATCCTTGAGGCCTGAAAGCCAGCATAGAGCGTGGTGGTATGTAGTATCGGTGAAAGGTCGGCCATATAAATAGGGGCGGAAATTGCCAACTGCCCAGCGCCAGACACTCACGCTCAGTAATGGAGTAATTGCGTTCGGCAAAAGAAAAAAGCCGGCTGCCATACGCAAGAATTTGACCGTGACCAGATTGACACTGGGAAAACACCGTGCCAATACCGCAGTCACTAGAGTCAGGGTGGACTTCAGTTGAAGCAGACGCGTCGAAGTGGACCAGAACCAGTGGTGTGGTGAGCAGCGCGTTATGAGCCGTGAAAGAGCAGTGGCTCTATCAGAACCTAGACCCCACACAAATGGCACGTCTTTCTTAAGAATATCAGTGAGGGGGCAGGCAATATCTGCGAAGTTTCTGACGAATCGTCGGAAATATGAGCATAGGCCCAAAAAAGTTCAAACGTCTTCGGCACAAGTTGGTTTGATAAAATCGACAACAGCGCGTACTTTAGCGGGATCGGGCAGGGTGCCGATGAGTCAACAACATTCCCTAGAAAAGCAACATGGCGATGTCCAAAATGGCATTTCGAAGAATTAAGTTGCAGCCAGGCCTTACAGAAAATGGAATGGACGAAAGTCACTTGAGGTGGACACTCAAAGGTTGAGGCAAACACAATGACGTCATCCAGATAAGAAAGACCACACCATTTCAAGCTCCACAAAAACGTGTCCATCACCTACACAAACGTGGCCGGCACGTTGCACAAGCCGAATGGCATGACTCCTTATTGGTAGAGACCAGCAGACGTTACAAAGGCGGTCTTCTCATGGTAAAGGTCGTCTATGGTGATTTGTCAGTAAACAGAGCATAGGTCTAATAAAAAAATACCTTACACCTTGGAGGCAGTCAAAAGCAGCATCGATACGAGGAAGCGGGTTGACATCCTTTTTGGTGACCGTGTTTAAAGGCCGATAGTTTACGCAGAAACGCCACGTATTGTCTTTCTATTTAACTAAGCCCGCAGGCGAAGTTAAAATGATGCCTTTAAAATGATGTCATGATGTCTTTCTAAAGAATCTTGTCGACCTTCTGTAGTACAACTTCGCGCTCTGATGGTGGCACTCGGCAAATACACCTGTGAATTGAATCTCCATCACCGGTATATATGTGATGTGTGACTTGCGAGGTTTGACTCAGGAGCCTAGCGTCACAGTCAAATATGTCAGAGTTGGTCGTAAGAAGATCGCTGTGGTATTTGACTTGAGACGATGACAGGTCCGAGGCCGTCATCTTGATTAATTCATGTGGGATTGGTGCTCCACACGGGTGTGGAGCATTTTCGCCTCCATCGTAAAATGCAGCCGCCGCAGTCGAGATTTGATCCCGCGACCTGTGGGTGCAGCAGCTGAGTACCTTAGTCACTTGACTATCGTGGCGGGACAGGCAATTATCTTGGTTACGCAGCTGTGCAGTGTAGAAGATATGGCTGCGTCGGCACTATGCGAGTTCGGAGAAACGACCACCGCCAGTTCAGGGGACACCGATGAGATCTGGTGCTCTTGTGATGGTGGCAGAGTGGCGAGAACAATGCCTCGTGGTAGGACTCGAGGGATAAGTCTGAAGCTCAGAAGAGGAACGGAAGTTTTTTTTCGCTGTAACAGTTGTAACTGTGCACGGAAAGCGGAAGTTGTGGGCCAGTAAACATTGGGAGAGTGAGAGACCAACGTAATTCCGTCCGGCAAACTTGGATAGGGTTCAACACTAGTAAGGGCTTGTGGTGGCAAGCACAGGAAAGCTTGTTCTGAACCACCTCGGACCCGTAGGCGGCCGCAGTCAACTGAAGTTGTACGACACCAGCTGAACAGTCAAATAAAGCAGAGTGGTCAGACAAAAAACTGAGTCCGAGGATGATGTAATGGCAACAATGAGCGAGAACATGAAACAGGACAGACGTCTGGCGGTCGGTGAACCTCATATGTGTGGTACACATTGCGAGCGCAGCCGGAGTCGCTGCACTAGCGACCCATCGAAATATGTACTCGGATGGCGCAAGGACCTTATTTAGCCGTACACGGAGATCAAGCTCATAATAGAATTATGTACGCCGGTATTATTGAGGGCAGTAACAGACAGACCATCCGCTCCTACAGCAAGCAGGTTCTCGTCCTTAGTCAAGGTCGGCAGAGGGTTTTGATGTCGGGAGTCTGTTACCTCCGGGAGCTACATTGTTCATGCAGTTTTGCGTGTAAGGGTGCCCAATTGGGCGGGGCGATGAATAGCAACGGGGCTGAGGTGTCCTGGGGCGATGATCATGCGGGGACGGCAAACGGCTAGAACGCCTGACTGATGTCGCAGGAGCCTCATCGTATGGTCTACCGTCACAGGTGCCAAGGAGCAGAGGCCGGTTGTTGTCGTCACGTCGATAGCCAAAAACAACGTGTGAGCTGGAGGGGTGCAGGAATGACAGTAGCGAGAAATATGTTCTACACCATGGCAACAAAAAAAAAATCCACTTACCGTCCTGTGTTCTGGGCCGGGTCATGTAAGGGTTGAAATTTTTCTGGTGCATGGACGGGCGGTATGGAACAGGCACGAGGTTGCATAAACGAACATATGGGCTGCAGTCCGACTATTATAAGGTCCTCCCAGACAACCTGCTGGATCAACGAGATCATAGGTCGATCGTCAGATGGTCGCATCAGAAAAGATAGACGAGACGTCGCCTCAATTTCTCGACGCAAGACGCGGACTACGCTCTAGTCGGTGGTTGACTGAATGGCGGCTGAAGGTCCTCGCAGGATGATGTATCGGCTGTGTTGGAAAGTAGCATGGAATGCTGGGCGATGCAGCGGCTCTTCAACTCTTATAATTAGTGGCACTCTTTGATGATGTCGTCAACGGTTGAGCAGTCCTTAGACACGAGTAAGTTGAAAGCATAATCCACAATGCCTTTGAGCAAGTGGCTTATTTTGTCTTCCTATTCCGTGTTGAGGTGGACCCGCCGCAGTGGTCTAGTGGCTAAGGCACTCGGCTACTGACCCGCAAATCGTGGGATCACATCCCGGCTGCAGTGGCTTCATTTCTGGTGGAGGCGGAAATGTTGTAGGCCCGTGTGCTCAGATTTGGGTGCACGTTAAAAAACCCCAGGTGGTCCACATTTGCGGAGCCCTCCACTACGGCGTCTCTAATATTCATATAGTGATTTTGGGACGTGAAACTTCACATCTCAATCGTGTTGTGGGCGACACGACGGCAAAGAACGAAACCGCCAAGGATGTAGGAGACATACCAATCGGTTGATGTTTGTGCCTGACAAGAGAGTTCTTTAGAAGCGGTCAGCTGGCGTCCGACGCCTTTACAAAATAGGTCGTGAAGCTCCTGTTTGCAGACATCCCAAGTGGTTAAGTCAGCTTTGAAACCACGCACCTGCTCTTTTGCAGAGATAGAAGCCAACGTTGGAAGCCTCATTGCAGGGTCCCACCGACTGACCACTGCAAACCGCTCGTACTTCGGAAACCAGTGATCAACGTAAACGTGGTCGGCGCAACAGAATTTACCAGGATCGCGTGGTTGGGTTAATTTGACTGGCTGTACCGGCTTTACCGGTGTTGCGCTAGAAGCAGAAGCGGCACCATTGGTTTCTGTTTACATGGTGGGGCTGTCGAGGACATTTCTGCTGCTAAGTTCCGTTTTGTGTCATACCCAGCATGTCCACCAAAAAGTTGCAAATATATTTACAGGTTATTTACAACAAAAAATAGTCCATCAGTGAAGATGGCAGCTTCTATTAACCAGAAGACTAATTTGTCACTCGCCTTCCTCTTGTTTTCTCGCTCTGCGACACCCCACGAATAATATTCCATACTAGTGTGCTGCACGTTCACTTGCCACAAATTAATATTTTGAGAACACCATCGTTGGTTCGATACCTGTAAAAGGTACTGAGAACTCCCAAGTCTGGCACAGTTGTTGTCAAATTTTCTGTATATTCAGCATAAAACGGTGAGCGATCTCCTCTTCAGGCTCGCTGACTTGGTGCATATATGCATATACCCGTGCAAAGGCATACAGCCCTGCTTGGCAATAAAAGAAGACCGTATATGAAAAGCAATTGCGATGCTGAAAACTTATTAACTTTGATACTTTCGGGCGCGATTTAAAAGCACTTTGCAAAGAAAAAAAATAGAGGACAAAGAACTAAGACAAATATCGCGTTTAAAGTCAAAGCTATGCGCTTACTTTAGAGCTATACGAAATGGCTCAACTGAAGAAACGAGATTCAGTGAATATAGGCAGTTCAACATACAGTGTGCATTTGACCACCTCAGCTTTGCCACGCCCTGTATTTGATGCTGTTGTGGTCATTTAGTGTTAATCTTAAGTATCAGTATGCTTAGGGCGTGCGCGTGTGCATACGCAATTTAATATTTGCTTCCACCTTGAGGAAAATAAACTTGAACATTGAAGCAAATAGGGGACGTAAAAGCAACTATACTCAGCGTACTGAGTATAGTTCGGATCACTTGTCTGGTATACCTACTCAAGATGCTCATTTACTTCATGGTGCCATCGAGCTACAAGAATGTTCTGCATTCACCATCACGCGCACAACGAGTAACCTCCGTTGTTTAGATACGCATGAATACCCAAAGAATTGGATGGGACATCAAGCGCCGCGGTAGCAAAAATGGTGTACTGCATCGCGTGTATGAATTGAAGGTTCTGGGCTCGGTACCCACCGCCAACAAGTTATTTTTTGCTTGTCTTCCTGTTTATCTCATAATTACTACATTTCGAATAAAAAGGCAAACTACGTCTTGTATTTTTTCTTCAGCTTCGTTGTTTGTTCGCTTTCAATGGTTTTGACACCAAACAACGGGTTGTAAGTTGCCCTCCTTGTTTATTTGACATGTTGGAGCGACTCATGAGAATTTAATACGTGGAACCTAATGTAGTAGCCGGTATTACGTTGTTAAAGCTTACGAGCTCAAAATAAAGTATTACGAATGAAGTGTTTTGGGAATTCGATTCTCGTTCCTTATATGTGCGGCCAGTAAGTTTCAGGAATTTGACATTGTAGGGATCATTGTAGAACTATACGAGACCTCGAAGTGACGCACTCCTACTTTCCCGGCATTTGACACCCAAATTAGTCAATTGCTATATCAGATCGTCACTTGAGCTCACGCGGCACAAGCACAAAGTGTATGCTTATTCACTAGTTACTAGCACACTTTCTCGTGCATGCAATGCCTTGGGGTGTTCATAATGCTGATTGCGAAAATAAGCGATGAAAAATTACCCCCGAAGGCATCGCTGGAAGACGCGTACGCGTATATTCGATAAGACAAATGAAAAGTAAGACGGTGCTCATGTCGTTAGCCACCGAGCGGGAGGAGTGCAGAAAGAAAAATTCGTGTTTCTAACTCAACTGTTTCAGGAAGAGTAGCGGCAGGCTATGCGTAGCCTCATGCTATGCCGGGACTCTTTTCTTCTTGATGCCTTTTTCCGAAGAGGAGATTTGTGAGAGAAGCGATCTGTATTCAACCCCCCCTCCTATCCCTCTCACCGACGTCACGCAGCCAACTGTCCGGCCCCATACGGTCGTCCATTCTTCATCATTAGTGCGCAAAACGCAAAGTGCCCTCCTCGCACAGCGTGCGTTTGTGGCGGCGTGTGCGCACCAGCAGAGGCGTCGAATTTGGCCAACCCAAAGCGTTGAGCCACCTCCGCGTCGTTTTGAGGTGGCTCTTACTCGCGCCCCTCTTAGTTTAAGAAGGTGACGTATACGCGCCTTTTAAATGTGGGCTCGCAACAATTTGCAAGCGTGAACGGGAGCCAAATATATTATAGCGCGCACTCGCTACACTGGGCCCGTAGCGTCCGTGACATCTCTTTCCGAGTCCCTAGCGTGTGTTGGTTCTTCGTGGAGAAAAAGGATTTGTATAACATGAAAGCGTCACTTTGCGCTTTCACCGTTATTTTGAACCACAATAAAAGAGAAGAATTCAGGAAGAGGAGGTGAGAGAACGCACAGGGCTGGACAATTTAGTGACGCTCCCGAAGAGCTGAGGGAGCACCACCTAATTAAAATCAGAGCGGCTTTCTTTCACTCAGACGCCTGCCACTGTGCTTCAGAACAAGATGATAAATGTTACAAAGGCTCCAACAGCCCATCTGTCACCAGAGTCAAAAGCACTTCCCACATTACATCGTTCTTTTAAAATGCTCAGCCAGAACAATTGGTATGCAGTCGATGGTAATTAACTTTGCGGTTCTTTGGCATTGGAATTAGTATCTCCAGGGGCCATGAGGGTTTAAGCTTTACATACGCACTACTATGAATTAATACGCATAGTTACCGGTACTTGTTCGTAGTATGCGAAATTCATGCAGTTCCTTGACGTGACTGGTCTGCCACTTGCTGCATGTTTGTAATTACATTCCAAAAAAACTAAAACAAAAAAGTAGTGGCATGCGTGGCGATACGTATACCTGTATATGACTTCAATTTTAAAAGATTTGGCTCAAAAAATAATAATTATTATCAAGCTTATACAAAGCAAAATGAGGATGTTATTCTGAGGCCATATGTCGGCAAAAATTATTTAAGTTGCTCAGGCCCATTGATGAAATATATTATGGCCCCGCCGTAGTGGTCCAGTAGCTAAAGTAATCTGCTGCTGACCCGCAGGACGTGGAATAGAACCCCGGATGCGGCAGCTGCATTTATGATGGAGGCGGAACTGCTGTAGGCCTATGTGCTCAGACTTGGGTGTACGTTTAAGAACCCCAGGTGGCCAAAATTTTCGGAGCCGTTCGCTACGGCGTCTCTCGTAATCATATGATGGTTTTGGTACGTTATACGCCACATATCTATCAAATATATTTTGCGCTCAGGACTCACGCGGACTCAGACTGACGGCTCGATCTGAGCCCAAGTCAGTCGACTCACCAGTTCGTTATTCTAACACCGGATGTTTCGACCGTGGTTTAAATGCTCATAAACACCAAGATCCACGCAATCGGCACTCTTCGGCCTTTTGATAAGGTACTTTCGAATGTGAGTGAGTCATGAGTGGTAACAATACAGTAGTGACATTATTCTTGAAAGATATGGCCACATAATATATATTCATGAAAAGATACTCTGAAAGAAAGGGAGGGGTGTGAACAAGGTACGCCCCTACGTAATTCACGCCTCTTATCAATAAATATTGCAACAATGCATGAACGATCCTGCTTTAGAATACGTATGAGCGATTGTGAGTATAAACAACAATCCAGATGAGGGTGATAGTAATGTTGAAGACAAGCGGATAGGTGAGGCATGCTGAAAGAGGGGGGCTCAATAATATGAAGGTAAAGAAATGCTACGAAGTTTTACGGCATTTACTGTACAGTACGGCCCATCCCTTTCGTAGGCTCAAATTAGTTTTTTTCGGACCACTACAGCAGCCACCACCACAGCAGCAGCAGGAGCAGCAGGAGCAGCAGGAGCAGCCGCCGCAGCGCTGGCACATTCTTAGGATGAAATCACCTATAACGTGGCGCGGCTGCTTTGAGAACATTGTTTCGCACCATTGCTGTCACTGTTCCCAAATCAGAGGCTTTCGCAAATTCCTATATATTATAAAATTACTTCACCTGACAAGTCGCGGATAAAGTGAAGGGGCGTAATTTCGTCTCCCAACAGGTTAAGAGGTGCAACAACATGTGAAGAAGTGGCAATAATCGTGGCGCGAATAATAAGTCGCTATGTACTGTATGTATCAGCTGTGTGGTAGAGGGGGGAAGGGAATGCGGCAGAAAAAACACTTTGTCAAGCTCGTCGTGCAGAGCTTTCTGGCAGTTTTTTGCCATCATTGCATTATGCAGTGCAATTATGAAATATGGCGGTGAAACTAAGAGCCCGTTCTGTCTATGTGTTTCTTCCTGTTTTAGTGGGGTCGGGAATTTAGCACTAAATAGACTCTTGAATTTAGGCATGCTCCAACTGGCTAAACAGTGAGTAGTACTGAAGTAAAGCCAATGCAGCCACTCTTACGGCTCAAACTCAATCGGCTTTGACCTGTCTCGCCATTCTGCCAGTTCTGTGCTTCGAAATTCACCGGTGTGAGCCACTTGCTTCTGAGAAAGCCGGTTGCCGGCTGTATCTAACAGCGGGGATGCAACAATGAGCCGCAAAAAGGAAATGGCGGTGAAGCGGTCAGCTGCCATAAGAAAGCGTATTTGATAAATCACGCTTTCGGGCCCTTCACAAAGCAGTTATGGCTCATTTGCAGCTTTGAACTGCTGCCACTTCAGAATTCACCAATTGAAATGTGTAAGTTAGCTGACCTAACCTTGGTCCAAATATGAAGGAAGCCGTAGTGCGGTTCTGTCAAATAGTTAAAGTACACAAATTAATCAAATGATTTTAAATTAAAATAAATTATTTATTGTACACCAATGAATTCATTCAGAGAGGATTTGTGCGCTCCACCAGCGAAGTAAATCGATGTGGCTGTATTATTAAAGTACCTTTTTCGTCATTCGCATTAACGATTAGTATTATTGTTATTGTTATTATTCTCATTATTAATAATATTAAATCCCGTATTGCAAATGCTGAAACACTCACATACTTAGGTGTTATTTTTCACAGCAGTATGTCTTGGCAACATCACATTGGTATTATTTGTTCCAAACTGTGACGTGTTGCTTGTCTGCTTGTCAAAATGAAGAACTTTATACCTCTATTTCGGAAGAAAGTTATAGTTTACGAGTTGGCATATAAAGTGCTGAGATATGGAATTACAATTTTCACAGTTTGCTTCAAGCGCTAGAAAATACGTAGTCTGTTTACTTGAAAATGTTCTAAAAAGTAGTACTTATAGTGGAAGGTTATATTCCGATGCTGTTTTCTTTAAATAGGATTTTGTACGTCCCAGAATTCATTTACCAAAACAGTTATTCTGCGACACAACTGGTGTGCTACATGTTGGTCTTCGAAGGCTCAGAAAGAAAAGTAAAAAAAAAAGTGTTCTACTGTAACCTGGTCTTCCACCGCATATGCAGCAAGGTACGGATGTGTGTATATTCCTAATTTTTTCACTTTACTTCAAAAGATTTTTTCCTGTTTCTTCAAAAAAAGAAGTTTAGGTAATGATTCATCAGGATTTCATAATAGGTATGGTCTACTTCCATGTAATATATGCTCTTGTCCCCTTGATGTTCTCTTTGTTCTCTTTTTATTTGCAGCCTGTAAACAAGTATTGGTGTTATTCATGAATTTGTTTGATGGCAGAAAAACACACAAAAAACAAAAAAAGTATTTTGTTACCTTGTAAGCATATCGCTGTAACTGGCTCTGCCAGGACCAGTTGCACAGGCCTTCCGAGACATAGACAGGTCCGTTTCTGTGTGCTACTTTGCTGCTTAAGGACGTGTAAGTTATTACCATTATTTAATGCAAAGTATTTCTTAGCGAACTTTGGCAACTTTGAGTCTGTCTATCTATCTATCTATCTATCTATCTATCTATCTATCTATCTATCTATCTATCTATCTATCTATCTATCTATCTATCTATCTATCTATCTATCTATCTATCTATCTATCTATCCAACCACCTACAAAGTTTAGCTCTCCTGGCCGTTTCGATTGTGGTGTCGATTGCGAAATTGGTATGGAATACTTGACTGTAAGACAAGCATAGACGACTAGTCATAACATGAAAATCATGACATGTATGTTGTTATTATTATTATTATTATTATTATTATTATTTGTATGGCTAAGCACTATTTTTCGGTAACAATGTAGTTTACCTCAGCCTTGTTGGAAGATAAATTCTGCTGGCGTAGGTGACGACGTACTCAGGGGATCCAGGCTTGCGTTCAGCGAAAACTGCACGGAGACCGACACCGCTGGCGTCTGTATGGATCTCAGTTGCAGCCGTGGGATCATAGTGGTGAAATATAGGTGGTGATGTCGGGAGACAGCGAAGAGTGGTAAATGCGTGATCACACTCGGAAGACCATGACGACATGTCGTTGGCACTGCTTAAAAGTTGGGTCAAAGGGGCAATTATGGAAGCGAAGTTGCGCCCAAATCGACGAAAGTAGGAGCATAATCCTATGAAGCTGCGCAACTGTTTTAAAGTCGTCAATTTGGGGAGTTCAATGACAGTGCGTAGTTTAGCCAGATCGGGAAGAACGCCATCCTTTCATGCGACGAGACCGAGAATGGTGAGCTTCTGAGCACCGAAGTGGCATTTATTGAGATTCAGTTGGAGCTTAGCATTGAGACACGTGAGGACATGTTCCATGCGTACAAGGTGTGTTGCGAAATTGGGTGCAAAGACGACAATATCGTCGAGGTAGAAGAGGCGTGTGTTCTATTCGAAAACCCGCAGAACCGTGTCCATCATGCGCTCGAAAGTGGCCGGCGCATTGCAGAGGCCGAAGGGCATGACATTGAACTCAAATAGCCTGTCTGGTGTCACGAAAGGCTGTTTTTGGACGATCGACATCTGCTAAGGGCACCTGCCAATACCTCGAACTCAAATCTTACGACGAAAAAAACTCGGCACCTTGTAAGCAATCAAGGGCATAATCAATCCTGAACAAATGGTATACGGCTTTACGAGTCATCTTATTTAAGCGCGTGTAATCAACGCAGAAGTGAACTGAACCATCCTTCTTCTGAACAAAAACAACAGGTGAGGCCCATGGACTTTGGGAAGGTGGAATAACGTCGTGCTTGAGCATATCGTCAACCTGTTCGGCGATAACCTGACGTTACACGGCGGAAACATGGTATGATTGCTGTCGTACTGGCGCGTTGGAACCTGTGTCGATGCAGTGAAGAAAATTGGAAGTGCGGCCAAGGGTAGGTTGAGCAACGTCAAAGAATTCACGGAACTGGTGGAGCAGCTGGAGAAGCTTAGAGCGTTCAGATGGCGATAGTCCGTCGGTGATCGGTGATTTTAAAAAGCTCGGAAGGTGGTACACTGGAAGGGTTGAGGGCACTGAAGGCATTGTAGTCACCGGAAGAATCTGGCGGCATGGCAAAAATTTGTTCTTTATCAATGGCATGTAAATGTCCAAGAGGTTCACTTTGAAACAGTTCGATGGGATACGGAAGGGGATTGATGAGGTAAAGAGCACTGTTTCCTTCAGAAATGGAGAGGGTTGAATATGTCAGAAAAAGTGATCCTTGACTAAGGAAGAGGCTTGATGGTTCAAAGAATACAGCTTCGTCCCTAATGCCGTCCCAGGACACGGAGAGCAACACAGCTACTGTTGTAGGAATTTCAGTGCCTTCCTTGACGACGAGTTTGTGTACGGTGGAATGAATGCGGTTGGTTGGTTGATCGTAAAATGGGAAGAGTTCAAGTTCCGATCTTGCACAATGAATAACGGCGTAATTACGCGATAAAAAATCCCATCCAAATATAATGCCGTGTGAGCATGAGGAAAGGACAATAAACTCAACACTGTAGTGGTCCTTCACGATGATCAGTTGGGCAGTACAGACGGCTACAAGCTGAACCGGCTCCTCATTTACTGTTTGCAAGGACATCATATCAAGAGGCGTAGTCACTTTTCGGAGCTTGCGGTAAAGCTTTGCATCTATCACGGAAACGGCTGCACCAGTATCAACTAGAGCATATGCACGAGTACCTTCTACAAAAACTGCGACAATATTCGACGGCAATGTCCGAAGACTTGAACATTTTGACAGCGCAGTTCTTGCCTCCTGAACTGCGGCGGTTAGCTTCCTTTGTGTTCAGGAGCTGGCCGACGATGCATGGGTGACAGGGAGCGACGACGGGGTGAAGGTGAGGGATCAGACATTTTAGGCCGATATTCCCATGAAGACGAGCTTGACTGAGGATACGAAATTTCCAGATGAGATGGAGGATGGTCCATGAAGCTGTTCTATGTCCGGGTGTCTGTGTATCCCGGCACGAGACGACGGCAGTATCTGGTGAAATGCCCATGACCGCCGCACACAAAACAGATGGGAAGGTTTTCGCGCGTTCTCCAGGTATACGCGACGAGGGAAGCAGCCTATGCGGCGGACGGGTGAGTCGAGGCTGCGGTAGCAATGGGAGGAGCCTGGCCAGGTGGTGGACGGCTGAGTCGGGGCGGAGGTATGCGGCAGTCCCTGGAACGGCGGGGGCTGGTGTACCGGCTGCCGCTTTAGTACCTCAGTATAAGAGGCGTGGTGACGGGGGCTGCTTCAAGGGCACCGGTATAGCCTCATAAATCTGCTCCTGGACCACATGTCGGAGCGTGGGAGCCAATGGTGTTGGGTCTCGCAGTGGCTGTTGCTGCGAGAGCTCCTGGCGTGTAGCAAAAGGCAGTAGAGAAAACTGCTGAGCCACTTTTTCTCGCACGAAGTCTTTCATTAATGCGAGTAGGTTTGTCTGGTCAGTCATGACATCTAGTGCGGTTACTGGTTGCATTGTCTGGAATGGGCGTCACGCCTGAGCTCGTTGCCTCCGCAATTCATCATAGCTCTGACACAAAGTCACCACTTCAGTCACAGTGCTAGGAAACTTCGTGAGAAGCATCTGGAAAACGTCATCGTTGACGCCCTTCATAATGTGCTGTATCTTTGCACTCTCGCTCATGGAAGCAAAGCATCGATGCGACGGCAAAGATCGATTACATTTTCTATATATGATGTGAAAGTTTCACCTGGCTCCTGTGTCTGTGTGCACAGACGTTATTCGGCGCACAGATTCCGTAAGACAGGGCGACCAAAAATGGCGCATCACGCCTCCTTGAATGCGGACCAGTTCACGAACTCGGTTTCGTGGTTCGTATACCACAGCTTGGCCACGTTGGTGAGATAAAAACTGACAGTGTCCAACTTAGCAGCGTCATCCCACCCGTTGGGTCCACTGACTTTTCGTATGACGACAACCAGTCCTCTACATCCTGGTCTTCAGTGCATGCAAAAATCGGGGGGTTTCGCTGGTGAACCGGGCCGGGGCAAGTTGTGGCCGCGAGAGGTATTGTTTGTTGGGCATCGTAAATTTGCATGGTCGACGGCAGGGTGCGGGATCGGATTTTCAGGGCGTAAGTGATGTGGTTACCAAGCACCTTCACCAAATGTAAGGAGGTTTATTGGGCGATTCTAACGGGCAGGTGCAAAATTCTAGTTTGCCACATGAGTAGGAAGATGGTGGTACTCGAGCGCCGATCTCATGAGGCCTTTCTCTGCGATGATGCTTGTTGTTCCCTGGTGTTGTCATCATTCCTTCATTATATTATTATTATTATTATTATTATTATTAAAACATGTCGTTCACAATTTTTTGCAGGTGCTTTGGTGTCTTCGTGTGAAAAGCTTTCGCGGTCCTCCCGTCATGGCTTCTACAATATGAGCAGCACGTACCACACTGCTGATGCCTCGCTAGGTAGGTAAGTCATTACAGTGCAGTGTCTTTTCCTCCAGTTGATCAGGCGAATTTCTTGGCCGGTATTTTTTGTTTGGCGAAGTCTCTCAAGCGAATAATTATGGTCCTAATGCACCTTACGCGACTAATTCACCCACAAACATGCATACACACAAAAACGAACTCGCACAGACACCCAGAAACAAATGCCCACATACATATAAAAACATAAAAACAATTTTCGCCAGATTGAGCAGCGGCCTGGAACCTCCGTGCTAATACCACGAAATGGTTATCTCATCTATTCTTCACCTTTTCTTGTTGACCACCACCTAGCCTTCGTCTGATGAATTCCAATTACCACCGATACTGCTCTTATTGGTTCAGCATTTAAAAAAGGCACAACTTGATATTGATTATGTGTGAAACAACTAGTCCGAAACAGAGAACATATTCCCTGAAGTTGCCAGGACGGGGCCTGCATGCTCAACACTCGGGCATTCTCTCACTAATGGAGAACTCTTCTCTTACGGTTTAAAATATGTTGCTATATATTTCTGAGACTGTATTGGGCATTTAATTTCATGTTTGTGATATCAATGAACCTTAACTGAATGAGTGAATGAATGAATGAATCAATGCATGAAGCGGCAGTCGGTAGAATTCAAGGTATATTGCTTAAAAACTGAAAAAAAAAGGCAAATGCCACTGGGTGTATGACGCAAGCCACTTCAGCTGTCTGGGACGTTTGCCCACTCTTCTGAAGTGCCATGTCGTCCTCATCATTGCAAATATAAACGTAGGCCTAAAAGAAACTTATCGAACCAAACACAAGGGGTGCACGCAAGGTTTGTTTTTTTCGTTCACACGGACTACGACTTTGCCACGTCGTTTTAGGATGCATATTTATAGCTTTTCCGACAGCCTGTTGCTAAAAAAATTGGCGGAATTCGCTTTGTGGGAGAGGGCTTCCTATTGCTCCATGCCATTATCTGTACAGACTCTATCCACGATGTGATCACGCTGTATGAACTGGACTATTACCGTAGACTGCGCTCTTGCGTTATAAGCCCTATAGCGCAAATAAGTACATAGTGCCTCTGATTGTTCATTCTTCTTTTATATTGCTTAGTTTTTCGTATCTGTGGGTATATATTGTGTGTGACTACCTTGATGTTGGGATAACATGCGCTAAAATAACCTGATTGATTGATTGATTCATTGATATGTGGGGTTTAACGTCCCAAAACCACCATATGATTATGAGAGACGCCGTAGTGGAGGGCTCCGGAAATTTCGACCACCTGGGGTTCTTTAACGTGCACCCAAATCTGAGCACACGGGCCTCCAACATTTCCGCCTCCATCTGCGCTAAAATAACCTGCCTTCCCGTATATATATATATATATATATATATATATATATATATATATATATATATATATATATATATATATATATATATATTGTCACGTGATCACAGAACGACCACAACGTCTGTTCACAGGAGCAGCACTGGACGTCGATCCGAACCGAACGTTAGAGCACGAGCACACACCAACCGTCCTCCTCTTCTTTCACACCATGGCACATACTCGCATTGGCATGGCTAAACCTCGTTCCATGCCTGTGGCATTACCCCCCCCCCCCTTCGAAAAAAAAGTACCACCCCGATGACCAATGCCGATTAAAAGTTAAAGTAGTCGCGTACACGCACAAAGACGCGTGAAGAAGCAGTGTCAGGTGGCTCGGGGCTTCATCCGTGACACATGAACAATGTCGGGCTGCTGGGAACATCGAGATCACTGAGCTGTGTCTTCAAGCAGAATTTCGTAGTTGACATCAGTGAGGCGCCGTAGTACTCTATAGGGACCGAAGTAGCGGTGAAGTAACTTTTCCGAGTGGCCCCTTTTGCGAACGGGTATCCACAGCCAGACCAGATCACCGGGTTGGTAAATGACATGGCGATGACGGGAGTTGTACCTCTGCGAGTCGATTCGTTGTTGTTTTCGGATCCGCTTGAGTGCAAGCTGGCGGGCCGCGTCGGCGAGCCGGAGAAAGTCGTTCGCATCATTAGTAATATCGGTCGTGTCAGGCAACAGCATGGCATCAAGCATCGTATTTGCTTCTCGGCCGTGAAGCAACCGGAATGGAGTGAAACCCGTAGTCTCTTGAACCGCAGTGTTGTAAGCGAACGTTACGTATGGCAAAATTGCATCCCAGTTCTTGTGGTTCTCTCCGTCAGACCGTTGGTTTGTGGATGGTATGCGGTTGTTTTGCGATGAGCTGTTCCACCAAGTCTCGTGACGTCTTGCATCAATTGGGCTGTAAAGGCTGTTCCACGGTCAGTGATAAGAACTGTTAGCGCTCCATGGCGGAGGACGATGTTGTTGATAAAAAAATACGCAACCTCATTGGCGGTGCCTCGTTGTAGGGCTTTCGTTTCGCAGTACCTCGTTAAATAGTCAGTAACGACTACGATCCAGCGGTTGCCATCATGTGACTTCGGGAAGGGCCCAAGCAAGTCCATGCCGATTCGTTGAAACGGTTGTGACGGGGGTGCAACGGGCTGTAATAAACCAGCAGGGCGCACAGGTGGGGCTTTACGGCGCTGGCAATGATTGCATGTTTTAACGTTATGCTTGACATCCTGGGTGAGCTTTGGCCAGTAGTAGCGAGTCTGAATCCGGGCAAGGGTGCGTGCGAATCCTAGGTGGCCGGAGGAAGGCTCGTCGTGGCAGGCAGATAAAATGTCAGCACGTAGCCCTGGTGGAACGACGAGGAGGTACTCAGTCGCATAAGGTTCGAAGTTCTTTTTGTAGACGATGTCGTTGCGGAGACAAAATGACCCTGAACGTGCAAATGCCGATGGTGGACTCGAGCTGCGACCTTGAAGGTATTTGATAAGTTGTTGGATCTGCGAATAATTCCACTGTTGTTGGGCCAAGTCGGATTCACTGACTGCACAAAGAAAATGGCCATCGGTATCATCGTCCCTCGATGTCGTCGCGAGGGGTGCGCGCGAAAGGCAATCAGCATCAGCGTGCTTGCGGCCCGACTTGTAGACGACTGTAACCTCAAATTCTTGAAGGCGTAAGCTCCACCTCGCGAGGCGCCCTGAAGGGTCCTTGAGATTGGCCAGCCAACAGAGGGCATGATGGTCCGTAACTACTCTGAATGGACGGCCATACAGATACGGTCGGAACTTTGTTATCGCCCAAATAACAGCAAGACATTCCTTCTCCGTGGTCGAGTAGTTAGTTTCCGCAGATGACAAATTGCGGCTAGCATAAGCGATGGGACGTTCAGCGCCGTCTTGCCACTGGACGAGTACTGCACCAAGACCGATGTTGCTTGCGTCAGTGTGAAGTTCGGTGGTGGCATCTTCATCAAAGTGCCCTAGTAAGGGTTCACTCTGAAGGCACTGCTGAAGCTGGGAAAAAGCGGCTCTCTGCTCTGGACCCCACACAAAAGGAGTATCCTCATTCGTTAAACGGGTAAGGGGTTCAGCGATGTTGGCAAAGCTCTGGACAAAGCGCCTGTAGTAGGCGCAGAGACCCAAAAACCGGCGCAAATCCCGTTTGTTCGAAGGTGGAGGAAATGCAGCAACAGCCATGGTCTTTTCTGGGTCTGGTCTAATGCCATCGTGACTGATAAGGTGGCCGAGGAACTTCAGTTCTTCGTAGCCGAAATGACACTTCTCCGGTTTTAGAGATAGGCCTGCGGATCGAATAGCGACGAAGATGGACTGAAGTCGTTGTAAATGTTGCTCAAATGTTTTGGAAAAAACAACGACGTCGTCTAAATACACGAGGCAGGATTCCCACTTCAGACCGGACAGGACGGTGTCCATCATCCTTTGGAACGTTGCCGGTGCAGAGCACAATCCAAATGGTAACGCTTTGAATTCGTAGAGGCCATCGGGAGTTATGAATGCTGTTTTTTCCCTGTCACGTTCATCGACCTCGATCTGCCAGTAGCCGCTGCGTAAATCCATTGAGGAAAAATAGCGGGCATGTCGAAGTCGATCCAGTGAATCATCTATGCGTGGGAGAGGGTAGACGTCTCTCTTCGTCACTTTGTTGAGCTTCCGGTAATCGACGCAAAATCGAAGAGTGCCGTCTTTCTTTTTAACAAGTACGACGGGTGACGCCCATGGACTGTTCGAGGGTTGGATGACGTCGTCGTCGAGCATCTGTTTCACTTGAAAACGTATTGCCTCTTGTTCTTTTTGCGACACGCGGTAGGCGTGCTGTCGTACAGGCCGTTCGGTAGGGTCCGTTATAATGCGGTGCTTCACGGTTGGGGTCTGCTTGATTTTGGAGGTGGACGCAAAGCAATCACTATACGTACGTAAAATCATGCGTATCTGCTGTTGCTGCGCACAGGATAGCTGGCAATTCACGTCAACCATACTGGCTATATCAGTGTTACCTTCGACAGCAGTGGCAATCGGAGCGATAGTGGAACATTCTGCGTCATCGATGGCTTCAAAGTTCGCGATTGCTGTTCGCTTTGCTAAGTGTTGGTACTGGCCGCCGAAATTCGTGATCAGAAGCTGAGTCCTCCGATGTTTCAGTTTGACGATAGCACGCGCGACACAAATCTGCCAAGCCAAGAGCACCGAGAGGTTAGTTTCCGCGATGCCACTACTCTTGTTGTCACAGTCGCTCTCCACCGTTACCAACGTACTGGCTCGCGGCGGCAGTGCGATGGTGTCGTCAGCAATTCGAAGTGTTGTGGTCGGCGCAACTGCATCCTTTCGTAGGGCTGTATGGTCGTTAGATAACGTTATGAGCAGGTCGCGAAGGTTAATAATGGCTCCATGCTCGCGGAGAAAATCTATTTCGAGAATCAGGTTTTGGGAGCATTCGCGCAATACAACGAACGAAACAATGTACGTCGACTCACGAATTCGGAGGCGGGCAGTGCACATTCCTAGCGGTGTCAATAGGTGACCTCCCGCAGTCCGGAGGTTGGTTCCATGTCCCCAAGGTGTCGTTACCTTTCTTAGCTGTGCAGCGAGGTCAGCGCTTATAACAGAATATTCGGCACCCGTATCTACCAGAGCGGTCAGCGGGTGGTTGTCGAGAAGAACAGAGATATGAGCAGAGACCTGTTTGTCGTCGATGGCACACGTCGGTGAAAGAATGTCGTCGGATGTCGGCAGGCAAATCGGGGGAAGGTCTTGTAACGGTCGATCAACAGCGGCCTCACCCCCAGAGGTCGCTGTTCTTAGTTTCCCCGGCGCGGGCTTGTGGATCTAGGTGATCTTCCTGCAAGGACGTCCGCAAAGGTTGATTGTTGGCCAGGTGACGTGGAACGCCGTGGAGATGGTGAGCGGGATTGGCGACGCGGAAGGTTTGAGGATCGTTGGCTTGCCAAGTATTCGGCGATAGCACGGGGCCGCTCACCATCTCTGGGTCGACGAGCATCCGGACGAAAGCCGGGAAGACCCATGTGCCTGTAGGCGCACTCACGGTAGATGTGACCTGGTTCACCACAGTGATAACATAGAGGCCGGTTGTCGGGAGCACGCCATACACTGGATTTCCGTGTAAGGGGTGGGTTGCCGTACTGCGGTGGTCCCGAGTAGAACGACGGTGCCGTCTGCAGGGTGGACGGACGGGACGGATAGCCAACAGCCGGTGCAGGAGTACGCAGTGCTTCCGCGTACGTTAATAGCGGAGCTTCGGCTGGACGCGGGGCCGTCATGGGTTGGACTTCGGCTGCACGCAGAGTCGTCATGGGGTGCACCAGCTGCCGGACCTCTTCGCGAACGACATCCGTTAAAGCAGCAACATGGGGCGGAGAAGACACCACGTGCAGCTTTTGCAGCTCCTCGCGCACAATACTGCGCACGAGCTCCGTCAGGTCTTTTACAGTCGTGACGTCAGGTGTTTGTAGGGCCGACGACACTGACGAAAGACTGCCAGGACGTTCATACTGGTAAGAACGCTGCCTTAGCATTCTCTCCATTGTCGTGGCTTCGCGAAGGAAATCCTCTACAGTGCCGGGAGGGTTCCGCACTAGTCCCGCGAACAGCTGCTCCTTCACTCCCCGCATTAGGAGGCGCACCTTCTTTTCTTCCGTCATTGAAGAGTCGGCTCGCCTGAACAGCCGCGTCATGTCCTCAACGAACATGGCAACACTCTCGTTCGGACGCTGGTTTCGGGAATTGAGGAGCCGTTCCGCTTGCTCCTTTCGGTCAGAGCTTCGGAAAGTATTTCGCAACTGGTTGCAAAACTCTGGCCAGGTTGTCATAGTGGCTTCATGGTTTTCGAACCAAGTGCGCGCAGAGTCCTCGAGATAAAAGTAGACGTACTGAAGCTTTCGCTGCTCGTTCCACTCGTTGACGCTGCCGCAACGGTTGTAGTCGTCAAGCCAGTCGTCGACGTCCTCATAAGGGTCACCGTGGAACGGCTTCGGAGTACGCGGGACGTTGAAGAACCATGGAGGAGGTAGCGTTGATGTTTCTTGGGTTTGCGTTCCCGCACTAGCCATAGTACTGCCGAGTTGAGGAAATGGTCCGAATTCAGGAAGTAGGCGTAGTTGTAGCCTGCTACGCCGTAGGTCAGCTGGTTCTTCCAAGTCGCGGCTAGTGTCGGGACCTTGCTGCTGATTCCAGTGCATACAACACTACCCAGCACCTCCACCAGAAAATGTCACGTGATCACAGAACGACCACAACGTCTGTTCACAGGAGCAGCACTGGACGTCGAGCCGAACCGAACGTTAGAGCACGAGCACACACCAACCGTCCTCTTCTTCTTTCACACCATGGCACATACTCGCATTGGCATGGCTAAACCTCGTTCCATGCCTGTGGCAATATATATATATATATATATATATATATATATATATATATATATATATATATATATATATATATATATCTTCAAAGACGCAGGAAGACTTCACCAGGCAGGGTCAGCAGAAGCGCTTTATTAGCGATGTCTGCCTCGTGCCTCGGCTCAGAACAGCTTCGAGCGCAACCAATGACGATAATGATAGTAATATACAAGTGTGAATGATGTAGTACAATAAATGTACTTACCATATATATAAAAAGTTTCGTTGAAAAGAGCTGCAGGACACCAGACGCCAAAATACAGCGGTCTAGCATAAATTCACTGGAACAGAGAAAGTACCGCAACCATCCAGCCCACCGCCATAGATGGTCCGACGCGGCTGACGCTCCGGCGGTGCGCTGTGAATTTCGTCCTGAGTAATGCATATTTACGCGTTGCAAGCACTTTTGCAGCCTCAAAAAACCATATATATGTTGTTTAACTGATTACAAAAGGAATAGCACGAGTGTTCACTTGAATACACGTGCGCAAATGCGTACTAACGAGATGAAGAAATGCGAACAGCGTGGTATTTGAGTACTCGGCTTTCGGCATTTATTAAACGCAGAACATTTCCTAGGGAAATTATTCAACCTTGAATCTATCTATCTATCTATCTATCTATCTATCTATCTATCTATCTATCTATCTATCTATCTATCTATCTTTTTTTCTCTCCTGGCAGTTTCCTTATACGGTTGAATACCACATCTGGGGTGCTATGCAGGAATGACCGACTTTCACCCGAGTTTCACGAAACTCGGGATCTTCACGAGCTTTGGCAACACCCCCTTATGAATGGGTAAACAACATGAACAAGTGAAATCCACCCCTCAGCGCGCTGCGTTTCATTGGTTATGATAGAACCAGTGATTGCGTCAAAGATGGACGACTGAGTTGGGCGGTCTTTTAAAAGCAGCCGCATCTTCTTTCATTTGTTTGTCGTTCCGCTGAGTGCAGAAGTGCAGCCATGCTATGAAATTGTCAGAAACTTTTCGTGATGATATTTTCTAGAGGCACGGGGCGTTTGAATTTATTTTGAAGCTTTTAATGCCTGCACGAAGTTTTTTCTTGAATGATCAGTATGGTGGCCTCTGAGATTAGTATCAGCCGAGCGTCTTACAAAATTGCAATAAGAGCTAAACCCGATGGCACCTGTCATGGTCATCCTGTACACTCCCACGCGCTGCTAGGACGTGCGCGTCTTCTTTGTTGTCATCGTCCGCTAGCTTCTGAGCACGTGCGGGCGGCTAAATAGCTATTTGGCTGGAGAGTATACTTGGCTAGTAAGGCAAGGACATGCTATACCCAAGCTAATTACGTCAAGCCACGGTAAGGCCAACGCAGGGGCGTAACCAGGGGTTGGCATACCGGGCCCGTGCCTCCTCCACCCAATTTTTTTGCCATGGCATAGAGAGCGAAAAATAACCATTTCAAGGTGGTGGCCGTCCCGAAATCAAGAAAAATCACATTATATCCACGGGGTGAATGATGATGAGTGAGACGAAGCTTCGGAGGATTTTATCGGTAAACCGTGAATCGTCCATCCGTCCATCCATCTGTCCATCCATCCGTCCATCTGTCCGTCGATCTGTCTGTCTGTCTGTCTGTCTGTCTGTCTGTCTGTCTGTCTGTCTGTCTGTCTGTCTGTCTGTCCGTCCGTCCGTCCGTCCGTCCGCACCCGCTGAGTGAATCATCGTACTAAGTGTTTGCGTTTGAGCTAGAAGTGACAGACCCACGGCTTTAGGAGCTTCGCCCCTAAAAAATTTCTATCTACGCGTCTTGGCTGAGGTAATTACGCCACATGTTAAGAATACCATGCTAATGACGCCATGTCAAGATATGACTGGGCTAAATAAAGCATTTTAGTTGATGAGCTAACTAAAATTTGCGAATAACGCGACCTTATTCATGTGCACGCTAAGTAAAACCATGCTAACCATGCCCTTACTAATATGACAATTATAATTGTGTTAATGAGGAGTACGTTTGACAGCCCCATACACATTGATCATGGTCTTGCTAATTGCTCCCGAGATAATTGCCCTTTATTTGAAACCTTAATAATGAAAACAATACAGCTCAGTGCATTGTACGTTAAGCCTTAGTCAGTTATTACAATCAAAATCATGAGAGAGCTCATGCGGTCTTCACTTTGAAGCCGACCAAGCACATAAGTAAACGACCAACCTAAGAAGCTAGGTTATACCAAGGTTCTCTATGGCTCTAGCCTCGCACAAATATTGCAAGCTCACCAAAAAATAAATTATATGCAAAGAAGCTGCCGCTTAGCGTCCACCGCATCAATTGTTTGAAAGTTACACAAGCACTATGACAGTCACGAGTTGAACTGGGGCCTTTTAAGAATTAATAAGTTTGCATCTTAGTGAACGCGTCAATCATTTTGATTGACAGACACCCGCGGCCAGAAACAGGTGCGCCCACCAGATTTGCTGTTGCCGAGGGGCAGTACTCGCCTGATAAAGATGATCAATCTATCATCTTTATCGCGCAGACTATGCACACACACACACACGCAAAAGTAAAAGTGATATCATCACGCAGCTACGATGTTTCGCGTTCAATTTCACAGCGCTCACGACGTATTCAATCACAGCCGCGTTGCAGCCGTGATGCGAACGCCCCCTGGTGACCACCTTTCTTTATATTTATCTGCTATATTTGATAGAAGCAAAATTAACAGCACGAGAGTGCTGCGTGCGCACCCTTGCTGCATTCGAGAGTGGAAATTTTTATGCTGCAGGTGGAACGAAAGACAACAAATGCTCACGAACACGCCTTTGGGAAGCGCGTGTTGAGTTGGCAAAAAGATAGCGTGAAAATCACGCTGACGCGGCCACACTATTAAAATGCTGACTAAGTGGCACCGCTGACGTGATCGCGTGTTTCTTTGATAACCACGGGAAATGTCCCATATGCGTTTTCAACACCATGCGCGTTTTTGCAGCAACTTTACAGCGAAAGCTGTTATGAGATCACAACTTGGGTCTCGCGCAGCGCGGTATTTGTCCGCCGCCACCGCCGCCGGTGTCCGTAACCACATCACGAAAAATCAGCAAAAGAAAAAAAAAACTAATACCAATGTCTCAGTGGGGCTCCAACTCGGGTCCGCTAAGCGCCAGCTCAGTATTCTGTCACTGAGTCACGTCAGCTCTTGGGACTCGTTGGCAAACTTGCCTTAGGCGGGCATGATGTCGGGAAAGCAATCGCATTATTACGAATTATAAAGTGTTTTAAAAAAGCGAAAGAACAAGCAGTCGTAGCACAATGCGAATAATAGCGTAACAAGTGAGTCGTCCAATGCATTGTGAGAATCGTTGTAATGCAACAATTCCTACAATGCATGGTTTTGGGACGTTAAACCCATCAATCATTCTTACAAGGCGTGTCAGATTTCTTTAAAGCGCGTGTAGCCTATCTGTTGATAAAAACAATGGCCCCGTATTATCATGTTTCTCTGCAAATGTCGTCGAAATACGACAGTCTTGTGTCCGAAGAGAGTGAACAAAACGTCTATTTGACGTTCTGCGCCAGAACATTGTTGAATGGTATACACCTTTTCACAGGAGGAAAAAAAAAACATCGCCATGATGCGCTGCGCGCGGGAGTACAAAGGCTAAAGGTGCAGCCTTGTTAGTGCATTTTTGAAGGGTCACGCCTATTTGCGCAGCCCAAAGAGGTTATGGCGGCGCCCAGGGAGGCGTTTTTGAAAAGGCCGATACTGGAGACGCTGCGTTAGAGCGCCTCAATGCGTGCAGCGCAGGCGAACGAGCGCATTGAGGCACGTGAGGCATGAGCGCTACCTGGAAGTTATCTTGGAAAACGAAAGGATGGCCTCTGATGTAGATAGAGTGGCCTAGAATAGGGTGAATGCCCTAAGCGCCACGTGAATATACATGAGAGGAGTGAGAGCCTTTCGCGGTAAACTCCCGCGCCACAGCGGTGCCGTGCCGTACCCGTGGGCTTTTTGCGCGGTGAAAGGCACGTCAAAGTGGCAGGCCTATGCTACATGCGCGATATTTTAGCCGCTATTAGCTAGCGTTGTGGTAATATGGACAACATTAATTATTGCGTCATTCCAACGCTATACTCTAGCGCCGACCCACGACACAGATAACACGTTTTGTAGCTCTGGGCGGGGATCGTATATTTTATTTTAGCTGTTTTGTCAAGGCAATCATCCACACTTACATGCCCGCTTGAAGAACGCATTCTGCGCGCCCCCATCGTGAGTGAAGGTACCTAATTCAATTCCATGTGGAATGACGAATGTAAACGCGCTGCAGAAGAGAATAACCTGCAGATCGCAAAGATAATCAGCAGAACGTATGATGTGGTACGATGTGGGTTCGGTAGCCATCTGGCCCGTTCTGACCGCGTTTCCAACTGTCTCGTCTGTGCACATGCCACAGCCGGGATTCGATTCCGCGACTTGCGGGTCAGTAACCGAGTACCTTAGCCTCTAGACCTAGACCTTTCGTGAAAATGACTTCTATTGGGCTCATCAGAAAAAAAGTGTACAAAACTACCAGGTGCCCTGTTGACGCACTCTCAATTACCGCGGGCACAATTGTATTTCGTGTAGCTTCGCTTAAACATCTTTTTGTTAAATCTCTGAGCCGGGCCAACACTAACACCAAGAAAGAGAGAGAGAGAGATAAATAAAAGAAAGGGACAGCGAGGTTAACCGAGAAGAACTAGTTTGCTACCTTGTACAGGGGTGGGGAAATAAAGGTGGGAAAGAGGATAAAGATAGATAGATATAAAATAAAATAGGAAAAAATGCACAAGCACTTACATGATGGGATTTTCGGTCGCAGTCGTTTGGAGGGGCCAATTCAACGCAAACAGCAAGGAGCGCCTTCACAGCCTTCTTCTGCGACATAGAGTATTGTCGGTAGTGCAGGATTCTTTCTGCTAAATGAGTCTGGTTCTCCAGTTCGTTTAGTGCATTGCAGAGTGACTGTCTCTGCGAGCAGTATTGTATGCATTCACACAGAATATTCCAGGTCGTTTTGTCACTGCCGCAATGGTCACATGCAGCAGTGTCGGCCCTTTCTATGCGGAACGCGTACGCATTGGTAAATGTGACACTCAACCATAACCTGCACAGTAAAGTATAGCGCCTTGTCGGCGAAGTTCTGGAGGAATTAGGAGACTGATAGTTGTGTGTAAGGTACGAAATTGTGAGTGAGTGGAGTGTGACTCATTTCATTGTGACCTATTGTGCTTGCGAGAAAGCATGTGGAGTTTCCGTGCAGTGTTACTTCTGGAGAGCTGAATTGATAATTGATAGCTTTCAGTTGGACAGAACGGGCAGCTCGTTTGCTCCGTTCATTGTCAATTATTCCACAATGACTTAGAAGCCATTGAAAGTATATTTCATGTCCTTTCTCAATGAAATGGTGAGTCTTTTTTGCAATCTCAAATACTAGTTGTTCGTACGGGCCACGGCGTAAAGGTGATAGGAGGGATTGCAGTGCCACCTTTGAGTCACTGAAAATTGTCCATTTTTGTGGCTGTTGATCGCTGATGAATTGCAGTGCGGAACGAAGAGCTGTGAGCTCCACTCCCGTTGATGTCATAAGGGCAGAGATCTTCAATTTGCTTGTGTCTTTTATTGGTATAACAAATGCTGCCTTTGAACTCTTCTATAAACAGCGCCGTTGGTGTATACGTGTTTACAGCCTTGATACGTCTTGTATAACAAGAGCAGAGCAAGCTGCCTAAGAGCAGGTGACGACATATCTGCATTTTTCTGGATACCAAGTATAGTTAGCCTGATAATAGCCTGAGTCAGGCACCAAGGAGGAGTCGAAGGCCAGGCGGTGGGTATGAAGCATGTTGGCAAAGAGTCACAATACGTGGTTACCGTTTGGCGGAAGGACGAACATGGTCTGTCTGCTGGCAAAGAGGCTAAGTGGTGGCAGGGTGTCCGAGCAATGTGCCTTATACGTGTCCTGAGTGTCTCAACGTCAATATGTGTCGTGATGAGGTGATCACTGGCGATTGCTATAGAAGCCATTATCATTATCGAAGCACTACGAGGCCATCCGAGGCAAATCCGAAGTGCCTGGGACTGAACACTAACGTTCGTAGGCTTGTTTTGCGTGTATTGGTCAATGCCGGTAAGCTGTACCGCAGTAAATCGAGAAACAGTACCCTGTTTAGCGGTAGCAGTGCACTGAGTGACATTGCCCAAGTCTTCCCTCCAAAGAACCTCAGTAGATTACGGATGTCTATTAACCGTTTTATATGCGAAGCATTTCTTAGCGAACTTCAGCGACTCTGGGCGTATCTATCTATCTATCTATCTATCTATCTATCTATCTATCTATCTATCTATCTATCTATCTATCTATCTATCTATCTATCTATCTATCTATCTATCTATCTAGCCGCTTATGTTCGGGTGCTCTCGTGGTCACCCCCTTACTTGGCGTGAACCAAAAGGAAGGTAAGATGGTTTGACGAATATGACATGCTCACGAAGACATGAATAATGTCGCGTTCCCGTCGCGTACGTTGTCAAACACTTCCCGCCAGACAGTGGCACATACCCACGGGTGGGTAGGTGCCACAGGTGACTGACACTTAGTTTCTACCCAGGAATGATGAAAACACACATGGGCATTTTTAACGCGCAAGCGTTAAGAAATACCCGACATCGGTAGCGTCGACCAGACGAATGCAACGAATAAATGTCAGGGTCCCAGCTGGAATCGAACCCTATACCATTCTGCGTGGCAATGAAACATTTTACCACAGAGCTACGCCAGGTCTCGGAACTACTTTTCAGATGGATTCTAACCTTCGTGAAACGTCAAAAGTGGTTGCAGTGCTGCCTACGCAATTTTATAAACATTACATATGTACTCT
This sequence comes from Rhipicephalus annulatus, assembly GCA_013436015.1. NCBI lineage: Eukaryota > Metazoa > Arthropoda > Arachnida > Ixodida > Ixodidae > Rhipicephalus > Rhipicephalus annulatus. The sequence goes on from WOVY01000581.1 coordinate 263,156, forward strand.
TTTGATACAGCCGTCACGTCGGGTTAACGTCAATTGTGGTTAGTCGCAATGCACTGAAGCTAATTTATGTAGCAGTGTCCAGGGTCAGCCTCCTCGGGAGCATCAGCGCTTCATATCAGCTTCTAGTGCAGCTAATACGCATGTTCCAATTGGCATCGTTGCGCAAGTGCAAACAACTGGTTATATAAACATCTGCAACTCTTCAGCATATATGCGTGCAGACCATGTGCGTGCAACATGTGTACATATAGTTAACGTCATTTCATGGCGTGCACTCAGTAAAAAAAAAAACCGCAACATGGTCACTTTCTCTGAGCATGCTTCGCATACCGTCGATTCCCAAGTACGTTGGGTCTGCCGATTTTTTTTTTTTTCATGTAGGAGACGTGATCACTTCATTATGGATTCCTGTCAATTATGACGACCAAAAAATTGTGCGATCGAACGTATGGTACAGTTTGACCACTGATGTTTATGGTTTACTTATCCATAGGCTTGCGAGTAAAAGCTACGAGGGCGCATTTCTCGAAATAAATTTCCAAGCCTCGATTTCAGAGGTAACGTAATGTTTCAGTGGCAGCTTTATGAATTCTCGCTCGAAACTGCAGGCGTGTTACAGCCGATGCCCAAACGCAGATATCATCTGCGTACATCGATAGCCTGACCGTGCTTCGCAGATGCTCGGTGAGAGCAATTAGCGTAACCTTGAACAGCACAGGGTTGAGTACGCCACCTTGAGGGACGCCATGGTGGCTGTAATGTGAAGAGGTTGGACCGTCTTCAGTGCTTACAAAGAATGATCGAAGCGACAAATAACTACGTATTCAGCGATAAATCCGTCCACCTACTCCAACATCTTCGAGAGCGGTGATGACTGCTTCATTCGTAACGTTGTCATACGCCCCTTTGACGTCCAGGAACAAAGATGCGCAAAGACGCTTTGGCCTTTTTCATGTTGGATGAAAGTCACCTGGTCGACTACGTTGTGGATCGATGATCGACCACGCCGAAATCCTGCCATGACATCTGGGTAGATCTTGTTGCACTCCAACTATTCCAGGCGTCCCAAGATCATCCTCTCCATAACTTTGCCTACACAACTGGCCAATACGACCAAGCAAGCTCAAAATATCTTGAGGTAAAAATGAGTTGTTTGAAGTTGTTTTATATATGATGAAGACTTGAATCAATGCATGCATTTCACGGAAACGTTCAGCGATCTCTGTAGATAAAAACAAATCCGACGCATTTGCTCGACTGGTCCAATATTACATTTTCACATCTTACTACTTGCAAGATTTTTGTTCAGGCAGCTATTCCACTTGTAGAGTAAGAAAGGGGCTTAGTAACTTCCGTGGTATCTGGATAGTGGTAAAGCGATAATAAGGCTTTTATTCACAAACTTGTGAAGTAATGTAACTTCACCTGGCATTTCTTTCCTTTGAAATGTCGGAGCTTAGCTCAAGCTTTGCGCTTGGTGAGCCTTGCAGGCTACCTCAAAAGCGAAAATAAGACAACAGTACTGCGTTTGTACGGCTGTTCTTACGCTTTCTTTTGTTCCACTTACGTCTTCTCGATCTGCTCTTCATATTAATTATTGCTAGTCGAGGCTAACAGATTATCGAGTAAAGTAGCTTGCACATGGCTCAAGTAAACCAGTGATAACCATGAGCACTGGTGCTCGTATATAGTGCTGAGTAAAGCGATCACTGCGCGTAGGTATTTCAGCTGACTGTGCATGGAGTTTGTTCTTTTTAATACTCCTGACTCTTGCATGCGCAACGTGAATGCTCGATTAGCTGTGCGAACAAGTTTCCTTTCGTTCTTTTCTTATGCCTGTTCAGTTTGCGCGTTTTTCCGCACGCACCAACGATCTCAAGCTCTATCACTAGGCTCTGTCAACGCTGATGCCGCTTGATACTTGAGTTTTTGCAATCTGTTGTTGCTCCAGACACTAACACAACGCCTAAAGGTTGGTAAGCTCCATCCCACACCGCAATAATAAAGCTATGTAGACTACAAGTGCCGTTTGTGGAAACCCTGCGCAAAAAAACTACAGCCTGTAGCGGACGCCGCTGGCTTTCCGCGTGCTCTCGAGCGCGGAAAGTTCAAACACCTTAGAGTTTCTCTGCATTTCGAGTAACTTTACCGGGTTCGGCCCAGCAGCGGTGCGGCGGCGCAGTTCACCGCAAAAGACCCACGTGGGAGCCGGTGTTTTGGACACTCCCCTATTCTAGGTCACTCTAATGTAGCAAGCACATGGTGTACGCGCTCATCTCAGAGGCGATAAGGTGGAGAACGCAACGCCATGGGGAGGTGACACCTCTATATTGTCTTAGCAAAGTGTTGGAAGCACTTGTCTTTTTGTGCATAGCGTTGCACTGTCAGCGCAGCGTGATAAACACTATGGTCCTTAGAATTATTGATGAATGCCTTCTCTAGTATGAAAAGACACAACACAGAATATTTATGTGCTCTTATTGTGCCCTACATGTGCCCAATGTTTGCTTTTTAATTGACAATCGCCCAAGTATGACTGCTGAATAACAAATAGGGTGGTGGGCACTGCGGATCGGCAGGAGTTTGGCAATTTCGGGTATCATTTTGGTAGACAGACAGACAGACAGACAGACAGACAAAGACAGACAAAGACAGAAAGACAAAGACAGACAGACAAAGACAGACAGACAAAGATTGATTAATCGATTTGTGGGGTTTAACGTCCCAAAACCACCATTTGATTATGAGAGACGCCGTAGTGGAGGGCTCCGGAAATTTTGACCACCTGGGGTTCTTTAACGTGCACCCAAATCTGAGTACACGGGCCTACAACATTTCCGCCTCCATCGGAAATGCAGCCGCCGCAGCCGGGAATCGAACCCGCGACCTGCGGGTCAGCAGCCGAGTACCTTAGCCACTAGACCACCGCGGCGGGGCAACAGACAAAGACAGACAGACAAAGACAGACAAACAAAGAAAGACAGACAAAGACAGACAGACAAAGACAGACAGACAGACAGACAAACAAGACAGAAAGACAGACAAAGACAGACAGACAAAGGCAGATAAAGACCGACAGACAGACACAGACAGACAGACAGGCAGGCAGACACATACAGACAAAGACAGACAAAGACAGACAGACAAAGACAGACAGACAAAGACAGACAAAGACAGACAGACAGACAGAAACAGACAGACAGACAGACAGACACAGACCAAATTTCGTTTTTAGTAATGAACTCGCGCGTGATTCTTCGTCCCGTTAAGGTGACCTGATAGTGACCGCAGGCACCATGCTACCCATTTTGCTTATGATGGTGTCGGTACATTGATGCTTACAAAACATGCAAATGTAACAATAATTTCAGGAGTTTTACGTCACAAAACCATGATGTTATTATGAGAGGCGCCATAGGGGTGATATCTGGAAAGTTGAACCATCTGGTGCTTTTTTATTTCAATAAAAAAAAAATCAAGGGGTGGTCACCATTGTTTGGTCACGCCTTTAATGTGCACTCACATGGCACCGTACACGGGATTCCGGTATTTCGCCTCCACAGAAAGTCGACAGCCGCGTGTCCGGGATCAAGCTCACAATCTTCGAGTCAGCAGCCGAACACCAGAAATAAGTCAGCATATGCATCCATACGACAGATCCACCATGACATAACTAAGATTTATGTCACACAAATTTTGCCACAGCTGCACGCATGCTGATTATTTTGGAGCCGCATTTCGGTTTTTCTGGAATTTTTATGAAAGTAAAGTGATCCTGAAGAAAAACTATAGCATAAAGCTTTGTCCGATTTTATCAACGGCTAGACACGTATAAACGATAAATTAGCGTGGGTAAGCTCTAGGTAATGTGTGCTTGCACGCGTTAACTTATACCAAGCACAAAAAATTTTAACTGCACTACCCTTAAAGGGCCCAACTGTACAGTCACGTCAAGCAATACGAATCTTGGTATACAACAAGCTTGCGAGCTGACTGCGAGTGTATTATGACCTTGGCAGGCATATCATGCCAGGTATATCATGATTTTCATGTTACCATTGACCCTATCATTTATGTTCGTCATACAGATGCGTCAATCAGTATTACTTTCATTGTTTGTGAAGCAAGTGAAACGACCACATGTAGGCACGCGTATACAAAAAGAACAGCATGCACGTGAAACACCAAAAATCAAAAGCGAACATAATGAAAAGGTATAGCAGTCGATACATAGCACCCAGCTTTCATGACGGACTCAACGCTACATATGAGCCCTAAGGCGTCAATATAGCGGCAACCTAATTGAAGACAGCAATGTTATTGTTCATTAACCTCCACGGCAACCTGCGCAAAACACGCTGCTCTAGATCCGGGCGAAGTGAATCATTTTTCGAACCAACATTTGCCGATTCTCACTCAGGTGCTTACCTCACAAAGGCGGGTATGGGCTGTGGGAATGAACTTTTCCCGCCATGTTCTGAACAGCCCGTCGCTTGCCGTCATTTTTTTTCCCTATGGGAATAGCAAAAAGGCTTTGCTCGTTTGGTTGCTGCATCCAAAAGCGCAGCACCCGGGTATTTTTTGATGACTCAACAAGTGTGCGATTAAGTGTGCAAATGACTCTTGATGTCTAAAAGTTCCTGAATGCTTTTCTGAGGCTATAAAAAGAATCGCCCGTCAACGCGCCGAACTCGGGTGGCCGGGAGAGACTGGCAAAGCGAGCGAGTTGGACCATTTCTGTGGCGAAGCCCAGCGACTGCACGCGGCGGCGAAGAGAAAAGGGTGGCGGTACTTTCCCCGTTCCAGACACTTCAGTGTAGCGTTGTTGTTGCGGCCGGAAATATTATTATTGTACACTGAGCTGGATAAATTTCAAGCCAGCCGTGTAAGTGTAATTTCAACTGTAGTAACGTCACCAGCTTCCCTTTTCCTCGGGCTTTAAACTGCCCATGCGTAGACTTGCAAATTACTGCTGTTCACTCGTCCAACGCAAGTGACCCTATCATTCTTGTGCTTTTTTTTTTGCAAACTCTCAGTTATTAAAACGACCCCTATTTATTTTTTTGGTTCTCCTTTTTGCCGTACATTGACAACACCACAGTGTACGGGATTCGCTTGTCTTGCAAATTTCTGAGACTTGAAAAATATTGCTGCTCGCACTTCTGAGACTTTCTTCAAAATTATTTTGAAAGATTGATTCAGTTGTATGTGAGCGTGATTGGAATTCGTCCCGCACAGCATCCACGGCATTTTACACTCCAACGTAGACCCGTCATTCCTAGGCTAAGTATAACTGGGCGCAGGCAATCGAAATTTCTCGTGCAACTTCTATTGGTGACTTTTGGCTTCGGTTACTAGTGGCAGGAGGTTGTTTTTTTAATCATCAATGTCTATATGCTGTCATGCATTGCTTTGGCAACAGTGCGGATATGCCTTGTGTTGAAATGGCAGCGACACAAGGCCCATCGACTGGGACGATATTAAATTTATTGTTTGCTTCCCACTTTTCCTTTCTTCTCGACAATTCTTTCCTCGGCTTGCGTGGTGCAATTTTGATGCGGAGTTTGAACGTAGTTCTTTTTTTTTTGTTGCCAAAGTGGGCACTGAACCTCCAGCTATGGTCTTCGTGAAAGCTTGCCGTATTCGTAATAGCCCGTCTAAAGCAGTTTGGGTCTCGGATTCCTACATGTGTTTCTATTTTTTTACCGAACCTTTCGAAAATTGACTAAATGCTTTGGAAGAGTTCGGTAACACAAAGCTCTGGCGTAGAACACGTCTGGCTGTCGAAAAGCTACTGCGTTTCTGTGTAAAAGTGCACGACCTCTTCAGCAGCTATATCTTCAAATAAATAGCTTGCGTCCCTTTCATTTACTCAACAATGTATTTAAAGACTACGTTTCCTGTGTGGTGGTTTCAATCGCTTCACAGACTACGCCAAGTTCTTGTTCGCGTAAATGCATTTAACTTCTTTCCGATGCGAGCCCCATGCGTTACACTTCTATGGGGAGTACTAAGGCGGCTCAAACAAGAAAGTTGATGGTTGGCCTCGGCGACCCACGTTTACGGCGTGTCAACAAGAAGGATGCCGAAAAATACCGCGTGATCAGGGGCATAGCAAAGGGGTGGCCCACCTGGCACATGCCCTCCTCGAATTTTTTTTCGCCATGGCATATAAAGAGCCATTTTAAGAGGGTGCCTCTCCCGAAATCAAGGTAGTGCTTCCCCCAACCCTGCGAAAAAAATTTCTGGCTATGCGCCTGCACAAGATGGATTGGTCGTATGACGTGATCATGATGTAACACTTCAGAACTTGGTACGTCACATGCTTACGTCTTCACATGGCATTGTCTAAGATGAGGGATCACGGAGTCAATGCCAAACGCCGTTCGATGCGGGAAGCTTTCGGACAGTGGCGGGGTAGGAGAAATAATGCACCTACTGAGAAGAAAGAAAAAAAAACATGGCTTTCGCCTTCAAATCGTCGCGGGCGAATGCAATGGAAACCCTGTGACCTTTTTTTTTCTTGTTTTTTCCCGAATACCCACAAATCATCTTCAACCAACGCTCGTTTCCTGGTATAATACGCTGTTTCTTTAGACTCCGCGTATGCCTTCGTTACAGTCCAACAAGAAACATCGTGTAGAAGCAAACATGGCCCTATAGGGTGTTTTATGGGCGGTTCGTTGGGGATCGCGCGCGAAGAGATACGAGAAAAAATCGCCACAAGACCAGAAAGCGGCAATCCCTTTGAATTACCATTGGCCGAAGTAGGTCGCTGCAGTATTTCTGCCAGAGATCTCACCGACGAAGTCAATAATGCCAAATTCAATACCACTGGCATCGAAAAAAGCTCCACATAAAATTTTTAAAACACCTAAACGGAAGGCCACTCTTATTGAACATGGTCTGAGGGTCATTGTCTCCAGCATCACAGCTTTAAATTGCCACAAAGTCACAATTGTGGATTCAAACGGCTACCAGACAGTGCGACTCCTCTTAATACAGGGCACAGAGATATCGGTGACATGAACACCGGCTTTCATTCTCTAAACCTTTACAGACTTTTTATTTTCCTCAAGAAGAAGAATTGGACATGGCCAGGGCTCGTAGCGTGCACGTGAGATAACCACTGATGATTAAGGACAACTTACTAGATTCCAAGAGAAGGTATACGCTTCAGGGGGAAAAAAGGTTAATTGGACACATGAGATTAAGAAGATTGCAGGTACCACGTTAGCACGAGAGAAGCTCCTTTTCGGCAGTGGGCGTATCCAGGCTTATGTTGATAATGATGATGACTGAGGTAGAAAACCAGCCACATCAGTGCTCAACGTGTCTGCTTTTAAATAATTATTTTTACCTCCTCTCTATCTCATGAAATACCCACACTATTTGCCCATACGGATACCTTCGACACGCACCATACGCTTCAACCACTTCCGCAGTCTCCATGGGCACTCCAAGGAACCCAACTTTCTATTGAGTTAACTTTTCACCGTAAACTAGGCTACACTAAGTTAACAACTAGCAGCTTACTTTGAGTTATAACGCTTCGCTGAGGGCGCTTCAAGGAGCTGTATATAACAAGTGAGTAAACATCCAAGCATGGACTGGATGCAACATATACATTATAGTGTTTTCGGACTCAGCAGTAATTTAAACGTAAGCGTGTATTCCACGCCTGTAACAAAAGGGAAGTTTTTCTCTCGCAAGTTCGTGAAAAGAGCATTAGGAGAAGATAGACACAGTTGCAGAACCAACAGCGACAATGAAAGTCATAGCATTATCAGCCCAGTGAAAGGGCACTGTAGCACAGGAAGAACACAGAAAAAAAATCACATTGGAATGCTCGGATACAAGCATCATTAATCTGTGATGATGCGTGCCGCAGGCAACCCTTCGTAAGACGCACAAGAGCGGCGGGCAGCCTCCCATCCCTTTCATCGCCGTGGTAATATTTTGTTCGCGCGTTCGGCTTCATTGTTGTTACACGCGGGGCTTTGATATGCCCGCAGCCCTGGAGCAGCAGCCCAAGAGTCTGGACCTCTTCTAGTCTGCAGGGCGTCCACAAACGAGCCGTTTCTCTGCCAGCTACAAAGGAACACGCGGTTCTCGCACGAGGCTCGCTGCGCCGGCCTTTACGAGCGCAGAGGAAAGCACCACGGACACTGCCAGCGCTGAGCATGACGCCCTGCGGTGCTGCTGTTTCACTGGCAGCTGCTTGGAGCCGACGCCGAGCACACTCGTCCGATATTATTTGCGACTCCCCGGCGCCCACGTTACCGTGGCTGAGTACAATTTAGAGCCGCAATTATTTCTGCGAAGTTTATGGCCGCGCCAATGCGCGCTGTCATGTTAGCCCTACTATAGCAGCCTGCGATTGTACGTGGCGAAGGCAGGCTTCACGCTTAGTGAGCAAAGTCCGAGTAGTCGAGTTTCGGTGCTTGCGCAACAACCGTGCGAGCATCTCTCGCAACTGCCTTCCACGAACGGATCGTATAGGATGGGTGGCTATAAATACCCGACATTTAGCGCACTCACTAACGGCCTGGATTGACGCCTTCGAACTTCACGCGGTAGCAGAATGGGAAATCGTTAGGCCCGTGTTTAGCCCTTCTTTCTTTATCGCAGCACATGACAGTGTTGTTATAACATTATTATAATATCAAGGTTGTTGGGCTGTGTTGAGAGAAAATAACCTAAGGCAAGAGAGGGGATATGCCCTAAACCATTATGTGATGCATTTCTTAGCGAATGAGAGTGCTCAATGACAAATGCCACCTAGTTGCGCTGAAAATACTTCGTCAATTGTGGTCCTCATTATCATACTTGTTTTTATTGTCAGGAATGGGCACTGCGAAAACACACCAAGAGCAAGAAAAACTCCAGGAATGAAGGCGATGGTGGTGGACTGATGCGACGAAAAATTGTTAAAAAGAGAATGGTGATGATTGATATGTGGGGTTTAACGTCCCAAAACCACCATATGATATGAGAGACGCCATAGTGGAGGGCTCCGGATATATCGACCACCAGGGGTTCTTTAACGTGCACCCAAATCTGAGCACACGGGCCTACAACATTTCCACCTCCATCGGAAATGCAGCCGCCACAGCCGGGCTTCGATCCCGCGACCTGCGGGTCAGCAGCCGAGTACCTTCGCCACTAGACCACCGCGGCGGGGCGATAGGAGAGAAAATAATAAGTCGCGGGCACTCTGCTTAATGTAATGGTTGTTTTGACAGACGCCACGCCCACATGAATGGAGGCAAGGAAAGATGTTCTGAGTGTTTGCTCTTACAACTCAGAATAAGAACGCAGAAAAAGTGTAAATTACCATGCATTATTATTTATTAATTATTTATTTAAATAATTTATAATTAAACACACCATGTAAAGCAGAGGAATAGGTCAACTCAACACAACCGCGAACATTAAGAGGGTCCCTGGACCACCCCGTGTCCAGAGACCAGAGTACCAATTTTATTTTCTGTCAAAGTCACGACCAGTCCTGCAAGCACTGTCTCCTCTTCGCCATGTATTTTTTCACAAAACACGTGTAAGATGCCAGCTCTAAGCATTAATTTTATCAGGATTGCACACTTTTTGGCTATACGTTGTTATCTCCAGTTGCGCAGAAGAAAACAAACTAAATGAAGTGTGATCAGTTCATCTGTTGACCACGCAGCTGATCGTGCTCGTACGACCAGCAGACGTCTCACTCGAATGATATCCTATGTCTATGAAATGCGACACATTGTTCTACGGAATTTCATAAGACCTATGGGGCAAGCCGTTCGGATGTTGTCTTCGGGCTATTGAGTTAGTTAAAAAGGGCATTGCCAAATTATTTCTAATGAATGCGTTTAACTGCCTATGTCCTCAAAGTGGATCTCTAGTTTCCTGGTACACGTTGACCACCTGGAAAAGACAAGGCTTTTAAGTACGTTACCAGGGCTGCATGGCAGAAGGCTTACTAGAGACTGTCAAACACGCTCGTGAGGGTAAGCAGAATGCTTCACCAGAAATGTAGCCACTCAAGCAGAAATGTGCCGCATGCTCAAGATGTCTCACGCAGACTGAAAAAAATATAAAGTAAAGCCGAAGTAAAACGTGTCTTTCAGTGCCAAACAAGTTTTAAATTATAATTAGTGCAAGGCATTCTACCACGGTTCATAGAACTGGCTGCCAAAAAAGAACAAAAACACAAATGAAGCTTTGTTAAATCTGAAAGCAACATTGTTTACGAATTATCATTGTCCTGTGACAAGAAATACAAAGGACAGACGCGGGATGACGTGTACATGACAGGCTGCGTGAACACGCAAATAATGCGTGAGCTGTGGGATATTTCGCTTTCTATTATAGAAAGTGTAGGTGTGACGTATTTACAGTGTACTGATAAAGAAGAAGTCAGGCGCAAACAACACGTGAGATCATTGAAGTTGAGAAGATCCTAAGTCTGGAGTACACTTGCGTTAGTGCAACTTTAGTACATCTGTCGAAGAAAAAAGAACTTGATATTTTAACCAAAGATAACAAGGCGGCTCGACGGAAATGACATTCTGCAATGGCCTCTAGTTTTCGGAAAAATTTGGTATCTGCTTGAATTATGACATGTCTTACCGCGTATGCATTTCTGTTTTTTTACAGCGAGAGCTGTTACAAAATCACAACTCAGATCTCCCGCAGCGCCGTCGTTGCCCGCTGCTGTCGCCGCCACCAACGTTGGTGTCCGCAACCATGTCACGCGAAATGAGAAAGAAACCTAGTACCAAAGACACTGTAGGGCTTGAACCCGGTTCGACTGGCTGCTAGGCTAATATTCTACCACTGAGCCACGCCGGGGCTTGGGACTTGTTGGCAAATTTTCCTTAGGTAGGCATGATGTTGGGAAAACAATCGCGTTAACAGCACTTATAAAGCGTTTTAAAACAGCGAAAGAACACGCAGGTGTCGCAAAATGCGAATGGCGTTATGAGTGGGTCCTGCAATGCTCCAACCCATTATAAAAGCTGTTTCTTTTTTCAGCTATTAACTGTGGCACATACCCCATTCAGGCACTGCATGGACAATTAGCACAAATTTCTTCGCAACAGTTTAGCGTACACCACAATTCTTTGGAGAAAGACGAAAAATATCATGGCGAATAGTATGCCGGCCTACGAACCTAACTTTTACTATTATAGCCGTAGTGGGCATAAAGCAAGTGTGCTTGCAGCAGGTACTTAATGTGTAATTAAAAATCCTCTGAAAGACCGCTGTTCGGGCTTTCGCTGTAACTGTGCGGCACCTTCCCCGCAAGCCTGTCATTTTTATGTAATCTTTCTATACACTGCGCCTGCGTGCGCTGCTTTCTGTTTTATATTATATGCACCACTGTGTAAAATAAACCATTTGGAGGAAATCAGCCCTGTGTCCGCGTCCCTTTTCGTTCTTCGCATCTTGTGCGCTAAAAAGTGAGACGTGAATTACCAACATTCCCAAGCATATACTCTTTTAGAGTCGGCGCTCTTTGGGGTCTAGCCTTGTCGTCGTACGCGTTCGTTGCGAGGATATTCGTGGATGAGAGACACACAAGCACGATTACCAATATACTAAAAGCTTTCATAATGGTGACAGAACAATATAAAAGGCCAAGAGTGAGGGAGTAAGCAAAAACTTTTAGCACAAACATTTTATACTAGTCAGCGACTTCAACGCACACATTATGGATCATAGGACTTAGCTTTTTCGTCGAAGCTCACTGTCCGCCCTCATGTTGGTCAGAAAAGTTATGGCTGTCAGCGAAACACCTGTGCATGTGAATAAAAAAGGTGTACAATAGACGAACAGCAGTTATAGTTTTGAAACAACAATATAAAACACCTTCAAGCACAAACCCTATAGTGGTCGACTTGGACGTACATTTTGGACCTTAGTACTTTGCTTTGTCGTCGAAGCTCACTGTCCACAGTCATAGTACTTTGAAAACCATTGTTATAGTTGAAACATTGTGCATGTAACTAAAAAAAAGGTTTACAATAGACGAACAGCTCCTAAAATTGTGAATAAACAATGAAAACACCTACAAGCACGAGCCCCATAATCAGCGACTTCTACGTAAACAATATGCACCTTAAGACCGAGCTTTATCGTCGACTATTTACGTCACGTTATGCCACTGAATTTACATTATATGAAGCAACCCTCGGGTAACATATGTGAGACATGAAAACAGAAAAAAAGTTTACAATGCACTGATATCAGTCATAAATGTGAAAGAACAATATAAAGCACCCCCAAGCACAAATACTATAGAGAGCGCCTTCAACGTAGACATTATGGACTTTAAGACCTAGCTTTGTCGTCGAAGCTAACTGTCCACACTCATTGTGGTCAGAATCATTTGTCAAGTCGAAACATCTGTGTATGTGAATGAAAAAATGTACAAGAGATGAATTACAGTTATAGTTATGAATGAACACTATAAAAAAACCTACAAGCACAAATCCTATAGTCGGTGGTTTCAACAAAAACAAAGTGGACTTCAGGACCGAGCTTTGTCGTCGAAACTCACTGTTCACAGTCATTGTAGTTTCAAACACTTTGCTACAGTCTAAAGATAAGTGTATATCAATAAAAGTGGTTTTCAATAGATGAACAGTGTTTCAAATCGTGAAGGAACAATATAAAACACGTGAAAGTACAGACCCTATAGTCAGCGCCTTCAGCGTCAACACTATGGGCCTAAGGACCGAGCTTTCTCGTCGACTCTTCTTGCGACGGTGTGCACACTCAACTTACATTATATGGGACAATATTCGGGTAACATATGTGAGACATAAAAACAGAAAAATGTATAACAATGCACTAATATCAGTCATAATTGTGAAAGGGAAATATAAAACACCTACAAGAACAAGATCTTTATACTGGTCATCGACTTCAACGTAGACATAATGAACCGTAGGCCCTTGCATCACCCACTCGCCATCATTCTCATCGTGGAGATGCGCGACGCGCATTTTTTTCAAGAGACCCTTAACATTGGATAGAGGCTTTACAGCTTTCCCCCAATAGAGCTAATGTTCTTTTCGTGCATATTTAATAAGAAATATGTATTCAGAATCTCTAGCTGAAAACTTCAGTTTGTGTTTATTGTTACTAGAAAAGCTATGCAGTTCATTTAACATGTCACTTTCGGTAATGATGTGAGCAGTGGACCACCAGTTAGATATTTATTAATTGAGAGTTACGGTTTTGTTATTAATCGCCAATGTTTTCTAATGTGTACCAAACGTGCAAATGATCTGGTCAGACCAGCTCACTAACATCGTCCGTCGTGGAAGAGTGCAATGAAAGTATTCCAGTTCTTAAGAGCAAAAACTTCGCATTCACAGTCTTGACGTTAACCTTTGTAAATAATGACACTGTGGTTTGACCGTAAACGGCAGCGATCATGCGATAGAGGCAAATGCCTGTTTTTTTATCTTCTTGTCTTTACTTTCATAGACCTCCAACGTAGGATGGCGAACCACAATGTCTTTGGTGGTGGAATTTCATGTGATTCTCCTCACCTTCATGCTTTGGATTAAGCGATATTTTAAAGACAATAGTCTTTCTTGGGGACCTTCAACGCAAAAAATGTTGGTATGTCTGTCTTTAGGTCTGTAAATTTATCTGTTTGTCCGCCCTTAATGGCACCCTAAACGGCACCAAAGGGAGCTTTCGAGAGACCCTTATTATCATGGCACCGAAGCGGTCAAACGATACAACAAGCGGCCGACCCCATCAGCAGCGCCCACCAATATTGCTCAAGATTTAGCGTTCATACTTGTGCGATTGTCAATTAAAAAGCAAATATTGCGCGTACCTGAGGCACCATACCAACACGCCAGTATTCTGTATGTGTGTCTTTTACTAGAAAAAGCATACATAAGTAATTATAAGCACAGTGGCGTTTATCACGTTGCGCTGACCAAGCAACGCTTGCACGAAAAAGCAAGTGTTTTCAACGCTTTGTTAAGACGACACAGTGGTGGCACCTACCCATCGCTTTACGTACTACACCTTATCGCCACCGAGACGGGCGCGCAGGGCGCGCTTGCTTCGTTTTTAAAGACAACTGCCAGATAGTGCTCATGCCTCACGTGTGACGTGACTTGATGCGCTCGTTCGCCTCTGCTGCACGCTCGAGGCACTCTAACGCAGCGCCTCCAGTATGCCATTCACCAATTTTATTGCGCAGAATATCGAATAAACGTTTTGTTCAATCTTTACAGATGCAAGACTATCGTCTTTCGACGACATTTACAGTGTAACTTGCAGATAAGGGGCCATTCTTTAAAAGTAATTCACGCAAGAGCGTGAATGGTAGGCGTGGTTATCAACAGCAATCAACTGTTCAGCTAAATGTGATATTAGCTGCTGTTGTGGAAATGTTCACGAAGCCAATGCATGCATTGGCGTGGCTTGCAAATACTCAAGTCGCCAAAAGCAAGGAATCAGTGTTTGTTTAAACCACAAGGACCCCCTGTTTTCCTGACCAGAAAGCTAGTCCTGTACTATTTGGCAACATTTGACAAAGTATTTTTTGCGGCTTGACATTAGGCACTTGTTGACGTGTAAATTAAGTTATTATATTGCCCGCTGACCACTGCGAATAGGCCAGTGTTGTGGAATGTGCACCTTCACTACATTCTTCTTCCATTCCGGGGAATGGCAACTTGCCGTAATTCTATTTCTTTTAAATTCTTCAGAATAAAAAAAAACTTGGGCCATTCCCACAACCGGGAATGGCCCGGCAAGTCAATTCCATTCCTACAATTTCTCACCGTAAGAAAGGCATGTTTTGATAGCTTTATCAAACTAAGAATGATTGTAAAAACATGCATTTGATGACATCTTCTTTATAAGAACTGAAAAACTACGCGAAACACGTTACCAAGGTCGAGAGAGTACTTTGGTGACTTGCCTCGTGCAGTACAACCACACCACTAGTTCCCATTGAGGTAGTTGTCCCGCTACCTATGGTATTTGCCTGGTCAGCACAATCTTCGGAAAAAAAGTTAGTAAAGAGTTGGCAACGGTTGTATTCACTTGTTAAGAGCGTATTTTACTACCTTCGCGGCATCTATTTTCTATAGACAGTAGCTAGTAAAACTTGAATCTTTTGCCATTGTTAACCAGCTATGCTTTCTTGATCTTTTCAACTAGGTAACAACTAAGCCACATTTGTTTCCAGATCTCTGGTTAACACCACAGTACAGTAATCTTGCAGTAATCGTTTAACCCTCAAGAAAAATTTAGACCAATCTTTATTTTTTTCATTACTTTGAAAAAAAAAAAACTCGTGTTATGTGACGACACCCATATATTGAAGGGAAGACGATGATGTGTACAAAACGTTCATTGTTTTCTAAAATACATGGCTATTAACCAGTACACAGTGTGCTATTCTAAAGTAGGAGCATAAATAGTCTTCAAACGGCTGCTTTACAGTATGCGATACCGGCCATGTTTGTATATTCTCTGCGCGTGTTTGCGTGTTTGTCATCGTCTGTGATTCATTCATGGCTCTATGTATGTTGGTGTGATGTATACTTGCGATAGTAACTACATGAACTAATTAGTCGCCAATAATAAGCTACGTGGACCATTGCACCTTGCATGCTATTCTATATATACTTTTGTAATTGAATTATCTTGATGTGGCAAAGTATATGAACATATAACGGCCCGTTAGCTAAAAATTCAGTAATGTGATAATTATTTGAGACAGCAATATACACGAACTAATTGCAAACTATCAAGTCTCTCTATTCAGCATTTTGCTACCTTCACTTACTAGGAGGTTAGTGCTTTCTCTGAACAGTAAACGGTTCGCATTAAGTTAGTGAATAAGCAGACCTTTTTAGGGGCGAAGCTCCTAATGGTGTGGGTCTGTCGCTCCTATGTATGTATGTATGTATGTATGTATGTATGTATGTATGTATGTATGTATGTATGTATGTATGTATGTATGTATGTATGTATGTATGTATGTTGGTATGTATGTATGTATGTATGTATGTATGTATGTATGTATGTATTATGCACGTAGCCACCGGTGGCACATACCCGCTCTAAAACGGGTATGTGCCGCAGGGGTTGCGAGATGGGAGATGGCGGTACTTGGAGTGTTCACTAGATGGACGCATGGACGGACGCCTGGATGAACGGACAGACAGCCTAGCAGACGGACAGATGGAGGGATGGACGCTCGGATGTACCCACGGATGGACGCACGAATAAACGGACAGACGGATGGACGGACTCACGGATGGACGCATGGACAGACACATGGACGCATGGATTGACGCACAGATGGTTACGTGGACGGACGGAAGCACGGACAGGCTGACGGATGCTTCGCCTCACTCATCATCACTCACTCCGTGGATAAGCTGTGATTCTTTTTTCCTAAAAGGGCATCTTTAAACGAATGATATTTAGTATTGTTTAAGCTTATATAAGTCAATGCTAACATCACGACTTCCCATTTCCATTCCATTTCCTCAAGCTTTTTCACCATTCCATTCTCATTCCATTCTGACTCGGGAAAATGTGGAATGGTTTCGGAGTCATTCCGATTCCAGTGTGACAACTCTGCAATACAGGAATGAATCATGAGGGCCTATCGAGAAATCGGATTGATTGATTGATTGAAATGCGGGGTTTAACGTCTCAAAACCGCCATATGAGAATGACAGATGTCGTAGTGGAGGGCCCTGGGGTTCTTTTAACGTACGCCCAAATATTAGTACATGGGCCTACATTTTGCCGCCAGCGATCGCAGTCACTCACCGTATATATATATATATATATATATATATATATATATATATATATATATATATATATATATATATATATATATATAACACAAGAAAGAAACATATATTCTAGAAAAAGATTCCGGCGCGCGGAATTGAAAATGCGACCTCCTAAAAGTGAGTGCAACGTGTTAACCAAGAGCCACTGAGGAACAGATCCTTCAACGTTCAAACGGCTATTTATATCTACCACTTACCACTGCTGACGGGCATAGATCTAGGGAAAGAACTATCGTGTTTTCAGCATAACCAGCAAGATGGTGCAATGAGCACCCGTCGCCACATTGCCACAAAGCGGCGGCGCGCGCTTTCATCTCCCACGCGTAGTTTGCCCCGTGGAAAGGGGGGGGGGGTGGACGCTCGATATCGAGCCCTTATTATCGTGGTGGGGAGGATCGCACGTCTTAGCTAGATTTTGGCTTTCACCAGAACAATTCGGTTGTAGGTACCGGGCACACTAAGGTCACTGCGATCGTTGCATGGTCTCCATTTGGGAAACAAGCACACTTTTCAGACACGGCGACGTAACAACTTGGATGGTTATTCACGTTCACCTGTACCTGCGAATCCGTCTCATGCGTTATTTATGCGTGAGAAACGCGGGAAAAGTTTCGATCTTCTTTTGCCGTTCTGCGCTTGACCTTCTAATTTGTTGCTATCGCGTTCATTGCTTCTCCTTTGCAGCATAGCTGTGAGTTTCCTTGTATGGAGACTAAGGTTACGAGGTACAGGGGGGGGGGGGGGGGTTCAAAATTTCCCCAGCCATGCTCCCATAGAAATACATGGGATAGTGGACTGGGAACTTTTGGCCCCCCTGTACACTGACGCATTTTTGTATGCTGAATTCACGGCCACTTACCGAAACGAAGATCCTGGGACCTTCGCCGACCATTACGCACACGCGCAAAGCCACAAAAGCCCTCTTGTACTTCTTAAGGACCACCACACTTCACGAGCGCTTGTGAAAGAACAGTGTGAGACCATGCTGTGTAGTCTCGAGCTGACAATTTATCCTTCTCTTTCTTACTCCTCTTCTTTTCTATTCCTTTCCTTTCTATTATTCCCCCTTTCCCTCTCCCCAAATGTAGGGTAGCCAATTAACCGAGCCAAACAGAGTAAAATTCCATGCTTTTCCTCTCAATTTATCTCTCTCTATGTAATTGGAGTAGTTATGTGCGCATCATGGCCAGACACGTCAAACGCAATGAAGTGTAAAGGGCAATTTATGGTCCGACTCGACGTTAGAACTCACGTATGAGGGCAGATATTTGCTATATCGAAACAATGTACATGCTGCGGTGTGATGATGGGAATCTCATTTGTTAGCGTATTCCTCCGTGGTAGAACAACACTTGAATATAGCTTCCTGAATCATAGGATTGCAAATGCAATGTTTAATATACTGCGTTCAAATCAGAGTCAAAGCTGGGCCCACAATACACGCTAAACCGACGAGACGGCTTTATAACAGAATTACAGCCACAGCCGCAGCCGCGTCCGTGTGGAGTACGTGAGAGGCCTGTTTTTGCTCTGCGAGGCAATACCCTGAGGTAGTTTCGGGCTCCGACGTGATCAGCTGGACTGCTAGGCTATGCATGCTTTTGACACACCACGTGAAAGTCTGAAACTACATCAAGATGTCGCCCAGCAGAGCGAAAACCCTCTGCTCGCGTGCTCTACACAGAAGTGGCCACGGCTGTACATATGCAACGTTTATTACCTCGTTAAAAATTTATAAGGCTTCTCAACACCTGTACAGGGTAGCAAACCAGTGCTTCTTCCAGGTTAACCTCCTGCTGGTATCTTCCTTTCATCTCTCTCTCTCTCTCTCTCTCTCTCTCTCTCTCTCTCTCTCTCTCTATGTTTTAATAACTTCTCCTGTACATTCCTTGGCATTACTGTCTGTTAGATCTCATTAATATTGTGTTAAAACACGGAAAAACGAGCCCTTAGGCATGCACTTCTTTCCCGTATATATATATATATATATATATATATATATATATATATATATATATATATATATATATACTGGCTGTAACGTCAAAATAAACCACCTTGTGACATTACACAGAGGATCTGCTTGAATATATATATATATATATATATATATATATATATATATATATATATATATATATATATATACATATCACTGCGACTAAGTAGATTTTTTGCTGACATAATACTTGCGTACGTGGGAGCTTTTGTAAACCAGTTTCAAGTTCTGGCGTGACTCTGTGGTAGAATACACGACTACCACGCTGAAGGCCTGAGTTTGATTCTTTGTGGGATCCTGATTTTGGTGTTTCGCACTCGTCAGATCAACGCTGACACTGCCGGATTTTTTTAACGCTTTTGTGTTTACATTAATCATGTCTTTCCTGCCCGTTGTAGTGCAGATACAACCTGTGAATCACTAGCGGTGCATACCTAAATACTGCGGCCCGTGGTATTGGAGTAAGTGCCACACGTACCTGAAAGATACGATTTTCATACACTAAAGTTGTTTGCTCCAGGATCTTCACAAACGACAAAACGTATACGGCAGGATTTTCCCGGTATTCATATCATGACCAGAGAGTAATATTTGTCTTCCCTCGTGCTCTCCTATACGCCAGTTTTCATATTTACCAAATCGAGAAGGGGACTACGACTGCCACATGTAGGATGCTTGATATACCTATATAAAATTGCTAAAACTTCTTTTGGTTCGCTAAGAAATGCTTCATTTTTAATCATTGCGCATCATTTGAAGACGCCATATCAGAATATAGGAGTGATCCAAATATCTGTCCCCCGTCATTTAAAGATGTAACATTGTGTTAAAATTGAACCAGCTGAATAAGTAGCTGTCTCGAAAATAATAGTGTTTTAATTCAATATTTCACTTTTGCGGCAAAGTGTTGCTGGAGTACAATCAAGAACCGAGAAATAAAGTCGGGGATTCGAGGGTGTCAGAAACGGCTGCCCTGTTTGTCGAAGATTTCATTTTACCGGAACGGTAAACGGTCCCGGAATTCGGTTTGATGACGCAGTAATGTTTGTTTTTGATACCTGAGTAGTTGTAGGTAAGGCTTTAGAGATGATGAAACAGGGAAGCGAATATATTTAGTATTTCGAAAGAACACTGAAAATGACATTGATTGGCAGGTTCGCGGGAAGTCGCTAAATACCAGTGAAGAAAAAAGCTGTTATTCTTCCTTGCCCTGTAAGATACGATAACATACGTCTAACATATATTAGACTTATATCTGTAAGTCTTTATTGTTTCAACGTCTTCCTATTACGCTAGTCCATTGCGAGTTTTTATGACAAGAGAATCGCACCCAATACAATTGCACTGTGATAAATTTCGTTGAAGCCACGGACGGCTCAAGCAGCATGAGCTTAAGTGACTGATTATTTTGAAGGCGTGAAAACAAAGCAGTAATAAACGCCTTCGCGTTTATTTGCGAGTTTGCTGTCAATTGTAGGGCTTTGCTTTGCTGTGTTGTTCTATATTGCTATGTTCCTGATGCAGCCCCGCCGCGGTGGTCTAGTGGCTAAACTACTCGGCTGCTGACCCACAGGTCGCAGAATCGAATCCCGGCTGCGGCGGCTGCGTTTCCGATGGAGGTGGAAATGTTGTAGGCCCGTGTGCTTAGATTTGAGTGCACGTTAAAGATCCCCAGGTGGTCGAAATTTCCGGAGCCCTCTACTATGGCGTCTCTCATAATCACATGGTGGTTTTGGGACTTTGAACACAACATATCAATCAATATGTTGCTGATGCAAAGAGTTACGGTGCTAGGTTCTTTATCTGCCTTTGGCGATAAAGGATTCGGAATGCTTAGGCTGGTGAGTCCACTAATGAATGGGTACTTGAGAGAGAGAGAGAGAGAGGTAATTCTGGGGCACATGAAACATTAAAAGGGCCAATCGAGTAGAAATGTCGGCCCACGGAACACTGCGAGGCACACATTGAAAAATAAAAACGGACCAGCGTTGAAACTATGTCTGAAAATACGGTAAGCCAGAGACTGTGAAATGGAATTCTTTAAAGATGAGGAGAAATACTTCTTTAGGAAAGCGCCTAATTACGTCTGTATCAAAGTGAATTATGTTCCTCACGAATTGCTTGCAGCAATTTTTTTTTTATTCTGCCAAGTGACAACGAAGTGAGAAGCAAGGATTGGTTGCGCGCTGTGAGTGCTATATTTAAAAGGGCGTAAGCATTTTTATGTAAGCTCAACAATATAGGTGTTCGTTACTGTTTCTGTAGCGTCAGGTGAATCATTGTAAATTAATAATAAGGGAAGAGAGAGAGGAAAAAATAAAGTTTATTTGCCGTTTTGACTTACGATGTTACGGCCACACTCACCCACGGCAAGCATTTAATCGATTAGCCTGTACACCCTCGCTTGCAGATTTTAACTATAAATAAAACAAACGAATGAACTGTATCATTTGAGCAAAAAAAATTGGAACATTTCTTATGAAATATTTATTGAAAATATTCGTGGTGGCCGATAAAAGGCCATCTCTATAGGACAAAATGGAAAGCCAATATGGAGCATTTTATGTATGAGAGAAATCACGACCGTGCACAAATTCAATGCCAAACACGCTTTTCTACTATTGTGCGATGAGCTATTTTTGATAGTCTTTCCCAAGATTCACGCACGCAATAAAAATAGGATGAAAAACGCCGCGTCGATGCCATCCAGGGGTTGTGTTCCAGGAAAAGCCACAGCCACATACGTCCTTACGGTAAGACTCTTGCGTGCCACTTCCAAAAAACACATGCAAACGAGGCATGCAAAACAGATGCTGCTTGAATTTTTCCCTTATGTTGTTTCAACGAGCGCGTTGGAAGCTAGACAAGGCGTGAGAAAATGACAGAATGGCAAAAACTATTTTACTACGCGATATGACAATATCTTTTTTTTATATTTGAACGTGTTCACACATTTCCAGTATGACGACGAACGGACTCTAGAATTACTGTGTATGCTATCTCTGCGTAGATTATGCAGCCACACTACACACCATCAGCTCGTGGCACCACCTCTTGGCGGGTGAAGTAACTATGCCACACAAAAAGCACTATACATTGTAAAATAAAAATCACTCCGAGGTCGGATAAAACACTTGTCTTCTAGCGTTCCCCCTATTCGGAACAATTTTTGCTCCGGACATACGGAGCAAAATTTTTGCTCCTGCTTGCCGGAGGAATCGCGTGGTGCACCCGGAGTACTTTTAAAAAATATTTCACTCCGGCTGACAGGAGCAATTGTGTGGCGTTGCCGTAGTACTGTTTACTGGCATTTTCATTCAGCTGGCCGGAGTGATTACGTGGCACCTCCGGAGCATTTTACGCGGGTTTTTCATTCCAGCTAGCCGGAGCTTTTGTGTGGTACCTCTAGAGTATTTTAAGAATGTACTTACTTTGTCCGGACTGAATTTTAGTAAGGTGAACCAGTACTCTTATAAGTGTTTCCTCCGCTCTTTATTTATTGTATGCTGATCATTTCACGCATAGCTTAGACAAAGAAAGTCCCTATTCTCATGCAGAGGAATGGTGTAATCTTTTCCACAGAGCTGTAGCAGATGAAACTCAATGAAACACTTGAGTTTTTATTCTTTGAAATATAAAAATAAGATCCCAATGCTGGATGATTATCCAGCGTTTAGAAAAAGGAGACAGGAATAAATAAACATGCAAAAAGTCACCAAAGCAAAACACACTAAGACAGATCAGATAAAATGAACAGCACTCAAGTTTGAAGTGCAGCGCTTCAAAATGAGCCCCATAATGCTGCAAAACGATGCGCGACAAACGAAGAAAACGTGGTCACCGAGAACAACTCTTCACCATACGCGAAGGACCATCCATCAGAATAATTGATGACACAAGGGTTGAGCTGATTGCTTCCTGCATAAGTCAGCAAAAAAAAAAGCTCATACATCACAACTGCAAATCATGCGAGAGGCACGGAAACTGAGCCACGAACACTATAAAGTCTGTGATTCTATGAGAAGAAGCAACTTCTAACACACACACACACACAAACACACACACACACACACACACACACGCACGCACACGCGCGCACACACACACACACACACACACACAGAGAGAGAGAGAGAGAGAGAGAGAGCAAAATTATCGATACATTTCTAAATCAATAGCTCTACCTTTGCTTAAACATTCAAAACCAATTTATGACTAAAATAATCTTATTCCAGTACTCTTGTAGGTGACATCAGCAATGCCCCTCTTGATAATTTCTTAATTTCTCAATTAATAGTTCGTATTAATACAGTCGCATTTTAGTGAGCGCTCATCGTCATATTTCTAGCAAAGTGAGCCCTTACAATATGCATGCTTACGGCCTGTCTTTAAGGAAAGCCTAGCTTCATCTCCTTTGTAAAATTATTTTCGAGAGAAGTTGGCATTGGTTTATTTTTTATTTGCACGGCCCACTCTGTTTTGGTACTTGTCGCTGTGAATAGTTTTCAAAGTAGTTATTGTATGTGCGTGTATTTATTCGACACGAACAGCTTAAAGCACTAAATAAGGAAAAAGTTCACTACAACGTAACAAAATAAATAAGCAATAAGAGGCTCAAACATCACGCCACCTAAGCCAACTAAAGTTTTATAGAAATAAGGGAAGATCGACCAGTTTACTCAACTGAAAAGTCCATGCACAAGTTCGGAGGCCACAGGGGATGATACACGTGCAAGCATCACGCCGAGCGTCCCAGGCCAACACCACCTAGACTACTGAGTCTAGGAGGTGTTGTCCCAGGCTTCACTCGCTTGCTGGGTTCCATGCCGACCGGTTATGCCCTCGCGATCTCCAGCGTCAGCGTAGCTCTGGCCGACTGGGCTCGCCCTACGTCACCTCCTGACGCCGACGACCTTCGACGACAGTGTAGCTCTGACCGACTGGACTTGCTCTACGCCATCTACTGACGCCGACAAGAGTTCTCGCAAGTGGTGCCCCGTGCTCGGACTCCTGTGACCGTGTTTCCATCTTTCCGATCTCTCCTATCCCCTCGGTTTGTTGTCGCTCCTTCTGGCTTATCACCTCACGTCTCTTCCTCTTTTCTACACCTTTACTCCTACCCCTTTTATCCCTCCTCACCCCCATCCCTTGTGAGCTACTGTGGAGGTGTCGCTCACTGAAGCAGACAGTTACGGGGCTCACTTTTCTCTTCCTTTCTCTCTTAAGAATCACCTTCTCTCTGCCCAGGCTTGAATATATGTTATTTTCCCTTCTTCTGTTCACAAACCCGTGTCGTTGCAATTCCCAGGTCAAAATTACGTCTCAGCACTGTTCGCACTCCCGTCTTCCGCCAACAACAACAACAAAAAAAAAACTGCAGCCACAGCAAAGGCAGCACGACTGAAAAAAAAAATGCAGCAGCAAGGATAGTAATCTCTCCCATTATCAACACAGAAAATACGGCTAGTTTTTTGAAAGGGTGCCTTTTCTTTTCTCTCTTTCATTCACTACAATGTCCCCTCCGTCTTAGAATGTTGAGCGGGGCTGTCATATGGGTTAATTTTACTATCCACCCCCCCCCCCTCCCTTTCACAGAAACGTCGAGCGCTGCACGATTCGTTCTGCCAAGCAACCCCTCTTTTTTTTCTTTTCTTTTGCATTCCTCGCCTCTATTACCGTCAGTTTCTTTCGCCCCTCTCTTTCTTCTCCTAAAAGTCCAATGTCCCGCCAAGGGTCTAATATATAATATATCAGATACAATTTATCGAATTCAAATAATTTTTTCACAAGTATGAGTGCGTGTATGCGTTCTAAAAGTATGTAAATTTTCGATCGGCCTACCTCAATCCACTACATTTAAAAAGAATTAACACTGATTTTAATCATTCAAGTTTCGTTAGTTCAGCTTACATATTCTATCAAAATAATTTTCACGCAGTGGTAGACCTCGACCTGCCATTTATTGATATTGAAAGCGGACAAATCTTACTGTTCATGTGTACTGACAAGACGAAGACAAAAAGTATCTTTTAACCAGTTAGGTTTACTTATAACAATTATTATTGTGTGATAGAATCAACCTAAAACTATGATATTTTTATTGTTGCATATATAATCACCGATCCAAATATTACAGTGAATTGGTTCAATTTACCGAAAATATTATGGCATTAATGCTGCGCAAAACAGCACGAGTACAAGAAAGTGAGCAACCACAAGCGCTCGTGGTGTTCTTTTTTTTGGGGGGGGGGGGAAGGGGCTACATTTATGCCATAATCAATCAGTACCAAATCGCTCACCTCTCCGTTTTGCTTGGTCGCGTAGTCCAAGCAACGCATTATCAGGATTCCGCCAGTTTTTCACTGACGTCTTGTAAAATTAGTCAAATGTTTGGTTTATCAACCCAACATTATCTAATCTTAGCACTACCTGACAAGAATAACACAGGTAATTAAAGAAGAGCTAACTCACAATTTATTCGCCACACCAGCTACCACCGGGTCCTTCAACACTCGTGAGATCACAGTGTGTCGTTCGCTGCCAGGAACCATCACGCCACTACCGTTCGCACAACTCCCTTCTGTCGGTCATAACCGTCTTTGCTGCTTTTCGCCATTGATATCCAGAAGGTGCTCAGAACGATTTCCTTTTCTCCAACGCGACCGAACGCTTCGCACAATCCTCACTGCACCGGCTTGATCTGCGCCATGTTCGTTTCTGGAGAATGGCCTCTCGGCGGCGAGGCTGCCTACGATACTACTCAAACAGCCAATGAATTACATTGACCAATGACCCGGAGCAATTGAGGAGCATCCACTGAGGCAAAAGCGATGCGTGGGAGCATTTCTGGAGACACCACTTGAGCATAATCGACGGAATGCCCCGTTTTCCTCCGGTTTCCTTTGTCCGCTGATCACCGGAGGAAAACTGTGGAAAACTAGTGTAATTGCTCCGGTACGATCTGGTTTGAGTGAGGTCACCGGAGCAGAGGGGGCGCATCCTTCCCCGATTCCTCGCAGCTGGGTATATTTTTGTTGCTTGCTGTGCTGCTTTGCATGCTGGTTTCCTTTCCTTATTTTTACAGGGAAAGCAGTTATGAGCTCACAACTTGGTTCACGCGCACCACTGTAGTTGTCCGCCGCCGCCGGTGTCCGTAATCACGTCTCCCAAAAATAGAAAAAAAAACTTGGTTAATGGCACATTGGGGCTCTAACCCGGGTCCACTGAGTGCGAGCCTATTATTCTACCGTTGAGCCACGCCGCTGCTTGTGAGGTGTTGGCTAACTTGCCTTATGTAGGCCTAATGTCGAGGAAGCGATCGCGTTAATACTACTTATAAAACGCTTTAAAACAGCGGAAGAACAACTGCAGTCGTCACGCAATGCCAATAGAGTAACGAGTGGGTCATCCAATGCTCCAACCCATTACAATGCTTGTTTTTGTTCAGCTATTTACTGTGGCGCATACCCACTTTAGGCATAATTCTTCATTGTCGTCAGCCACTGCACGAACAATTGGCACAAAATTCCTCACAATTGTTTAGCGGATACCACGCTTCTCAAAAGAATGACGAAAAATAGCATAGCGAATGCGGGCCTACTACCCTAAATTTTTATCATTAATGCCATAGGGCGCATCTAGCAAGTGTGCTTGCAGCAGTAGTCCATTGAGTGTTTAGAAGAAGCTCCGAAAGGCCGCTCTTTTAGCTTTTGCTGTGACTATACTGCACCTTACGCGTAGGCCTGGCGTTTCCTTTTTTGTCTTTGAAAAAATGGTCGAGTATATATGCCGCCTGAAAGAACAAACACTTGATTTTTTATCAGCACTGTCGACGGTGTTCTTTCGTTTCGTCTTGTCTTCTGGCACTGCTTTTCTGCTTATAGTCATGAACCAATTGGCCAAATGTCTCTTCAATTCGGTAAGCTCTTCGTATGTAGATCTGCAGAGTTCAGCTTTAGAGCTCGCTGAGTACACCGGCAAAGACGACCCGAAGGCACTGATGGACTCGCAAATCATGTCCATCATAACTAATTGACACTGCTTCGAGCCACTTCCAAACGGCAGCACTGATCACGTGGTCCTGCCGCGACTGCCGCTCATTCTGCCAGCATCTGCGTGACGACTCCTTTAGCATGGACGAGTCTGCTCTTTCAACGCAAAGCTGCAACCTAAAGCATTAAAAAGGGTCTTTTCCCCATCAGAGACAAAGCATTCTCATGCTCGCGACGATGTCACATAGTTTCTCTAATTATTTCTTAATGATTCACGATTAATGACGCTCTGTCGTAACGATGCTACGCATAATCCGCACAACCTCGACATTGCAGCTACGCTTGCGCTAGCGTGAGGAAGTCAGAAAATGTTTGCCTTAGCTCAGAGCCCTTTTGCTTAAACAGGCCCCCAAATGCACTCATTTTTCTGCCTTTTTCGTTGTCTTGGCCCACAAAGTTTCTCCTTTTTTTTGCATGTTTTGATGTTTCGCGGCAGCACCCTTAATCCGGAACGAACGGTGCACATTTTTGGGAGCAGGTCGTGCATGGTAAATTATCTTGCTAGGGATAATCCTTAAACCTAAGCAGCGAAGGCTGCGTTGCATTCTTCAACAAATCCTGCAGCCTGCCTTCTTTTTGCTAAGTCGTGTCAGTGTACACATCCGAAATGCCACCGTCTTTGATTCATTTCTTGGCATTTCTGAAGACGCGACGGCCTTTTCACTTCGTGTGCGAAGGGACGCACGATTTCAACGTCATTGGATTGTGTTCGTGCCTCTCGAGAACGTAATCTTATATATGCTGGTGGAGGCGAAGCCGCCCAGCTTGTCTCTCGAGCATATTTAAACAAATAAGCCACCGAGCATATTTACTTCAGCAGGTTTATCGTCTTTGACTGAGGAAAGGTTTCGAGTCTTCGATGCCATTTCAAACTCGTGGCAACATGTTACCATCCCGGACGAAAGTTACGGTCAAGTTTTGTCGTTTTTTTATGACCGCACGTACAAGCGAGAATTCTCAGGCTGGTGCAAAATCTCCCGAGAGATTATAATTTTCCAACCGCTAAGGTACGTTAGAAAGAGATCTGCATATTTCAAGACTCTGAACCACCATTGCCGAGTATAGTGCCTACATCCCTCTAAAGAAAATGAGGACTTGAGTACTTTATATACTCGGAGGTGGAATAGCGAGTTTCAGATTCCTCTGTTACGTTTTCATGTGCCGTAAGTACCACCCGGCAGTGTTAGCGGTGTGATGTGGCATTATTCAAATTAAATGAAAAAGACGTGTACACATGCAAAAGAAAGGAATGCTCAAGAGACAAGAATGCAAACAAGAGACAAACAGGACGGGCGGTCAACTTGCAACTGATGTTTATTGTAGCAACATGAAAATTTATAACAACAACCAGCAAGGGTGATCATATTTGTGATACAGCCACCTGATAACCAAAGTGTCGATATCTCAACGTAAACACTCGACAGTGGCTACGCACAAATGTGGACAAAGCTTGATAGCACCCAAAAACAATCAAAAACGTATAATACTATCACACCACATAACACATACTTTAAATTTGCCTAAAAAGGCGCATGCGCAAACTCATTACAGCAGTAACATCAAAAGCATTGTAGGGAAGAAGTACCACTGAGGCTCTAAAAACCAACACCAACCAAGGAAAAAGCTGCTGATGTAAGAAGCAATTGATTCATATGTGGGTTTTAACGTCCCCAAACCACCATACGATTATGAGAGACGTCGTAGTGGAGGGCTCCGCAAATTTCGACCACCTGGGGTTCTTTAAAGTGCACCCAAAATCTGAGCACACGAGCCTACAACTCCATTGGAAATGCAGCCGCCGCCGCCGGGATTCGATCCCGCGACCGGCGGGTCAGCAGCCGAGTACCTTAGCCACTGAACCACCGCGGCGGGGCTGATGTAGGAAGCAAACAAACGCAAAAGTAAAAAAAAATATTGATTAGAACATCTGCAATTCACAACGTTTTCGAAAGAAAACACAAAAGAAGCCGCCAACAAAGCTTAAAAAACAAGGAACCGCGTCAGTAAACAGAAAAAAAAGTCACCCACAGAACAAGGAGCTGCGTCAGTAAACAGTAAAGAGCGTTGGTTAAACCAAAATGATACCACCATGCACGAGGAACAATGTCAAATGTTAGGTGCACACGATTACCACGTTCAAGAATGCAACTCTACTGATGACATTTTAATCAGGCGATTCTCTTGTGCACATATCACTATAGAAGGGTCACTGACGCATTTAAAACCGGACTTGAGTACACGTGTTGCTAGTCGGTGAAACAGGAGTACTTGTCTCCCCTCAAGCCCAGCAGCACTCCGCCCCCCCCACCCAAGCACCACAGTGCGGCCCTTCACTCATGTTGCGATGCAACATGACTTTGGACCCTCGAGGGTGCTCATGAACTCACGGATATGAATAGCCCTGCAATTTTTCTTTCTGTTGCGTCTTGTAAACGGTTGAGAACAGCAGTCCTGCAGTGTGTGTATTGTTTGCTTGCCCGTTTTTTTACCTCTCTGTTGTTGCGCCTCAAGTATGAGCTAAGTTGCCCAAACACATGTCTAACGTAAAAGGACATTCACGTCGACTGAGATAAAAACAATTTAGCTCTCGCTTAATAGGCCGGGGGAGGAGGGAGGGGGCTAGAGTGGAAAAGAGGTCTGCAGGGAGAATTCTTCAGTGCAATCGAAAGACAATAATTCCTACCAGAAACACTTTTCAAGGTTTATTCTGGGTAGCCGTGGAGGGACCCTATACAAATGTCAAAGCAGTGGCCCTTTTCTTCAAAAGATCACTCACAACAAATTTCAGAATAGAGATGTGCCCTTCATTTGATTTCTCAGTGTGCGTAGGTCCTCTTGGCCAAATTCAAACCGCGTCCGTCGCCTGGAAGTTACTTTATTTCGACAGCAAACAGCTTACGAGAGCGCATAGAAAAATGAACTGCCACTGTTACATCGACAGTAGTGCTACGTGTTCGGTGTGATACATTCTACACATACCGTCCTGAATAACGATGAGCTAGTAGCGATGACGTCTACGATCTGAGTGTTCTTATCGTAGCGCTGACTGGCGCGCAAGCCTAGCAACTCGTCATGTCTGATCTAAGTTGCCCAAACACATGTCTAACGTAAAAGGACATTCACGTCGACTGAGATAAAAACAATTTAGCTCTCGCTTAATAGGCCGGGGGAGGAGGGAGGGGGCTAGAGTGGAAAAGAGGTCTGCAGGGAGAATTCTTCAGTGCAATCGAAAGACAATAATTCCTACCAGAAACACTTTTCAAGGTTTATTCTGGGTAGCCGTGGAGGGACCCTATACAAATGTCAAAGCAGTGGCCCTTTTCTTCAAAAGATCACTCACAACAAAATTCAGAATAGAGATGTGCCCTTCATTTGATTTCTCAGTGTGCGTAGGTCCTCTTGGCCAAATTCAAACCGCGTCCGTCGCCTGGAAGTTACTTTATTTCGACAGCAAACAGCTTACGAGAGCGCATAGAAAAATGAAGTGCCACTGTTACATCGACAGTAGTGCTACGTGTTCGGTGTGATACATTCTACACATACCGTCCTGAATAACGATGAGCTAGTAGCGATGACGTCTACGATCTGAGTGTTCTTATCGTAGCGCTGACTGGCGCGCAAGCCTAGCAACTCGTCATGTCTGATCTTCTTCGCACCGCTTTGAATAATTTCCTGAAATTAGCGAGATGTAAACCACACGGAAAAGATCGGCGAAAGAAATGAGCATGAATCAACCTGTGCTCGTCAGTCAGCATGTTGGAGAACCATTGTGAGTTGCAGTCGTTTTACGAAGCGTTGAAAAGGTGCAGTGAGGTTGTGTTTTCATTACACGTATGTAACACGCCAACACGACCGCAAGTTATCGAAGTGGAGTAGCATATAGACAGATATCGTTTCTAGCAAGTAACACACAGGTATTGTTAATTATGCATGTTAGTTCATCCATAGACTTCTTTGCGGGTGCCCCGCCGTGGTGGTCTAGTGGCTGAGGTACTCGGCTGCTGACCCACAGGTCGCGGGATTGAATTCCGGCATCGGCGGCTGCATTTCCGATAAGGAGGAAATGTTGCAGGCCTGTGGGCTCATATTTGAGTGCACGTAAAGAACCCCAGGTGGTCGAAATTTGTGGAGCCCTCCACTATGGCGCCTCTCATAATCATATGGTGGTTTAGGGACGTTAAACCCCACATATCAATCAATATTTTTGGGTGGGTCACTGTCGCCGCCACCACGAGAAGCCGAATAGGTGGGGCCATCTGGAGGCGCAAAAAAAGAACCTGGCAAGCAGGGAAAGGAAGCACGTGCAGGTGCAGTCTAGCCCGGCCATGGCAGGGAACGTATTCGCTGGGTCGCATTCCTTATGCCTATGTTCCATTGACCCCTTTGCGTACACTTCAATGCTGTGCATGCCTTTGCGTACACTTCAATGCTGTGCACCAATATAGCTAATTCAGACGCACGAGTGGCCAAGGCCGGAGCATGCATCCTCTATAGTGCTGCTTGGAAAATCGTCCATTTGGGAATCGCTGTGCTGCAAAGGTAGGGTAGTCCCCTTAGCGAAGGGTTGATCGGAACAAAATTAATTCGTGTAGTCGCGAATCACGGCAATTCCAGGCTTCATACTGTCGTCTTGACTACTAGTCGACATTTTGTACGGCGATGACAGCAAGGCAGGTGACAAGGCTGGAGTGAATGTGTGCGCCTAGCAGATGAAATGCTCGTGCATCAGCTGAGCCTGACATCACTCTTTTCTCCATTCAGAAGTGGTCAGAAGTGGTCAGCTGTGGCACAATCTGGAGGTGACTACGAAGTGGCGCCACTGCTTTCAGAACTAAAAGTGGCGGGATTTCCGGCCGTTTTGAGTCCTTCTAGATAACAGTGATATAAATCAACAAAATGGGCAGTTATTCATCCCTCAGTTACGTTATAGGTCGTGAATCGCTAATAAAGTGTTGGTAGCTACTAGTTAACGCAAAAATCACACGAGTAAATTTGATTTTAGTGTTCCTTTGAACTTGTGCGAAGTGAGAAATGCAATAGCCTGCAACATGTATCAATTCAGACAGAATTGAGTTATGCGTGAAATCGGGTGCAGCTCCGGCGAGCCGTCAGTGAAAAGCGGCTACGAACGCGGAAAATGTCATTATTACGTTGACAGTCTGAGTTGTCAGGTTCACAAAAAGGAATAGGGAACTTCGCAGCAGGGGCATTCCTCAATCTGGTTCAGGCCGAAAATATCCACTAGCGGCTGCCGTAGCCTCCTTTATAATATGCAGCTGTGGCTCATGTACAGTTGCGTCTGCACAGTTTGTTGCGGACCAAGTGCTTCGTTGAGTTGTTTTCAGCGAAGCGCTTACCCGAGTGTCACTTGTTTTGTTTTTTAGCTATTGTGGGCACAATTTCTTTCGGCGATAGCTGTACTTCCGCGGGATTGAAATAAAAAATAAACGCACGTACGACTTGACTCCAGTGCGCTTCAGGGAAAGCCGGTAAGCCGGATTTATCGCGAACCTGTGGTATGACACGCTTTTATTTTGTTTATGGGCCAGACGAAGCGCAAAACGTTTTTACTTCGTCGAAAACATTAGATATGTAGGAATCAATATGATTTACAGGGACGTCCGCTCATGGCGCTGCCACTTCGATGTATGGCTCGGAGTTTTTCGCAGTTTATGTTGCGCCTACACGCACGACGTACGAAGGAAGTAGAGGGATTAAGGTCAAACATCTGCTACACCCGTTCTTGCCCGCCTTCAGCCATGTTTTGTTTTCGTTTTTCCAAGTGAATATATGATGATCGCCTCGTACGGGCACGTCTCGACGAGTTTTAAGCTGCCTGTTCTACATTGCACCAGAACTCGACGCGACGAACGTCCATTCGTCTTGCAGCTTGCTCCATATTTTGTTGCAGCGAAAGGTTTAGCAAAGTAAGACAGCACGCGCGGGATTTAAATGAGAAAAGAAGGTTTCTGAGGCATTGGTGCGTTTCTGATAATGCTCTACAAAAAGGAGTGCAATGTAATGGTATAATGCTCTTGACGTGCATTTGAAAGCAGCAGCAATAAATTTCCTGTCGCAAAGGTAGATGATAAAAAATGTCACACCGTGCCATTGTGTTTTGTACGAGTGTCTACGTAGCGCATAAAATTCAAATGTCTAGTTAAGAAGCGAAACAATGAAGTTTACGGCCACCTTGTTGTTCATGCGAGAATCTCAGGTAAACATGTAGTACGTGCGCAATGCGCCAATGCTTAACAAGCCTTGTGCATGATAACGACAACCCCTGCAACACTGGCGGGCATTTCTTTTTCTCTTGTATGTGAGGTAATGAAGGTGTCCGTGTCTGTCTTACTTGGATAGTTAGTTATTGTATCAGTATAAATAAATGTTCAATTGTGAATATATATATATATATATATATATATATATATATATATTATATATATATATATATATATATATATATATTCAGCAGCCTGACTGCGCCCACTCAATCACCCCGATTTTGTGCTTTCTACTGCCACCTTATACTTCCAAACTTTTATTCTAATCGGCCCACCTAACTTTCTATCTCACCTTCGTGCGTTTGCCTTTTATAGGAATCCAGTCAGTTACCCTTAATTACCAGCCGCTATCCTGCCTACGGGCTACGTTTCGGGCCCATGTTTATTTCTTCTTCTTGATTTCAGCTATCTTAACCCCAGTTTGTTTGCTGACCCACTCTGCTATCGTCTTGTCTCTTAAGGATACACCTATCATTTTCCTTTCCGCTGCTCGCTGCGTCGTCCTCAATTTAAGCTGAACACTCTTCGTAAGCCTCCAGGTTTCTGCTCCTAGGCTAAGTACCGGGAAGATGCAACTGTTATATACCTTCTTCTTGAGGGTTATTGGCAGATTATCATCCATGATTTGAGAACACTTGTCGAATGTGATCCACTCCATTTTTATTCTCTTGGTTATTTTACTCTCATGGTTCGGCTCTGTGGTTACTACCTGCCCTAAGTAGACATATTCCTTTACGACTTCCAGCGTGTCTCCACCTATTGCCAAGTGCTGCTTTCTGCCGAGACTGTTGCACATAACTTTATGGGCATATTCATTTTTAGACCAACTCTTCTGCTTACCGTGTCCGGTTTAGTAATCATGACGTGTAATTCGCACCCTGAGTTACTCAGCAAAGCAATGTCATCAGTAAATCGCAGGTTACTGAGATACTCTTCATTAACTCGTATGCCTAGCTCTTCGTGATCTAGGGCCCTGAAAACTTTTTGTAAAAACGTTGTGAATAGTATTGGAGAGATCGTGTCTCCCTGCCTTACACCTTTAATTATTAGGATTCTGTCCTTTTTTTTATGGAGAACTGTGGAGGCTGTGGATCCACGGTAGATTTCTTCCAGTATGTCTATGTCGGGTTCGTAGATGGCCTGATTCATTAGTGCCTTTATTACTGCCGGTTGCTCGGCTGAGTCGAGCACCTTTTCGTAATCTATGAAAGCTACGTATAGGGGCTGCTTATATTCTGCGAATTTCTCTATTACGTAATTTATAGTTGGAATATGGTCTATTGTGGAGTAGCCTGTACGAAATTCTGCTTGGTCATTTGGTTGATTGAACGCCAATGTCGGCTTAATTATATTAGCTGTTACTTCTGTAAATAATTCATGGAGCACAGATGGTAAGCTGATTGGCTTGCAATTTTTGAAGTTCTTTTTTTCCCTCTCATTGCCAGTTTACTGATTGGCTTCTTGCATATCAGTTTTTGTCTTGGCTTTCTTAAATCTGGGGGGATACGAGCTCATATACCTATATATGGTCACTGCATTGTACCTTGCTAACTACTTCTACATTCTGCGCAGTGCCTGGGTGTGCAAATAAAATGATGTATATTGATTTCTAGTTTCGTCATTAGGACTTTATCACCTCTACTCAGGTTGAGCCAGTTTTTGAAAGAGGTATTTAAGGTACGTAAATTATTACGTTCTGCGAATTCTACTCGTAACTTCAATCTGGAGTTTCTAGATCCGATGCCGTATTTTACCTTTGTATGGTCTCCGGCCTGTTTCTTTTCTACTTCTGTATTTAGGTCGCCCATCACAATAGTATATATCACAATTATTGGCTTATTCTACGTCTTCGTAGAAGAGCTGAACATAATGATCATCATGACTCGATGTAGACGCGTAGACCTGTACAACCTTCATCTTGTACCTTTTGCTAAACTTAATAATGATATTTGCCACCCTCTCACTGATGCCACAGTATTCCTCTCTAGTAATAGTCTTGTGTATAACAAACCCCACCCCTACTTCTCCTTTCTCAACAAACCGAAGGTAGCACGAAACGTGTTTGTTCTTCAGCACTGTCTAAGCCTCACTTTTCCTCCCAACTTCGCTGTCTCATTAGATCCCTTTTAACTCCCTGCTATTCCTCAAATAACACAGCTAGACTAGTTTCACTAGATATAATTCTTGTGTTGATGAAAGATAAGCTCAAATTCCAATAGTGGCCTCTCCGGGGTCCGGACAGGCCACCATTGGATGGACGTAGCACACATTAAGCACAAGTAGAAATGTTATGCGCACTCGCGTATCCAGATAAGATGAAAGTTTGTTGTTTATAGTCGCTTAACGACGGCACCACTAACGTTGCTTAGCGTGATTCACATGTTAGGTCATGTAATTCATGTTCGCATTATAGTGACGTCACTCGATGCATATTAAGGTGTATATTAAGCTAGCAAACCGGCTGCAAGCGCACCATGAGCGTGGAATGTAAATGATGCGTGCATTACTTCTATGTGATGATTATCACGTTTGCGCTTGACATTTGTGTTCTTCGTTCATTCACATCACGTAATACCAAATTTGGTATATGTGAAGCTAGCTAAACGACCGTGAGCGTGCAATGAGCATAGCACGAAGTCATGGCAC
The DNA here is from genome assembly GCA_013436015.1 of Rhipicephalus annulatus. Classification (NCBI taxonomy): domain Eukaryota; kingdom Metazoa; phylum Arthropoda; class Arachnida; order Ixodida; family Ixodidae; genus Rhipicephalus; species Rhipicephalus annulatus. Next base: position 298,992 of record WOVY01000581.1, read on the forward strand.
GCACCTTATGATTATAATGTTTTTACGTGTGATTTACCTTTGTCGTCTATTCACATCACCTAATACCAAATTTGGTACATGTGAAGCTAGCGAAACGGCCACGAGCGCATCATGAGCGCGGTATGTAGTCTTGTTCCTACATGACACGCATGTCATCATTGCCATGCTTGCCCCAATCATATACATTCGTCATCCAATCACGTCAAGTAATACCAAATTCAGTATATGTGAAGCTAGTGAAACAGCTGCGAGTACAATATGAGTGTAGCATGTAGTCATGTTTTACATGACACGCATGTAATGATCATTATATTTACACATGATTACCGTATCATATAGCGTTCTAGCGTTGAACGCAGCCAAGTTCAGATTTCGATGGTGTCTGACCTGACCCAGAGGTTCTTAGCACTCTCTGCTGCGTCCCAAGTCTGACCATTGATTCGGACAGTTGCTTTGCAGCCGCGGGGACTGAGGGCCAAGGGTCGATTGGTACTTTCATAAGTGAGGTAGTGGCCAAGTACTGCACCAGGGTGGTCAATACTGCTCTGGTGAGAAAATGCATTACCGGCAGGGGGTCGCCAGTGAGGCAGCACTCCAGACCACTTCTTTTTTTTCTTAGTGATTTCTTTATCATGTGTTTAAGTAAATATACGATTGGAAATGGCCCGGCATCTGCTTTTGAAAGGAATTTTGTCATTGCATGCTAGGATTCTGTGCTATTATTAAGTATTGAGTTCTGTTGCACTTTCTTAGCACTGTAGAATAGATATCCCATCACTGGGGCCGCGCATGCTCAGTTGTGACGGATTTGAAACTGTAGATGTTGTTCGTTCTGTTCCGAGCGCGATGCTCTACCGTAATAGACATGAGAGTTGAGCACTATACGTGAGATAACAAATGAAGGAGCCCGCAAATTGAGCCTCCAACGTCAACATTTCCGGCAATGACGCAGACATGTGAAGGAATGGCTATATTTCGCTCACGTGCATTCAGTACTTGATTGCGCGTGCATCAGATGACACCCCCATAATGGTAATTTAGTGGACCTACTAAAAAAAGTTAAAAATAGGGCTGTCCTATTTGTCTTGGGAATTTACGGCAGTTGCCTCAGCATCGCTGAATTTAGGCGCGCAATTCACTGGCAGGAATTAAAAGACAGAATAAAGGTCCTGAGACTCAAATTTTTTTCACAGCGTTTATTATTCAAGAACAGGCACAGACAGGAACAAATACATGCCATTGCCAACATATATTTCGCGTAGAAGGCACCATAGGCTGAAAGCTCTTGTATTTACCTTTAAATGTGACACTTTTCGTTATTTGTTTTTCGTAGGACCATGAGCGAGTGGAATGTTGTTCCGTCAGATATTGTAAAAATACGAGGTAATGACGACGTTTACTGCGCTCTGTGTTGAAATTAATTATTGTTAACTTAATGATGCATATACCCCCCGGATGCAACTCCATCTTATGTCAATTCAGGTACCTAATAAATAATGTCAATCGTCAGGCAGAGCATTCAGAACTTCTGTGCGTAAAGTTAAAGGTACTTCGACGAGGTAGTTTGCCCAAAATGGCGAAACATTTTTCTTTGGTAGCATTCCATTTTGCATGGAAAATGACTCCTGTCCTCGTATGAATACCCTTAAAACAACGATGCCTTTGCCCTTGAGGTATTATACAAGGAATTTGAGTTCTATAAATCGGCTCGCTGTGGTTTGGCAAACTCATCGGTGACTAAGGTTCATAACCAGTATAGTCACCGCTTTCGGCACGTTCCTACAACATCTACAGCTTATTCCCCTGTTAGACAAAGTGCTAGACAAGGATTGGTCATCGAGTCAGTCAAGCTATATCAACCCCCCCTCAGCTGATCTGTTTACCCCCATCTCAGCAACCACCTCCCTCCTCCTCTCGATGATTCTGAACAGGTGGTTATGCGGAAGTTGTGTTTTACAGCGAAAGCAGTTATGAGATCAAAACTCCGGTCACGTACTGCCGTAGTTGTCCGCCGCCGTTGTCCGTAACCACAAAGCACTAAATTAGAAAAAAGTTGCACCAATGACACAGTGGGGCTTGAACCTGGGTCCGCTGGGTACCAGCCCAGTATTACACCATTGTGCCACGCCGGTATTTGGGACTTGTTGTTGACGTTGTTGGCAAACTTGCCTTAGGCAGGCTTGATGTCGGGAAAGCAATCGCGTTAAACGACTTATAAAGCGTTTTCACACAGTGAAAGGGAAAGCAGAATAGCGTAATGAGTGGGTCATCCAATGCTGCAACCTATTACAAAAGCTTGTTCTTGTTTACCTATCAACTGTGGCGTATACCCACTTTAGCCACAATTTCTCATCATCATCATCTAATGCATGAACAATTGGCACAAGCTTCCTTACAGTGTTCAGCGGATACCACGCTTCTCAGAAGAATGACGTAAAATAGCAAAGCAAATGCCAGCCTACTACACAATTTTTTTATTAATAATGTCGTAGTAGGTATGAAGCAAAGGTGCTTATAGCAGTTATTCAATGAGTGTGTCGAAAAGGCTCTGAAAGGCCGCTCTTTTAGCTTTTGCTGTGACTGTGCTGCGCCTTCTGCGCAGGCCTTGCGTTTTTCCTCTATATTGTTTTTATATTATTGATTAATTGCCTCATAATATACAAAATGCTATTTGGACATTCGCTGTTTATTTTCTCCTCTTTCTTCCTATGCTATGCCTTACTCTTTCCTTTCATTTTTGCACCCCTCCTCACTCTCCTGTTTTTTCGCCTAATACTCGGATTCCTTTCACTTATCTTTGCTAAATTGTACTATACAGGGCTACGCCATGCACTGCAAGCTTGCATATAAAACAGAGTGGCTGCCCCACCACGAATGTTGTAGGCCCGTGTGCTCAGATTTGGGTGCACGTTAAGGAACCCCAGGTGGTCGAAATTTTCGGAGCCCTCCACTACGGCGTCTCTCATAATCATATGGTGGTTTTGGGACGTTAAACCCCACATATCAATCAATCACATCTCTCCCTCTCCTTCTTCCTCTCATTTTCTGTACTCGTTATTACAACCGTCAGAGTTATCGCATCATCCCGAACCTGAAAAATCTGCGCAAGTCTAGTGAGAACGAAGCAGAGGAGGATGAACAGAATGAAGAGAGTGCGTGTTGCTTTATGCTAATTATTTTGTGTCTGCGCTGTTGACCCGATGGTCGCGAGTTTCATACCGGCCCCGGCGGCCACATTTAGATGTAGGCGAAGTGGTAGAGGTCCGTGTGTTGTGCGATGTGAGCGCACGTTGAAGAAAAGCAGATAGTCGGAATACCCGGAGCCCTACACTATGGCGCCTCTAACAATCATATCGTAGTTTTTAGATGTAAAATCACAACTGTTAGTATAATTTAGATACGAAGCACCTCTTTGACTAGCCTGTGTAACGCTGCCACTCCGTTCATCCATACGAACGTGCCGCAACGCGTTCCCCTCGCCGCAGGTGTTGGGGCGGTCCCAAATATGTCACGCTACAGCTGCTCGTTGACGCCATGGTCCCCACAGAGTGCGCTGTGACTTCACTCTCCTCTCGCTTGCCATGCGCTGCCGGTGTGTCATGCCAGTGTGTTTACATTTCGGTTCACGTTAGAAAAATTCAGGTGGTCAAAATTTCCAGCATCCTCCACTTCATTGTTCCTCAAAATCATATCGTGGTTTTGGGACGCTGAACCCCAGAAATTATTACTATTAGAGAAACGCTTTCTTTACTTGACGGTGCTCGTTCCAGCCGTTGCTTTCCTGCTTTCTATATGAGTGTTTGGAAACTCACCAAGTAAAAAAACTTAAGCAGTTCTAGAATACGCTGCGCTAGGGTATTCGGAACACTGCATACGTTGCACAGAGGCCACGAGAACCGGTGAAATTCATGTTGACGATTGCTGCAGAGATACCTTTATTTTCATCGGTACATCTCAACGGCTGCATAGGCATCACCCCTTTTCTGCTGTTTTGCAGCGACAGCTGTCGTGAGATCAGAACAAAGGTCACGTGTGGTGCCGTAGTTGTCCACCGCCGCCGCGGGATTCCGTAACCGATAGCAAGAAATAAATAAGAGTAAATGAGAAATGCCTTGGAGAGCATGCAAACAGGCAAAGCTGCTGGTGAGGATCAGGCAACATCAGATCTGCTGAAAGATGGAGGACAGATTGTGTTAGAAAAATTAGCCATCCTGTTTACGAGGTGTCCTCTGACGAGAATGGTACCAGAGTCTTGTAAGAATGTTAACATCATCTTGATACATGATAAAGCAGATGACAAGGACTTGAAGAATTACAGGCCGATCAGCTTGCTCTCTGTAGTATACAAGCTAGTTACAAAGGTAATTGCTAACAGAGTTAAGAAAAAATATAATTCAATCAACCAAAGGAGCAAGCAGGATTTCGAACAGGCAACTCAACAATCGGCCACATTCATACTATCAATCAGGTTATAGAGAAATGCTCAGAATATAGCCAACCACTATACATAGCCTTGATTTATTACGAGAAGGCGTTTGATTCAGTAGAATTATCAGTAATCATGCAAATACTGCAAAATCAGGGCGTGAATGAAGCATATAAAAACACCCTGGAAGAAATCTACAGGGAATCAACTGCTACCATAATGCTTCATAAAGAAAGCAACAGAATACCAATCAAGAAAGGCGTAAGGCAGGGGGATACAATATCTCCAATACTATTTACCACGTACATACAGTAGGTTTTCAGGAGCCTAGAATGGAAACATTAGGGATAAGACTTAATGGAGAGTACTTTAGTAACCTGCGCTTCGCCGATGACATTGCATTGCTGAGTAACTCAGGGGACGAATTGCAACTCATGATTACGGAGTTAGACAAGGAGAGGAGACACGTGGGCCTTAAAATTACTCGGGAGAAAACGAAAGTAATGTATAACAACCTCGGAAGGGAGCAGAGCTTCTAGATAGGTAATAGTTTACTTCAAGTTGTAAAAGACTATGTCTACTTAGGACAGGAAATAACCGCGGAGCCGAACCACGAGATTGAAGAAACTAGAAGAATAAGAATGGGGTGGAGCCAATTTGGCATGTACTTTCAAATTATGACAGGTAGATTGCCACTATCCCCCAAGAGTAGGGTATATAACAGCTGTCTCTTGCCGGTACTTAGCTACGGAGCAGGAACCTGGAGACTTAAAAAAGGGTGCAGCCTAAATTGAGGACGACGCAGCGAGCAATGGAAAGAAAAATAGTAGGTGTAACCTTAAGAGACAAGAAGAGAGCAGAGTGGATTAGAGAACAAACGGGGTTAAGGATGTCGTAAATAATTTGGTATGGCATAAGATGACTGTATGACAAGCATAACTGGTTTGTCATAAGATGAAATTCATAACATGTATGTGATGAATGTCAGGACTTACATGTCATGGTCTTGCTGCTCCTGTGGTGGTTTTATTCACATGACATATCGCAAAACTCGTATGGTATAACATGACCGCATGGCGAACCACGATATGTTTGTCATGTAAAAACATGACTTCATACAACACTAATGATGCGCTCGCGTCTGTTTCGCTAGCTTCACATATACGAAATTTGGTATTACGTGACGTGAATGGACGACGGAAGTAAATGACACGTCCAAGTATCATAATCATGACATGCGTGTCATGCAAAACATGACTACATCTACGCTCAAAGCCCGCCTGCGGCCATTCCACTAGCTTCACATATACGATAGCTTCACAATAGCTTCACAATTTGTTATTACGCACCAAATTGCTATTACGTACCAAATGGATGATGAACAAAATTCCAGGCGCAAACATGATAATCATGACATAGAAGTCTGGTACAGCATAATTTACGTTCGCCTCGTAACATTGTGCTGGTTTTAAAGGGACATATTAACCTTCCCCATTCGTGCTACGCATATAATCGATTCCCAAAGTACGTGGGATCTGCCATTTTTTTTATTATCTGAAGACTAAACCAAGCCATGTAACCACGTACTAATCAACCTAAGGATGCCCTGTACGTGTAATAAACAAAACTTAAAAAAAAGAAACGATGAAAGAGAGACAGAATCACAACATTTATTCCGCTAGTTGTTTGGAGGGTCAATGAGCACTCATTGGGTGCACGAACGCTAATAAGGTCTTCAATACGGAACACTGCACGCATAGAAAACATGTTGATTTCGCAAGATGAAAAAACTTAAAGCTTTGTTCTTCATTTGTTAGCGTTTCACTTGATAGTGAAAGCACGAATAGAATTCGGCTTACTTGATATCCGCTGTCCTTGAAGATCCCCATTTTTTAAGACCTGGAAGAGTAGTCTAAGTGAAAATAAAAGTTTTCTTTATACCAAGATGGTCGTAATGCGTCGTTAAATGAAACCCCCATACTTAAAATTGTGTCGCCATCGCGGAACCACCGCCATTCAGGCACAGCGCAGCGGAACGACGTTTACTAGTGTTTGACGTGCGCAACGCAATAATTCGCATGGCAATCAATGTTGTAGTGCTGTTTTTCTACCGATACTGGTGCCATTCTCATTTGTAAGTTACCTAGACGCACTGTCGGCTGAACGGAGCGTTCGACATCGCAACGATAAATAAATGTATTCATAAAACACCTGACAGAACACTCTTCGAGCGTACTCCAAAAACGTGTACTGTGTGAAACAGGCACGTAGCAGGTTTTTCTGGAGGGGGGGAGGGGGACGGAAAAGCAAGACCTAATTGTTCGAAAAAAAGTATTTTCATGGCAAATAAAAAGTATGTTGCCCATGAATACAGAAGGGGCTCAATTATCAGAAGAAAATGAAAACAAGTGGCGTGCCGCAGAAGAGGCGAATTATTCAGCGATGGAAAGCAAATTTCGACACTGCCTCTAATCTATAGTGGGAGTGCACTAGAATACGATTTCGTACTAAATAATCTCGGCCAAGAAGATGAATACACAGTCAGTAACAGGAAAACGACTGAAAAAAAAGTAGTGGGAGGAACGCAACAGAATTGGTTGTCCACTTACGAATGTGCAGCAAAAAAAAATATTAACTGGCCTTCGAAAAGAATAGGAGCCATTTTGTGGCGGGATTTTTTGAAAAAATTCAGGAAAACAGTTTATTGGACACATTCAGGAAAACAGTTTTATTGGACAACAAGAACTAAAACGCGGATGCTTCCATGCTTCCCGGACCGAAGAAAGGCAAGACGTTAACCGTCATTTTAGCAAGCAATTTTAAAAGAATGACATTACGAGTGGTTTACTATATAGTAAAGGACGATGCAAAAAAAAACAGACATGTTGCCTAGCCGAAGAGAGTGCTTCACAATACAATTTTCATGCGTCATGGTTTCTTCATAAACACAGTGATAACTTTGTCGACACTGCTTGCATTCGATGAAAGTATATTAGGGCCTGATCATTAACCTGCTCCTCAGTCATCCAGTTTCTCGAGAACGTTTTCTGCTCTTTTCATTGTCTAGAAGCTGCATTTTCAACAGTTGTACTCCATGGGAGTGTTGCAAATATTTCGAGGAGTGTGTGAATGTTCGGGAAGAACGCTTTGTCGCATTGAGCTAAAGCATCCGTCGCAAACAGGAAATTTCATCATCTTTTATGGCTTGCCATTTAGTTTTTCACATTTCCCATTCACTTTTTCTTGTGAATGGGAAATGCACAGATTCCAATTCGCCTTTAGAGGCGTGCTTTGGAAACACTAACTGCTACCTCTACAGTGTTTTTCGAAGGTTTGCAAGGCACCGGTAGAGAAAAACATTCATGTGATCTATGTACGAAACGAATGAGGCTCACTTGCACTTCTCTTGCATAGAACTACAATCGTAGCTTGTTCGGTATCTCTCTGTTAGTACACCCGTGGAATCTAGCACTTTTCTCCGAACTCCGCCGCTGGCGTCTTGGCATATATACAGAAATAACATTTTGTGGAATTCTGCGCCGCGTTAGCTCCCATCTCTTCCAGCTTATTCAGCACCAAGTCAATGTGCTCGAAGGTGGCACTTATGTCAACAATAGATGGACTCTGCAGATTCAGAGACAAGTGGTATGGAAGGCCCAGGAATACCTCACTAATGACAGGTCATACAAAAAATTCGGGCAAGGATATTCACTGATAGAGGCAATGAGCGGTGGACGCCGTTGATTTGTCACGGAAGGTGTCCATAAACTCTTCGAGTGAGTGTCTCGGATAGCGCATCTCCAAACAATGCAACTGAACCTTGACGTTTCACCTACCATGTTTATCTACATCGGCGACTCCAGACGAATGATTTTTAGACGCTTGAAGATGTTTTTTCAAGACTGCTGTCATTTTGGGTGACACTCGAAAAAATGTGCACACTTCAATAATGGTGCCAAAAGACTATCGAATGTTTTGGACAGCCGAGACGTCACTCAAACAGAAGGTTCAGAGAATGCGACGAGCAGTGCTTGTACGTCATTGGAAATTCGTTCCGGATGAGCGCCTGAACACTGTTGAATGCCCCACTCATCGCTGCTGCTTCATCGCATCTATGGCCTCTCATCATGTTCAAGTGCAGGCCTAGATTCAGCAGCTCTCTTTTCAGTGTGTCAGCTAGGCTAGAAGCACGAAGCAGAGGAAATCTTCCCGAATGCTTGAAGTAGTCAGATCGACGTAGCGTACGCACAACGAACATTTCTCGGTTTGGGAGGCATTCATTGTTTCATCTGCCAGCAATGAAAATAATTCTAGCCTCGTTTACTTGTATGAAAATGTTATCATGTATAAGCTTGCCAATGGTATGCATAATTTAATTTTGATGTACGAGCTGGACTATAGAGAACTTGGGTGCCTGCTGTGCGTATGTAATTGGCCAGAATGGTGTCTCCTCCATTCGCTCTATAACGCAGGATCACCTTGAAGTTACCGTCGTTCTGTAACGATTCCTAAAAAAATGACCTGAATCCTTATCCCCACTCAGCGCGTGGTCTTGACGGCCGCACAATACAACTTTCTCGACAACCGCGCGCAGCGTTGCCTCGTTGTCTTCGAGCGTGCGCTTTGCTTGCTGATTAACCTGTACGTGGACAGTGCTTAATTTTTTTCTGGCGACTCTTAGAAAACATTCTGCGTGAATTGATGTGCTGTCTTGTGGCATACAATTTGTGCATGATTCTGAAATGTCTAAATGGCATCCTTCCACTTCGTAAACGGGCCTGTAACGAAGTTACTAAAAAGCTGGCGAGAGCCTCTAACTACTCCGCTCTTAGGACGGAAAAGTACGCTGGTTTTTCAAAAAGTCACCCATATCGCTGCAGCCAGTGAGACTAAAACGTGCGCATTTGACTTTTGTTGGCTACCAGTACTTCAAACTTGTAGCATGGTGGCGTCATCCATGCGTTAGAGTATACCCGTTCTCTGATGTCATCGCCTATGTCAGTGTTATTCATAAACATTCCAATCTCATTGTGACAAAGAGAACTGCAGTTCCCAAACTGTCTGTGAAGTCAAAAATAACAAGCAACCTGGTGTCTCGGCCAACTTACCGGGCCTGGTGCTGTTTGGCTGGGTGACAGACCGTTCCATCGGGCGAGGATGACTGAACTGGCAACTAGCGCTTTCCTACTTTCTGGAGCGTGCCAATGGCGTGTATTGTACAGGTTGATGCTTGGATGAGTTGCGTTTTCTAACAATTTCAACATATTTTAGGTCAAACTACATGTTTTATTCTATTTTCTTGCGATGTCAGCCAGCGAAAAGTCACCGGTAGGCCACTGTGCCAATTTTGGTAGTTCATAGAACTACAGAAAATAAGGTAACTGCTGTCTGAATAAGTTTGCGGCACACATCACAAAACGGTTGTTTCATGGTACATCGTTTGTGTTACGTAACAAGTTCTGTATTGGCAGGTGCAGCGAGATACCCGGATTGTCCAGTGTTCCACTCGGCCAAAGGACAATCAGATTAGTTAGATTAACGACCAAATATAAGCAGCAAATTGTACAGCCCTGTCCCTTACAACACATCTATAAGCACCACTCGTGTAGCCACTTGTGTTGTTTTCACTTCGTTTTTTTATAATTATATTTTAGTATCATGGCTTTGGTCAAAATATTTAGCTTCACAGCTCGGCTAATTACGGTGTAGTTGATGTAGCTGTTTAAACATGGGCGAGAAACCTCTCATTTCTCAGAGGGGTAACTGGCATGAGCCATTTAATTTGTTTTGCGCACCGGACTTGTGCAACACGAAAATTCACGCTAACTTACTTGAAAATTGTGTGACGAAATCATTGTCGTGAGTTTACTGCTTACATAGGACTGCGGAATGTATTGTGCACGCTGTGTAATATAAAAACCGAATAGTGAAAAAAAATGTTTCGCTTAGTGTTTGGAATAATTACCTCACGAAGTAAATTTTTCGCGTGGTCAATAACCATATCTGTAGTCACATGATGATCTCCAAAAAAGTTATTCTTATTCTAAAAGCAAAACAAAATAAATCATGTTGATGCGGTTCTCTATTGTTTTTAACTGTTAATTTTTCTGCTTAACTTTGCGAATGACCACCAAGATTTAAAAAAAATACACGCAAAATTGCCGCTACGCCGATCATAGGCTCGAGCCCGCTGGGTGTGATTAGTGCCTCATCGGCCGACTAAACGTCCACTATTTTCAATTTATCGCCGCTGCAATACAATGAAACGCCACGATTCCAAAAAAAATTACCAGAAATGTGCTGGCATCAAAACTTGAGCATCACGTTTTGTGTACCAGCACCACTATTTCTAATTTCATCCATTCTCATTTCAACGGGTCAAAATATTACCGTGATAGCGTTAAAGAGCACGTTTCGCGGAAATTCCGGCATTGGTTTTGAGCAAAAATCATCATCTTATGTGTGACCGAAAAATCGAGAAGGATGCAAATAAATTGAATGAAGAATAAAAAATTCCGGGACACAATGGAGATTGAACCAGGGTTCTTTGGGTCCAAGTGTAGTTCGAACCTGGGTCTTTTGCGTAACAAGTGGATGTTCCACCACATGGCCACGCACCTTTTTTTTCATGGTATTTAATAAAGTACCTGGGCAATAAAGACAAAATCAAGCGAAGAAAACTACAGCACCTTTTTTTTTTGAAAACAGAGATAAGAACTTACTCTGCTTGGAAATGCAGTGAACGGAGCGTTCATGCTGCTTTAATACACGCGTCCTCTATATACATGCTTCACCTTGAAACATGAAATATTGCAGAAATAATGCCTTTTGCAAGCATCTGTTGCCAACGGCCTTCAGAATAGGTGATTATCCTAATGGCTCTGAGGTTGAAAACCGGTACCCCACTATAAAAGGCACACACGCTACTGCGTCTATTCTCTTCAGGCTACGTAGTGGGTGCATAGAGAATTCGAAAAGGTTTCATTACTAAGTGTTTGAAGTATGCGCTAGAAACAAGATTTCACTATCGCGTTCAACTAATAAAGGCGAAGCTTTAGAGTGCTCTAATTTTTCTTACATTTTTCCAACAGAAAGAGTAGCGAAAACATACGAGACCGACCACTTGCGACACATTCACGCCCTCGCATAATACCATATTTCACCCTAACAAACTGCAATGTTTCAGTACTTCTCACAGGCCCATTTTCTACTTATACAGCACCATTTGAGATGAAATTTAGCCTGCCAGGAGGAAAAAAGCTGACTGCAACAGCAACCGTATCAATACTTTCCATAGAAACGCTGAGCTTTGCATGCCAGCGGGTTGCCACACCAGGGATGGCACCACCCGCCAGGCGATATGGTGGCGCCTGCGTTAGAAAAGTCTGTAGACCGTTCCATCGGGCGAGGAGAACCAGACTGGCAACCAGCGCTCTTCTCCTTTCTGGAGCATGCTGACAGCACGGAGTGTACAAGTTGATGTTTAGATGAGTGGTGTTTTTGAACAATTTTAGCTTGTTTTAGGTTGAACTGCAGATTTTATTCTCTTTTATTGCAATCTGAGCCACCGAAAGGTCAACGGAAACCACTCTGCCATCTTTGTTGTTCTTCTAACCACAAAAAAGAAAAGCGGCGTCTGAATAAGTATGCGGCACGCGTCACAAAGCACGCAGCGTTTGCAGTTGCTTCATGGTGCATTGTTTGTGTTACGGGACAAGTTTTCTTTCGGCATGCGCCGTAATATACCCGTAAAACCCAGTATTTCACTCATCCAAATGAGAATTGGATATGGTTAGATTAAGAACCAAACACAAGCAGTCAAGTACGGCCTCGACCTTTAAAGTGCGAAACATCTAAGCACCACTGGCGTAACCACCTGTGTTCTTTTTGCTTTGTTTTAGTATTATATTTAGTATGATGGGTTTGGTAGTGCGTAGCTCGGCTCAATACGGTGATCAATAAAGTTGATGTGGTTGTAATAATACGAACGAGAAACCCCTCACTTCGCATGGGGTAACTTTAATGATGTTTTTTGTGTGCTGTGCACCCGCATTGGGAGACCCGAACATTCACTGAATTTCATATGAGAAACACGAGGTGGAATCCTTGTCGTGAGTTCAACTTCCGTAAGACTGTGGGATGGATCGTGCACGATGTGCGATATGGAAGCCGAGTACTCAGAAAAGGAAGTTCTGTCACTTCGTGTTTCGAATAACTACCTCAGGGAGACAATTTTTCGCGTGGTCAAGAACTATGTCTGACACGTCACGTATTGATGATATATACAACGTATTCTATTCTCTTCTAAGAGCAAAGCCACATCAAAACATGTTGTTACGGTTGTCTATTTTTCTTATAACTGCCAATTTTGCTGCTTAGCTTTGCGAACGACGGCCGATACATTTCAAAAGCCATACTAGGGGTAGACGGAAAATATTTTTTAAAAGTAAACACAAAAATGGCTCTTACGCAGTGGCATGTGAACTGCTTCGCAAATGGGGGCGCTAGGTTTCCCTACTCGTTTGGGTTGTATATATATATAATATATATATATATATATATATATATATATATATATATATATATATATATATGTGTGTGTGTGTGTGTGTGTGTGTGTGTGTGTGTGTCCCAAGAAGTTGTTTTGTTTATGACATCACTCAAAAAATTATAGCAATGGATTTCTATAACTGCGTTACCAGGAAAATTACACAACAGCAGCATGCACTGATGCTCCGTGCAGCGGGCTGCCAGGTTTGTTAATTGGTGATAATGCTCCTATTTTCTGTGGCGCTTTCGTAATGTCATATTGGCGCACAATCTAGTTCTTCTGATATAATTATCGGCACATACCATGAGGTTCTGGTATACCACATAATTGCGAACGCGTAAGCGACTACATTATCATTGTGCTCAATAGTTGAAAGTTCCCGCACTACTTGTGTTTCTTTGCCATACGATTTCACACTATACAAAATAGTTTTACAGGTCAAGTTAAGACTGAAAAATACCGCATAAGTTTTGCATGGTATTTTAGGTGGTTTTAATTCACACAAATTATACCAATTGGGTTCCCTTTAGCTCTTGTTGTCAAGTGTGTATTTAATTTCTCCACACACATAAGGTGGTATTATCTACATGAATTGTTACTTTAGCAGTGTTATCAATGCTTGGATTCCATCAATGCAAATTATAAAAAGAAAAGTTCTAAAAATGCTTCCTCGAGGCTTGCCAGATTTAGGCTCTTTCTAGACTGACCATTGTAAGTGCAAACTGGAGTCTGATTTCATCATTGTAAATAGGATAAGTACAAATAACGTCTAACATCTCTATTATCTTATATTTGCACTTTCTGAACGAATTATTTAGTTGACAAAGCTAAGCATTTCAGAGAATCCTTAATTTTAAACGGTGTGCTCATTTTAACAGTAATAAGACTTCGAGAATATAGTAGACGCTGGTTAATTCGACACCTGTTAATTTGGAAAACTAGATAACTCGGACGTGTTCCGGCCAGCGTAATTATGGCAGCAAAATTTTCATCAATTCAGTGAAATGTGGTCACAACCGGGTTATTATAGATTCCTCGGCAGACTCAAAGCATGAAACACTGAAAATGTACGACGCAGAGGCAGAAAAACGACATTAGCCTATTGCCGAAATCACTTCGGACTTTCAGAAAGCCACGGTTACCACTCACGATCGCGTTGTCGGGACGTAACAAGGTATTGTACCAGAGTACACTTTGAATTGGCATACAGGGGTATTGATCCGTGTTCATATTGGGAACGAAGTTGCAAAATGGCCTCAGGTTGCATCTAAGTAGGCAGCCGACAATGCCCGCCGCTGAAGGTGCGGGGGAGCTCAGCCCCCCTTACCTTTCTTAGTGGGCAAGGGGGACCAGCGCCCCCTTGCCCGGCCGCAAGTCACGCCTATGTCCTTACGCCAATCACAGGCTCAACCCCGGGCGTTCTTGGTGTCTCATCGGCAGAAGAAACTGTCTTCACTATACCATCACCACCATTCATTCAAATATCAAGAGTCTAAAAAAAGAAAAAGAAGCGTGCTGGCACTAAACATCAGCAACGCTTTTTGTGTGCCAGCATATCCGTATGAACAGTTGCAGTTTTTTCTGTGCCCGGGGAACAATAACGATCGAGTAATAAGGTGCAATTAAAAGTTGAGCAAAAGACAGATAACAGTTTGTGAACAACAAACAAATCCCGTCATCTCCACGAAATCGCAATTGTGCGGTTACGCATGACCACACGTACTCCGGGTGGTAGACGCTATGACAGCACAAACAAAGGCCGAGTGAAAAAATAAACTTGAACGATGTGGTTCACGAAAAAAATTCATTGCATCTTCAAAGGGTGCCAGCACTCGCTGGCCCCGCTGGAACAGGTAAAAATATTCTCTCGTTTTCCCAACAGAAAAAGTGGTGAAAACATACGACACTGACAACTTGCGACGCGTCCGCGCCGTCGCATATTATCATATTTGACGCCGAATGGATGACAATGTTTCAGGACGTCTTAGAGACTGGTTTCCTACATGTACTGCATACTTTGAGACGAAATTCAGCGTGGCAGAACGAGAAAAACCGGCTGCATCTGCAACCGTACGAATACCTCCCTTATAAATGCAGTGCATCGCAAGCTCCAGTCGGTTGCCAGACCAGCGACAGTGCTGCCCGCCAGAGAGCATAACGGCGTCCACAACAATATGGTCTATACTCTGACAGCAGTGGAAGTGGAGAACAAGGAGCGCGCCCGCCACCCCCTGCAGATCAACGACACTTTTCCCTCCCCTTTCATCATTTCTGACTCATCCTCACCACCGAGTCACCGAGCCATCCAATTTATGGGAGCTGCGGACACCGGGTGCCGCAGGGCTGTTCGATGGCTGGCTATATATGCCAAAGACTATTACACATTGCTCTCTTCCCCTTCCCTTCTTCTTCTTCTTCTTCCCGATGCTCACGGCATGTAAACAAACCTCCGTCTGCCCTGCAAGAGTACGTCTCCTAACTACAAGAGATGAGTCCGGTAACGAGGGTCAGTTACCAGTTGAGACGAACCGGACCCGTTCCCAACAAACTGGAGGCATCAGTGGGATCCTCCTGACCCTTCAGCCCCAGTACAGTGCAAGATTGAGAGAACCGTAGGAACCAACGTGGCACCCTCTGTTTCCGCTGATGAATCTGGGAGAAGGATGTAGCCCTTTTTCCACAGCTTTCGCTGAGCTACACATATACTAATCATGCAGACGCTTTCCTGGCTTACTGGCCAGGGACTAAGTGCGCGGCGAGGGAGGCACGGAGGGTCAGTCAGTGAGGTGTCAGTTAGGGAAGTCTGTTGCTCGAGGAATAACGTGGTTTGCTCGACGAGTAAATACGTGTTTCATGATGTAGTGAGGTCAGTCGAACTGCTAAAAAGTATAAATAGATGACGCCATGGGAGCAGTGACAAGTTTTGAAGAGGGCTGCCGAAGAGACGCGTTATCACTTCCTACTGCGATGAATGGATTGATGTATCCGGCTGTGCCCTTAGGTTGGATGGTGCCACCTAACCATGAAGTTAAGTGCTATCACTATGTGTTGACAGATTGAAATTCACTCGCGCCTTGATTGTAGCCACCAATCAGTTAACCTCCTCCTGATTATTTCTAGCCGTGTGAAGTCTGTTTTGCCCCGCAGGGGCGTTAGTGAAAGCAGACGTTTGGTGTGTAGCAACACCACGGACCCGAGCCAACACGGTGGGGGGTTTCGACTCCCTTCCTCGCCTAGCCGTGCGTGGCTAAGCCGTGTCCGACGAAAAGGGGATCCTGGGGGTTCAGCTGACGCCCAGTGTTTGGACCTTTAAGCCCCCCTCCCCGCCGGAAGAGGCAACACACTATTTTGGCCCCAGCTTTACGTAGATGGCGCCCTTTGCTAACCCACCCAGGGGAAATCGCAGTCGCCTTTTCCTCTCTCTCCCCACATCTTTGTCTTTTCTTCTCTTTAAATCTATCCTATCTTACTGTGTGATTGTCAGGCTGAAGTGTTCTGTGTTTAGAAAACTCATTTAAAGTTAACTCACATAAATTTTCTAAATAAATACGTGGTTTTTCGCAAAGATTGACATGGTGGCGATTCCTTATCAGAAGGTGAGGCAATAAATGCACAAAGAAGCATAGCACTCCAGCACATTCCGCTACAAAGCTCTCTTGAGGTTGTGGCTGTTCGCGCTTTTTTATTCAATCATTTGATAACTATCTGTTCGATCTACATACACCCTGTCAAATTGTTCAATAAAATAGTGTTTCAAAAGCTGATTGATCCGCTCCCAGAACCGTAGGCTTTATTTGGTATTGCTCGCAATTTGTTATGGGGTGATATCAGATGTGATGCGAGAAGTCGCTCTATATAAAACTTTCTTCTCTCATCTGGAGCATGTCTGTTCCATAAGAGGGAGCCAACATACTACAGTACTGCACGCAATACATATTCATGCATAGATTTAGTCATTGGGTCACCGTCACTTCTACCTTACTTAGATTGGAAAGTTTTTAACAGTACATTTGGAAGTGACCGATTTCCGACTCTTTTAGTAACAATACAACGGGATGACCGACCATGTTATCCTAAAAAGTGGAACTTTCATGGTGCAAGCTGGGTGAAATTTAGAGAGCTATGTACACTACCCCTCGGAGAGGTAGACCACGTGGAAATAGAAGAGATTGCCAACTATATTGCCGAATATGTCATTGTGTGAAAAAGTTCAAACCGCAGTCTAGCAATCATAAAGTTAACACAAAGCCATGGTGGAATCATGAGTGTGAACTTGCTAAAAATGGCAAAACAAAGCCTGGAGTAGTTTTTCTCGCTACCCAACAATAGAAAACTTGACAACCTTCAGAAGTTGCAAAGCGAATGGTAGGCGTATTCGCCGTATAGCCAAACGGGAAAGCTGGACACACTACATATCCTCAGTAAACTTCTACACAGAAGAGAGCAAGGTGTATACCGCGGTACATAGACTTAAAGGACAACAGCCCGATCCTCTTCCCTTGGTGAATGATTGCGGTGTTACAATAGAACACAGGCGAACGCTCTTGGCGAATACTGCAAGAAAGTGTCAAGCTCAGAACATCATACCGCTAAGTTCTTACGCCACAAAAGCATAGCTGAAAGTGCACCTCTGCGCCGAAACCATCTTGTATCAGAAGGATACAATAAACCACTAACACTACATGAACTGAAGCTTGCCCTTGGTTCCTGTGGAAGTTGTGCCCTTGGTTTTGATACAATTACCTATGAAATGATCGGAAATCTCCTTGATGAAACCCTGAACTCTCTTTTAGCACTTTACAACAATATTTCCAATACCGTCAAAATACCCTCTGCTCGGAAAAAGGTGATAGTACTACCAATCCTTAAGCAAGGCGAAAATCCCTATTTGGTAATAGTTACAGGCCTATCGCCCTCACAAGCTGCCTACTCAAGGTGTTTGAAAAAATGATTAGCAGGCGTTTGGTATGTTACTTAGAATACAATGGTATATTGGACCCGTGCCAGTCTGGCTTCCGTACAGACAGATACACAACTCAGAATTTTGTCCTCCTCGAGAAATATATACATGACGCGTTTGTACACAATAATATCTGTCTGTTTTCTTCGATCTTGAGAAGGCATATGATACTGCCTACAATAAACTTTGCAATACCTATCATCTTTCGGAATAAGTGGCAGGTTGATTAACATCTCGAGAGATTACCTGTCTGAGAGGAAGTTCCGTGTAAAAATAGGCACTGTGTTATCGCGCACATTTCTGCAAAAAAAATGAAGTGCCACAGGGAGGAGTATTAAGCTGCACACTATTTATAGTTAAAAGGAACTCTATTTGCTCTGTTCTTCCACTTGCGATATCGTACTCCAATATGTGGACGACATCTGAATCAGTTTCAAATCGTGTAACTTGACTGTATGTGAACGCCAGATAGTTAGGTCTTAACCGCCTTGCGAAATGGGCTGATGAGAATGTTTTTAAGTTTTACACTGACAAGACTACTAGTGTGCTTTTCTCTAGACGAAGAGGTGTGCATCCTGACCCCTGCGTACTGATCAATGGACAAAGCTTAGTTTGCGAAAGAACAAAGACTTCTCGGAGTAATTTTCGATCCTAAACTCACCTCCATTCAGCATATAAAAACGCTGAAGCTAAAATGTCTCAAGACCATGGATCTTTTAAATACTTTATCACATCAGTCGTGGGAGAACGACAGGCACTGTCTCATATCCCTGTTCACAAACCTGGCTTTGTCACGCATATACTACGGATGCATAGTATATCAGTCAGCTCAAGGAGAGCACTGTAACTATTGGACCCTGTATATCCCTGTATACCACTTAGGTATCCGACTAGCACTTGGTGCCTTCCGCACCAGCCCTACCCACATCCTTTAAGCAGAGTCAGATCAGTGGCCGCTGAACTATCAGCGCACTTTTCCTGGAGTCAATTATGCAGTTAGAATAATGTCTCTGAAGCAGCACCCATGCAAAGCACTTATGAATGATGTGTCCACTACTCAGTTATACTTAAATCGTCCTTCTATCGCCCCACTGATTCTATAGGCTACACGACCTGCAGTAGAAAAACTTGGATTTTTTTTCAATGACTTACAGGAACCGACCATGCCGAACACATCCCTCCCAGGCAGCAGTATCCAGTCACTTGTGACTGGTCTTTCAAAGGCCTCATAAAGGAAAATTATCCAAGTGCACTCATTGAGCAACATTTCTTGGCCCTTGAACACAAATATTGTTCAGCTGCATTTTTCTCTGGCGGCTCAAAGTCTCAAACATCTACATCTTGTGCCGCCTGCGAACAAAACTTCTCCAACACCAGAACCATGCATACACATACCAGAATTTTCAAAGCAAAAACCTATGGTATCCTGCTTATTATACAACACATTATACAGCACAAGATACAGAAGTCTATAGTGTACACAGATTCTTTAAGTGTTGTCACGGCCCTGTCTTGTGGCAAGTACAGCAAGAACCCCACTTTTAACAAGCTCCTTAATGAAATATACGCGGCCTATAACCTAAAACTTTCTATGGTTGTTTGCTGGGTTTCAGGTTCATCTGGGATTGCGGGCAATGAAATAGTGGACAAGATTGCACGAGAAGCCGCTGGATGGCAAACCATAAATATAACCTCTGTTGTGGGTGTAGATCTAAAACCTGTTGTACATAGAGGGCTACGCAACCACTGGCAAGCTGAATGGGACTGCCAAGTCGACAACGAACTCCACCTTCGAAAACCCCAACAAAAGAAAGTTATCCCACAAAGACAACAGATTGACCGAAGTCACTCTAACAAGGCTCAGAAGACGCCACACTTATGCCACATATAAACACCGTTTGACAGGCACTGATTCACGTACATGTATACACTGTAGAGAGAGTCTAACCGTTTTGCATGTCCTTATTCAATGTCCTGTGCTTCACCAAGCAGGACTGACCCACTTTAGGGAGCTCTACCGGTATTGTATCCCACATCATTCCATGCTGTTTTTATCACTCGATGTTTGACCTTAAGAGACTTCTTCATTATTTTGCGAAAGTGAACTTTTAACAATGATATTATTCCACTTTAGACATCAGGCTGGGCCTCAGGTGTGAGGTACCACCTGGTGCAAAAAGCACAAGTATATGTGAGCCTTTGCAGTTCTTGCTCAGACAAGGACTTCAGCCGTGAGGGTCTCAGGCCTGTTGACTCAATCATCAGACTCTAGCATGCGAAATGAAGGCCTGTAACAAAGTGACGTTTCTTTTAAACGCTCTGCGTTTTAAATATTTCGTAGACATTCACTACACAGCCTTCGTTTTGAATTTTGTACTAATAACTTGAAATGAAAGAACAATTGTACTGGCGCTCTTTGGCCTTTGATACCCTTGCACTAATAAAACTCAACGTAATAAAGTCTGTCTCGCTTTCACTGTCCCTAAATCCCAATGCTTTGAAAAATTGCGCACCATTACCTTGGACTATAGAGTGGATCTCTTTACAGAACCTTATCTAACATTCAGCCATTTGTTCCTCCTCTTCACACTCACAACATCACTTGTCTGTGCCTTCGTATTTGGCTCGGTATGTCTTCGTCCACAATACTCCCGTTCTGACCTCGAACAGCAGAAAACAACCCCGAGTGTTGTCGTAGATCTTTTCTTTTCTTCTTTCCTAGTGCAAAGTTCGGTAAATCTTCAGTGATGATTTTGTAAGCATTCGAATTACCCACATGTCCCTCTCTGTTTCACCTTCTTCTTAACCGATGTTTTCTTTAGGCTTGGTATTCTGCTGTTTTTAAATACCTGCTTGACAATTATTGAGTTTGCTTCCTCCATTTGGTATCAACATTCTTCCTGTAAAAGTAGCTGAAAACTTTCCTAGCCCAACGCTCCTCTCCCAGTTTTCTCATTCGCTCAACAAATTCTTTCTTTTTTCTAGCTTCCTTTCACTCTAGATATGTCCATCCCATGTCACCCTGTAGCCCTTGATTTGGGGTGCTCTCATGTGCTCCCAAAGCAAGTATACCTATGCCACGTTGTTTATATTTCCAATCTTGATTAAACATCTGATCATATGCACACGACCACATTACCAAACGGCAAACACGGGACCATGACACCTTTCCAAATCCCTCTCACAACGTCATACCGATTGTACTTCTACAGTGCCTATATTTCACTACAGCTGCATTCCTGCAACCCTTAGTCATTACGTATCTTTTGTGCTCTCTTAGGTATTCAGCCCCGTTTTTTATACTCACGCCCAAATATTTCCATTTATCCACTATTTCTAGCGTGACTTTCTGTATCTTAAGCTCACTGTCTTCGTTATCATTAAATGCCTCGATTGCCAGTTTTCTCCACTTAACTTCAAATTTAGCCTATCTCCCTCGTTACCTTAGATGTCTATCAATCCCTGCAAATCTTCTTTGTTGTCAGCTATGAATACTATATCGTCTGCATACATCAATTCTGGCAATGACTGTTTAATGTGTTTACCTTGCTTCGCAAAAGAGAAGCTGAAGCGAATTCCCACTTTCGTAAGCTCCCTTGAAATCTAGAAATGTGAGCCACAGTGGCCTGTGCTTTTTTTCCGCTATTTCAATACACTGCATCAATGAAAACAGATTGTCCTCCAACCTCCTTCGTTTACGGAACCCATTTTGTAGTTCTCCCAGCATCCCTCATTCTCCACCGATGTTTGTAATCTTTCTTTTACTATCTGCACCAACAGTCTGTAAAATACTGATGTCACTGTTATAGGACGGTAGTTCTTTCTATCAGCTTCGTCCCTCTTTTTCTTATATATCATGCTCATCCTGCTTGGTCGCCATCAATCAGGGGCTTCACCATCCATTATTGATTTGCTTGCTGCCTCTCTTGATGTTTGCTTAGAGTTTGGTCCTAGTTTTTTATTAGCATAGTTGGGATGCCATCAGGGCCGGTTGATGTGTTATTAGGAACCCTCTTTTCTGCGCTTCTCACTCTTGTTGTCCCAGGGAAGCTGCGTAATTGTCCCATCCTCACTTAGTATGTACGTGCATGCAGCGCTTTCTTGGTATTTAAATTTTTCTGTCATTATTATTCTTCTATATTCTATTGCCTCATCCCCTTCTAGTCGAACCCCTTGTACTGTAGTTATAAACCTCCATTCCATGCTTGTCTCGTTACTCAAAGAATTTAGATGGTTTCAAAACGGGGTCTTTCTATCCTTTTGTTCACCTCGGCATTGATCTGGCCCCTTTTTTATTATTTTCGCTGATCAGAGTGGACACTTCCCTTTTGCATGTTAAAAAGTTATCCCATTTTATTTTGACATGATCTTCCTGTTCACCCCTCTGTTTAGCATACCAGTGTTCCCTGGAGGCTTCCCTGACGTCTTAATATGGCTCTCCTAACTTCCTCATCCCACCTGCTCTTGGGTTGGTGTCCCTTTTTTCTGGTTGATTTGACTCGTACCTTAGCGAACCCTAACTCAAACGATCGATAGAGATTTGTGTACATCAACTCTTCATTAGTATCCTCGGGGATTATTTTCTTGGTCTTTTTAGTTGCTATTTTTCTTTGCCTTTCAGAGAAAATATTACCGATGGTTGCTCATAATGTTTCCTTCCCATTTTCTCTTTTCTTCTAAAACTCAGCTTGATGCGTTTGCTACCTAAGCTTCTGTACCAATATTCATCTATGTTCATCTTCTTAGCTGATCATACATCCTGTGTGACATCATTGCGTAATCTATCGTCGACTGCAGCCTTCCCACCTCCCATGTTATCTTACCCTCGCACTTCTCGGTGATGCAACAAATTATTGAATCATGCTTTTCGCACATATTCATTAGCATTCTGCCTGGTGGGTCAGTATATCCATCCATATCTTCAATGTGTGCATTCTTATCTCCTAATATATTTACTAGAGGCCGGATTATAGGCAAATGCCTATTTTGTTCCTTGCTCTCAAATCTCGCCAATTTGAATTATAAGCATGAATTAGAGATTAAGAAAGACACCACATTTTTATTAAGCCTATAAATTTTTAATTTGGGCGTTTGTGCTTAAGCGGACATAAGTGCCTAAAGATGCCTTTTTCATTATTTGACGCCTATATGAACTTTCTTTAGCCTCAAGTTTTGCTGTAGAATGCTGTTTGAGACCGTTATTTATGTTACCAAGCAACTGTTTGTTTATAACTGTATGGGGTTGAACCTGATCTTCTCACTTAACCCAAAGCCGTATGTTTCTTTTTTCTGTCTCTACCAATTCTCGAAAAGCAAGCGCTAATAGCAGTGTGATGGGTCGCATCGGCCAGAATATATATATATATATATATATATATATATATATATATATATATATATATATATATATATATATATATTGTAGGCATTCATTAAGCACATCATCTATCTTTACACATATTCATCATCATAATTGGTCGTCATCTTCTTCTGCTGTGGGGACTTGGCTTGTCTGAGTTCTGTGCCTTGGGCGTGGTCGCTTCATCGTGTCTTCCGGGCCTAATAAAGGTTGCCTTCACCGTTACATCACAAGTGGTGGAGCGTGCTCTACGATCTTCCGTCCTCTCCTAGCCCGATCTCCCTCCTGGAGCTGCGCTCAGGTCGTCGTTTGTACCAGGTGTCCGGTAACATGCCTCAGGACGAGCCAACCGGCGCTTCTGCGTCTACCTCCACGGCCCCGGCTACCACGGCCTATCCATCGTGGATTATCACCGCGCACCAGCGTGAGCCGCCCACGTTCGCCGGACTTCGAGGTGAAGATGTGGAAGATTGGTTGGACCAGTTCAATCGAGCGAGTTCCACTAACAACTGGGATGATCCTACCAAGCTTCGCCGTGTTTCTTTCTACCTCACGGGCGTAGCGAAAACATGGTTTTTCAATCATGAAACGGACATTACGGACTGGACACGTTTCAAGCAACAGCTTCGCCAAATTTTCGGCACCCCGGCGGTTCGTTCAGCTCTCGCGAAGAAGACACTGGATTCTCGCAAGCAACAATGCGGTGAGTCCTACACATCGTACATAGAGGATGTGCTTGCTCTCTGTCACCGTTTCAGCACGTCCATGTCTGAATCAGAGAGAGTTCGTCATCTACTGAAAGGGATAGGCACGGTCGCGTTCAATGCCTTGGTCATTCAAAACCCGACTACGGTCGCTGACGTTGTTGCCACGTGCCAACGCCTGGAGGAACTTGAATCCCAACGGTTACCGCCGGACAGCTCTGAAAGCACTACCACGACTGATGCCTCATTGCGTGCCATGATCCGGGCGCTTATACGGGAAGAGCTGCAATCTTTCGGCCTCTCAATGACACCGAGTCCACCTCCCCCCTCCAACAATGTTTTGCGGGATGTTATCAAAGAGGAGTTAGCGTCCATGACCAGGCCAGCATTTGTAGACTCTCCAGTACCTCGACTCCAGCCGACGTACGCACAAGTCCTCGCTGGCTCACCACCCGTGGTACAACCGATGCCCGCACACTCGACGCCTGTCCCGCTGGCTTCGTTAACTCCGAGTGTGACTAGCCAGCCCTTTCACCCACCGTGTCGGCCGCATCGTCCGATCTGTTATTACTGCGGCTATCGGGGCCACATTGCACGCGTCTGTCGGAAGCGTCAGCAGGACGAGCGTCGTGGACTCGACACCTACGGACGGGATGATGGGCCAAACTGGTACGCTTTCCAACGTCGTCCTTATGATCCGCCGCTACGCCGCTCACCGTCTCCAACTTCGACATCTGAGCCAACCAGTTCCTACCGCTCTACTAGACGCCGCTCACCCTCACCCCTCCGCCGTTCCACGTCTCCATTGCGACCTGTTTCGCAATTCAACAACCAACGCCCGGAAAACTAACCTCTGCAGCTTTTGGAGGAAAAGCTGCATCGAACGAAAAGACAGAAATTCCTCCAGTGCGTCCATATAATACGATAGCTGTTTTAATAGAAGGTGTGTACGTGGACGCTTTAATAGACACTGGTGCCTCTTTGTCTGTGATTGATCGTTCTTTGTGCTCACGTCTACGGAAAGTCACCACCCCTTATGATGGACCTACACTGCACGCAGCTCAAGGGGACGCCATTAGACCTGCCGCTATGTGCACTGCTCGTGTTTTTATAGCTGGTATTCTTCATTTTGTACAATTTGCTGTGCTGAATTCGTGTGCCCACCAGATTATATTAGGCTGGGATTTTCTGTCTACGGCGAACGCTTCCATCTGCTGTAAAGAAAATGTTGTTCATATGATGGAAACTGACTATGCCCTGTATGCCGATGACAAACCCGTTCGCTTGCTCGCTGCTGAAGAGACCGAGCTACCACCTGGTCATCAGCGGATAGTTGCCATCACTTCTAATGTGATCGACTCTGGTGACGTGTTTGTCCAACCATCTGCACGCTGTCTCGCAAGAGGTATAGCCTTTGCTTCAGGTCTAGCGCGATTCCACAATGGCTTCGGACTTCTCTACGCTACGAACCAGACTTCTGAGAAAATTCTCATTCCTAAAGGCACCACAATGGCTTGCGTTTCTGAATCTCAACCTGTCTCTGTTGTCTCTCTTATGCCAGCGTGTTCTAACCTTCCTTCTATTGGACGTTCATCAAGCGTTTCTGTTCTTGCTGCGACTATTAGTCCAGAACTGACCTCTTCAGAGACAGATGAGTTGCTTGCCTTGCTACAAAAGCATAGGAGATTGTTTGATGCCCATTCCTCATCTCTGGGACAGACGTCTATTATTAAGCATCGTATCCAGACCGATGGCACTTCCATCGTACGCCGTCGACCATATCGCGTCTCTTCATCCGAGCGTGAAATCATTCAACAAAATGTAGCCGATATGCTGCAACGGAACATTATACGTCCCTCCGCGAGTCCTTGGTCATCCCCTGTTGTTTTAGTAAGGAAAAAAGATGGCTCCGTGCGGTTTTGCGTTGACTACAGAGCACTTAATAAGATTACCCACAAGGATGTTTACCCCATGCCGCGCATAGACGATGCTTTGGATTCACTGCAAGGTGCTGAGTACTTTTCAAGCCTAGACCTGCGCTCAGGTTACTGGCAAATACCCATGCACGAGGATGACAAAGAAAAGACAGCGTTTTCAACACCAGATGGGCTGTATGAATTCAACGTCATGCCATTCGGCCTTTGCAATGCTCCAGCAACATTCGAGCGGATGATCGACACAGTTTTACGAGGCTTGAAGTGGAAGACTTGCTTGTGCTATTTAGACGATATCGTTATTTTCTCGTCAACCTTCCCTCAGCACTTGCAACGACTGGACGAAGTTCTTACGTGCCTTGCAAACGCAGGCCTTCAGCTGAACACCAAGAAGTGCCGTTTTGCGAGCAAGACGATTAAAGTGTTAGGCCACATCGTAAGCAAGGACGGTATTCGTCCCGATCCTGACAAGATTTCCGCTGTCCAACACTTCCCGCGTCCTGAAAAAGCCAAAGATTTGCGCAGTTTCCTCGGCCTCGCTTCTTATTTTCGCCGATTCATTCGAGACTTCGCCTCAATAGCTTCACCATTGCACAAGTTGCTCGGATCAGGCGTCACCTTTGTGTGGTCTCCTGAATGTGAAGCGGCGTTTGCCCAACTGAAGTGTGCACTCACATCCGAACCAGTCCTCTGCCATTTCGACGAAACCGCGCCTACGCTCCTGCATACAGACGCTAGTGGTCGAGGCATTGGTGGAATTCTCCTACAGCGAGACAAATCTTCACGTGAGAAAGTCGTCGCATACGCGAGCCGTGCACTGACCCCTGCTGAAAAGAATTATACCATCACCGAACAGGAGTGCCTAGCGGTCGTATGGTCGATACAAAAGTTTCGACCTTATCTCCACGGCCGCCACTTTACTGTGGTTACGGACCATCACGCCTTGTGCTGGCTCTCGACAATCAAGAACTTGTCCGGCCGCCTTGGTCGCTGGATTCTTCGCTTACAAGAATACGACTTCACTATCACATACAAGTCGGGAAACAAGCATCAAGACGCCGACGCCCTTTCGCGTTGCCCGCTCTCTTCGGACCCGCTTAACAAACCCGCCACTGCCGCATACGAGAAGCTTTCGGCCGTCTCTTCCCTACATGTTTCGTCATTAACTACTTTGGACCCAACTTCTCCAAGCGAGTGTGGTTTGTTCTTATCTCACCAACGTGCTGACCCTTACTGTCGCCGCATCATGGACCGCCTTGACGGGACTTGCCGGCCCCCTAACGCCCGTCTTCGCCGACAGCTCACGCAATTCAAGCTCAACAACCACGTCCTGTACCGTCATATCTACCACCCTGATGGTCAACGCTGGGTGCCCGTTCTACCTCGCTCTCTTCGGGCTCAAGTCCTCAAGACATATCACGACGACATGTCTGCTGGACACATGGGCTTCCAGAAAACGTATGACCGCATAAGATGTCACTACTACTGGCCGGGCTTGTCCACCTGTCTCGCGAAGTACGTTGCCTCATGCGCCCTTTGTCAGCGTCGCAAGCTACCTACATCAACTCGAAGTGGACAATTACAACCGCTCTCGTGTCCCCAGCAACCATTCGAGGTAGTTGGCATTGACCTGTATGGTCCGCTTCCTATGACTGTCACGGGCAATCGTTGGATAGTTACAGCTGTCGACCACCTGACCCGCTACGCCGAAACAGCTCCCGTGCCTTCTGCGTCAGCTTCGGAAGTGGCCGACTTCATCCTTCGCGCAATAATCCTTCGACACGGAGCTCCTCGTGTAATCCTGAGCGACCGTGGAAGAGTATTTCTTTCAGCACTCGTCGAAGAAGTGCTCAAGGCAGCCGGCACTACGCACAAAACAAGCTCCAGTTACCATCCTCAGACAAACGGCCTGACTGAGCGCTTCCATCGTACACTGTCAGATATGATTGCGATGTATATCGAACCCGACCACAGAAACTGGGACACCATTTTGCCATTTGTCACTTTTGCCTATAATACCTCTGTACAGCGCACAACCGGTTACTCGCCGTTCTACCTCGTCCACGGTCGCTTCCCCTCTTCTTTCCTCGATGTTTCGTTCTTCTCTGTGCCTGTCAAACCATGTTCATCTTCAAGTGAAGAATACGTGTCTCGTCTACTTCATTGCCGCCAGCTGGCTCGCGTCAACACTGAAGCCAAGCAACAGGATCGCAAGCTTGAATATGATGCCTCTCATCGTGCGGTGTCTTTCAGCCCTGGCGACGAAGTCCTCCTTCTTACACCCATTCGCACTCCCGGACTGTGCGAGAAGTTTCAATTACGTTTTATTGGTCCCTACAGTGTCTTAGAGCAAACGTCTCCTGTGAATTATCGCGTGGCACCCGTTCTTCTTCCGACGGACCGCCGCTACAGGGCAGCAGAAATAGTCCACGTATCCCGCATGAAACCTTTCATACGGCGTTCATCTTCGCTTTAAAATGCGCCCAGGAACTGCGGTCAGGATGACCGCTTTCACGTGAGGGGGGGAAGTTAGTGTAGGCATTCATTAAGCACATCATCTATCTTTACACATATTCATCATCATAATTGGTCGTCATCTTCTTCTGCTGTGGGGACTTGGCTTGTCTGAGTTCTGTGCCTTGGGCGTGGTCGCTTCATCGTGTCTTCCGGGCCTAATAAAGGTTGCCTTCACCGTTACATCACAATATATATATATATATATATACACGCATCCGTGTTGGCAGGGCGCCAGCGGTTGGCGAGAGCCGTCAACACACAGCCACTTGATGAACATGCAGAAGGTGCAGCCTGTCATGTCGGCCAAAACCAGCGTGAAGGACATATAGTCGCCGCGGTATACCCCTGGGCCCCCCTATCTACTCGACAGGTCTACGCGGGTAGGAGCACATCTTTTATATCCCCATGCTTCCCTCAATGGCTACTTTTCGCGATTACCTTACACAGTCATGGGAGTGGTGTATTCTGTTTCTTATGTATAAAGTAAAATGTCAGAGCTGCCTAAAAAAAATGAACATCGAGAATGTTGGTATTGCGTCAACATGAGCTTCTACAGCGCACCTTTGTGAGCTGGTTTCAAACCACATTTACGGTCACTATTGAAAAAAACAAAAAAAAAAGACTGACCTATTTACTAGTGGCTGTACTTCTATGCAGCGGTCGCTTTTTTACTGATGGGCGAGGGAACATTACAAAAGCGATACCTGAAAATATTAATGCAAGTTGCTGGGTGTCAGTACATTGCCCTGATGAAATTTAGGATTGTTACGTGTTCCACCTGGCTACCTAAAGTCAGCCATTTACAGTGCTGACCTCTCTACAGTGGGACCTTAATTGCTTCCTT
The DNA here is from genome assembly GCA_013436015.1 of Rhipicephalus annulatus. Lineage (NCBI taxonomy): Eukaryota > Metazoa > Arthropoda > Arachnida > Ixodida > Ixodidae > Rhipicephalus > Rhipicephalus annulatus. Next base: position 328,287 of record WOVY01000581.1, read on the forward strand.
TGCCATCTTACTGCTGAAGAGACGCTCTTCAGACAAGGTGTATGGCATTCACTCCACACCTTGCCAAAAGTCGTTGGAATAATGGGCATTTCATTTCTTGTACTCTGGCACACTTCAAAAAGCAACGGTTGAGTCACAATGCACCACCTAATAGTAAGATGGGGAAGATAGAAACTTGCGAATAAAAATCTGTAAACAGGGGCTGTGTTGAGCTGACGTTTCGACAAGTGGACTTGTCTTCTTCAAGGCAAAAACACAACTGATTTTTTAGCACTATCTAGTCTACTTTCTACCCTGGCAATGGACGGTAAGAGGCAACATTGATACTTGGGTGTGATAGAGCGGGAGAGTGGGGCTGTGAAGAATTCTATGAGTGAAGATAGAACAAGTGTTTTGTGAATAAAAATAAAACAAGGAATAGTTGTGACGAGGTGAAAATGTACACGTGTCCTGGAGTCTCTGTTGTCGAGTCAGTTGTTAGTAGTTAAAGGCAGGTTTGCGATTCCTAGATGGACGGCTGAACTCGCAGTGGTTTTCTTTGTGTATGTACCATACCAAGTGGATTTAGGAGCCCTTTTAGAAACGGTCATACTTACTGGCTTGAGTTGTAGTGAACATGTGAATAAGGTACGACTCTGTATATTTTCTGCATACCTGCCAAGTTTAAGCATTTTGAATCCGGGAGATTTACGCATCAAGGGGAGGGGCGTGTTGCACTGATTTATTGATGTCTCTTCCATTTTTTCCATTTGTTTGCGCCAATGGAAAACAAAACAATCGGAAAAAACGGGGAGGGGTCCCATAAACTTTGTCGTTGCAGCCTCATAATGGTTAATGGTTTGGAGTGGCTGAACAGACGTGGTTAGGGTTTCTTAATTACTACCATAGAAGGTGTGAGCCTTCACGAAAGGGTGTGCACAATCATCTCTACCCCCGACATTTCGCGTCATCTAAAACAACTAGCAAAACTTACTTCTGTCAAAAGAGCCCAGGTATGCCTTCCTGGGAAACACATGAATGAACGGAACGACGCAACCGGCTGCTAAGAAAGCGCGGGTTGAAGCTTCGCGTGAGGTCACCAGAAAACTGAATTTTATACAGGAATGCACACACTCTTCGGGTCATTTTTACATCTTTACTGCCTTTATTCTTTTTATTAGCCGCGTGCCCTCGGCTAGTAGTCTCTATTATTATTCTCATCGCCGTGACTGTGGTTTCGTGCGCGCCCGTTGCGGGAAATGGTAGTTGCATTTTCAATTCACGGGCGCTGGCTGCGCGCGAGCCTTCAAAACGAAGTCGTTTTTTCGGTACCTATCATGACATCTGCCGTGGCTTTGTCTGCAGCATTTGCGAAAGGCAACACCACTACCACTGGTCGAGCGTTGGAGCTCTGTCAGTTACGTTGTCGCTATACGTGATCGTGTCAAGAGCAACCACGGCTTAGTCTGTATACATCGGTTGTGGCAAAATATAACCACAGTTCTGGCAGTGCGTTCACTGGCCGCGCGCGTCCTTCCGAAGCTTCGCGTACGCCGCTGTCGGCCTTCGTTCGGTTTTGGTACTGAAGATCATACGACTCTCCGCGATGAGGAAGAGAGTTTGCAACATCCGAATAATGGCTCAATTGGCGCAGCAGAATTTAGCTGGAGAATTTCACGAATTGGTATCTGCCGGTTTCACATCACTGAGAGTCTACTGTACGTTTACATGAACGCCTCCTAAATTCGTGTACAATAAAATGTGATAGGTTCGCAAGAAGCCTGGATCCGATAAGGTTGCACTTTGGTCCATGCGACCAGATTACACAGAGACATTTCAATTTCCGGTTGCCGGACAACTGTACAAACGTAAGAATAGTTGATATACAGGAGTCTACTGGATAATAAGACTTGGAAGGCATGTTTTCTGTCCCTTCTGTGGACTGGGAATTTGACTAAATTATGCAGAGTTTGAGATTGTCGAAGTTGTGTCTTGCAACATTGAAATGCCGTGCCACTTCTGTCGGTAATTTCTTTGCATTGTCCCCACGACGACCATTTAATCTAACAATAACAGGCTGTCCTTTTACGGTAATGTACTGTTTATCATATTATGAACACTCGATCATGTAGACAACGTTGGCACCAGCTCAAGGAACTAACATTTAGTCCCCATAATTACACCTTAGCGGGTAACCGTTAGTCCGACCAATCACCTCAAAGGACTAACACTTAGTGCTCAAACTTACACCATATCGGGCAACCGTTAGTCCTCACAACTAACAGTTGCCAAACAGTTCCCACAGGGACTAACACCTAAAAAGGACTAACAGTTGCACTTCGTCGGACGAACGCTTGGTCCACTCGAATACTCCAATTGGATGAACTTTTTATTTGCGTTTCAAATATTGTTTTTCTGTTTGCCCTCCGCCAGGCCTATTACGTTTTTCGCCTGTTTTTCTGCGCAGTGAGAAACAAATGGTTCGGAAAAGAACACGCGAAAAATTACTTAGCCACCTGTGTGTCATTGCTTTCGCAGTCACAACAACAATGAATGACAAAAGTGAGACATTTGAATCTTTTATTTTTCTCTATACTCATCAAGTTTCTCTACTCTTTAAGATAATTCGTGGTCAGACGTACAAGTCCTGCCTCATTGTCACATTTTGTACAGTCCTTGTGAAGCTTTTCCGACGGAAGCGATAGATGAGAGGCGTTGCCCACGCCAGTGCACATAGCCTTCCATATGTTGCGTGCCCACGGCTGTACAATAACATAGTAAAAATAGTTAGTCACAAGTGACAGAAGATGAGGTTGCACGCATATGACAAGTACGTGGAAGTTGATATGAAAACACACGTGTAAAATATGACACGCAAATAACTTTACCTTCACATCTCTTACAATCCTTCTGAAACTGCTCTGACGAAAGCGAACGATAACAGGCACTGCACACGCCAGCGCACACAGCCAGAGCCTTCTGAACGGTTTGTGCCCATGGCTGCACAATAAGATTGTAAACATAGTTAATCACACGTGACAGACGATGAACATGCATGGGTATGACAAATACGTGCAAGGTGAGAAAAAAACGTACGTGTGAAATAGGACATGCAAATATTTTCACTGTTAAGTCATACATTGTCAAAAACGCATTTAGATCTTCGTAGTGCAATGCCTCAAGTGTGGTGGCTGCAGTCATAACTCCTAGGCGCTTCGAATCACCGTGCCGCCAGCAAAGCGGCCAGCTCTAAGCGAGCGCCACCGTTCAGCTCGAGCAAGCGAACGTGAGACCAAACACGGCGTTGCCCGCGGAGCGTCTGCCGCTAGCGAACCTCGAACAGGAGAGCGACCGTACGCTGGGCAGCCGCCACGAACAGCACCGAGTTTGTTTGGAGCGAGTGCCTAAAAAACCGATGGAAATGCGGCTATTTTCCACAAACTCAAGCGAGTGCAGCGAGCAAAAGCGAGTCCGCCGCCGTGGCAGCCGCCAATGCCCGGCGCCGAGCTGCTTTCGACCGATTGACGGGGAAGCCAACTGTAATGGCGACTAAGTTTCACAGGTTTGGTTCCGACGCTAGCGAAAGCCCCACCAGCCCGTGCTAGTGCACTTACAGAGCGCGACATACTATAACCAATTGCGTTAGGAGCAACCGCAACGTGTTTTGGACGACTCGCAAAACAGCGACGAGGTCTCCGCCCGATTTTGTGAGCCCGGAGCTCCTCACAGCGGCGAGGACAGGCGAGCACTCGATGAGTGAGCGTCCGGGCGGCCGTGGGCAATGGCGGCTATTTTCTGGGCGTTCAAAAAGCACAGGTGAACTACAGACGCTGAAGCCGACATTCGCGGTGCATATCGTGTGTGCGATATACAGAACGACCGAGTCGCTGCCGGCAAGCGCGATCCGTATCGCACATCCGACAAGTACGGCCAAATAGAGAATGATCGCCTATTTGTGAAAGAATCCAGCGCTGATTTCTGCCCCGAGTCACACTGAAATAATGTATCCGATATGCCTGCTGTCTTCTCAGCCGCCATGTCGGCCTTCATTACCAACCGGTGGTGTCGTGAGTTGCTCGTGACCATCTTGACTAAGCTAGAGATATACAGAGCGGCGTGGCTACGCGTCGGTACCTGCTCCAGACTTCATGGAAACGTAAAAGCAGCAGCGCACGCTCTTCCAAGCGTATACACAAAACACCATGGCGTAATTCCTAGATTGTTGAGCTCTCGGAGTGTGAAACAACGCCAACTGTCACCAGCAAAATACGGAGGAAGACTTAGCCAGGAGAGAGGAGGACGGCTAGTGCCCTTGACAACGCTTTGCGCGTGGCCCGCCTCTCCCGGGTGGTTCATCCCTTTGAAACATGGAGGAACGCTTTGGGGACTAATTGGTTTGCACGTGGCACGCATCCCTCTGTGGTTACTCCTCAACGGTCTATCCATTCATCGTGCGCACCTATTGGGCTCCGTTACTCCTTTTCCGGGCAATTTTGGCTTAGAGTGCACAGTGCTTTGGGCTGTCTCCTTCAGGGGACTGTCTGCAGCAATACGTATACTCCGTTTCATGCATCAGGTGCAACGCTGTGGAAGCTACGCAAGAAGTTCGGCCGGCAAAACGTATAACTTCGCATGTTTCGTGGTCACTCGTGCTGAATCTGATTAGTTCTGGTGCACCCTCACGTTTCTTTGTGCTCTCCATTGGCGCGACTAGCGAACAGAGGAAAACGGTGAGTAAAAAATAATGCGGGTTCCGAACCACCCTGTGGTGTCCTGTCCTGCCCTGTCACTGAACGTCCCAGTGGCGAACAGTAGATAGCCTGTATGTGGCGTCACGTAAAAACTAAGCTATACAGCCACGTAATAACAGACGTTCAACGGCGTTTTTGTTTGTAAGACACATAATATCTTCAATGACCTATCGCCCTAATAACAAACAAAAACTAAATTTGCGGTGGTAAGAACATCGAACTACTTTTTTGTTGCGAACGCATCGAATGCGAGAAGTCTCGCTAGCTTCCACAACGTTGCTCGTGGTGTGTGAAACAGAGTATAAAGATCAGGTGGTCGTAGGCTTGTGAGTGACTCGGATGTCTTTCCTTTACGGAAAATGATTTCGCTGACGCCTCAGACAAATGAGTGAGTGCTGTTTCTGTTGAGGTGTTTGTTCACGGGCCAGACGCTCAATTTCTCGGCGAGTGTTGCCGTCCTTTTGGAATAAAGGTTCTTTGGTAGCTGTTTGGGGGGGAGGGGGCTAGCCCCTGGCCTTCCCCTTCTTGCCTAAGTTCCTGGTGAAGAACGTACCTATATCGAAGCAACTTGTATAGCTAGATAATCACAGAAAGTCGTACACGTTTGTTGATTGGGCCAGCCATGTCAACAAATAACGAACAGAGATAATTGCATGTCATTTTAGCGATTTTATTGTTGTCAAACCTACACACTCCCACATCAGAGCTCGTAACGTCAGAATTTCGAAAATGTCTCAGTGATGACAACTTCTAAACTTCCACCGAAGAAAATTTCTTTTGTTGCTGCTTGCTTTCTCGAGCTCGATATTTCATTTATACAATATGCACAATTTGTTCCACAGTGCATCTTTTCTAAGAAAAATATGCTTGCGATAAGGAGCTCATCATCTACTTAAGATGAAGTAAGAGTGAGGAAACAAGAGAGAGGTAAACACAAGGAGGGTACACTTGCGCAAACACCGGTGGACTAACCTGCACGAAAGCAAAGAAAGAAACGTTGGAAAATGTGTACGCTCAGTTGTGCATTAAACAGCGAAAAGTAAAGAATACTTACTTGGTCAGGTTTTTCACGTTTAAAATTAAAAAAAAAATCACCGCATACCCACTAAGTGAATGATGATGAGCGGGTGTAGTAGCAGAGGATCATTCGAGTAACCGTAAGTTACCCGTGCATTTTGCTCACTCAAAACGCGCAAATGAGTACCTACACGCGTGTACAGTGTATACAATTTTGTTTTATTGGTCGTATACGGTACTTAAGTTTTACACGTAGAGCAAACCAAGTACTTACTGTGATCGTCATTGTCGACAAACACTCGCTGTAGCACAGCAACAGCGTTGGTCTGAGACTGTTCGTTTATAAAGTTTGTGATTTTGGTCAAATTGTTGTCAAACTACAGGCGAGCGCATACTTTTCTGCTGTGCCCGAAACTCCAGTAATGGTACTCGCGTTGCAACCGAGCATCGGCGTCCCCAACCTCAAGTAGCAAAGGCTTCCGGCGTTTTGCCGCGGCTTCCCGCGCTCTCGCCGCCTCTGGCTCCAGTTGTCTTCGTCGCCGTGCTGCCTGACCTTCGCAAACCCTCAGCTGTGGTTCCGCTTATAGGCATTGCCATTTTGATGCAGCTTTTCGCCCCTTAGACTCCAGGTCCACTTGTCTGTGCCGCCGTGCTGCAAAAGCTTTACGAGCCCTCGACTTTGGTTGCAGTTGAGCCGCCTTTTCATCCATAGCGGGAGCAACCGGCCGTCCATGGCTGAAGAGAGAACGAGAGCACGCGTCTGTAGTGAGTACCCTTAGGGTACCACAGCGCCCCAAGTGGGGTCCATGCAAAACCAGAGCACGTTTCGGGAGTTAGCGCGGGCACCGCAGCGCGTGCAAACCACGGAAAATGGAAGGGTGGGGCTCGACCTTAAAGACATCGCCCATAAAAAAAAAAATAAGTCGTATAAGGATGAAAGAGCGTACATGTTCATCGTCATTACTGTTTTTTTTAAGTTAGGGCACTTTACGTGTAGCCCTCAATTTTTATATAAATTGTCAATTTTGAGGAAAATTTGTACGCGCATCTAATAGCAACAGGTTGTTGGTGCAAATGCGTGGTAAAACATTGGAGTTACACGCACTAATTTTTGAACCAATCCCTCCAAGCTGCACATCACTACTTAAATTGAAGCTCGACTCAGTTTGCAGTGCAATCAGTGTTTCCTGCGTGCTTGTGCACTAGGTGCATGCGTGTGACTCTGAAACATCGTCTAAAGGAGGTGCATTATATGTACCACAACAATATTTTCTCTTAGAAACGTCATTGACCAAAGTCTCTGTTTTAACTTCCCTCATGCCACAATTCGTAAAAGAAATGAGCCAGCGCATCGACTCACAACCCTTGGTGCTGATTGCTTAAGAACATAAAAAGAGAGAGAGAGAGAGAGAGAGAGAGAGAAATGTAGCGGTTATAGCTATCATTCGTACATATTAGAACATGCCATCGGTGATCGATTTGCGTGTCACTTGTTGAATAAACGGGCCAACCTGTAAAGAAAAAATTAAACTCAAGCAAATGCTTTAGTTTCATTTTTCTTGTCCGTCTTTGGAAAATTTCTCTGCTGGTGCGCTTACGTCCGCTCTCGTTTACGGCACTTTGAAAAGCAGTAAGTTGTCTAGAGAAGGTTTTTTTTCTGGTGATCTGGTTCTTGGTCTTTCGAGCTTGCCACAACGTTGTTGTCTTTAACTTGCCTATGCCTCGTTGTAACGAGGTACGAGCGAAAACACTCCAAGGGTGCGCAAGAATGAGCCTTCTGCGCGTTCTAAGAAAACGTCGCCAAAGGAAAACAAGACCACCCTGCCCTGTTGACACTACGTACGCGCTGCCATTGTGGTGGGCGGCTACTGTTGTTTACCTGCACTCGGTTGTTTTCTACCCATGAGGGAGAGCAACACACTTGACAGCATGCCCCAGCTATGAGGGTGCTTCGCTAACAAACCCCTAGAGTGTATGCCCGAGTGAGCGGAGAAAATGAAAGAATGGAGAAAACAAAGGATGAGCAGTTTGCGCGTTCACTGCGATGTTTTTCTTCTAGCGCTAGTCTACATTTAGTGTTCGACATGTTCGTGTGAAAAGTAGTTTTTTAGAAGAAAACAGAGAGCAAAAAAGAAAAGATGCCTGGTTGTGCCGCACACACATACAATTTTGTCACCATTTTGCTTGGTCTTTGAGTAGGAGCACAAAGTTTTCTTTCTGACACGCCTACAGAAGTAATAATAAAGGAAAGGAACACCGTCTGGGCAGCAACCTTTAGAAATCCTTAGTAGTAAGCATGGGGGACCCCATCTTCTTTTTACTGTACTAAGTTTATTAGTAAAGCATTAGGCTCTACTCACACTAATATTCAGAAGTAGTAGTTTGCATATAACGTCCGGCATCTTCGCCTACAACACGCAGATGGTGGCAATCCACCCCGTCATTACATTTTTTTTTGCATGTTCCTATCAAGTGTGGTAGTCTGCGAGTAAAACAATCCACGTGCATTGGTAGTCATAGGAGATGTTCACCAATGCTATGCACAGCTGTGGCTATTAAGGAGTTTTCATGTAATGCCGTATTACGATGGATGCAGTAAGTTCAGGACCAGTAATTTCTTTTATTATTATGTATTCTATAATATGATCGTCTCACACGCACGCACGCACGCACGCACGCATGCACACACACACACGTGCACGCACGCACAAAAAACACCACTCGCGGCATTGCTGGCCGCGGCACAATGTAAAGAAACTTCATGATTGTTTCAGGCGTATCGTTCAAGATTACGTGTGGGACGCGACTAACCAAGTTTATTCCAGAGCACCGCGACCTCCGGCGAGAACACTGAGAGGTTCGATAAGGCACGTTTCAAAATCAGACACATTTAAGAGACGAGCAGAATATGTACGGCCGACGCCTGTGCTCGCCGTTATCCATGTACAGCGTGTGTTGCTTGATCTTCAAGTCTTTTTTTGTTTGGGCACTGGTTCACCCAATGAAAAGTTTCATCTTTACCGGCTTCAGTTTAGCGTTAACGCCGCATGCAAACCCGACGGCGCCACGTAGAGCAGCAGCGGAGGAAGCTGACGCCGTCGTGATGAATCTGAATTCTGGGCCTTTACGTAACAATAATAACGTGTGGCGCTTAGCACGCGAGAACCACAATATGATTGTGAGGCACACCATATGGCTCAGGGAAATTTTGACCATCTCGTGTTTTTTAACATGCACTGACATCGCACAGCAGTTGGGCCTGCATCGAAATGCAACCACCGTGGCCACAGGCGAATCCGCAACCTTAGGGAGAGCAGCCGAGCGCTGTAAGTGCTGAAGCATCGTGGCGCGGACGGTCTTTTACAGGCCAAACCTACAGTAGGACTATGAGGTGTGCCTTAGTTTGGTATTCTCAATTATTCTGGTCACTTAAGGTTCCTCCTTACCGTGCAGTCTGTCTTGATTTTCTCTCTTGCATTTATGATCTTCTTAATTTCCCTGCTGGCTAGCAAAGTGGATATTTATGCTATGTGCTTAAATTCCCGTCTGTCTCGTTTTAATTATAGTTCTCTCTAAATCTTGGTACACACCTGTATTTTCATTTTCTCTGCATAAAAATTCAGTTGCTGGGGCCGATAATCGAAGCCCCGAGTCCTCCATCTTAGCTGCGTGACACCGTAGCCTATCGCGCTGAGGGCCGCATTTAAGGAAACCTTTGATGTTCAGGTGATGGTGAATCCCGTGTGTCGAAATGTCTAGGATTCGCTTAATTAACGTGGAGAAGTGACCCAACACCAACACCAAGTCCAAGCTCCAACTGCTCTACGTTGAGCCTCGTAGTAACATATAGGGCTCTCATTACTAAACTGGAATCAAATACAAATGAGGTCATTTGCCGGAACCTTGAGTTAACTTGTAGTTTGTCTTAATATGTGAAAGTGCACACGCATGTGTTTTCTACCCATCTGCATCGGTGTGCCTTCCCTTACATCTCTCTGCTTTCGCTCAGATCTCGACTATTGCAGCATATTTAGACATTCTTATTATATACAGGTGTTGCTTTGGCGGTGCGCATCAGCATACAACCAAGATAGCATCTTGATTTGTTAATGATAAACGAGAAGTGAACACTGTATGAGATACTCTAAGTCCTTCTGGTTTAACAGAATTCTTGTACGCATTGCAAAATACACATTTACATCTTTTTCCTAACGTACATACTCGTGATCTCGGCGACAAGCTGGCAAATGTAGGGGGTGAGACGTTCAAACCTTTCGGGCCTTATTTATTTTTCCATCTTTCTCTTAGAAATAAGAGAAGCATCTTATTAAATCCAGATATTAGTATTCATCCCTATATGAAATAATATAAAATCAATGTTAATCTCCCACTCTCTGTGACACTTTTTGTTGACAGCTTGGACCTTTTCAATTCCGTGCCGCAAGATGCATTCCTTACCTCGGTAAATAACTAGACTGAAAATACAAGAAGCATGCAGTTTCAGACTAATGATGGTAAAAGCGTGGACAGTTTTTTGTACTTTTACTTGGTTCGCACTTCAAAAATGCCTGTAGCTTTTTTGATAACCGTTTTTTTATTCAAAATAAAGGAACATATATATACTCGTGGGAAGAACTTATCGTGTGACCTTTTCCAGCCGAAAATTGGTAAAGCCGTGCATAAATGTCATCTGGGTAGGCCTGTTTTAAAAGTTTTTAGATGTGTCGACAAATTTTTAGCTGTTATCAACCGTATGTGTTTTTTAACTTTTCCGACATTAATGAAGTTTTCAATGTTTTGAAAGTAATTAATGATGGTATCACTTATATTCATGCAATCTCCTGAAACAATATGCTACGGTTTCCTGATTTTATTATATTATTATTGAGTAACCAAATTTGCTGGTGTCTCACTTTTTCATGTCTAATTTTTTAGCGCACAAAAACACAAGGACGAGAAGCGACATGGACATGCGTCCGTATCAATTCTCGTCTGTGCGCACTCCAAGTTCGTGAAAAGGGCCATTGCCGCACACGTGGTGCCTAGCACCCTTCCTTTAGAAGGTTTGTCGGCACACGATGCGGGATAACTTCGAATACCAATTGGTTAAAACATAAAAAGCCAGATACTCTCGTTCCACCACCGCTGCTGTGGTGGTCTTCTTGCAGCGCAATCAATAAAGCAAGAACACTGGCAAAAATGAAAAACAAAAAACTTGTGAGCGGAGTGGCTAAAGTCGGTATTCTCTCCTTACGAGCATGAGATGAGGCATCATTAGAAAATTAAAGAAAATCTGAGCATATCCACGGAGCAAATGATGAGATGTCGGGCGAAGCGTCCATCCGTTAATCCGTCTTTGTGTCCATCCGTCCGTGCATGCGTCCATGCGTCCGATGCCATTCGAGAATGTAGACGGCACGTGGGTTACACCGACGAGACGCGAGCCAAGGAAGCCGACCACAAGCGTCTTCAACGTGCCCGCCGCTCTTCTTCGTCCATGCCCCACCAACGATCTGCCACGTACAGCGACTATCCAGGGGACTGAGAGAGGCACTCTTTGTCCACAAACTAGCCAATCGGAGAGTGGCGGCACTTTAGAGAGTAACGGCAGAGTAGCACCATCTAGGAAATGAGACGAGAAATAGTCATCCATTTCTTTTGCCTTCTTTCCTTTTTCGTCTTTTCTGCTCTCGGTTACGCATGACGCGTGACAACTTAAGTTTAGACTTAGCGCAGCTTCGCCCTAAAAGTGGCTCACAAGCACGCAGTGTGTCTTTTGTTTTCCGCACTCGACAAGTTGGTCAAACTGAGCCCCCACTTCACTTCTAAAACAGGCTGCCAAATGAAGCACACACACCGCCACACTCGGTGTGCGACTGGTGTGGTGCATGACTTATCCTAACGTGTGGCATATCCCATATCAGATGCTTAGATGACCGCATGAGGGAACGCATGAATGACTACAAGAAAGAACAGATGCGGCGGCTGCCGTATCTGTTCGCAACAGAAAGAACAGATGCCGCAACGGAAATCGCCGCAACACAAAGAACAGATGCGGCGGCTGCATTTCCGAGAGATAGGCGAAAATGTTTGTGGTCCGTGTACATAGATTTAGGAGCAGGTTAAAGAACTCCAGTTCGTCGAAATTTTGGAGCCCTTCACTACGCCGTCTCTCATAATTTTATTGTGGTTTTGGGACATGACACCCCAGACATTATTAATAAAATTCTTATTGAACAACGAAAAAAAAGACTTTACGGCGCATTTTTTTGCACATCGCAAAACACGCTTTTGTTTCTTAGCCGAGATTTCATGAAAGCTTCTTGGCAGATGCAAAGATGTATCGGTGCATGAACTTCTGGAGGCATTCCACAAAGCAGAGAAAAAGGTTGTTAGTGTAACCGCCACATCGTTTGTATAACGTAGAACATATTTTATTTTAAACGATGTGCCTATCAGCACATCGCACACACCTCCTACGGTATCTGTGATGTCAAAGATGCGTCTGTGCAGTGGAAATACTATATATATATGCTACACCTTCCCAGCCTTAGACTAAACAACGGAAAATTTCAGCGAGCGCACATCTCCCTTTCTTTGTCTTCTTTCTTTTGTGAACGTACCTCAGCGTTAGAATATGGTTAGCAAGCCCAAACTTGCACAGCTACACGTTCTTTTGTTGCTAGCTTTGCATTCCTGCCTTTTCCCACCATGTAGGCTTCTTGAAACATCTATGAAAGGTGCTGGCAGCACTTGCAGGAAGCACGCAGGTGCATAGCCAAGTGAGAATGTAGTGCGTGCCACGAACCTGCTCCGCGAGCGCTACAATCTGCCGCCATGGGGAATTAATCCCCTTGTCTTGTCGCGTCACCGACGTCGCTCAGGGCTCGCTTGGATGCTTGCCGCCAAGACTGTGGTAGCTGTTTTCCTATGCGACACTGCCCCAGGTTTCCCTAGGGCTTGTATCGATTCTCAGCGCTGCTGCTTGGTTACTTGTGGCCAAGCTAAGGGATGAACAGAAAGATCGCCTTCAAATATTCACGCCACGAGACGAAGTATTAAGCCCTTTTGTTCCTTCGGTCGTACGCACCGATAGGGGCGCGGGCTCTTTGCGAGTGTGTTCATTTCCTGACTGCATCATCAGAAAAATGAGAGTCATGATCTGGGTAGCTATGGCGCTGGCCTTTAAAATACAAGTACAGTGCCATAAGGGGAGCCGTGCTCAATCCTTGATCTGTGTACTCTTAAGGAGGCACGTTAGTCTGGAAGGTTGTTGTTGTTGTTTTAACTGTTTTGCTGTGGAGAGGTTGAGGAGCCTATTGCCTCGGCTATTCCATATCACAGAGTTCTGCAACGAAAAATAAAATAATAATACAGAACGGTACCTAAAAATTAACAATACGAAAAAGGAAAAAAACACATAATAGCACACTGAAACCAGTTCAAATAACATGTCAATACACAGTTTTCTTCACGCAGTTCACACAGTCATAAACTACTTTCACGCACACCTTACTACTCTAATGCCAGTATATACATGACCACACTTTACATAATACTCATTTCTGGCTGTCAGTCATAGGCGCTTGTCCAGTCCGGTCTCCGCTAAAAAGTCTGTCAGGAAGATTATTGCCTTTTTCTGAAGATGCATCTCAGGCCATGGTCCAAGTAGTTTCTTTATTGTGAGGGGCCGTCTGTCCAAACTAGCTAATTTGTTCTTTAATTTTTCTCTTTCTTTCCCGTATTTAATGCACTCCAAAAGAATATGGCGAACATTTTCTTCTGCATGACCACAATGGCATTCCGGTGAGTTGGATCGATGTATCTTGTGCAGGAAGCTGTTTGTGTATGCTACTTCCAATCTAAGTCGGTGGATCAATGTCTCTAGGTGTCGTGGAAGGTCTGTCGCTATGGAAAATTTTCTGTGTGGATCAACTTCATAAAGTACCGTTTCCTTTGATTTAGGGCTCTCAAACCACTTCTCCATCGAACAATGGTTAGCTCCTTGCGATATAAAATGTCGAATATCCGTCCAGATATAGGGATTGTGCAATCCCATCCTTCCTTCAATGCTTTCTTCGCGAGACTATCAGCATCTTCATTTCCCTTTATTCCAATGTGGCTGGGTATCCATTGGAATACGATGTTGTGACCCTGCGATGAGGCATATTCCACAGTTTCTGCGATACATTGTGGTATTTCACCATTTCTGTAAGGTGATCTCACATTTCTGATTAGCTGAAGAGCAGGTTATCTATCAGTGCATATCACCCATTTTCGTGGATCTGGATTCTCGCAGATAAGCTTAACTGCTTCAAAGTCTGGAAGGTTGTCTTCTCAAGTAAAAGCAGGAGCAGAAAGAGTGCTTACTTCGCTATTCATCTACTGCAATGTCGATAAAGAAATGATCGTGCTCAGTTTTGTACTTGTTGGACTCTGGTGGTATACCAATAAATGTAGATGCTTGACCGAACGCCAAACCCTTGCTTAACGTGAATCAATAACTTTGTGGTCAAAAGTACATACCGTAATTGATAAAACTGGGGTTTGTGGCATATATTAAATTTGTTTGGCATATATATTTTTAGAATATTTAGACGCGAAAGGAACACGAATGGAGCATGTGGGCAGTTGTATTATTCAGCACATCAAGCAGGGATAATATAAGAATTACTTATATCCATATATACAGATTCTCACGGAAGAATGATATTTAAGACGTTCAGTTAACCGAACTGCTTATGCATCTTCACGGAGTGAATCCAGAACATCCTTCTCTGCTGAAGCGAAGATATTCAAATCGCCTTTGCGATATACTTGTAGAATCGTTCTTAAACGTACCGTGTATTGTTTCTCACCAACTATAATGCACATTATTTATATCAGGCTGACATTACATGCCGCGAAAAAGAAGGTGAAGAAACAACATGTGGAGGACAAGATCAATAAAATTCACACGTGCATAAGAAATAACGCTATATCTCTACTTTTTCAGGCCCCTGGCGTGACACAGGGAAATTTCTTCAAAGGAGCCCTGCAGCACTATTGTAACTGATCTTTTTATATTTAACTGAATGATGGAAAGATAGAGCAGAAACAGCACCTACAGAGGCACGTATTGGAAACGGGAACTAACGCAGCGCAAAGAAATTAAGAATGCAAAAAGCATTATTATTATTATTATTAACTGTGCAACCCCAAAACACTAAACACTTAGGATGAAGAAGACAGAGAGACACCATTATCAGTTTTGTGTCTTTGTGTTGTGCTATTACATTATCATTAACTCTTACATACTCGCCCAACTATCACCTATACCGGAGAAAAGAAAAAGCGTCCATCCAACATTAATTTTGCAGTGTCACTTGTCCTTACTCTTCTCGTTTCTGACGTAATGTTTCCTTGCGAATGACAAAGCTCGAAGCCCCGATGTAGTGAAAGTCTGCATTACACGTTTTTTTTCATTTTTAGTGTACCGGTTGTACCGTCACCATATAGTTACAAATAACATGAAGCAACGGCCAAAGAAAAAAGGGTAACACAACAGCACACCAAGGTGATAAACATTCACCACGCTTGAACAGCTTTCACGAGTGCACATCATGCGCTAAATGAGCCTTCTCTCAAGGTTACAAATGCAAGAAGAAAGGCTATCGCATGAGTTCCCTGCTCGGAGCGCGTTTGTGTAGGCTGCAGGATCACAAAACGTCTATATCAGCCAACCAATACCATGGTTTGCTGTTACAACGTTTCTGCTTTTTGCAAAGAAAAGCAGATAGCTATTGCTGCCTGGGCAGAATGAGTCGCCGCGCAAGTGGGGTCACTCTGAAGACTACGGCGTCCATGTCAGGAAAGTTTATTCATTTTGCAACAACATCTGTTTTAATTAACCTAAAAGTGCATCAAACTAATCTAAAAGCGAAATATCTACAAGATATCGAGCTTGTACAGTGATTGTCTGTAAATGTGTTATTCACCAATTACTGGTGATGCTTGGTTACGTCATTTCCATGAGAAATGCTTCTGGCGAGTGCCCCTATGTATACGCGCTGATGTGATCAGCAGTGGCATAGTGATTTCTTTTGTAGACTAAAATGTTGGATATTTACAATTTGTTGTTTTTACTTATTTTGAATGCGTTTCCAGTAAGCAGTCTACGAAACCCACCAATAAAGCACTCAGGCTTGAAAAGAGTCACATGACCCTATTAATAACAATTCCTTCCGGAGACACTGTCGAACTTAAATGGCGCCAGATCCCATTAAAAGTGAGTGTGTTAGTGAGTGAATGAGTGATTGAGTAAGTGAGTGAGTGAGTGACATAACTTTATTAGGTTCACAATAGGCGCAAGTTAACTGAGTGCCACCTGGCTATTAGAAGTGACATTTTTTTAGTTTTTTTTAACAAAGGCCCCGGAACTACTCCGAAATGAAAGGTCAGAGAATGATTTATTTCTCGCCTTCAATACCCTTCGTGCAAGGTGTTAAAACCTCCTCGGCACTTGTTTATTCATAATTCACGTGGACAGTGTCAACATGAAGCGTTCAGCCTTTGAGGATTTCGCACTTTTCGGCTGCACGCTGTTATGTGCACTTCCACAAACGAAAACGCACAGAACGAAGAGAAATCATGAGATAGTGCACGATAATAATTTAGTACAAGACAGGACAGGCATAGGAAAGCATGGTGGGAAACAAATGTCAACTGATAGCTCTCGGTTTCGGACTATTCGAGAGATTATTTCATGATGACATGAAGAGACTTCTAGCCTCATCCATCTACCTTTTGCATGTCTATGTGGCACCCTCTCGTTAAATCTTCGAGACACAAACTGCGGGGTGTCGCGGTGGGAGTCTGCTGCCTTTGCCACCACCATTACTGCTGCTGCGTAGCACAAAGCTTAGCAGCAGCACACGTGCCGTCTGAGTGTTGTGGCATGCATAGCCACCTGGGAATATTTGCATACCCGAAGGCTTCTTTTCTGCACTCTTAGAAAAAAGGTTGCTATATTCACTAAGTACTAGCCCGTTACTTGTCACAGAATCCACAAACCAGCCAGTAAATAAAGCTAGTAAAAGTAACCCTAGTGAAAGGCACTACATCGTTGGGCTCGTAACCAACACCAGCCCAAATACTAACAGGCTGGGTAAAACCACTACGTCGTTGGGTAGTTAAAATTAGTCCCTAGTTAGTAAACGAATAGTGCTGACTCGAGTGGTTAGGTCGCTACTAAATTGTTAGTAACCCCCTCAAATTGAGGTTTACGCCTATTTTGTTAAATGTTCGTGTGTGTGGCCATATCTAGATGATTATATTGAAAAGCATAGAATAAAAAAATGAATTGTCATTGCCCTCGTGAATTAATATTGGCTCTTAATTACGACATGTAACTATACTTGGAGAGATGCGCAGCACAGCAACATACTTATTAAAAAAATTGACAACATGATCATATGATCATATCAGATTCATATATGTATGATCGTATGTGAGTCTCATGTGCTTATATGGACTCATATGAGCATATAGGCGCACTTCACCATCTGTAGTCGTCACGAATGCAGAAAACATATCGCACAAAAGAAAATTATTTGCGCAAGCTTTGTCCTTATTGAACTGTTCTGCGATAAGACAGACACAAATCGCGCACTTGTTGCGGACTTTGCAGAAAACGTGACATATTCTTCGCGTATAACATTTAGTTAGCGGCCCTGCCACAGTGGTCTAGTAGCTAAGGTGCTCTGCTGCTGATCCGCAGGTCGCGGGATCGAATCCCAGCTGCGGCAGCTGCATTTTCAATGGAAACGAAATTGCTGTAGGCCCATGTGCACAGATTTGTGTGCACGTTAAACAACCAAGGTGGTCGAAATTTCTGGAGGCCTCCCCTACGCCATCTCTAATAATCGTATGGTGGTTTTGGGACGTTAAACCCCACATGTCAATAAGCATTTCGTTAGCACACACACACACCTTTAACTACCTGTTTTTCGCAGTGTCTTGAAGAATCCAAACACGGCCACGAACATTTACCTTCATTTGGGTGCCTCTTTACCCTGATTCGCGGCACTTATAATCGCGTTTCAGTAATGGGAAGTGGAAAAAATTACCGCCCAAGCACTGCACACAAATAGTTAACCAGCCAAAGTTGAAACGTGCGAGCCAGGTGTTTAGCAGTGGGTTCAAGCCAACGCTGAACTGAAGCCTTTCACAATTATTGGTTACATGTTCGTGCTTCTTAAGAAGATTAGACACACGCTTGATAACGGTCATGGAGGAGTGTAAGGCACGTTTAAATGCGTTTCGCGACGCGTTAATTACAATGGTTGTCCTCGAATCACAGGCGGTCACAGATGTCGGAGCCGAAGCAAAGTGCCACTGGAGAAACTCCCACCGAAAGCGGGCGTTTGCCCCGGAAAACACGCTCCCGCAATCGTCACGTTGACGCTGTCATGCCCGCAACGGCGCTTGTTCGGTGCGGCGTTTTTGCAAGCGTTTGACATCGCGAGTTAACTAAGCGACGTGATTTGCAGGACCCGACCGCGACCGGTGCTTGTATTCCCGTGCTTGACTTAGCACGGCTTGGAAAGCTATCCGATCATCGGTACGCAGTTACTGCTGGCACTCGGCCTCACAGGCGTTTTGGTGACCGGATTGCACCATCGGCTCGGCTACTGCGAGCTCTCACGTTTCCACTGCCAGCGCTCTCCTAGAGGTGTCCTAGGCTTACCCACGTGGAAGGTCTCAGAGACTGATGTGCCCAGCGCCCCGGCTGCCAAGGGATGAACGACGTCACTTGCAACGCAGCCAATGGCACGTGTGCATGAGTACGACGCTGGGAACGAAGTAACTGATAGCACAGCCAATGGAAACCACTCGTGACACCAATGCCAAACGGTTTTTCATTTCTCCGAGCCATATACAGCTTTCCCTGTCAAAAAGAAATGTTCCTGCTCGACACACCTCACGAAGTACACCAATAGGCGGCACTAGTTGCCGGCATAGCGCTAACAGAACGAGACTTATGTAGACGAATATATTTGTTTTGCCTCACGTACATGCCGACACGACTCTCACCGCCTGTGCCACCACGGAAAAAAAAAGGCCGTGTCTCCGACGACACCACACCTAACGTTCAAAGTCACAGCCAGGGGGCCGCGTTATGCACTGTAGAGGCATACGAGAAGTAGATTGCGCCGAAAAGACGGGAAATGCCAGCAGAGAATAACGCGTTCAATTTTGTGCTTTCGGAGGTTGCTTAGAGGCGCTTTAATACCATAGGCCTTTGCAAAAATATTTAGAAATTAAGTCAGGTCGTGTCGTAACAGGGATTATTTCAAAGACGGCAGACTGAAACATCTCTCAAGATGTTTTAAGATATCTTAAAAGATATTTTTAAGGCGTGCTGGCGAGCTAACAGGCAATAAGCAACACACAAATTGCTCGAACCAACAAATTGCTCGAACGTTTTTGCCCGCCTCAAACTTGTCAGCCACAGCCTCGAACCCGACTGTGAAACATTGCCCGGTAATGAAGAAGTGAAGGTATTTTTCATCATTGTACAGTACTTCAGTTTAGTAACCACTCAGATTCTCTATTATAGGCTAATATGTCAATGTAGCTACGTACCAGCCTTACAGAAAAACTTGGCACCATCGCAGTCATCATACAAACAAAAAGAAAATAATCACTTTTTAAACTCGCTGTCAGATATTGATTTCGTCAACGAGATTCGTCATCGCGGAAATAAATACAGGAAGGCAGTGGACTGACTGCTTTTTTACTTTTTTTCGTTTTCAAGGTGTAGTAAATTTTTTCAGCCTGTCGCCTTCATAGCCTTGAAGAAAGTGAAGTCCTCAGCTTGAGTAATAAACTAAGAGAAAAACACTTACGCAAAAAGAATAGGAAAAGGATATTTTAACTCCTCTCATGACAACTTAAATTTACTTTTTATGATGTTAGTTTCCAACGAGACGGTATTCTGTAAAACCTCGACCTAAATATACGTAGGGGTTTCGCGTCTCAATACCAACACATAGCTTTGAGAGACGCCGTAGTAGAGGCCTCCTAAAAGCTTTCTATCACTTGGCATGCAAAATGGTCTTCCATGGAAAAAGTTTTGGCAAGCCATGTATCGAAGCATCTGCGAAGCCTCATAGGATTTTCCAGATGAAATGAATGCAAGCTGTCACTCAATTCATTCACACTTCATTAGTATTTAGGAGCTTTTAATTTTTAATTGTCGACTGGAGCGAAGGTGCATTGTATTATTGGTAAGCTTTTATGAGATTCCCTGCCGATAACTTTCACAAGCTTGCTAGGAGTAAAGAAGAAATTGGGGCTCTCCACGTTTTTGTATACCTGGCATAACGCGCAGGCAGTGACTAGAAGCGAAGGAAAGCGCAGATACATTTACACCGACTGACCGCTGCAAATAATGTGTTTCGTCGTTGATGGTGCGGCAGGCAACCATTGAAGTTGTATAAAGTTATCACTGTCACGTCAGCCATTGTTTACTAATTATAACCATTAGAAGAAAATGAACTGAGTGTGCCAACGGAAACAGATCCGCTTATCTTTCGAGCATTCATCAAGTGACTTCAGGCACAGAACTCATTTCTTCTAGTAGAATTTTTTGTAACAAAACAACATACCAGCTGCGCTGCGCAAGAATACTCCAGTGGTTTGTAGGGGCACTTCGTGGCAGGCAAAGTTCGACTGCGAACGTTCTCGACTAATGAGATCAGTAAGCGAAGAAAAGTTCGTAATGTAAGGAAAAGTTCTCTGAATTTAATTATTGGTTTCTCAAAGTGAGGCTGGACCGTTGTATGTTGTAAGCATATTTTATTTATTTTCGTGACTCGATCCTTGATATATGCTTCAGGGTAAACGAAATATGCAATAAATTAAAGAATGAGGAAGGTTGAGGAGAAAAAGACAGAGGGAAGAGCAAACTTGAAGCTTAATATGGGCGGCCGTCAGGAGGTTGATAGTACCAAGGGCACTTTTGGTTTTGCTATCCGCCACAGCAATTAACCTGAGTAGAGCACAACGTCCGCGGCCATTTCGAGTATGACAGGTGGCTTTTCCGCCAACCAGCTTCTGGTTTCTGACCTCAGCTCCGTGTTCCCTGCATGACATGTAATCTTAGCAGCCAGTGCAGATTGATGGTAATGGTACGAGCCGTCGAGGCGCAAGCCAAACCCAGACTGGGCCAGCGATTTAGATCTGGGAAACGTGTCCGGACTTCCCTCGAGAAGCGACAGGGCCTTGGGATTCCTCGCGTAGGCACACCCTGCCGGGCACTACGAGCCGGCTGAGCACGACTGCGTGGTCTATAATGCATAGCGCGTTTGTTTTGTTATCATACTTTATGTTGTCTGTTGGGAAAGCGCCAGGGTAACGCGTGGTTTTCTTCTTTCCATGATCAGCGACTAAGCAAGCCAACATGTAGGACTCCATGGGCGAAGAGTCAGAAAAAGAAGGGCGCCAGCTGCACAAGCTGGCCGCCGGCGTCGGGGTGAAAACCCTGGTTGCGAGAGAACACGTTTTCTATGCGCCGGTCCTCTTTATGGTATAGCATACGTTATCTTGGGCAACGCGAACGTGACCATGAATTGTGGGTTCAATAGGTTGTTGCTGACACTGACAGGCTTATTCGTTCCACAACAAGCAGTAGGCACTGATGCTACCAATAATTTTCATAAAAGGAAGTCACGTCGCGTCAGTTGTGCCTCTTCATTTGCAACTATTCCGCAAGAGTGGAGTCAACAACATCAATACTTGATTCCGAAACAGAATATCCGAAGTTATGCTTAAAATAGCTATGACTCTACTTGGCATCTACCGCAAACTTGATGCAATCGCAAATCACTTTTTGCTAACCCCTCGGGGCTTTTTATTGTAGTGGCATAATAGTCTTTACAACAAACATTTTTGTTTTCTTTTACATAGGCTTGTCGTGATCCGACACCTGCACGGTCTCTCTCACCCACCATGGTGGTTATGATGCTCGGCTGCTCACCCTGGTTTCCGCCAGTGCGGCCGCATTTTGATGGAAGCTATAGATGCTATAGGCCCGTGTACTGTTATTTAGGGGCACATCAAACAATGCAAGATTGCCAGAATTTCCGGAACCCTCCTCTAGGGCGTCCCTCCGACCATATTGTAGGTTCGGGATGTAAAACGTCAACAATTATTGTTATGCACAGTTCCTCTCTTAATGTTTATGCCCCTCATTTA
This sequence comes from Rhipicephalus annulatus, assembly GCA_013436015.1. Classification (NCBI taxonomy): domain Eukaryota; kingdom Metazoa; phylum Arthropoda; class Arachnida; order Ixodida; family Ixodidae; genus Rhipicephalus; species Rhipicephalus annulatus. Next base: position 350,273 of record WOVY01000581.1, read on the forward strand.
AACATGAACAAAAAGTTTTTGTTTAGTATGTAAAGGCATAAAGGAAATCAACTAGTGCAAATTAAGTTTGCTACCGTGCACTGAAAGATGGGCGTATAAGGATGAAAAAGACAGAATAGCACCATTCAGTGCATCCGTGTAGACACGGATAAAATATGGCTACTGCAGGATATTCTCGTAAACTATAGTTTTTGCGTAAAGAAAAAAAAATCTTGAAAACTGGCCGTTCACGTCTCTGACGAGGAAGGCCCCGCATTAGTGCTTCTAATTACCTTAAGTTATTCTGAAACAGGAAACTACTCCCAATAACTTGTAGCACATCTAGAAATATAATCTTACGTAAGGACACTCGTCGATTTTACCGGGATTGGCCGCTTCAGCGCCTAATTACTGGATAATACTGGGAATTCAAGCTCTGGTTCTGAAGCGTTGCATAGAGATGCGAGGGTTGGAGATCGTTTCAAAATCAGTGTGTATTGTCGAACTATCACCTCACACTATATGTGTTTCCTTTGTAGCAGCGGAAAAACAATTTCAGAGTAAATGCTTTGCCTCTCAAAGCAAACGTGCATGTAACATTCCTTCCAGCTTTCGCTGGTAGGAGAATTGAAGCAATCATCTTTCTTTTTTTATTCGTTTTCTGCGAGCAGCGGGGTTGAAACATATGCGGAAGCGTCGAGCCTACAGCTGAAGCGAAAGTGTAACCCCATGTAAATGTGGATTCTCACAATAAAGTAGTGTACTGTCAAGCCCTTTAACAGAATTTTTGCGCATATCTTGACCCACGCAAGTAAATATACGTGTGAATTCAGACATAAAATAACGTTGAACCTACTATGAATGTCATGCGGAAGTTCGATATAAACGGAAAAAGAAAAGATATCGTCTCATCATCAATGGACTACCCACAGGTGTTTTTACACTTCATGCTACAAAAATGATTTAAAAATATTTGTTTTAGGGGAAATCAATGGAAACACATAGAGCCAATTTAAGAGAAAAAGAAGCCTGAAAACTGTACTACAAGGGAACCAGAATGCAGGAAGAAGTAGACTTGAAGAAAGGGGCGAAAAAAAAATCATGGTGATGATGATGACTACTTTGTGTTCAGAGCAAAAAGGTAATAAGAACGCTGTTCTGGTGGCAACAATTTTTCAAAGCTGTTTTTTTTTGCCTGAACACACGTTGTGTTGCATGCTTAAAGGCAATTACACTAGCGGTTCATGAACAAAGGAGAAATTTTGCTCGGTATGTCTCACTCTACTTTTTTTTGTCATGACGACGTACAGGCATGTATAGACAAGACCCAAGGAAACTAATTTGATTATAGGAGCTCGTGAGAGGAAGTAGCAAGCGTGCTGCAATATTTAGCCATCTCGTGGTATATTCACGATCGAGGAATGTGTCTGTGTTGCTCTCTGGTTGTTGCATTACAGCTTCATTTTCTGGAAGAGTGCTTCGATCAGTGAACCTCGGAAGCAGCTAAATATACGGCGCCGGAGGAGCTGAACGCGCGCAATTTCAAATCAACATCTTGAAAAAAAAAACGTCGCAAAAATCCGCGGAATCATTCATGACCACTTGTTTGTGGCGTGTACTGCACGCATGTTGTAACACACGATTCGGAATTCATCGAGGTTTGGGCGCCGCGTACTTCAATTTCAATATACCTCGGGCGACTCTAGCTAGATCCTGTCCTTATCGCAAGAAAGCGCTGAAGAAACTGAAAAACAAGATGGACTGGGGGCTATTGAACTTTGCTTTTTTGACCAATCACCATTATTGTTTTGAGCGCCGGGAGTGTTATGGAAGAATCATTGGTGGTCTACAAGAGGGGGGGGGGTGAGGCGCGAAGGAGGCGTCTGTTCTAAGAAACGTTGCTCAATGTGTGCTATGCTTTTTTTTTAGGTCGGTCAATACGCTAGCAGTTTTAATGTTTCGGCCCCATCTCCGTTATGCGGCAGTATTCGTTGGATCTATTGTTGCCCATTTAACAAAATAGCAGAGGTACACACGCACTACCCTTAGCGATTGTATATCCACAAATAGAATGGCCCGTATACAGCAAAATTGCTGTCCATTTTGAAGATAATGAGTTTTTGATTGATTTCACCAGAATTTACTATAATATCACTTTGTTGGGAACAAACACGAGAAAAAAATTTTGGACAGGTTCCTGTGTTCATCATCGCTCACTTTTTGAGCGAATCATTATTTAAATGCCGCTTTTAAACGCCACCCTATATCTGGCCGTATGGTTACACTGCTCACAGAGGTAAAAAACCATCAGTTGCTTGTCGCTTTGGTTTTAAACAACAAGATTTTTCTAAGCGCCGCTCCTGTGCAAGAAAACATTGAGCTGCCCACACTATACTTCGAAATTCATAAACATTTACGTAACAGAGTTTGAGATGCGAAATTCTGCCTCGTTTCAATTTGTTTTTTTTTTCGTGAGAGCGAAAAACTACAGTGAGTTTAGCTGCTAGCTTACGCCAAGAAACAAAAAAAAACTTGATAAACATTCTATCATTTTTAGCAAAAACACAATTCTTTTAAACTTTCAGTCTGCCTCCTTTCTGCTATTGACTCCTTTGAAGTACTGAAGGAAAAGTAATTATTACATTCATATTAGTTTAAAAGCCATGCTGCTAAAATATATCACATGATCGAACAGGAAAATTATTAGAAACAGCGGAAAACTTGATAAGTCCTTGTTGAATCACGGAGGTTTTGCGAATACTCAGGGACGAGGTTCTACACATTGTGGCGTTTTTTTTTTTTGCCTATCAGTCATTCCCGGCCCAAACAGCCTAATTCCTCAATGCACCAGATTTGTCGTAAAATTAATTTGTTAAAATAATTTACCGTATTACGATAAATTATTTTTGCACAAGAGTTCCTAAAAAACTTACACAATATCTCTCCCTACGGGCAACTATGGTATAGGATGTAAGAACATAGTTGGGGGTGTGCATCGAGATTCCATTTCGTTTCACTCGGCAACACAACTGAAGGAAAGTGGATGTATTGAAAAGAGGGCCGCGAGACGCTTCTGCGGGGGGGGGGGGGGGGGGTGCGTTTTCATTTAGAGATTCTACGTGATTCCTGTAGCGTCCACGTTCACCGTACCTTGAAGACGATGGCTTTGTGGTCGGTTAAGTGTAGCATCAATGGGTCTTGCTGCAAGGGTTCAGGTTTGGACCTCATTGACGTCTTGCTGGAATACGCAAGCGACGCAGCCCTACTCAAGGAACAGACGAAGGTGGCCAACAGCGAACGCGTTCTTTATACTGCGCCTAATGCCCCCAAAATTCACAAAATAGCGACTTATGTAGTTATTCGCGCGCCTCCTCTCTTTTCCACCTACTCCAATCTGATGCGTCACGTGGGACCATTCTCAGTGTTCGTTTGTTCACAGTCGCTCGCGACAACCCTCTTTTCTCCCAAGGCGCGGACACGTCGGAGCACAGCGCATCTGTTTTGACGTATACGAACTTGTCCTTTCATGCGTGCTGTGCTGTCGAATACTTTTTACCCCAGAATGATGTCACTGTTCATTACCGTGAGCGGTCTTTGTGCCTTCTCATGGCAGAACTAGCGTAGCAATGGGCGAAAGCTCCTATAATACCGCCCGTTAAGCGCAAAGAGTTGCGACAAGCGACATAGTCTCATAGAATCGGGAGTGAGAACTTCAGGCCCACATTTTCTAATTCACGTTGTGAAGTTGCACGTGTATCACTATGAGTTTGATTTGATGTTTACTCAATTCAATGCCTGCTCTAACGCTGTAGACAAGTCACAGTGATTTGTACAGGACGTCCTGATCTCTAACTCAGGTTTCATTATTGCGTCTGTGGGGGCTGTGTTTTTTCAACAATACATGCTTACGTATTCTGCTTGTCATTATGCTGTGACTCGTTTAAATTCGCGGTATTGCTTTGTGCCCTTAGCATGCACGCAAAAAGACAATCGAAATTGCGCAAGCGCAGCTACGCAAAGCGTGCATAGCTGCCTTCATACATGTCGTTGGGTGCGTGCATCGTTTAGGAACCTCACAGATAGTGTCATTTCGTGTGAGAGTTTATTTGCTATTGCATGTAAAGGTTTATATCTGTGAGTGAAGCTCTCACAAGTAACCACTTATGGTGGCACGTTATAGTTCATTCATACGATAGCTCATTCTTTCGGCGATATAGTTCGTATGTTAGATAAGTCCACAAGGCGCACTTTCGAAATATGATTGGTGCGTCTAAACACTGCAGGAAACAACCACAGCTGTTCGAATGTATCAACTATAAATGATGTGCGCTTTCCGACGCTTATCATTTGCTTCACCAACGTTAAAATTGGCCGTCTGCGACATCACTATCCCACGTCGACAGCGTCAATTCAGGTTAATTGTATCTTCCACTGTATGACAGCCACTGCGAACGCTCTACGCACATACTGCATACCCTTTCTATGGCGAAGCTTGCACCACCCATGCGCTCAGTAAGGAAAGACAACCACACTGTCCCTCTGGGCGCTATCACGCCAACTTAGAAAAAGGTAAGCCACAGCAGCTGCACATGAACGTTTAAGCAGTGTTATTTACAAGGTAAAAGTTACTCGGAGACGTTCTAAGTGAGAAGCAAAGAAAAAAACGGGGGTTCTCACTAACGATCACATTTTTACGTTTAAGAGCATACATACATAGGGGTGATGTGCACAAAGTTAATATCTCCACGGTCACTGCGACGCCGAGTGCCTCGATCAAGGCGTGGTCACACGTACGCATTGCGCGTGGCACTAAACATAGCTGTCATGGGCCAACATTACACTCGTTAAGATAATTTTATGATGAGTTAGACGGCTGGCGTGAATGCTCTGAGCACGCTGCCATTCGAGGAATCGCTCTCGTCGCGAAAGGGCGTCTGCTACGCAAGAGCGAGACAGGTGGCGCCATGTTCGAAAAGAGGGTGCAAAGGAGAGGAGACCGAGAAGAAATGAGAGCGGAGGAGAGAGTGCCTCTACTTTACGAAGTTCTAGGGGCTTTAACTGCGCCTAAGGTCCCAAGATAAAAGAAGTTTCCAGGCTAGCGTCACTCACTGTTCTCGATGCCGTCCTCCTCATTCTCTCGTTTACCCTTCCATTTCTCCGCCATCCGTGTCTGTAATAGGTGCATTCCATGCACGTGAACTAGCAAATGGCTTGATTGATTGACTGATTGATTGATTGATTGATATGTAAGGTTTAACGTCCCAAAACCACCATATGATTATGAGAGACGCCATAGTCGAGGGCTCCGGAAATTTCCACCACCTGGGGTTCTTTAGCCTAGCAAATGCCTGGTGGTGTTATTTATTATTATGCAAAAGGCTCAAAACAAGTTCGCATGCGTATTGAGTTTCCTAAATATTCACTGAGGGAACTCTGGCGCTAGTGTCTATGGGAGCTGCAACAAACGGCGCTTTAGCGAGCATGGGAATGATGTACTACACGTATTTCTATAATCTTCATACTTCTAGCTCCATGTGAGTTCGTGTGGATTGGAGCTGTTTCCTCACGAAACAAAATAAGCATATATTAAGCGGAAGCACATCACCACCTTATTTTTTCAGACTTAAGTTTTTAAATCAGGTCCATATGTTCAAAACGGTTCACTATTTCCTGTAAAACAGAACCGAAACACAGCAATAAACAAAGCCACAAAGACGATTCGCGGCCCGGAGGAATGAAGAGTAGGCAAATCTGTGTACTATACCCAGCATTACCATGATCGCTGAATGATCGCCGCGCCAGAGACACCTCTATGTAACTTTAGGAAACTCTATGAGCATGTGCATATCACTCCAGCCTGAATCTGGCCTGACGAAGGACGAAAACGTAGCCAGGACAAACTACAGAGGAGGAGTGTTCCAGTAAGGGAATAGCGAAACGGGGCGTCATCTGCTACGGTACTTCCAGTTCGAAGCATATCCCTTCGCTGCTGTTGCTCGTGCCTGTTGCTCGGTGAGAAAATACGTGCAATTTTGGGACGAGTTTGTGTCCGCTTCTTCAGCGAGTGTTGATTGATATGTGGGGTTTCACATCTCAAAACTGCGATATGATTATGAGATACATCATAGGGGAGGGCTCCAGAAATTTCGACCACCTAGGGTTTTTCAACATGCACCCAAATTTGAGCACACGGGCCTACAACATTTCTGCCTCAATAAGAAACGCAGCCGCCGCAGCTGGGATTTGATCCCGTGACCTGTTGGTCAGCAGCCGAGTACCTTAGCCACTAGACCACCGTGGAGGGGCTGTTCAGCGAGTGTGTTCGTCAATTCTTTTTGTGAATCAATCGATAATATTTCGCGCAGTTCAGAGAATGAAGCGAGTTGTGGAAAAAGGCAAACACGAAGAACGGTAAGAGGAGAGTTTCGAACGCAGCATGCGGTTGTACTTGATTTGATATGTGTGGTTTAACGTCCCAAAACTACCATGTGAATATGAGAGACGCTGTAGTTGAGGGCTCCGGAAATATATATCACTTGGGGTTATTTAACGTGCACCCAAATCTGAGCACACGGGCCTACAGCATTTTCACCTCCATCGAAAATGCAGCCGCGACAGCCGGGATTCGATCCCGCGACCTGTGTGTTAGCAGCCGAGTACCACTATATAGACCACCGTGGCGGGGCATGCGATTATACGTTAAAACATCGGAAATTCTTTTGCATATGCACCTTGATTTAGTATTTTCGACAATAAACACTGCCCAATTCAAAATAACTTGCACGTGTGGGCACGTGCTGCCAAATGTTAACACACATAGGCTGATAATTAACACAAGTACGCATACTACAACGTTCAAGCACGATTAAGTACGATGCTCTAGGGCATTTGCATTGCATATTCTACAACGCCAACTGTCCATAACATTCAAGAAAACACCCTAGCACGTATAAGGCCCGCGGGACAAGACGGCCGCCTAATAATGGTATCAATGACGTAAAATGATCGAAGTCGCTTGTGAAGTAACGAGTAGCATGGAACTGAGTCTCTATTATGTCAGACGTGCAAGCTTGAAGTGCCAATATGCTGCGTTATGTATGTTGAATGCAGATATTTTGCATGTACACTTGCTTCGGAACAATGTTCGAGTGCGCGAAGAAACGACATCTCACGCAAAGGAATATGAAAAGGCGTAAAGAATCTAGAAAACTACAAGTACTATTTCATTTTTCGTGTAAGAAACGCTTTACTACTGTAAATCCTGGTATAGAACCCAGGATGGTATTTTTGCAACACAAAATTAAATAATTTTATGAGTGAGCCCGGTCAGATATTTCGCGGGGCTATGATGAGCAGAAAAAACCTTTGTATGTGACAAAACATGCGCGATAGCATCCTTTGCTACAAAACAAGCATGTGTCCAGAGGTGCATGTCACTTGAATGAAGATATGACCGCTCGCACGATTATAACTATCTCTTAGTGACATTTGTTGTTCACATAAACTGCATGGCGCTCCAAATTTGTGGGAAAAGTGCGCCGTGAGTGCGAGGGGAAACACACAGAGTGGCGGCACTTGCAAGAATGCCCGTGTGGCGACACAGCACTTTGAACCTGAAGTTGATGCAGACGGGTGCTGTAGCCCACAATCCTTTGCGTGAGCCACAATTTTGATGTCCGCCTGTTGGCGGCAAGTCGGCCAAGATTGTTTCGCAGTGCATGTTCGATGCAAGATGCAAGTTTTTCTACAATGCTGAGTTGAAGTAAAACAACAGAAAACGGTTTCCGTCTCTCCTGCCTACCTCGTGCTATCTCAAATGATGCACACCATGAAGTGTAGAGATGAAATATTTCGCGCGAACGCTTTCGTGCAATGCTGTCGACATACGTCGACGTGGGTCTGCGAAGCGAGTGGTCGGTTTTTGTTGGAACGCCAAGAGCGCGTCTGTTGTGCGTCTAGTACATGCCAGTAATTACAAACACTTGTACGTATGCACGTACGAAACAGCTGGAGGGTTTCATAAACGCACCTTCAGAAACAGTTCACGCTTGGCCAGTTCAAGACAGTGTCCCTAGGACATGGCATAAGGAGCCGAAACGCGCTGCTTCGTACCCTCACCAGTAGAACTCTTACTTTTTGGGAAGCTCCGCGCGCCGCACCAGAATTACCTGGCATTACGATTCTTAAATTAAGTGCATTAAAAAAAGAACTCATAGATGCGATGCTAGTCAAGGGTTCGTACCAGTCTGACCGTGGTTTTTCCTTGCATGTGCACAAGCCGGCTGCAAACATTCGTCACAACGTCACTTCCAGAGGCCGCTGACAAGATCCAGAAAGTAGCGCGCCCACTGTTTCGCAGCGACAACAAAACACATTAACAGAACTCGACGAACTACGATGTATGAACCGTGTGCTGAGATTTTGGTGCCCGTTAAAGAATCCCAGGTGGTCGAAATTTCCAAAGCCCTCCACTACGGCGTCTCTCATAATCATATGGTGGGTTTGGGACGTTAAACCCCACATATCATTACGATGTACGAATATGGTGCGAGACGCCAAGCTATACTGGTGTAAAGTATAGAACTGCACAACGTAACCACTTGAGTTAGACACATCCAGCTTGCTCTTGTATTGTACTGTTTATGTTCATATGTGTGACCATTTATTCTACGAATTCTACGACTCATTTCCTTTCATTTTGTTTCATTTACACTTATTCGCCATATAAACTGCAGCAAAACATTCGCTTTTTATTCAAAGTTTTGAACATTCTTGGGGGCGCTCTAGGAACATAAGTGAGGAAGAAAGGGGAGATTGTTGCTGCCTTGGAAACTTGTGTTATCTAGGGCACGGTGAAAAATACCTTAGTTAAGCGAACACCGCGAAGCGAGCGCTTGACGAGGAGGTACCAAATATGTTCTCGTTTACAGCATGCCGATAGATGGCTCGCCGGACTGAGGAGCAAGGCAGGCTGCCGGAAGATTCCGCTAAGCACATTCGGCATGGGGGCGCCAGTTTCCAAGTCTGAGAAAACCGTGCTATCACGTGATAACAACCGCGTGACACGCATAAAGTGATGCCGCGAAAAAGGCAGGTGATAAGGAAGGAGGTTGACAGTGCGTCGAGGGTGTTGTGGTAACGATAAATGAGCGCCGCTACTTTCTTACGTACGGGGCTTTACTACATCGAGATGAAGTGGGGGGGGGGGGAGCCAGGGCAAAGTTCGTAGCGCCATCTCTCGGACTCCTTGCGAAGCAAAACATTATCGGGCACCGGATAGTCGTGGCATTCACTCACCTAAAGTATTCTTGCACCGTTATCGAGGAACCTAAACTGCGCCACGACACCTGCGCCGCCCACCATCGTACCCTTAGAGACAGAGAGTAAGAGAGAGAGCTACGTGCAATAATTTGCGGCGCCAAACCTGTGCCGGAGAAGGGGAGAGGAAAAAAGAGCACATACCTGCCTAGGAGAAGACAATGAGGTACACTTGTACATGTGCAGTATAGATGTGGCCACAGAACGAACGCGGTCTTGAGCAGAAATAAGATGCCAACAATCACAACCCTGGTACCGTCTTTCACGCGAGCGTGTGCAGCAGCAAAGGCACCGCGTGTTTGGTGCAACGCCACAACGCATGCGATGAAGCGCTATAGAGCGACCCTCATAGAGGGAGTGAGAGTTACATATACAATGGTTTGCTGCGCCGCGCTTGCCGAACTTCTTGCATAGTTTCCACAGCGTTGTACCTGATGTATGAAACAGAGTATACATGCCCAGTGGGTAGCGTCTGTTCTCCAGGTGGTTGTGCTGCATCAGTTTTGTACAAAATTGACGAAAGTTGCGGTAATTTTTGCATCGCATTTAGTGTCCAGTGAAATCCTGGCAGCAAAAGTAGCCTTGTGCGAGTACGGTCAGACGTTGTAAGCTCACGCACGTTTTCCGTCCCATCTGGCTGTGTTCTGCGGCAGCGCCTGCTGCAAATTACGTCTGAAATGATGGAACTTCATCATGTCGTCTGCCAGCGCGTGTGGGCTGATGGGATTGCACCACGCTCCACTGTCGACCTCCATGGTGCCGCGGTGGCGTGCACTCGTGCCGTGGCCAGCCCAGCCGAACAAGCGACACCACACGCGTACTGCCCAGACGAACGTACGGCACCACACAAGTGCACAGAAAACGTCACTGGTTCCGCCAGCCAAAATACAATAAAACGGGGCACATCTATTTAGTCGAGTTAGAATCGTTTCATGTTCTGCAGTAGATCTGTAAAGCCCGATGTTTGCCATGCGTCGTACATGAGAAATTATGATTATTATGAGTCCGCATGGGCTTTCTCATTCCCCTTTTTCATCGCCATTGTCTTTTTTCTTTTTTTTCACTTTCAAAATACATGCACCGATTAGTCTAGCACACAATGCATTACCTCTGATGAGCGAAAAAACCAGCAGAAAGAGAAAGAGAGAGAAAGAAAGGTGTAGAAAGAGAAAACTTTTTGTCCAATAAAACCAGTTCATGGCGAGGCGAGATTGAAACCCACATAAACAAGATGCGAATGCGAGTGCCGTAATTACTCTGCTATCTAGGCGTAGCGTAGCATAGCCTTTAGTGGTATAATATAGCAAGGTGACAGAAAAGCAAAGTGATGGTGAGGGGGACTTGAAGGAATATGCGAGAACGAGACCGAGAGAAAAGGAACGAGGAAGAGAGAAAAAGATAAAATACGGGAGAACGACTAGGATAAGAGAGAGAGAGAGAGAGCAATAATGAAAAGACACCGCTGGAAGAGAAAGAAGAAAGAGAGTGAAAATGGAGAGAAAGACAAAGATACAGACAAAAAAGGAATTGAGATAGAGGAAAAGAACAACAGAAGCAGACACATAAACATAGAAAAAAACAAGAACATAGTATAATAACGATGGGTGGGAGAAAGTGAAATCCCAGCCACGACAGTACTAGATAGGTGACCCCAAAGCTCTGCTTTGACCCGTCTTCTGTCGCGCCTCAGTGCAAGCTGCTATAATTTTTTCTGAAGCGCAAAAAAAAAAACACTGTGACAAATCTGAGAATACATATAGGACAAACTATCTCTTTCGAATGAGTGCATTTTTGAACTGATTGATTGATTGATACCTTGGACTTAACATCCCAACCAAAACCACCATATGAATATGAGAGACGCCATAGTGGAGGGCTCTAGAAATTCTGACCACCAAATGCTACCACTCAGCCAGAGTGGCTGAGTGGTAGCATTTCGGGCTGGTACGCAGTGGACTCGTGTTCGAATCAGATTGTGTCCTTGCTGTTTTGTCTACTGTGTTTTTTCCTATTTCTTGCGATACTGGTTATGAACACCGGCGGCAGCGGTGGGAGACATCTATGACGCCACACGTGACCCGCATTATTTTCTCACAATAGCTTTCTCGATAGCGGATCCTGCATGGATTGATCGTTTCTGCTTTAAAATAAATCTGTTACGTTTGATTTGAGCAGCGATTCGCTTGCTCTTAAAAAACATCTTGGCACTGCAAAAAATCAAGCTTTCGTACAATACAATGAGTATGTTTGTTTTTGTAATACCATGCAACCACGTCTAATAGTCACATGTACCTGCGGTATCGTGTTATGGTTGTAACTGAAAAGAACTGGACTGTGCGGCCACCCTGGCTGTTGTTCCCCCCTTCCCCCAAGTGTGCATGTGTGTGTGTGTAATTTTGTCAATCTCTCCTATTTATTCTGCTTTTCTCTCCTTTCACCCCTCTATCCCTTTCCCCAGTGCAAGGTGGCAAACCGGACGTGCAGCTATAGCTACCTCCTTGTCATTCTTTCCATTTTCTCTGTTTCTCTGGTGCTTCTAATAACCTAAAATGCGAGAGAGAAAAACTTGTTTTGTGATAACGCTATACTCAACCATTCCTGATGGTTTGTAGCGGAAAATAGAGACGAGGGACAAGAGGGCTTTTTTCACTGTTATTCATTATTTCTCTCTGTTTCTCTCTTTCTATCTCTGTCGGTACTGCTTTGTTTTTCTTTTTTTCTTTCGTTTTTTTTCTTTGTATGTATATGTCTTCCTAGGTTATTTTTGTTGTATTCCATTCATTTCTCGCTAATTTTTCCTTTCTTTCTCTTCCTCGTGTTCTATCTGTTTCTTTTTTCTTTCTCTCTCTTTCACCTGTTGTCCGAGCTGTACTTCACCTGGCAGAGTTTTCCTTTAACGCTTGCACTTGCTGCAGTGCGACTGGCCCAACCTCACTTGAGCAAGTGCGACGTACGACAGAGCACAAATAACCAATACTGTGAACAACTTTCTGTGGAATTGGAAAGAATCGGAGAGAGGCGAAGTAGGCTGTTTGGAGAGTAACCACTCATACACTGAATGCATGACAAACGTGCATCAGAACTGCGCATACTCTACAAAGTAGGAAAGAGCAATCAGCTATTCTCGAGTCCGAGGGAATCGAGATATTATTGTGAGCCGAAGATTTGGTGCCCACAAAAATCACACAGACAGTTCAAACAAAGTGCGCGATATTTTGAGCTGCTTCGTACAAAGTCAGCGGACTAGGCAATTTTATCTTCCAAAATTTAAGTGACAAATCCTTAAAGCTCATTCTGAACGAGACAAGCACGGCGATGCAATACTTATTGTAGTTTAAAGGTTTTCGTTGTAATCGTTATGATATAAATATTGATGTGCATACTATAGTGACAAGGTAATGGCTCCCAAAAGGATAAGCATGAGTGGTGTATGTGTCATGAGGTGCATTGTGTTTGCATAAGTTGTGAGCACCATATTTAATTACTCGTATTGATCTAATGTCTATACTTCGCTGCACATTCTCAGTGCTGGATCTCTTTCTTGAAACTCTCTTTTGAAAGTTATTACATTGCTGACAACTGTTCTCCGCGCATCGGCCAAAAAACTGGAACTGAGCTGTCATGTATACTTTCTAAAGTATATATTTAATTCCACCGATACCTCAACATTGATGGCCTCAGCTTACTCATGAAAGTCACACACAAGTTTGAGAGGAATGCCTTATTCTAATGTTCGCTGATAATCTTGATCAATTAGGCTGCCCCAAAAATACAGGTACGCGATAACCTTTTACAACACATTTTATAAAGAGTACGTACCAACGATACACGCACCCACGCGTGCTTGCACGCTTGCTAATGTATACAACAGTTATACGTTATGCATACTAAGCACTGCGTATAATGTTGCTTGCACTCAGCGTCTGGTTCTACGGATGTTACGTTCATTGTTATTATGGACAGTTTGACTATGTTTAGGTTGCTTTGATGACTTTGGAAAGCACAGTGTCGGACCGAGTTAACAAATGCCAAGTGAAGAACTTTATTTACGCTCATGATATGGACTATTTTACAAGTACACACTAAGGATTTCCGTTAAATAGTGGCCCTATACACCGCATGAGGGGCATGTATGCTAATGTTTGAGCGGCGTTATTTATATGCAATAAAGAAGAGAAAAGCGGTTGATCAAACAGTGCGCTGCTGCCCGCGGCAGGCGCCAAGTCTTAGTCGTGACTGAGCATGTAAGGTGGTCCATATATTCTGGAATATTTAGGCGAACTCTTCATGTTATGCATCTTTTGGGTCTAAGCAGCTTAGTGTGTGTCCGCCTACAAAGCACTTGCCGCAAACAATCACTCAGCACTGTTTGCTCTTAGGATCTGCTATGATTAATATTAAATCTGTGAAATTAACAGCTGTATCGATGCTTCCTGTAAACTAGAAAGTACTCGTTCTTTTCCCCTACGGCATAAAATATAGGAGCGCTTGCTGAAAGATAGCCTCATCTAGGTACAGCTTTTCCTGCCCTACCCGCCTCCGCATTTCAGGTCACGTATTTATGAGCATAAGAGGAGCATGTGATTTGTTCTTCGTGCCTACTTCGCGGGCCTTCGCCGAAAGTTCCGGGAATATATATCGTCTGGCAGTGCCTCTTTATGGAAAGTTTCTTTCGCAGACATGTGCGTAACTACCATGGTTAATACGTTGTGGATTTTGTATGTTCCACATGCTTTAATTGGGTTAGCGTAAAACAAGACTGGCTGAACTGGTTCTCGTTGTAAGTAAACAATTGCAGCAGAAAAAATGAACAAAAGTAAGGAAAAAACAAAAAACGAAAGACAAGAGAGAGCAGGTAAAACGGGATGAACGAAAAGACAAATTATTCAGCGGTACTGTTTTTGTAACGGTTGATGAAAGCACCCTTGCAACCGAGTCACATAGCACTATGGCAAGGCGAGCTCGAAGGAAGTAATACTGCAGAAAGATGGAAGCAGAAATGCGACTGCTCTCTGCGAAACTTTCTTCTGAGTTTCCTCCAGCATAGGCTTAGACGCAACTTCATTAACCTTTTTTTGCTTCCGTGTAAGGGTTTTTCTTGCTTGCGTGTAAGCGTGAATTTATGCATTACGGCAAGGTAGTGTTGTATGAAAGCTTTACATTTCGCTTACTGCTAATGCTCAGACGAGCACTAGTTCAACTACGACCTTTTCTTCAGAGCACTTGAAATATGTGTTTTTTTATTTTTGGCCATTAAGCGTTCATGCGATAGTCCCTGGAAAAGGAATGTCAGGCGAGTAAACTGTATGATTACCAACATTTATTGTTTAGCGTGCCGTCTCGCTAAACGAGTGGTTGTGTCATATTTTGAATAATAATATTAATAATAATAATAATAATAATAATAATAATAATAATAATAATAATAATAATAATAATAATAATAATAATAATAATAATAATAATAATAATAATTTATTTATTTATTTACCTTGCCCGGAACAACCATCAGGTCATTGTACTGGCGCACACAAAAATAAAAGACAATAAAATTGGCAGATCCCACGTAGCTGAGAATCAACTTAATGCGAAGCACGTGGAGGGAAGTTGACTGTGTTGCATTTTTTTTTGAGCGACACGTCATGAAATGACGCTAAGTACATGTACAAATGTTGCACGCAGATACATATGTTGAAGAGTTGTAGATGTTTATATAACCAGTTTTCCACTTGCACAACGATGTCAGCTTGAAATGTGTTTTAGCAACACTAGAAACTGATATAAAGCGCTGATGCTCGCGAAGATGCTGGGCCTTGGCACTGCTACTTAAATGAATTTCAGCACATGGCACCTCACCACAATTGACGATAACTCGAAATGACAGCTGTATGAAAGTAGTACATATGTAATGTTTACAAAATTGGGTAGGCAGCACTGCAACCACTATTGACGTTTCACGAAGATTAGCGTCTATTTGAGAAGTAGTTCCGAGACCTGGCGTAGCTCTATGGTAGAATGCTTGACTGCCACGCAGAATGCTTCGGTTAGACTCCTGCTGGGACTCTGAAATTTATTATTTGCATTCGTCGGGTGGCTAACGCTGCCTATGTCAGGTTTTTCATAACACTGATATTAATTCTACGCCTTCGGGGGGTCGACGCTATTGGTGTCGGTTATTGCTTAACGCTCACGCGTTAAAACTGCCCATGTGTGTTCTCGTCGTTCCTGGGTAGATACTAAGTGTCAATCACCTGTGGCACATACCCGCGTACCAGTGGCCCGTGAGTATGTGCCACTGTCTGACAGGAAGTGTTTGACGACGTACGCGACGGGATTGTGACATTATTCATGTATTGACCAGCGCGTCATATGCTTCAAACTATCCTACCCTTTCATTGTAATTTTGTTTCACACCAAGCTAAAGGGGTGACCACGAGAGCACCCAAACGTAAGCGGTTCGATAGATAGATACTCTCATAGTCGCCGAAGCTCGCTAAGAAATGTTTCGCATTTAAAATAAACAATACAATACAGACAGTCTTCAGATAAAAAATTAAACACAAAAGGCAAATACGCTCAGACAAAAAGAGATCAACGCAAAATGGAAAAAGTAAAGACAAGACGAGAACTATAAAGAGGGAGTGAAAAATAAGATGCAATATACAAACCTACGTGGAAGGCTTCCTGAAAGATGGTAGGAAGAACACTTTATTCATTGTAAAACCCTATATTAAGACAATACAAAGCTGAGATATAAACATTTTTTGTGGCCTATGAGAACAACAAAACAAAGAAAGATAACAATACAGACACTTCGTATTCTGTGAATGGTAGAGTGTTAGAAATTAACAGGTACACGAAATGGTTGATTCTCTCTAGCTAACTTACGCGGAAATCGAAAATTAATGCAACTGAAATCTAAAGAGCAGAATATCAAACCGTGAACTAGGTTTCGAAGGAACAACAGGTCAGCGCGATTTCGGCGCCACTAAAATAATGGCAGTGACAATAGTGCGGCAGAGTCAGAATGACCTAAAGAGTCATTTCTAAAGAAACGATGGTTGTAAATGCTGATGAAATTTTTTGGACTCACTCAGTGGCGTTACGTGAGGATTTGCCAATGTCATTTCAGATCACAGATGCATACTCTAGTTGAGGAAGACATATTGTGGTGTACATTCTGTGTAAGACTCTACGAGAACTCAAATCTCCAGATATTTTGTAAACACAGCTGAGAAAACGAAGGCTTCGCATGGCAGCACGTTTAGTGTGAGCAGAAACATTTTGCATACTGTCAAAAATAACACCAAGATCATTGATCTCATAAACCCTACATATGGGCATGATATTGAAAAAGTATAAAAATGACACGGTGGATGCATGTAAGATATGCTATTGAATTTGGTCTATGGGGTATTCAGGGAAAGGTTATTGTTGTTAAACCATTCGAAGAAAAAACACAGACTGCAGCAAGCGACAAAAATAACTGAATGAATTTCCCTAAATAACTTGATGTCATCGGCATACAACAGAAAATAAAAATAATGAATTACAAATTAAACATTGTTAATGTTACTTAAAATAGGAGTGGGCCTTATGTCAACCCTTGAGGTACCTTTCTAGTCATTTTGCACAAGGAAGACGTCGGGTCATTAAACGCAACATAACATGATCTATTAGGCAGATAGATACGCAGGAGATCCACAACAGACGAGCCAGCATCGATTGTACAAATTTACCCAGAAACGGTGAGTGACTAACTACATCAAAAACCTTGCTCAGGTAATGGTAGAATGCGTCAACCTGTCCTCTCTGAGAAACACGGGCGGAGATTTTCGTCGTAAATCTCGCACGATTCGTGGCGATTGAGCGGCCAAGGAGAAACCCGTGTTGATTAGGAACTGATAAACTTTCCAGGCTAAAATACAATATGTTGTCACGAGTGAGCCTAAAACAGCGATATGATATAAGGTACAGCGCATACTGGATCTCTCTTCAGGATGTTTGCTCATGTGGTGTTATTACCGTGCAGTTAGATCTAGGTACACGGAACTCTAGCGTTCTTTCTTCATTAAAATGTGGCCGCCCCTGCGGAGATTCGATCCCACAATTTTCGGGTCAGCAGTGTATGTAATATCACAGCCACTCGACCGCCATGGTGTGGTCACCGACTTTTCGGTTACTGTCTGCTAACTATGTGGCAAAGTTAATGCTTCTCTAGAGTAAGCAGCGTTAATAAATATTGCGCGGAGAACACTGTGGCCGCACGCGTGGCCCTGTTGCTAGGTGTCATTTGCACATTACGTGAACTGGTTGTTACATAACTTGTGGTAGAGAATATCCATGGAAAATAAAGGAGCCTATTATTATACCATGACGTCCTACGACTCAAGCGAGAATGGCGATGCGAATTCGAGCGAAACTCATTTAAAAACCCAATTCAGGTGTCTAAGTGCCTTTAATAGACAGTCATAAAGTGCTAATGCACACGTTAATATACGTGTCTGATATAATGAGCATGAGTTTTTTCCTACCTGTAAAATCAAAAAAAATTTAAGAAACCTAGCGGCCAAGCTGCTTCAATGTTCTCTAGAAAGCATATAGAGGAAAACAATGCATCGTGCCAACATTTCGATGTGCAACAATAGGCTGTATAGACGGTTTTCAAATTTTCTTTCAAATCTTCAAAGCAAATTGGTTTTCAGGCTACCAGCAGTGGTGCTTTTTAAATACACATATATATCTTGCAAAATTGCATCGTTTTCTTTCTGTTTTTTTTTGCTCCATAAACAAGACGTATTTATCATTTTGAAACTCTGGACAAGAAAAGTAGGTCTGAAACCTTTTGACTATAACTATAATAAAATTATAAAAACAGGTTGCTTGATTGCGTGAAATCCTGTAAAGTCATTAAACAGCGATGTAACAGTAATAGGGAGCAGTATAGAAGGAATGTGACTCACTATATTACTTGTGGTAATAACTTTAATCCCCACTCACCAAAAAAACCCACCGAAAGACCTGAATACTGCATTCGTTATAATGTAATTGCTTTAATTTCACACTTCAATGGTGCACGATGCTGCATTATAATAGCAAACTGCATCGTAAGAAGGGAGTAGGAAAAGTATATAATTGGGTTTACGTCTCCGTCAAACAACAACTGTTAGAGAAGTTAAATGGTGGACCTGATACCGAAATCGTGGCTTTGCAGGCCCAGGGTGTAATTTTTTAGAAAAAGCGCGAAATGTGGCGAAGTGGATGGTCATGATATTGTGGGTGTACTATCAGATATTTCCACAAACGGCGGTGTTGTAACAGAACAGACAGAAGTTGCAGAATACAATGGAGTACTATCTAGGCTCGCCGGGGTCATCAATTCGGTGATGCCTAGGTCAATGACATGGAGGGTAGTCACACAACAAGACTGTTCTTAGAGTCTTGGCATATTCGAACGACATCTGGAAATGCTAACCGCTCCACTGGAATCTTACTCAGTGTATCTGTGCACGATCTACAGAACCAGTAGAAAACAACACCACAGCAGCAACAACGGTGGAAAGAAGGATGATGTAGAGGGTGTAACCACTAAGAAAAATGGCTAGCTGCGAAGCCAGCTGGACAGTCACCCTGAGGACCAAATCGGTCCCGAAATGTCGGGTCAGTTTACAGCTTTTAAGGTTTATTTATTTACATACTTTAGACCATACTTTTGCTGGAGTGTTTAAGGTAATAGTATGAATACTTATAAATGCATGCTCAAATGCATGTTGGTATTATTTACCGTGGACTCTTGTGGATGTAGGAAGTGGATACTGGCCGCTCATCATCATGAACACTATGATTATTTGCCTGATTTACTCCACCGCAGGACGAAGGCCTCTTCCAGTGATCTCCTGTTTACCTTATGCAAGTTGATTCCATTTTATCCTTGCGAACTTTCTATGACAGCATATCGCACTACCGCGTTCGCAATTCAATGTTTTAGACGTGAAGCTGCTTATGGCGGAGTACAACCCGGTGTGCAGCGTGACCACTCTTATTCCGTTTCTGTAACAGCTGTCCCAAGCTCTGCCAGAACGCGTTCATGCGCTAGCGCGTTTGGTCTGTGTAAAGGGCTGGGTTCGAAGCTGTTGCCTCTCCTCCTTACATTCTCTCAGCATACGCACCGCTGGCCCAAGCACTGCCAGAACGCGTTCACGCGCTGGCGCGTTCCGGCCAGTGTAAGGAGTTGGGTAAGACGCTGTGGCCTTTTCCCCTCACGCTCTCTCAGAAATCACGTCATGGCGTCGGGGAACGAGGTTCTGAAGACGCGCGATGAACTCACGTGCCCCTGCGTGGCGTGGCGAGGAACCCGCGTGGCGTGCTCCAACAAAGGTTTGGGAAGAGTAGCAGCAACAGAAACCACAGTGAATTAATGGTGAGCTCCACTTGTAAAGACGCGATAATATCGAGCAAGGTGCCAGTGATCAAAAGAACTTTAAGTCAACCCATAAGCTGCTTCAAATAGTCTCACTGCCTGTTTAGCGGAAGATGGGGAAATGTTTTATGAAGTATCAAGTTCGCCTGCAGTTTCTTTTGGCTACTATTATACTTTGTGGTGATTTAGGCAAAGACGTGTCCACAGTGCCCTATAGTGAGCTGTCGGTTATAATTTAAAGAACAATAATTAAGCTGGCTTACCCAGCAGCGCTGTACTGTCGCAGAAGAAGAAAAAGAATTATGCTTCCATTTCCGCAACAAGTAGTTCTCAGAGCCATTTACCCGGATTTGTAAGCCTGTGAGTGTGTCTCGGAGAATTTTCCCTCATATAACGTAGTGCGCACGCTGAGATTGGGCGCTGATGTGCTCTGTTGCGCAGCCAGAAACTAAGCGCAGTTTACCCTGAGCTCAAGTGCAACAGGACCACGGAAACCTCTTTAACGCTCTGTGTAGATGGCATGTGGGAGGAAGCGGTATGCAGTGGACGCTTCCTGGTCCCGGCAAGGGGGCCGCCAGGACCTACACGTTCAGGGAGGTGGCACCGGAAGACAATCCCTCCCCCCCCCCCCCGCCGACTCTGCCTTCCTTCCGGTTGCTCCATCCATTGGCCTGGTGAGGTTTATATGGACGCCGAAAATGAGGTCGAGAGGCCCACAAGGATTCTTGTTTTATAACAGACTTGGTAGGAATCCGCGGCTATATGGCGTCGCTTTGTGACTCTTCCCTTTCGACGCCGGCCGGGACAAATCGCTGCCGATGGTGACTTCGCTGGCGGTTTTCACTTGGTCTGAGACGAGCCCCCTGCCCCCATCTTCCCGGGACAGGCCCTCCACCAGTGCGCCTCACTGCACTCTGCAACACACGGCCTGCGCAATCCAGGCCGCGGCTGGTATCGGAGAAAAACAGGACGGCGAGAGCCTGCGCAGGCTGTTGTTTGTCTGTGGCCCACAGCGTGGTCAGGGCTCTCAAGTTTGGCGCCTTACAGGGGTGGTGATTCATCGAGTTCCTCGCACTTTAAGCAACCGCGGACAATCGGTTCAAGGGCAATGGTTTTCGTTCATGCCAAAAGCTTTGAATCTTATATGATCCCACACTTCTGCAGACTAATTTAAACGTCCTTGCAGGGCGTCCCGTTGTTGATTGGAACAACGGAAACGTAAGTTTTTTGTTTATTTAGGGCTCTACTTGAAGCCACTCCTCATGTTGTTTACACTACTATAACAGTTCAAAACTCGTTGCGAAGTACGCAAGTCCGAAACTTGATGCATATTTTGAATCTGAGACAGCGCTTATTGCGTCATAAATACAATGCGTCAAATCGCGTGCTTTATACGCCCGGAACATAAGAAATGCGCAATAGGTGGTTCGCATCGTTCTTGCGTGTATAATATTACAGTTGTAGTCGTAGCAATCGGCCTTCGTCATTTTCTCTGACTGAAATTATGTAATTGTACTTGCAACAGGAACACTGCATGATTTCCTTTTTTTCCCTTAAATGACTCGATTGATTTACTGATATGTAGAACTTAACGTTCGAAAACCACAACATGAATATGAGAGACGCCGTAGTGGAGGGCTTCGAAAATTTCACCACCTGGGGTTCTTTGACGTGCACCCAAATCTGAGCACACGGGTTTACAGCATTTTTGTTTCGCCTCCATTGAAAATTCAGCCGTCACAACCCGAATTCAATCCCACGACCTACGGGTCAGCAGCCGAGTACCTTATGCACTAGACCAACATGGTGGGGCCCCCTTAAAAGACTTGTCCTTGGGTTGCTTTTAATTGAACAGCTAAATTTACAACAGTTAGTAGTAGAGTGAATGGTCAAAATCTGTTTGCCGACAAACACCATTCATAATTTGTCGTATAAATGGCTCTCTTATTCGTATATTACAGCCGCACTGTTTTACAACAAAAACATGTACGCGTGCAAATAATCATACTGTGATGTCATATGTGTTTGCCGAAATAGTATATCGCCAGACTGCACAGAATGTTGATATATAGACTGTATCTTTGATTACCAACACAGGTGCTGGATGGCATTTGGTTCTGTGTGCCGGCGTAGCCTAGCAATACTGGTGAGGAATAGAAGCCTTAACGAGTAGCCAGTTTATTTTTAAGAGTTTTCTTCCTGTAGCTGGTCAAATATTTCAAACACACTTTTTTAAACCTAGATACAACATTATAAGACTTAGTCCTTAACTTTGAACGCCTTTCTTTTACCTGAAAGCAGAAAAAGTCTTTCCTTACTCTAGCACGACCTAAAACACAAGATTTCGGCTTTGGTGTTAGAGAGTAATGAATGAAGTTACCGGAATTTTTTTGGATAGCAATGCGTGCTGCTACTATCACTATGTTGAAACCAACCAAAAAGGTGAATATAAATAGTTTGATCGTGAGAATTTACAAAAATGCAGTTACCACTAACTAACTGCCGTTGTTTTAGCGGTATCGTTTTCGCTATCTTTACATTTATTCTCTAGAACACGGTGCAAGAAAATGTCATCACCTCAGTAAGATACACGGGTCACTATACCAACTCTGTTTGGTAAAAAAAAAACACTAAGGACAAATTACTTCTGTTGTGTCAGTTATTGACATACAAATGGTAAAACTATTTGTTAAACTTAGACGAAAAACTCATCAACCAATACTTATCCTTCAATTCACCGACCGGTCAGGAAGTGCTTCTCTGTGCCTACTTGTTGCATTTAGTTTTGTTGCTGCAAGTTATACGCACTTCATGACGTTAGAAGCGGGTAGCATTATTCGGTATTTAACTCTGTCTTCCTGATTTCAATAGCGCTGTCATGCCTAAAATACTCTGCTTCACCACATAACCAAATGCTGTATGTATGTGGCTGTGGCAATATCTCTATCTCTCTCAACTTTTTTATATTTTTTTAGGTTCCTGTGAATGTCTCCTGTGAAAGGAATCTGCAGTCCTGGGGGCTTCCTCTGAGTCACACAAATGTGAGTGACAGCTTATTTAAGCTTAACTCCACGGGTAAGGTATATGGTACAACAGTAATAGAAAAAGAAAGAAAGAAAAACATGCCTACAAGACATAGCAGCTTTCAAAGTGCGACAAGGCCAAACCGTGTAGTTTACAATAGCTCACTGAGACTTCTGCTGGTGTTCACTACCGTTACCTTTGGCCACTCGCGTTAGTATTTGTACGGTGTGCAAAATTCAAGATGTCACAACCATACATTTCGCGACAGATTTATATTGATGATTTAATAAAACTGGCACTGTGCAGAGTGTCCTGAAGAGAAATTTCCTACTCTGAATACTGGCTAACAGTATTGTAAAATTAAGAGATGATTTTCACCCTAAAAAAAAAACTCGAAAGCTAATACTGTAACCTTGCTAATATTTATTCGTCTATTGGAAGATATTGCACAAGTTCGGGTATTCTTCATTCCTTATCAGTTCTTCATGGCCTTGCGCAATGGGTCAGTGACTGTAGGATTTTGTTCCTCTTCCCTAGGCTGCGGGTTCGACTTGTCGTCACAGTGGCTGCATTTCGGGGAATGAAATAGGAAAACAAAATCCAGGCCTGCACGGAATTCGCAGCGGAGTCACAGGGAAAGCTAGAAGAGCGGCCTTTTAGAGCCTCTTGTTAACACTCTTGGGGTAACTACTACAAGCACACTGCTGCATACTGATTACGCCATAAATAATCAGAAGTTTTAGTAGGCCAGCAGTCACAGTGCTATCATTCGTCATTCTTTGGAGAACCATGGTATTCGCTCCACACGTGTTAGGTATTTTGTGCAATTTTAAAGCAGTCGCTGACTACGATGAAGAATTATGCTTGAAGTGGGTATGCGCCACGGTTAAAATGTGATAAAGAACAATTTTTCCAAGTTAGAGCACTGGACGACCCACTCGTCTCGCAATTCGCGTTGTGTGATGCCTGGATGTTCATCTGATGTTCTAAAGTGCTTTATTATATTAACTCGACTATTAACTCGACTCTATTCTCGATATAAAGCCTGCCTAAGGCCAGTTTAGAAACTCGTTTCAGACACTAGCGGGGCTCAGTGGTAGAATACTGGGCTGGCAGGCAGCTGGCCGTGGTTCGAATACCATTGATTGTATTTTTTTATTTACTATGTTTTCTTTTGATACAGGTTTTTAACCCCGGCGGTGGCGGCGGAGAACTACGGCACCACGTCTGACCCTCGTTCTGATGTCATAACAACTTTCGCTGTAAAACACTTGCACACTTATGCTTGCCGCCCATGCGTTAAAGAGCACGTAAACTACCAGAACGCAATTCAGTAGTTGCGGGGAAATTGTGCACGAGTGTACCACGAACACGGAGCCATGAGAATTTTCAAATATGATAGTCTTTCTTGGGGACTTCCAACGCAAAATTTTTGGTCTGTCTGTCTGTCTGTCCGTCCGTCCGTCCATCTATCTGACTGTCTGTCTGTATGTACATTTGTCTGTTTGTCCATCTTAACCATACCCTAAACAGTACCAAACGATACCCCAAATGGCTGACCCCATCCGCAGCGCCCACCAACATTACTTACGGTTCGGCGTTCATACTTGTGCTATTGTCAAATGAAGAAGCAATCATTGCGCATATCTGAGGCACCATAACAACACGTAAATATCCTGTATGTGTCTATTTTTTACTAGAAAAGGCACACATAGATACTTCTAAGAACCGTAGCGCTTATCACGATGCGCTGACGATGCAACGCTTGCTCCAAAAGAAAAGTGTTTCTAACGCTTTTCTAAGAAGACACGGTACTTCCACCTACTCGGCGCCTTGCGTTTTACACCTTATCACCTCCGAAACGGGCGCGCACGCCGCGTGCTTCGTTTTCCAAGATAACTGCCAGATAGCGCTCATATGTCTCACGTGTGACGTGACTAGATGCGCTCGTTCGCCTCCGCTGCACGCTCGAGACACTCTAACGCAGCGTCTCCAGAACACCATTCGCCGATTTTCTTGCGCGGATCACCAAATAAACGTTGTGTTGACTCTCTCCAGGCGCAAGACTATCGTCTTTCGACGACATTTGCAGTGTAACATGCAGATACGGGGCCAATTTTTTGAAATGGTGCAGTAATAGTGGAGTTAGATACATTCGATAATCGAAACCGTGACGACCACACCTTTCGCTCTCTCCTGCGCTTCCCTCCACTGTTATCCTTTCTCATGCTGCTTTGTCCTCTCGCCGAACGCTCCTCCCATGCTCCTCTTAATGTCGCGTGGCATAAGTTATCGCTGACGGGCAGCTTGAAACACCGTGTACTTCCGGTTGCCACGACTCCGGCCGTCGACTCCTTCAGCTGCGTGGTAGCTGCGTGCTTGTTGGTGAACTATGACTACCGCGATCGTGCCGGTATGGAATCTGCGTTGCGCGCACGCGTTTCAAGGATCACCAACGCGATGGAGCTGTATGGGGACATGCCGCGCCCCTCACGTGTTTCACACACGCGGGCAATACGACGAACAACAACAAACCGCGCGAACAGCTATACTTGCCGACTGACCGGAAGTCGTAGGCTCTTGCTTGATCAATCACATCATATTTGGCATATTTGGCTTGGTGCGTCAGAGATGTGGTACGGTGTGGCACGTGGAGGACCGAAAGGCTCGGGAAGAAGGAGGGTTGTTTCTTGATGTTTGGGGACGCCGGTGGCTCATAGCGCTGCCCCGTGCAGAATCGTTCATCGCGACGGCATTCTGTTCACGATGCGCGCGTTTACTTGAAATGCTTGAAAAAATATCGGAGGTGGTGGACGTAACCTTCAAAGAGGAACTGTTGGTAAATATTGGGAGTAGTGGTGGACTTATGCGTCATTCCACAGAGCCTAGAGGTCACGTCTAAAACTTCTGAACCGTTAACTCGTCAACCTGATTTAAAACTTCGTTATTTAAAGAAGGAAAAATTAAACATTGTTCACAAGTTATTTTTTTAATCGTTGAGCTCTCACAGAAACACATGTCTGCATTACTCTTTCATATCCGCTATGTTTTGTTGGTAGAGCGAATGTTCAGAGCAAGGTAGCTATGTTATACGCAATATAATTAAAAGGACTTTCGTGTTCGTGATACGTAGAAATCTCGTGTTTGTGATACGTAGAAATATTAGACACGCCAGTGTATTCTTGATTATGAGCATGAAAAAGAGAATAACCTTGCAAGGTACGATTTTAAGTTATGCTCGCAACGACACCTTTCATGACGCGGCGTCGGTAACGCTATTTTTATCGAAAACGAGCAATTCTGCAGATCTGTCACATGCGAAGCATTTCTTTGCGTAATACAAGCACTTTTCTATCTATCTATCTATCTATCTATCTATCTATCTATCTATCTATCTATCTATCTATCTATCTATCTATCTATCTATCTATCTATCTATCTATCTATATCGCCGCTTACACCTGCAGGTTCTCTCGTGATCATCCCATTAACTTGGCCCGAGGAAAAATTAGTATGGGAGGGTAAAATGCCTTCACAAATATTACTCGCCGGTCGTGACATCAATATTGTAACAATACCGTCGCACATGTAACCAAACAGTCCCCGCGAGACCACCGCACATACCCGCGGCCGTGTATGTGCCACACGTGATTGACAGTTACTACCTACCCAATAACGACGTGAACACAAACGGGCAATTTTAACGCTAGGACGTTAAGAAAACTTGCCATCAGCAGCGTTGATCGCATCAATGCAAAGAATACAGTGGTCGCAGCAGAAATCAAAACAAACCATTCTGCGCGGCAATCAAGCATTATACCCCAGGACCACAGCAGGTCTCGGAACTACTTTTAAAACATACCCCAATGTTCGTGAAACGTCAATTGTGGTTGCAGTGCTGGCTATCCAATTTTATAAACATTACATATGTACTCCAGTAATACAGCTGTCAAGTCGGGTTAATGTCAGTTGTAGTTAGGTGCCACGTGTTGAAGTTGATTTATGTAGCAGTGTTAACGGCTACCATACTCGTGAGCACCAGTGCTTCATATCAGCTCATCGCTTTTGTTGGTGGTAATAATACTCAAGGTCCTGTTGGCATCATTGCGCAAGTGCAAACTGGTTATATAAATATCTGCGATCTTTCAACATATGCCTATGTGTAGAACATTTGTACATATATTATCGTGATTTCATAGCATGTCACTCAATAAAAAATTACGAAACAGTCACTTTCCTCTCCGCATGCTTCGCATACTGTCGATTCACAAGATATGTGGGATCTGGTAAAGTCTTATTGCTCCAAGTGTAAATGACAACTTGTAATGGTAGCTTTACCAACGCAAAGCTTCGCTTCTCGGCGTGCTTCGCTTTTGTGTTGTCATTTCGAAGGTAATATACGCTGCATTATTTGGAGTGAACGTGACTCGCCACGGTGGTATCTTAATTATGGTGCCTAACTACTGACTCGAAGGTCGCAGGACTGAATCCCAGCCGAATTTGACGGACGCAGAATGCTACAGCTGCAAGTTTGTAGACTTGCGTGCATGTAAAAGAACCCAAGCTGGTCGAAATTTCCGGAGCCCTCCGCTAAGACGTCTCTCACAATCACATCGTGGTTTCGAAAGCACAACTCCAACAATTATCTTCATTATTGTTGTTGTGACACTGTGGCAAGCGAGCGCTGCGGCACCGAAGAAGATGTCGGCCACTTGCTATGACACTATCCTCGGCTTGCATCGGAAAGGCGAGAACATTGTAACGTCCTGTCACGAGTGGACGATCGGCTACTGTCGATACAAGCCTTGCTTTAGTAGTGCCCCATCGCTAGTCCACTAGTCGGCCCACAAGGCTGTGAGGACACTTTAGTGCTCTTTGAGGACCACGGACATGTGTGGATGCATTAGAATATGGTAAAAAGAAGTGTACGTTTAGAGCTCGTTTTCTTTGTTATACCCAATATGTACGAGAACTAACAGCCAATGATTCCAGGAGAAGTATAGGGTATGTTATCAGAAGCAATTCTTATGGAAAGGTGAAGAAAAAGAAGTGAATGAAAAGAAAGCTTGCTGCCAGCCGGGAGCCAACCTGCGACATTCAGATAACGCCTCCGATATGACTGAGCTACGGTGGCCGTCATCTCACACGTGCGCATTCTTGCACGGGTCAGCAATATCTCTGATTATTTGTTTCTTTCCTTCTCTCCTCTGTCTATAATCTTGCCATTCCTCTTTCCCTATTGGCCAGCGAAGGGTATCAAACCAGATGGTTTTCTGTGCGGCCTTCTGCCTTTCTGATTCTTTTCATCTCTCATCTCTTTGGCAGTTCTTATTCACACTTACATTAGTAGGTACAAAATATTTCGTCTTTCATTTCAACCGAAGAGCGCCTTTTTCAAACGTTCGCTATCCTTGTTTAAACCAACAAATAAAAGTAGAAGATTCACTAATTCAAGAAGCTGCTGGAAACACGACAAACCTGCATTGAGTCCAAAATAGTTCCCACATTGAAACTCTTTCAGTATTGTGCGCGTTGGGCTAGACGCGCTTTTTACGCCCATTGATTAATTCGTGGGAAATCAGGAATGGCGGCGCAAGTCTCCAATTATGTTGATGCTAGCACCACTATACTGAAGGCAATATATTCCGCGATTATTTTCGTATACGTTCGTTCCGGTGTGCGTGGCTGTTAAGCCATTCGCCTATGCGCTGCATGTTAGTGTGCAAAGCTGCGAGATAACCTGACCTGTGGCAGGTTGACGTGCCCGTGAGGAGATAATCGAATCACCAGTCACCATCGGAGGGGATTCACTTTCCCCGAGCTGCTTCAAAGACAGAGGCCATCAGACTGGATGCCAACCGGCACAGGTCCGTCTTGCGTGTCCTGATAGAGTTCGCGGACACATGCGCGTAGCCAGCGATACATTGGCTGATACCATGAAAACAAGGAACACTGGACACTCATTCCATTCGTTATTTGCACTATACACCCCCCTACAAAAAAACAACAACACTGCATCAACAAAATAGCTCTCTAGCGACAACGTTATTCATGCCTGAGCTAATTTCATTTTACGTTGAGTGCTTTCCTAACTTCAAACAATCGGGCAGCAA
Organism: Rhipicephalus annulatus; assembly: GCA_013436015.1. NCBI lineage: Eukaryota > Metazoa > Arthropoda > Arachnida > Ixodida > Ixodidae > Rhipicephalus > Rhipicephalus annulatus. Next base: position 379,127 of record WOVY01000581.1, read on the forward strand.
TGCAAGACGAATGGGTATGAAGAGTATCAACAAAAAATGAGCGGCTTGTGGCAGGTGGCCTAGGCTCATTTTGAAAACCAGGTGAGAACTTTTTAGAACAAGGTACGCGTATCTACTCCTATATAAACACCCCATCTTTGTGCCCTTCCTATTCTTTCCACTTACAAAACTTCTTGTATCGCCACATTCAATCGATCTGTCACTAATAAGCTTTCTGGTAACAGACGTGCGAATTATTACTGGCGAAAAAGAATATCACATTAATTTTTGTTTCATTTTAACGTTAAGTGATTTTATTTACATGTTTGCTTAGAGGAGGTAGGCATCTTGGATAATGCGGGAACTACTGTACACTTCATCAATGAGTAAAGATGACGTTTGTTCAGAGAGAGAGAGAGAGAGAGAGAGAGAAAGGTAAATGAAAGGCAGAGAGGTTAACCTGAAGAAAATGTTTGGTTTGTTAACTTGCATTGAGACAGGTAAGAGGAAATGAAAAAGGAAGTAAAGAAAGAAGGTGAGAAATGTATAAAAACTATTAAAAGAGAGAAAAAGAAATATGCGAACGAGGCAGAATATTCGAGCGAGGTTAAAAGTGAAAATCTTGCGCAATGAAAAACGGCTATTTCAACTCACTGTACGCCGCAACAGCTGAGTTCTTGAAGCACTAAAAATAACCGACGCAGACTGCAGAAACAACATAAAAACACATTTCAGTGCAGTACTATTGTAGTTCACATATATCTCTGAACAAAAAAGTTCGAGCCGTGACCTGGGATGTAACCTTCATCAGAGTAGTGTAAGTGTAACCCTTTGATCTCGAGCAATACGTTGCTTTAGATTTAGAGCACCTTTCGCCAACAACGTGTAATATCCTGCCTTGTAGGTCTTCTTTCTTGCTACTGTCAATAATAATTCATCGTGTCAGGTACTCTTTCATGTTTTTCTTTCTTTCTGTTGTTGTTGTAGTTTCCGGGCAGAGTAACTAGATACAGTGTACGCTGAAACACACTGCTGTTTTCTATAAGCATTGGGCTCATGGTCACACAAATGTCAAACCATGTTCTTCACTTCATCAATACCATTTAAAGTTATATGGAGTGCTAAAATTAAGACGTTTGTAAGCACAAAATGGCATCAGCTCGCAGAGGTGATGGTGTGTTGCAGGCCATTGGGAAAGGCCTTCGTCTTGACGACGGCGATGAAAGTGAGACATTACCATAAAAATCTTGGTAATACGAATTCATAGCACAGTAATTATATTGACAATATTTTCGCATACGGTTTTCAGTCCTTCACTTTCGCATACGTCTCCCAGATTTTCTGTAAATTATACAATGGCACTGCCTTCAACAGGTTTTTCCTGGCAGTCAGTCACAGTGTTAAAGGGACTGTCTACCGTCCTTGATTGCTCTCCTATTTTGTGTCGCAATAAAAAGCGTACCATGTGAAGCATCTAACGTTGCAGCGGTTTCTCTGGAAAGTGCATAGAATTTTTTTAAAATGGTATTTATCTGTCCGCGTTCAGTCTCCTTCCATCAGTGGGATGAATGCCGGCAACGCTGGTGGGTTCCGGTGAAAATCGAAAACTGATACCGCTTGCGGTTTTCGTAGGATTCATCCATTTTGTTACTGATAAAACAATTACCCCAGTGGCCATTTTAGGCACGTACACATTTTTTTTGTTCTGCTCATGAGCGGTGGTGGATGCCGTGGTCGCGTTTCTCCGCCGTTTGCAGGCAGGCATGCAGGCAAGCGAACAAACCGTCGGCAGCGCCACCGAGTGCCTATTTGAACGCTTGAGAGAAAAAAAAAGCGAAAATTGGTCTCTGGCTTAATACAAAGCTGCTTCATGTGCATAAAATACAAATTCAAGTTAAACATGTTTTTTAAGCAAAATAATTCTACCTGTGCCGATTTTTTCTCCTACCAACAGATTGTCAATATTGACCACATTCACTGTTATTGACGCTAGAAGTCACTTTTTATCGACTTTCAACACCAAGGTAAAATTATTATTCTTTTTTTTCTGGCACGAAAGCCTGCTTGTTCCCGCCAATGTGATGAATGATTTTCATTGGCATCACAATCAGAAAAATGTTTCTGAGTGATACACAGTCCTTTTAAAGGAATTACCTTAGTTGTTGGATGCAACTATACATTTTTGGCTGAGGACAGTGCTTGAAGAAGCAACTTACTAAACTGCATCAATGCGAACCTTAACAGGAGGCGAATGTGATGTGAACTATATTCTTACTGTTTGCCTGACTTCCAAAATCAATAATGAGCTAAATATTCTCAGCATTTTATCATAATGATGCCATGACTTCTACGGAAAGAAAGTTCTCCAAAGAGAGATCTGTAATCTTAATTGCACCCATGAAAGGCATTACAAGTGTTTCAAAAATTAAAATTAAGTCTCACTTCATTCATGCATATGATGGCCACTAATTTCGTGTAAACTGACATTTTGTTTCACTTTAGAGCACAACGCCAATATCCAGTGCCAACATACAGCGCCCGTATGCAACGTAAAACAGCTCAAGGAACAAGGGTACTGTTCGATACATGAAATGGTTAAGCTCTTCAGTACTTTACGTTTCATATAATGCTTACTGTGGGTGGCTTGCTTACTGAGTGTCATGCGTGCTCAGTGTGCGTAATGTCCTGAAGCGTTTATTCTATGCATTTAAAAGCGCATGAGTGCTCCAGCTTGGGCGTGAGACGTAATAGCATTTGTGCACCGACGTTCATCACGGGATTCAATAACTTTGATGGGTCAGAGAACGAGAACAGAGATAAAAAGTAAGAGAGTAAACGAGATAAAAAATGGAAGAAACGGAGAAAATAATAGCAATACAGAAATGGAAAAAGAAAAAAAAGATTGAATGAAACAGACAAAAAAAGATAGACAAAAAAAGAGGGCAGACACATTTAAACATGTAAAGTATAGAACAGCAAGGGGTGAGAAAGGGAAGTTAGTATGAGAAGCAGGGAAAGAAGGAGGGAAACGCCACTGACTTCGCTTCTTCCTGAGAGGGCAGCTGCTAACTACAAGCGCGTATATATACCCTCTTAGGAGGAAGCCAATGTGGTGGGCTTCCCCTCTACATTTGCGTCGCTGCCCTAATTTTTTTGATTGCCAGCTTTAAAACTGTGGATAGTCGCATCTATAGTATATGCTGCGGAGGGTTGCAACAAAACATCGGTTGCTAGACGAGTTTCTTTTTTTTCGGGGGGGGGGGGCTACATCTAATAATTGGTACAACTGAACATGTACCCATGAAGTGCCACCATTTGGATATTCCTTTCTCAACCGCCGCCATAAATATAAATGAAAAAAGCAGCTGGGGAAGGACACAAAGAAACGAAATCAGGCTCTTGCAGGTGACGAATACGCATACAGAATACCCATGGTAAACATGCTCGCCACCAGAGCTTGCGAAAATCTCTATCTCAGCTCCTTGTTCGGCAGTGGTGGTATGCTATTTGAATATTGAGGCATATGTTGACATTCGCGGGACTTCGCTGCCGATTGTGGCTTTGGACGCCGTAGGAACATCTTACTTTGTTGTGAAATTCGGGGCAATACTTTTCGGAACTTCTATATTCGCTTCTGGAAGCTTTTTGCAACAGCCATACAAAGATGTATTTGACCTTCGCGAGATTGTGCATCTTTAAAGTCAGCCTCTGGCGTTCCGCTGGTACTCGAGGGATTCCTGTAAAATGAGCACATTGGTAGAAACAACTTTTTATGGTACAGTTGATCAGATGTGGCAGCTAGTATTTGGCCCGTAGCTTTGCATTTCTGGTGTTCTTCAACGTGCACTGACATTGGACAATACACGGGACTCTATCATTTTCCCTCCATTGAAATGTCACTGCCGTGGTCAGGATTCAAGCCATGACTTTCGTATCAGCAGCCGAGCACCGCATAGCCACTGTTACACCGAGGCGACCCAAAACGCAAGTTTGAACAGAATAAAAAATGATTTCATGTCCCAAAGCGTCTGTCACAGCAAATGGTCTGAGGCCGCTACAAATCAAGCACAAAATGTATTACGCAGCGACGCGAGCATGCGGTTTCTGAACATATTGCGGTCATTTATTATACCCATACCCTTCACCTGTACATTAGTATCATCAACATGTGTTAGTCATCCATCATCATCGTTGTCGCGTATGAGCATCTTCATTCTTGGTTCATCATAGCTGTCGGCGGCTGGCTCCTCAAGCCCAATAAAAGTAAACCAGACCAAGGCCTCATAATATGGTCATCTTTAATGACAAACGCTTTTACTCAGGTCATGAGACACGAGCTGATAAACACACTTTTCAAACTACGAATATTCAAAAATAGAGTGATTATGGATCTCCGCTTCAAGAATCTTTAGGATAACAGCTTGTGTACTCAATTAATAAATGCTAGTTTGAGCCGACAATGCAGTAGTCACTCAGAGGCTGGTCACTCAGAAAGCTGTTGCTTCCTGTAGTGCAAAAGCTCCCTAAAAACGTAATGGGTATTAGTAATGCGCCCACTGTTCTACCGCGGCTTGAGCTACGCATGGCAGAACGACAGCAGCTGCTCGTACTGCACTTTTTTTTCTGGACAACCACTGGCTTTGAATAAATATGAAATAATAAAGGGGAATGCCATCGATGTTTTTTAACACGTGTTTTATGCCGGGGTCAACCATGACTCCGCTGATGTATTCGCGTCATGGATATGACGTTGTAAAATATATGCTAACAGACTGCCACAACAAAAAACCTAGAAGAAAATATTCTGTCGCGATGCGTCAAACCACCAACCTCTCATTCCGCACTGTGCGGCGCTAACCGGTAGGCCAAAGAGTCTACATTGCAACGATCGCTAACGGCGAGCTGTTGATGTATACCATATACAGTTTGGCGGTTCCCAGAGCTTCTTAACTACAGCATGTTTTCGCAATCAGTAGCAAGATTGCACTAAGGGATCGCGCGCTCAAAGGTCGTCGCACCTCGTGTTCTTATGATCGCCGTATCTACGGAGCGTAGTCTGTGCTGTGCGCGCACTCATCAGACTCATGAGCCATGACTCGCGAGAGGTTGAAGGTCAGTTCACTCGCTGCCACGGCCGCGTTTAGAAAAGGAGCACGCTGCTCACACACGAAATAAGAATTGTAACAGTTGTTCGCGCTTGTCCTGTATATACTTGTGCGTTCTTTTTATGCGTCTTTCTTTGTATTTGAACAGCGTGTTTAAATGTTCAGTTCTGGCAGTTGTCAGTCCGCGCTCATCCTCTTTATGCTCATTTCGCACGTGCTTTCTGCTTGAGGGGCACGCTGCAAGTTTCCAGTTGCTTGCCGTTCTTTGCGTGACATTGCAATTTCTCGCTGTAGCATTTATTCTTTCGTCCTTGTGGCGAAACAACGCACAACACGCACTCAACTATACCTTTGTGGAAACATGTTTCACTTTCGTGTTATACAGATTCCTGAAAGAGGGATCGACCACGTTTTTTCGTCGCTACGTAAGCGTTTCCGAGGCGCTTCAGAAAGGGCACGTGTGTGGTTGTCAGTCTTCTGTGATAGATGGTTCTATAAGCTCTGCAGCGATCTTCTCTCTGAATGTTGCTAAGTGCGCCGTTTTTACTACAGCAGCTTCAGTGGATTCACAGCAGTTGCAATCTCTTGCAGTGCACCATTGTTTTCTACAAGTTCGCAATACGTTAAATTGTACAAACTACGCTGTCATCATACCTTGTGCTATCCTCTGTTCTCTTTTGGCACAGAGTAATGAAGAGATGTGTAATATTGTGATATTTTTTCGCACAACAGAAAGGACAGCTGCCGCACTTGTGTGTTCGCACTTTTGCGTAGCGCATCGTTGCAAAAGTAATGGTGCGCCCGCAGCAAGGTTATATCCAGCATGGTTGGCACACCCGCAGCGGTGGCCTAGTGGCTAAGGTACTCGGCTGCTGACCCGCAGGTCGCAGGTTTGGATCTAGGCCGCGGCATTTCAATGTTGGCGGAAATGCTTGAGGCCTGTGTGATTTAGGTCACGTTTGAAGAGCCACAAGTGGCCGCAATTTCCGGAAACCTATACTACGTCGTCTCTTATAATAAAGTGCTGGTTTTGGCACGTTAAACATCAACAATTAATATTGATTGATATTGATTGATTGATATGTGGGGTTTAACGTCCCAAAACCACCGTATGATTATGAGAGACGCCGTAGTGGAGGGCTCCGGAAATTTCGACCACCTGGGGTTCTTTAACGTGCACCCAAATCTGAGCACACGGGCCTACTACATTTCCGCCTCCATCGGAAATGCAGCCGCCGCAGCCGGGATTTGAACCCGCGACCTGCGGGTCAGCAGCCGAGTACCTTAGCCACTAGACCACCGCGGCGGGGCAACAATTATTATTGTTATGGTTTAGCGCACCCAGTCCACACGCAGCCAGTAATATAATAGTTAAAGTAAAGTCACAATCAAGGTTACGAAAAGTGCTTCGTGCATGCTAAGTATCACCTGGTGAAAATCACCTGACGAATAGCGCTTCAGTCATGCTAAGTATGGTATACTACAACAACAAGAGCGTGAGTGCTACAAGATAGAATCGCAGCGTAACTGACGCGTGGCTTTCATGTTTCACTGAAAATTTATAAAACTAGTATACGAAGACAGTGCTGTCCTCGTTTGTCGCTGTGTATGGCGCGCGTTGCGTCGTTAGACAGCTTTCGCTTCCTTTGGTTATTCGTGCAGACAACTACGGTGCTTTTTCACCTGGATGATGAGCTTTCATGAATGGGTTAGTCCCACGTGTATGTATTTGGCATAATATTCAACATATCAATGAGCGTGAAAGCGAAAACAAAAAGCGCCCAATACGCGTCAAGCATGTCTCACCTGCGTCATTGGTACCGACGGTGTCCCATAATTCAGCTCTACTAGAGAAAGAGGAAAGTAAGCGATCAGATAAATATACCAGCCCTTAAGGCTCATACGATCCCTTGCTTCGTTCTGATTTGCGCGCTTGCTCCTCACCCTGTAGGAAAATCTTCATGAAAACTTTGGTATCGCCTTATTTTTTTAGAAGTATGACAAACGTGACATTCAGGTAGCACGTTGTAATTACGATAATTACGACCTTAAGTTTTTGTGTGCGCCTCACGCAAAACGATATATAATTTTTTTCCCTAGTCTTTATTGCCTGTCTGTGCAGAATCTAGCGACAACATTGAGCACATCACTGCTGCGTCATGCTAGGACACTGTTTTATTCTAGGTCGCTATTCATAAAGTGCAGTGCAAGTACAGCGTCATATTTAATGTCGTATGCACCATCGTGGTAGGTCAACCGGAAAGAGCAACGTTGTAGCGACACGAGCTTTCCTGGACAGGCTCGGCGCTCCATTATTGAATTGGCGTTAGTTCCACGCACGTACTTGTTATTCCGCCAGTCTTGCGTCATGGCGCGTTGGCATACTTACAAAGAACCATAGTTTGGTCGAGGCAGTTTAAAAAAGGGGCATTGTTTCGTAGGCTACGTGGTGTATTGTGAAGCATGGGACCAATTTAAGCTGCAATACACATGAAAACATGTGTGTTATACACTGAGAAGGCCAATAAATCAGTGTATTATTGAGTATGTGTCAACTATGAAACCGTAGGCAATGAGTGTGTGCGTGAGCAATTGAGTCGGAGATGTTTACTGCTGTAATCATGATCCAGGCATTGACAGTTTTTTATCAGCGTGTGCTAAATAGAAATATATTTCAATGGCTTATTCAGTGTCTGACAATATTTAGGCCTTGTATTGTATTGTTTGTGACATTGTATTGTTTTAAATAGCCTGAAGTACACTTCATTCAGAAGGGAAAGGCTTTAAATAACACCAATATCGCGAAAAACAAAATAATGACTAAATGTCAAACATACACATTGCGGAAACTTCCAAATGACCGATATGTACATCTGGCTTTCCTAATAATAATAATAATAATAATAATAATAATAATAATAATAATAATAATAATAATATAATAATAACAACTGTAAGATCTTAGTGCAGGAGCACGCAAAAGTTCAAGCAAGACATAAGAAAGACAAATAATGAAATACTACAAAAATACAACATAAGCACTCTTCAGAACAATCAAATAGACAGCAAAATACACAAAAATTGTATATGAGCGCAAAATGGGAAGAATAAAAGGATAAGACTTGGATCATAGAAAGGAAGTAAAAAATAAAGGGGAGCATACACATCTATGCAGTAACCTTCCTGAAAGATGAAAAGGGAAGAATCTGTCATCATCATCATCATCAGCCTGTCTACGTCCACTGCAGGACAAAGGCCTCTCCCATGTTCCGCCAGTTAACCCGGTCCTGTGCTTGCTGTTGCCAATTTATACCCGCAAACTTCTTAATCTCATCTGCCCACCTAACCTTCTGTCTCCCCCTACCCCGCTTCCCTTCTCTGGGAATCCAGTTGGTGACCCTTAATGACCAACGGTTATCCTGTCTACGTGCTACATGCCCGGCCCATGTCCATTTCCTCTTCTTTATTGCAGCTATGATATCCTTAACTCCCGTTTGTCCCCTAATCCACTCTGCTCTCTTCTTGTCTCTTAAGGTTACACCTACCATTTTTCTTTCCATTGCTCGCTGCGTCGTCCTCAATTTAAGTTGAACACTCTTTGTGAGTCTCCAGGTTTCTGCTCCGTAGCTAAGTACCGGCTAGATACAGCTGTTATATACCTTCCTCTTGAGGGACAGTGGCAATCTACTTGTCATAATTTGAGAGTGCCTGCCGAATGTGCTCCACCCCATTCTTATTCTTCTAGTTACTTCAATCTCGTGGTTAGGCTCTGCGGTTATTACCTGCCCTAAATAGACATAGTCTTTTACAACTTCAATTGCACTATTACCTATCGCAAAGCGCTGCTCCTTTCCGAGGTTGTTGTACATTACTTTCGTTTTCTGCAGATTAATTTTAAGACCCACCTTTCTGCTCTCCTTGTCTAACTCCGTAATCATGAGTTGCAATTCGTCCCCTGAGTTACTCAGCAATGCAATGTCATCGGCGAAGCGCAGGTTACTGAGGTACTCTCCATTAACTCTTATCCCTAACTGTTCCCATTCTAGGCTTCTGAAAACGTCCTGTAAGCACGCAGTGAATAGCATTGGGGAGATTGTGTCCCCCTGCCTTACACCCTTCTTTATTGGTATTCTGTTGCTTTTTTATGAAGCACTATGGTAGCAGTTGATCCCCTGTAGATTTCTTCCAGAATGTTTATATATATTTCATCTACGCCCTGATTCCGCAGTGTCTGCATGACGGCTGATATTTCTACTGAATCAAACGCCTTCTCGTAATCTATGAAGGCTATGTATAGTGGTTGGTTATACTCTGAGCATTTCTCTATTACCTGATTGATAGTATGAATGTGGTCAATTGTTGAGTAGCCTGTTCTAAATCCTGCTTGTTCCTTTGGTTGATTGAATTCTAATGTTTTCTTTACTCTGCTAGCAATTACCTTTGTAAATAGCTTGTGTACTACAGAGAGCAAGCTGATCGGCCTGTAATTCTTCAAGTCCTTGTCATCTCCTTTCTTATGTAATAAGATGATGTTAGCGTTCTTCCAATACTCTGGTACTTTTCCCGTCAGGAGACACCTCGTAAATAGAGTGGCTAGTTTTTTTAACACAATCTGTCCTCCATCTTTCAGCAGATCTGATGTTACTTTATCCTCACCAGCAGCTTTGCCTCTGTGCATGCTCTCCAAAGCTTTTCTGACTTCTTCTATCATTACCGGTGGGGTGTCGTCTGGGTTACTGCTAGTTCTTATAGTATTAAGGTCGTGGTTGTCTCGGCTACTGTACATATCTCTGTAAAACTCCTCCGCTATTTTAACTATCCTATCCATATTGGTAGTTAATTTGCCTTCTTTGTCCCTTAGTGCATACATCCACCTTTTGCCTATCCCAAGTTTCCTCTTCACTGCTTTGACGCTTCCTTCGTTTTTCAGAGCGTGCTCAATTCTCTCCATGTTATACCTTCTTACATCGCATACTTTACGTCTATTAATCAGCTTCGAAAGCTCTGCCAGTTCTATTTTGTCTGTTGTACTTGACACTTTCAAGATTTGACGCTTCTTAATTAGGTTCTTCGTTTCCTGGGAAAGCTTGCCGGTGTCCTGTCTAGCTTACCTGCCTCCAACTTTCACTGCACACTCCGTGATGATACTCGTCAGATTATCATTCATTGTATCTACGCTAAGGTTGGTTTCCTCGCTAAGAGCAGAGTACCTGTTCTGCAGTGACACTCTGAATTCCTGTACTTTCCCTCTCAGTGCTAGCTCATTGATTTGCTTCTTGCGTATCAGTTTCTGTCGTTCCTTCTTCAAGTCTAGGCGGATTCGAGCCCGTACCATTCTATGGTCACTGCATCTTACCTTGCCAACCACTTCCACATCCTGCACGACTCCTGGGTGTGCAGTCATTATAAAGTCTATTTCGTTCTTATTTACGCCATTAGGGCTCCTCCATGTCCACTTGCGGTTTTCTCGTTTTCGGTAGAAGGTATTCAAAATACGCAGATTATTGCGTTCTGCGAATTCTACTAGTAGCTCTCCTCTGGCGTTTCTAGTGCCGATGCCATAATCTCCTACTGCCTGGTCTCCAGCCTGCTTCTTCCCTACCTTTGCATTAAAGTCGCCCATTACTATAGTATACTGTGTTTTCACCTTACTCATTGCCGATTCCACGTCTTCATAGAAGCTTTCAACTGAAGCGTCATCATGGCTGGATGTAGGCGCGTAAGCCTGTACTACCTTCATTTTGTATCTTTTATTCAGTTTAATTACAAAGCCTACCACCCTTTCATTAATGCTATAGTAATCCTCTATGTTGCCAGCTATGTTTCTGTGAATTAGGAACCCTACTCCCAGTTCTCTTCTGTCTGCCAAGCCCCGATAGCAAATGACGTGCCCATTCTGTAGCACAGTATAGGCCTCATCTGTCCTCCTAACCTCACTCAGCCCTATTATATCCCATTTAATGCCTTCTAGCTCCTCGAATAGTACAGCTAGACTTCCCTCACTAGATAACGTTCTAACGTTAAACGTTGCTAAGTTCAAGTTCCAATGGTGGCCTGTCCGTATCCAGAGATTCCTAGCACCCTCTGCTGCTTTGCAGATCTGACCGCCGCCGTGGTCAGTTGCTCCGCAGCTGGTGGGGACTGAGGGCCGTGAGTTAATTGACGAATGCCTACGGGAGGGGGTGGCCAGATACTGCACCAGGGTGGCCAATCCTTCTCTGGTGAGATCATCAGTGCGTACCGGCTTTAAGCCGGTACGATCAGACAGTAGTGTACATTATGAAAAACTATGTTAAAACAGTGCAGAGCTGAGATAACAACAATAGTGGGCTGTGAAAATTATCAAGATAAAGAAGGTAACATTATATAAACATTGTATTCTCTGACAGTAGAGAGTTGAAAGAAGTTCGCAAGTACATGAAATGGTCGATTCTTTCTGGTTAACTCATGGGGAATCCGAGACTTTACACAACTGAGAAGTAAAGGGCAGGATAACATAATGTGAACTAGTTTGCAAAAAAAATTTAGGTCAGCGTGATTTCGTCAGCAGTGAAGTGATGACAAAGATAATAATCTGAAAGTGTTAGAACGAGATCCAAAGTTGCTTTTAGCGAAACGCTGATTGTAAATGCTTATGAATTTTTTTCTGGACTCGCTCAAAGGCGTCACCGCCAGATTCAGCAATGTCATTCGCGATCACAGATATATATTCGAGTTGAGGAAGACTTATGGCGGTGTACAATTTGTGGAAGGCTGTAGGAGAACAGAATACCTGAGAGATTCTACAAATGCAGCCGACGAAACGAAGGCCACGCATGGCAGCACGTCTAGTGCGAGCAGAAAATTTAGCATGCTATCATACGCACGAATAATGACTTCCATGTGCATCCCAGCCACCATGGCGACTCTCTAGCCGAGATATTACAGCTTCGATTCCGGGATTGAATTGTAAGAACAATATGCCTATATTTGCAATAAAGCAATTACTTTAACACACCTTTATACCAATTATGATGACTATATTGACGTGTACACCAACGGATCATGTCTGAATCAAAGCTCTACGTCGGCATTCTTTGTAACCGCATACCAAGCCAGAAAAGCTTTTAAACTCAGCCTTTTCACAACATCCACAATAGCAGAACTCTATGCAATACCCTGTGCTTTACGCTTCATATTGTTACGGGGATCGCAAACACACGGAAGAGAGAAATGAGCGTATTTCCTATATTTACATGTAAAAGTGACGCTTCAGAGCTGCCAGTCTCTCGCGCGGCGAGTCCACTTCTTTTTCATCGATCTGTTGTCCACGACGGTAGAGCCATGCCCACTGCCTCGTAACATCACCCCCGGCGAACAAAGCGCCGTCACGGCGCCCCTAAGTCAATCAGGACTGGCAGTATAGTAGGGCTTTAGGCGCGACACATGAACAACATCAGTAGATGGTGTGGCAGGGGATGAGTGCGGTTGAACGGGAGTGATGAGGTAGTCGACGTCGGTGACCTTGCGGAGAACTTTGTAGGGTCCTGTGTATCGTGGGAGGAGCTTCTCGCACAAACCTTCACGTCGATACGGCGTCCAGAGTAGGACAAGAGAGTCATCAGGGTAGTCAACGTCGCGGTGCGAGTCATCGTAGCGGACTTTTTGTGCGGCCTGAGAAGCACTGAGCCTAGTGTGCGCGATTTGGCGAGCGACGCGGGCTCGAGAAGCAGCGTCCTGCGCATACACCGTTGGTTGGATAGTAGCAGAAGGAAGGAGTGTGTCGAATGGCAACGCAGGGTTGCAGCCGTACAAAAGAAAGAATGGAGAGTAGCCGGCGGTGTCATGTCTTGACGAATTATATGCAAATGTAACGTAGGGGAGCATTGCGTCCCAGTCACGGTGGTCAGCAGAGACGTACATAGACAACATGTCTGTAAGAGTTCGGTTGAGACGCTCCGTGAGACCGTTAGTCTGGGGATGGTAGGCAGTAGTAAGGTGATGTTCGGTAGAGCAGCTCCGGAGGATTTCGTCGATAACTTTTGCGAGGAAGCAGCGGCCCCGATCCGTCAAAAGCTGGCGCGGAGCTCCATGCCGCAGAATGACGTCATTTAGGAGAAAGTCTGCGACGTCTGTAGCGCAGCTAGTTGGCAAGGCACGAGTTATCGCGTATCTGGTCGCATAGTCGGTTGCGACAGCGATCCACTTGTTGCCTGATACGGACGTCGGGAAAGGTCCGAGCAAGTCGAGGCCGATGCGGAAGAATGGTTCCGGGGGAATGTCGATAGGTTGGAGCAGGCCAGCCGGACGGAGAGCAGGACGTTTCCGACGCTGGCAGCGCTCGCAAGCAGCGACATAACGGCGCACAAATTTATACATGCCAGGCCAAAAGAACCGTTGCCGCACGCGGTGATAGGTGCGTGAAAAACCCAGGTGTCCCGCCGTCGGTGCGTCATGCAGATGTTGAAGAATAGTGGCACGCAGGTGTCGGGGAATAACTAACAAATATTCCGGGCCATCAGACTTCATGTTGCGACGATACAGAATGTCGTTGCGAAGGACATATTGACGGAGCGAAGGGTCGGAATGTCCTGAAGATACTCGCTGAATGACCTTCTTGAGGGTTGCGTCCCGGCGCTGCTCTGTGCCGATGTCGTGCAAATCAGATATGGCGAGCACACAAGAATCGCCTTTATGGACAGCGAGGCTAGCAGGGTCCACTGGATAACGCGAGAGACAATCAGCATCTTGGTGCAACCTGCCAGACTTATAAATTACGTCGAAGTTATACTCCTGGAGACGTAGAGCCCAGCGACCTAGGCGACCAGTTGGGTCCTTGAGCGACGACAGCCAACACAGAGCGTGGTGGTCCGTAATAACTGAAAACTCCCGGCCATACAAGTAGGGGCGAAATTTCGCTACAGCCCAGACCAACGCAAGACACTCGCGCTCTGTTATCGAATAGTTTCGCTCAGATGTGGAGAGAAGGCGGCTGGCATACGCAATAACACGCGTTTGGCCTCCCTGGTGTTGAGCGAGGACGGCGCCGATTCCGTGAGCACTGGCGTCTGTGCGTACTTCAGTCGTCGCAGACGGGTCAAAGTGAGCCAGTATTGGTGGTGAAATGAGCAGGTCGATCAGCGTGGAAAACGCAGCTGCTTGGTCTTGGCCCCACGAGAAGGGCACGTTCTTTTTGAGAAGATCAGTTAGTGGTCGTGCAATTGTAGCGAAATCGCGTATAAAGCGGCGGAAGTACGAGCATAAGCCCACAAAACTCCGAACATCTTTGGTTGAAGAAGGTAGAGGGAAATTCTTGACAGCGCTAACCTTGTCAGGGTCAGGTTGGACGCCAGCAGCACTTACAAGATGACCAAGGATCGTGATTTGTTGTCGGCCGAAATTGCACTTTTTCGAGTTCAGCTGGAGTCCTGCTCGACGAAAAACGGCTAAAATGGTCGACAAACGAGTTAAGTGAGTTTCAAATGTGGGGGAAAAAACAATCACATCGTCGAGGTAGCAAAGACAGATGGACCATTTATAACCACGAAGAAGAGAGTCCATCATGCGTTCGAACGTTGCCGGGGCGTTGCACAGCCCAAAAGGCATAACCTTGAACTGATAAAGGCCGTCCGGTGTGATGAAGGCAGTCTTTTCTCGGTCTAAGTCGTCGACAGAAATTTGCCAGTAGCCCGAACGCAGATCAATAGATGAGAAGTATCGCGCGCCATGAAGGCAATCAAGGGCGTCGTCGATTCGTGGCAGCGGATATACGTCTTTGCGGGTTATCTTGTTCAAGGCACGGTAGTCAACGCAAAATCTCCAGCTGCCATCCTTCTTTTTCACTAAAACAACAGGTGACGCCCATGGACTTGAAGAGGCCTCTATGACTCCTTTGGAGAGCATTTTCTCGACTTCTCGTTGTATGACCTGGCGTTCGGACTGGGAAACACGATACGGTCGCCGTCTAAGAGGATTAGCATCGCCGGTATGTATTTGATGACGCACGAAGGACGTTTGACCTAAAGGGCGGTCATCGAAGTCGAAAATATCTCGGTAGGTAGTCAGAACGTGGTGGAGTTGCGCCAACTGACAGGGCAGAAGATCAGGGGCGATCATCATCGTGATTTCGTCGCTAGGTGCGTTTGCTCGGCTGGCTGCAGTAGGGGACGAGCAGTCTTCAGGGTCCAATGCCACGATGCTACATGCATCAAGTGGGGAAACGTGGGCTAACGAAATGCCTTGCGGGAGAACTTGGGTCGAACTACTGAAGTTAAGGAGCGGAAGCTGAACGTAGTTGTCCACAATAGTCACGATTGTATGCGGCACAGCAACACTTCGAGCCAAGAGCACATCCACCAATGGAGACACTATGTAGTCACCGTCAGGAAGAGCTGGTGATATCGTTAAGGCAACACACGTGGTGGCTTGCGGTGACAGCCGAACATAATCAACAGCGCACAAGCGGTGTGACGGTGAGGACGGCACAGGTCCAAGTCGAGGCAGTTCAAGTTGAAGAACGCCGGTTGCACAGTCGATGAGAGCAGCATGGGTGGACAAGAAATCTAAACCAAGAATTAGGTCATTTGGGCACTGCTCAATAACTGCAAAGAGAACAGATGTGGGGTGATCGGCGATAGTGATGCGTGCTGTGCACATTCCTGTGATGGCAAGACTTCTTCCGTCGGCGACACGAATAATGCCAAGAGCAGCCGGTGTGAGCACTTTCTTCAGGCGGCGACGAAGTCGGGCACTCATCACAGAAATATGCGCCCCAGTGTCAACAAGTGCAGAAACAGTCAGGCCGTCAACGTCGACGTCGATCAAATTTCGTCGTGTCGGCAGTACAAGGAGAGGATTTGAGGTCGGTATCGAGGATGCAGCTTCACCTCCAAGAGCTGCACCGCTTAGTTTCCCTGGTGAGAATTGAGCGGGGAGGTCGGGCGTCGTCGTAGAGGAGAAGGGGACGACGGGCGACGTCCTGGCGGCGAACGAGACTGGTGACGTCGAGGCGACGGTGAGCGGCTGTGCTGCGTATCAGGGGCATCGCAGGCGTAGGAATCGACGGGCAGAGGCCGGCGGTAGTTGTCGGCGATCGGCTCAGGAGGCTGGAAACGACGGTAGCTATCGGTGCGGCGAGCAGTGTTATACTGGTTTCGGGACGAAGACCAATGGTTGTGGCAATACCGTGCGACGTGACCTATGCGGCGGCAGTTAAAGCAGATCGGCCGATCATCCGCAGTTCTCCATTCGGCCGGATTGCGAGAGCGTGGATAAGACCTTTCTTGGGGTGGTGACCTGGGGCGAGGCGGCGACCTTGAACGGAAGCCAATTGGTCGAGACTGAGCAACGGCGCAGACATCGAAGCCCAAATTGCTCAGTTCTTCCCGCACAATCGACTGTACCAAGCAAACCTGAGGTACTTGCAAATCGACGTGGCCGTTGGCGGGAAGAGTAGGTGTAATTGCTTCGATTTCCCGCCGGACAATTCGCGTAATTTCAGACGCTGGTGAAGACTGCCGATGAGAGGACAGTCCATCTTCGCAGGAGGACGTCGCTGCGGTGTTCGGCAGTCGAGTAAATGATCTTGAAATCCGCCTGCTTTTGGCCAGTTCAAAACGCCGGCATTCCTCAATAATTTCGTCGACGGTCGCACAGTTCCGGCACATTAGCAGGTTGAACGCGTCGTCCGCTATGCCCTTGAGGACGTGGCCAACCTTGTCAGACTCCGACATGTCGTTGTCAACTTTACGACATAGAGCCAGCACGTCCTGTATATATGAAATATACGGCTCTGTGGACGTCTGAGCACGTATAGACAACTCCTTCTTTGCAGCCGCCTTTCGACCGATGGGCTTCCCAAATAAGTCGCGAAGCTTTTCCTTGAAGGTGTCCCAACTGCCGATCTCCTCCTCATGGTTCTCGTACCAGACTTTGGCCGTGCCTTTCAGGTAGAACAGCACATTGGCCAGCATAAGAGTCGGATCATACCGGTTGAGAGCACTGGTGCGTTCGTAGTCGGCTATCCAGTCGTCGACATCAACTTCGTCCGTACCGCAGAACGTTCCAGGATGCTTCGGATGCGTCAGCACGTACGTGGGTGGGGGTGGGGCCAGTGGAGGCGTTGCCGTGGATGGTGCGGGCGTCGCCGAGGCCGATGGAGAGGTGGCCGTGGGATCAGTCCCGTGTTCCATCACGGAAACTCCGATTTGACGACCACTGCGGAGCTCCGTTGTATGGCGCTTCGTTACCCAGCACTCCCACCAATTTGTTACGGGGATCGCAAACACACGGAAGAGAGAAATGAGCGTATTTCCTATATTTACATGTAAAAGTGACGCTTCAGAGCTGCCAGTCTCTCGCGCGGCGAGTCCACTTCTTTTTCATCGATCTGTTGTCCACGACGGTAGAGCCATGCCCACTGCCTCGTAACAATATGTTTACAGCCAGGTCCAATTCGATCGTTAATTATCAGTGACTCACAGTCCTCCTTAGTTTGTTTAAAAGGAATCAGCTTGGGCAACAAAGCTAGTGAGCTGGCCTATGAAATACAGAAGACGTAAGCTATAGCAAAAGACTTAAACCACACCATAATGTTCCAGTGGGTGCCAAGCCACTGTGGAGTCACAGGAAACGACATAGCTGATCACATTGCACATGCAGCGCATGAAGAAAATAATATATCACTGCTACCTCTATTGATGAGCGATGCATGATATCTAATAAATAAGCTGAGCTGTCAACTGTCTATGGAAACTCAGTTCGAAAATGGTGCACAAAACTCTCAATTGTATAACATTGATCCTGGTGTAAAATTTAATATTTCATTTCTACCAATTGGTTAGCCGATCAGTAGAAACAGTCATCTATAAGCTTTGGCTTGGTACAGCCTACACGAAGGCCTTCCTGTATAAAATTAGGAAAGCTGGCAACCCTACCTGCTCATGTTGAGAAGCTTAAGAAAACTTGGAGCACACTCTTCTGCATTGTAAAAATCATGACGTACCTCGAAAGAATCTTTTACAAAAACTTCATTCTTTAAATAAGCGACCTCGAACAATTGCAAAAATCTGGGGTCTATGGCCAAAAGGAAAGCTACAAGCCACTGCAGCGCGTGCAGTCATTCACTTTCAGAAGGAATCAAAAATAGCTCAAAAGTACTAAACAAAAAAGGCACTTCGTCACTGTTAACCGGTATGTTTTAAAACAGTATTTTCGTATTTCATTACAATTTTCTGGGAAACCCTTTCTGAAAACAGTTCAGTATTTTTGTGACATGATCATCTTAGACATCTTATTGAACTTTCATATTTTTGTGAACACTTAAATTGGCGTCATTACTTCTGTTTTTACAAACTCTGTGAAGTGTGGACACACTTCTGTGTGGTGTGGACATTCAGTATTGAAAAACGTGGACTAATTGTGTAAGCGTTGTGCTATGTACATATGTATAGCCTTGTGTTTGCTACAAAATATGCGATGTCGACTTTTGTGCAAGAGAGGATGAGTAGCCGGCACCACGCTTTGGCACCAACCTCTCCTTATATACACTTAATAAAAAAAGAGAGCCAAGATCACTGAAGTCACATACCTTACATAAGGACATGTTATTGACAGAGTGTGTAAATACTCTGTCAATACTATCCATTACGTCCCACATGGTCGATGTTTTGTGAAATAAACTGATGAATTTGGTCTTTGAGGTATTCAGACAGAGGTTATTGTTATCGGTTGAAGGTTTATTGAAATATCATCATCAAATACAAATGACATGTTTCGTAAGTGCTACAGAAGCAGGTCCCTAAGTGCCCCGCCGCGTTGGTCTAGTGGCTAAGGTACTCGGCTGCTGACCCGCAGGTCGCGGGTTCAAATCCCGGCTGCTGCGGCTGCATTTTCGATGGAGGCGGAACAATGGAAGGCCTGTGTGCTCAGATTTGGGTGCAGGTTAGAGAACTCCAGGTGGACGAATTTTCCGGAGACCTCCACTACGGCGTCTCTCATAATCATATGGTGGTTTTGAAACGTTAAACCCCACATATCAATCAATCAATCAATCAATCAATCAATCAATCAATCAATCAATAGGAGGTCCCAAGGTAAATACCGTCAGGAAGACCTCCTGTCGAGAATGGGTTGATGCAATACAGGGCAGACAAGTGACGGTGAGAAACGTATATTGACATGTGAATTTCAACAAAACCAAAAAGCAAAAGCGCAAATAGCTTTACAGTTGCAAAGCATAAAACATCAATAAAAAGGCAAAACTTCTAAATAACGTAAACATACTGCAAATAGTTACATCAATCAAAGAAAATGAAGAAACACGCTGAAAAATTGTTAACATGAAAGCTGAAAAAATGTTAATTGATTGATATGTGGGGTTTAACTTCACAAAACCACCATATGATTATGAGAGAGGCCGTAGGGGAGGGCTCCGGAAATTTCGACCACCTGGGGTTCTTCAACGTGCACGCAAACCTTAGCACACGGGCCTACAACATTTCCGCCTTCATCAGAAATGCAGCCGCCGCAGCCGGGATTCAATCCCGCGGCCTGCGGGTCAGCAGCCGAGTTGCTTAGCCACTAGACTAAAGGCGAAAAAGATGTTAGGCGAAAAAGATGTTACCTTAATTTCATTTTAAATTTTGTAAATTATGACGCTGTTCTTCCTTTCGTGACCTACGCCTACAACACGGCGATTCAATCAACAACAGGCTTTTCTCTATTTTGTTTCTTTCATATTGTCGTGACCCATGCAGCACACTCGACACCATTCAGCCATATCATCTTGATGCCTCCGAGTTCAGCCCAGTTTTTGAACTGGCCGAACATGCCGAAGAGTGTCGTCAGCTTGCACAGCCCTTCATAGCCAATAATCAAGCCCTCCAAAAAGATCGCCATGACCGTGATCTTGTTCAGGACACTTTCCCCATCAGTTCTTTCGTGTGGCTCCGGCTGCCTTTCCACTCTCCTGGACTGACTCCCAAGTTTGCACCGACGTATACTGGTCCTTACCGCGTCATACAGCACCCTTAATCTGTCACCTATGTGACTGAACCGCTCAAGCCGTCCACGGACAAGCGCCGCCTTGATTGTGAGATGGTCCACGTCAGTCGCCCCAAGCCCTGCTACGACCCTCCTGATCTCTCGTCCCCTTGAGCCACCAGGATGGCTCG
Source organism: Rhipicephalus annulatus (assembly GCA_013436015.1). Taxonomy (NCBI): domain Eukaryota; kingdom Metazoa; phylum Arthropoda; class Arachnida; order Ixodida; family Ixodidae; genus Rhipicephalus; species Rhipicephalus annulatus. Next base: position 399,363 of record WOVY01000581.1, read on the forward strand.
TCTTCGTTGCCGGGGTATTGTAGTGAGGAATTCGCAAGGCACTTACTAGTGGGACCATCTCTAAGTGTGAAGCGCGAGCGTGTGCACGAGCTGTAAACGCCTGACTTCTCGAGCATTGGTGTCCGTACCGGTTGCATGCCTACTACCTGGCGTCGCTAGTAAACTCTCTTGCAAAACTTAATTGATAAAGGGAATGGACTTCCATAGGCCAATACTTTAAAAAAGCGCTGTCTGTTTGCCATAGTTTGAATTTACTATCGGCAGCAGTAAGCTAAGATCAGAGGAGAATCTAGTCAAATTTGTATTTGTTAGGAAACGGGATTTGAATGAGATGGAATCATTGGTGAGGAGAATGCTGAGATTACAATACATGGGCGCGGCAGACTCCCTCTAGTGACCAAAGGCAATAATTTTTATTGCTTTATTCTGCAAGTGAATGATCTTGGAGAGATGAATCCTGTAAGTGTTTCCCCAGAAAAAACAGCGATATGATAAATGACTATTAGTGAAGGCGAATCATAACGTACGAAGAATGGGCAATGGAAAGAAGGGGCAAATTTTATTTAAAACACGAATGCCAAAAGAAATTTCGGACGAAATTGCTGCGATGTCTTTATGAAGCTTTAGGTGAGAGTCAATGGTAACACCAAGGAACGTCGTTGTATCTGAGGGATGAATAACATGTGAGTCAGTTATTAGAATTTACATGAATGGTATGGTGTTATGAAGGAATAAAATAGCATGAATGTAGTCTTCAGTGGGCTAATTACGAGCTGATTGTTACGGCACCATTGTACGACCTTGTCGACGTCCCTATTTAATTCCTAAAGTAAGTTTACTAAATACATATTCGATGAAAATATGGTGGTATCATAAGCATATAGAGTACATTTAAACAAATTAAGGCATTTCGGTAAGTCAATTATGTACAACAAAAACAGCAAAGGTTCAAGAATTGAGCCTTCGGGGACACCCTGATTAATCGTTATGGAGTTAGAAGAGAAATCACTAAGACACGCTGAGACCTATTGAACAGGTAGTTACTAATAAGCGTTACCGTGGGACCACAAATGCTATAAGAGCCTAATTTTGTAAAGAATTTAATAGTGAATAGTGTCAAAATCTTTAGAAGGTTCCACAAATACGGCCGCGGCAAAGAGACCCTTGCCGATGGATTGTTTAAGAGAGTCACTATATTCTATTAAAGCGAGTACTGGAGAAAAATTGGGCCTAAAACCAAACTGATAGGGTGTAAAAAGTCTGAACTTGTTCACATAATTTGTTAGGCGGGTAACAAGCCATTGCTGAAGAAAGATAGAAGAGTGATTGGGCGATAGTTATTGATCAAGTTACGGTCACCTTTTTTAAACACCAAAACCACTCTGCCTGTCTTTAGTTCATGAGGGACATCTCCAGCTTTAAACATTAAATTATTTACATGAGCCTGAGGAATGGCAATTTCGGATACAATAATTTTTATTTTTTATAGATGAATGTTATCTAAACCGACACCTGTACATTTTAATTGCTTTATTACTTGACAAACTTCGTGCGCGGAAACAGACCTTAGATAGAAGGTGTGCGGGCATCGAGGAAGAGAGGAAGCACGGCAGGAAGTAGACACATTTAAGTGTGATTTAAAAGCATTCGCTTTATCAGAGGCATTTGTGAGTACTCGTATACTATCCAAAACCTTTGAAATCTCTGGCGCTGAAGCATGTTGGTTAAGTAATTCCTTAATCACCGTCCAGTTTTTACCACGACGCGGTGGTGTAGTGGCTAAGGTACTCGGATGCTGACCCACAGGTCGCGGGATCAAATCCCGGCTGCGGCGGCTGCATGTCCGATGGAGGCTTAAATGTTGTAGGCCCGTGTGTTCAGATTTAGGTGCACGTAAAGAAGCTCAGGTGGCAGAAATTTCCGGAGCCCTTCACTACGGCGTCTCTCATATACATATGTTGGTTTTGGGACATGGATGGTTTGGGGACACACACACACACACGCGCGCGCGCGCGCGCGCGCGCATGCACACATAGTGGTGGCTTGGGTAACGTGGTTGTCAAAAATCAAATGTTTTCTTAGGTTCTATGGCTCCATTTGCAGCGCTTAGCGTTCTCGTTGAGCGAAGTCTTCCATTAGTGCGGTGCTGAGCTGTCTGAGCCAGTAACGACAATGGGATGCCTTACCACGCTTACGTTCCTTCATTTTGTCTTTAGTGAGAAGATTAAGAGGCCTATAGTAATATGGCCGGTGCACGATCGGGTAGGCCGACGATGAGACTACGCAGCTCCCAGGGCAACGATGGTGAAACAGTGGAAAGCGAGGCGCATGCGCAGTAAGAACTCACCTTTTTACAGCGGGTGCTCAGACATAACAGTAGTATCATCCTAACATGCTTGAAATAAGACAACGAGGAGCGTGGAAGAGAATTGGAAGAATATTGATCCAACGTTTCAAACGAGCGTCAGGCATACATAAAACAAGAGATGGACGTTTTAACAAAAAATGCAATTTTTTATTCACACACACGCACACACAAACACACACACACACACCACACACACACACACCACACAAACACGCACCACACACACAAACACACACAAACACACACACACGCACAAACACACACACACAACAACACACACATACACAACAAACAAAAACACACACAAACAAACAACAATCACACACACACCCAACAAAACACACCACAACACACAAAACAACACACACAAAACACACCAAAAAAACCACACACACACACAACACACACACAAACACACACAACACAACCCACACACAACACAAACACACACACAACAAAAACACACACACACACGACACACACACACAACACACACACACACAAAACAACACACCAACACACACACAACACAACACACACAAACAACACCACACACACCACACACACACACACCACACACACACAAACACAACACAAACACCACACACACACACCACACACCACACACACACACAAAACAAAACACAAAAACACACAACACAAAAAAACACAAACACACACACACACAAAAACACACCACACACACACAACACATACACACAAAACACACAAAACAACAAAACACACACACACACACACCAAACACCACACACACGCCCCACAACCACACAACACACACGCACCACAACACACACTCACCACACACACACACACGCACCACACACACACACAAACACACACACCACCACAACACACCACGCACACGCACAGACACACAACACACAAACAAACACACACCACACCACAACACCACACACAGACACGACCACACACACACCAAAACACACAACAAACACACACACACACACACACAAAAAACACACAACAAAACAACACACACACACACACACAACACAACACAACACACACACCACACACACACACACACACCACACAAAACACACACACCCACAAACACACACACCACACACGAACCACACACACGCACAAACGCACACGCACAAACACACACACACACGCCACACACACACCACACACAACACACACCCACACACACACAAACCACACACCACACGCACCACACCCCCCACAACACACAAACAACACCCACCCACACACACCACACAACCAACACACACCCCATAGACACACACACCACACACACACGCACCGCACACACACACAAACACACACACCACACACACACAAACACACACACACCACACACACACACACCACAAACACACCACACACACACACGCACCACACACACACAAACACACACACACACACGCACCACACACACACACAAACACACACACACACAAACACACACACACACCACACACACCACACACACAAACACACACACACACACCACACACACCACACACACACACACACACACACACACACACAAACACACTCAGAACCCTTAAGGCGGAAATATAGGTTTGAGAAGTTGGACGAAGACACCGACGCACGCATGCGGCGCTGGTTACTCCTTGTCTCACGAAGAGTAGTTTCAAGCATGCAAACTGTCATATGTAAACTTGATTCACTTGATCATTCAACACATATAGTCGTCAGCAAGCTTAACATGAACGCTCCACAGCGTGTCTTGAAACAAATTGATGGACGCTAGCGCTGCGTGACTTTGGGTTCTGCTGCAGAGTTGCTACCCATGCATGCCGACATACTGTCCATTCATACCAAGGTATTATCTCCGCAACAGCGCCCAGGGCTTCGCAGCTGGCATCAGTCAAAATAGTCTAGGTCACGTGTCATAGCGTTCGTGTTAAGCTTGCTGACGACTGTACATAGAGCACACGCACAAAGAATGCCCTATCCACCCTAGTGATTACGTCATACAGGCTCCACGTTGTGCTGGCCACTCACTGGTTACACCATCACTGTGTCTCGCTGGATTGTGTCAATTGTGGCTCCTATTGCCTAATCGTCTGCGCTTGCTCGGTTGCGCTGTACTCGTCTACTTGTCATGAATGCATCACACTCTATACGTGCTCGCTGTAAGGCATCCGAGCCATGGTGTGCCAAGAGGCCTCATTTAAGACGGCAGTCATTTGAGAAGGGGTGGCGTTTGGTGTTGCGACGGATAAGCAACGGTCATCACCCCAGCCGAAGCCGCGCAGAAACGTCTTGATACTACAGCCCTGAAGCAACGCGCAGACGGCCTGTAATTCATTCTGTCAGGGGAAATGTTTTCTTCGAAAATGTGACGGCAAGCAATGCCTCTCCAAGTATCCTGATAAAGGAGATGCTCGATCTGCAGGGTTACACGAAAATAGTTTCTTTAAATGCGTGCATTTGGGGGGAGATTACCGAAATATATTGGTTCAAACTGTCGTGGAACTGCAACTCTCTACCGATCGTAACAGCCCTCGATCTTTCTTCACGCAAAACGTTTGGGTGACTTTCACTCACTTATCAACTATACATTATTTGTTGACTAATTTTTTGTATTGATGATGTGTTAAATATTATTTAAAGAAACCTATGACCGTGTTTTGCATTGGCTAGACATTTCATTGAGATAGAAAAAAAAACATTTAGAAACCTATATATATTAGTGTTGGCACTCACTCATAACCCGAGTCAAAGCACTATTTCAAACAGCGACAAGAATGTCATGTCTGGCGTACTCTGGCATTAGAATATTTTGGGCGTTAACAGAATAAAGATAAATCATTTGTGCCGTGCGTATTTAGAATTATATTGATATATGCGCTAGAAATATGCGGATCTTTGTCGTACTGAGCTGCACATTCTAATAAGAGCGTGAAGAAGAAGGTACAGGCTTTATTCAGTGTAATGAGCTGACGGCGGAGTCGGTTAAGGTTGGTGGCATCTCTAAACTAGGATGCCACGCGTCTGAGCTAACAGCTTGGTGTCGTTCACCAACCGTCAGTGGCCTTCAGGGCTTGAGCTTGTAATCTCGCCTACCCCAACTCCACGTTTATTCGAGTGCTAAATGATATGAATAGGTTGTGCCCACATTCTAATACCATATGCTAGATTGTGTTCAAAGTGAGCGGAGAATTAGCTGTCGTTTCGGTTGTTTGCGAGATACATAGCATACAAATGGTTTATATCGTTAGGTAATAAAACCTATTCGAAGATATATAAAGATACAAATTACAGAAGAAAAAATATTTTTCTTGGTTATGTATGAAGTTACAAGCCTCTAAAGCGAAATGGATGCTGTGTCACTTCTTCAAAACATGCATGTCGACACGAAAGAAAAAAAAATCAAAAGTACACGTGGAAACTGATGGATGGAAACACAACGGCATATAGATATTCTATTTACAGGAGTAAATGACAGCGTATCATGCACCGCTTCATAATGCATGCCATGTTAATTTTGAAAGCTTATTCATTGATTTTACAATGACTATTTCAGGGGTTTTGTGCGACAAAGCTACGGCATGATTGTTCGTGCACGCCGCAGTAAAAAGCTCCAGAAATTTCAACGACCCTTTCTTTCTTGATATGCACGTAAATACAAGTACACTAGGCTGTAATGTTTTCACCACCATCGAAAATGCTGCTGCGCGGGCGGTATAGAATCCGCGTCTTTTGGGTCGGCATCCAAGTACTGTGACTACTGCACCATTAGGGCGTACTTGTTGCCGTATTTACCATGACGTAATTGACGAGCAATTTCAAAGGCAGGGCGCCAAAGAATGATGATGAACGCTTGCGATGACAGGCCCACCTGTTCAAGCACAATCCTGCCTTGCTGAGGAGCTTCTACTTGTTCATAAAACCTGTATGTTATGGTGTCCCGAGTCCGAAATCAAGATATTGAGCTTCCAAGACATGTTTTGTCAAAGCGTGTACGTCCAGAGTTCGCAGCATTCACATCTATTCACCATTTTCTTTTTATTGGGTGCCTTCTTCACGGCTTTACCTCCTCTAGAAACTGATTTGATGTCGCCAGTTCACGGCTCCTTCATGTTTGTGCTGCTTTAGGAGCATGCTGAAAGTGCTTCCCGCTTCGTTGTTTACCTTGTATTGGGTGATGTTCGAGGGTAATTTTCGTCAGTGGCTTCAAAATTCACAATTAATGGTACTGTCTTTTTCACCGATACTACAGGATAACGCTTAATATTGTAACGTTTGAATTATGGTCACTTTAGCAGTTTCTATACTTTTGCTACTGATGATCGCAACGGCGAGTGTCACTTTACTAGGCCAACGCTTTTGTTTTTTGCTTCACAGGAAACAAGCAACGTAATTAAGCGCAGAGTTGTCTTTAACTCACGGGTCCGTCTATATAGCTCTTGACCTTATTAACATTTCAAAATTGTATTGTTTGCTATGACAGCTCCTTTTTTTGGAAGGGGTGTTTCAACGATGGATCTGCTCTTGGTCGAGCTTTTCACGTGTATCCGTGGTAACGCTTATTGGCGTAATAAACGGATCTGCGCCACAAATATTTCAATTGATTCCACTACTCACCACTGGTCCACTCAAAATGAAAGCAGCAGTTGGCCCAACAAACGGGCATGTACCACAGAAATCTGTGCCGCCCATCAAAAAAAAATTGTCATCATCATAAACGCGTATTTCCCACAGATATTGGGTAAACCCCTCGGCACACAACGTCCCCTAAACAGGCCGACAAATGTCGTGCGTCTTACTCAAGTCACGCCACTGTCACGGGATTTTATAAAAGGTGTTAGTTATACTACCTCCTCAAACCTTAACAAGCCTGATTATATTTATTAAAGAGCAGTGCTACAACAAATCGGAGCATTTTAAGTGAAGGCTTAATTGTAAACCGGAGCCCCGCCGCGGTGGTCCATTGGCTAAGGTACTCGGCTGCTGACCCACAGGTCGTGAGTTCTAATCACGGCTGCGGAGGCTGCATTTCCGATGGAGTCGGAAATGTTGTAGGCCCGTGTGCTCAGATTCGGGTGCACGATAAAAAACCCCAGGCGGTCTAAATTTTGGGAGCCCTCCACTACAGCGTCTCTCATAATCATATGGTGGTTTTGGGACGTCGGTTTTAGGACGTCAAACCCCACATATCAATTAATGAATTAATCAATCAATCAATCAGTCAATCAATTGTAAACCGGATTATAAGGTGCGCTTGTTCAAGATGCTGTAAAAATATGCTACCAGCTCCAAGCCTAACTAAGAGTGTTATTAAAGAGCAGTGATACAAAAAATTTCAAAACACTTGGAAAACGTAAAAATTCGTTAGCATAGCGACAGAAACACCACCAGCTTAGCGGTTTTATTGGTGTCGGCGAAACGGATCTGGTTGATTTTATTTTAGCCTTTCGGGGAAGAACGGCCTCGCAGTGTTTTTTTTTTCCGATGGTCTGGCAGTGATTTCTGCAGCATTTATGGCGCCGTCGAAATTCGCGCTGATGCATATAATAGATCCAATATTCTCGAAGAAACAGTTCCGTACATACGCAGACTGCAATAGAAATGGGTAGACTTTGATTGCTCCTGAAATATGTTATATTCCACAGAATAAGAATAATAATAATAAAAATAATAATAATGATATATTATTATTATTATTATTATTATTATTATTATTATTATTATTATTATTATTATTATTATTATTAAAGATTTTTGTGCCAAAACAAAGATATGATCATGAACGGTGCCACAGTGGAGGGCTCGGAAAATTTCGACCATCTGGGTTTTTTTTTTACTGTGCAGTAAGACGAAAGTTGGGCCAGTTGTTTCGGATTCATAATGAACTTGTTTGCAGCGCAACACCAGAAACACAGGACAGAGAGGGAGCGAGAGCAAAAGAAAAAACGGTGCTGACTGACCAGTGTTCTTTATTGGAAAAAAAGGCCAAACATATACATATAGGTAGTGGCAGCTTAAATCACGACATGCGCAGAGCAAGAGTTGTACCAAGGCAGCATTGTGACACTTATGGCGATAATAAAGAGTGGTCTAAATAACAAAATTCTTTTTTATGCAGTGTGACGGATGGTTTACCTATGCACGTGTTACCCCTAATTTTAATATGATAGGGCTCAGCGATTTCTATTGTTAGTTGGTTGGATGCTTGAAGATTACAGTGATTTTCTCAAAAATGAGACGACAACGACATGACCTCCAATGTTCCGGTAGATGAAGTCGCGCGACCCTTTGAAGAGATATGTCATGCTCTCTTGAACGAACATTCGCACATCGTTTCAATTGTCACACGTACTCCTAACACACGATAATGAAGTAAAATACACAGCTTTTTTTTACGCATGCGATGTACTTGTTATTATGATTCATAGCACGTTTTCCTTTGGCTTGTTTGTTCTTCAGCGCATTATCAACCATTGGGCATATGCGACCTACTTTATTTTTTACGAAAACAGAACGTTGACGCCATAACTTGAACCTACGTTTTTTAGCTCATGCGCCAATTTGTGTACATAAAAAATTGCACTTTTTCTTTTTAAGTACATTTTGTTTGAACTCCTCTGTGTTTCACGAGCTTGAGGCTCCGAACCATCTACTCACACACACAAGAAATTACCTTGCCAAAATACCAAGCATCTACTAAGCATGCGACCTGGTTATGAAAAGGGAAATCCGATATGTGCACACAGGATTTCCTGAGCGACGCATTCAGGATTGTCTTTGCAATGACTTTCTTCACAATCTTAGAGTGGCTGGACTTGTAGTTCAAGATGGACTTCACTGTGCACTGACTTCGAACAGTACACAGGCCTCATGTCACCTCCGTTGAAAAGCGACCACAGCGGCCAGTATTGAACCCAGATACAGGATACCTGGCTGGCACACATTCTTGAAAGGCTATAGTTAGTTCCTTAGTCCTCTGACAGTGAAGTTTAACTTAAACGATTATCCCCTGTAATAATCCCATATTTCAGCTCTTCCCAAGGAAAGAGCTCAATAAATGTTTAGCTTCTTACTAGTGTGATGCAACACCCCATACGTATAGAAGGAGGAAGCAATAGTGGTTATGGAGTGGTATGCATGGATGAATATGCATAGTGCATTGTGTGTGATAAAACTTAGACGGAGCACTGTGTGCGACTTCTTGAGTGACTACTGTGCAGCCGCTACTGAGAGACCAATCCGCATCGACATTTCAAATGCCTGAACATAGGTTTCGGCGTACTTCGTCAGTCTTGCATTGTCAACATGCAGACGCATGTCTGCTGATTTTGCTTTAACAAAGAGAATGCCAGCGCTGAATAAAGACAAAATAGTGAAAGGAAGACGTACGCAGAAGTTTTATCTGGGCTGTTTAGCCTGTACTGGTGGGCGAGAAGAATAATTAGGTACTTTACACGTTACGAAGCAGCCCCTCTGTGAATCGGGAGTGTAGACATCCTTCTGTGCATCTCGTATGCGTAGTAAGTTCATTACGGTTCATTTGCGTATGACATCTATTACTATTCTTTCTGCTATGGTATGGTAAAAGAACGTACAATGGATTGCCGACAAAGAAGCACTATTGCATTGTCCTATTCTTGGTATACATCTTACTGGAGACTTCAAAAAGCTCAAAGGATATTGATAAAACTTGGCATGCTCGATCGAGCTTAAGAGCTATGTAGTAAGGAGTGTATAGCGGAGAGGTTTCTTACTGAACAGCTTGAGCTGGAAGCTCCGATACGCGTGTACTTTTTGCTTGACAAATAAGTGTCAAACCTTTCACTTAGGCAGCAACATATATAAGCTCTTGCTCGACCCCACCTTTTTTAGGCTGCCACTCGGTTCACACGTGCAATAAGGTTCGGGACCCCACTTCTAAGGCAAACAGCTACAGATATTGTTCACGTTTCTGTCCTGCAGAACTAACGGGTAAAAAGGGACAATTTTTAATTAAGAATCGGCCGAGCGGGTGTTGATTCAGGGCGACACCGGCTGCGCCATGCGAGTGACAGGTCGGTATTTCTGCTTCTACACTTATTCGCTAGTGGAAGTGAACTGGACAACCCAGCGTTGCGTGAACGTGCGAGGTACGACCGTGGTGTCTACTTCTTGCTTTTGTCCAGCGCCGTCCCTATGTTCTCCCTAAAAACAAAATCGGAAACCCTCTTCCCCACCGATGCAACGACACTTCGCTCAGAAGCAACTCAAAAATTGGTGCAGTCATTTTCGGGAAGGAACAATTCAATGCAACGCGGCATTTTAATTACTTTCCTCTTTCACTGCGAAGGCCACACTGTATAGCGTCAGGTTAATCTTACATTTCAGGGCGAGTTGTCCGGCGACTTGATGCGGGCGTCACTTCGCGCTGTTCACGAATTTTATCAGGAGCCTCTGTGTCGCAGAGGACCCGTCTGAAAGACGCGAAATGCGAGAAGGTTGACCAGAGGTTTGCTACGCTGAAGAGGGAAAAAATTAGAAAAGCTCCACCATTTGGAAGAGGAGTCCCTCTCAGCAGCAAATAAATGTGCAGTGTTGACGGGAATTATCTTTCCGTCAAAGCGCTGTGCGAGCTTTTACATGGGGGATGTGAGTAAGCGTATAGGGTCTTCGCAGGGTTACCTCTAAAAAAACATAAAATAACGGTCTCCATTATCGTCAATATAAGATAAATGGTAGTGAGGCTTGATGAGCTTACCTTTCAGGCAGGGCAATCAGAGTAAATGCGAAATATTAGGCTAATCAAATAGGCCTATTGGCCTGGTGTTTTAATTCGGTATCTTTAGGCGTGGTTCAAAGAGCCGTGATTTCGAACAGATTTTTGAATATATTATTTCGCATGACAATAATCATCTTGATCAGTCGACAGTAGTCACTTGTTTCTTATAAGATATATTTTACAATATATTTCCTAAGTTTAATGAACATCTGGCTGCCCTTTTTACACAAGACTCCTTTTTACAATTTTTTCTGCTTTTTTCTTCAACTCTTTACAACCTCGCTACTCGGCAACTTCTGGGCAGCCTGTGCCACCATTTCATGATCTGAAATTAAACAATTAAACAGTTAACAATCAACAATATTCTTTTAATTAATATAAACATAAATTTACAATGAAAGGGAAGGATAGTTTGAAAAATATGCTACTAAATTTATAAATTATATTTATTTATTTATTTTCTTAATAATAAATAATAATAATATAATATATATATATATATATTATTCATAGATTATTATTATATAATAATATTATATTATATTATAATAGTTTATTATTAAATAATAATTCTTTTAATAATTTATTAACACTACGTTAATAAATTAAATTATGTTTAAATGGTTGTTAATTAAAATATTGATCTGAAATTTAACAATTAAACACTTACCACGAAGCATGAAACAATTAAACATTTCAGAATCATTTAGGCCATATCACATACCTATATGATGATTTTTAGACTTTGAGCCTCACATATTATTGTTTAGACCTTAACGACCATTGGCTTACAAGTCAGTGTTGTGCTTGCGGGAATTTCCCGGTGAGCGTTATGCCTCTTTCATCCTGTACACGACCGTGTTGGCGTGTGTTACGAAATGCTGTTGCTGTGTTCCTGTGCACTATCCGTAATTGATGCTGCTTTTGTGCAATTTCGTAACGATGCCTGCTGTTAATGACGTAACCGCGAAACATGTGTTAGCTATAGCTGTTTTCACGTAGATAAGCGCAGTTCCTGAATGCTGCCCTAATGCCCAGCAGTCCGTACCCCTGGCTATTAATAGCGAACGTACGTGTGACAGCAAAGCGAAAAAGACCGCCAAGACGTGAAAGCCTATTATACAATACAGCCAATCACCGACAAACTTCCCGTGGTAGATATGTTGGTATATATTCTTGTTGAACGGCTGAGTTGAAGATGCAGATTCGATTCTCGGTCGAACTTCTATTGGGGCGAATGGAAAGAGCTTTTGCTTACTAAGATTTAGGTAGTTTTGTTAAACATCAGATGATACAAATTAATTCATAGTATCCCGAATGCAACTTTCCTGTTAATAATATCATCGTTCGAGCCCGTTAAACCCAGAAACTTAACTTGATCCACCGACAATAAATGTCAAAATTGGGCGTGCACGAAAACGGCCCCGTATCTGCATGTTTCATTGCAAATGCAATCGAAAGACGATAGTCTTGCGTCTGGGGAGAGTAAACAAAATGTTTAATTGATATTCTGTGCGAGAAAATTGGTGAATTGCATTCTGGAAGCGCTGCGTTAGAGTCTCGATCCGTGCAGAGAAGGCGAACGAGCGCATTGAGGCACGTTAGACACGCGCGCTATCTGGCAGTTATATTCGAAAACGAAGAAAGGTGTGTGCACACATGGAGAAAGATGCGTGCCTGTCTCGGAGGTTATAAGGTGTAGAACGCCAAGCGACGGGCAGGTGCCCCCACCGTGTCGTCTTAGCTAAGCGTTGGAAACACTTGCCCGTTTGAGCATCGCGTTGCATTGTCAGCGCAGCGTGAACGCTACGGTCCTTAAAATTACTTATGTGTGCCTTCTCTAGTATAAAGGAACACATACAAAATATTGACATGTTGATATAGTGCCTCAAATATGCGCAATAACTACTTTTTAATCGACAATCGCACAAGTAATAACGCTGAAACTTGAGCAATATTGGTGGGCACTGCGGATAGAGTTGGCCGTTTAGGGTATCGCTTGGCGCCGTTTGGGCATCATTACGGCGCGCAAACAGACAAATGTACGAACAGGCAGACCAAAATTCTTGCCTTGAAGTACCCCAAGAAAGACTGCCATTTTTAGAAGCGTGTAGAAAAGGGAAACCTTTCATCACAAGTAAAGCTAGAGATAGTCGACGAGCTAGCATATTTTTATTGTGATCTAATGGTATTCCTCAATGGGGCCCTCATGACTCTACGTTCGAAGACGAAGAAGTGGTTTGCTACTTACCTTTGCTACTCCACCTACAGGCGATATCTCCTCCCCACTACTTATTTTTTGAAGCACGTGTACGTCTTCAGTACTAACCGTTGAGACTATGAAGATACCACGCTTCTCGACCACAGGCTGTTATCGTTGCTTGTGCAGTTGAAAAAAAGACAAAATCAGGTGAAATCGACCGACTGCACACGATAGTCGTGCAAGACAAGGAAGCACAGATGGGTGACTGCGTTGTAAACCAGTACAATTGACAACTCTAATCTATTTCGTGTATATGAACCAATCAAGAGTATCTACTATAGAGACGTCACGGGAATCACTGTTCGTGATTCACCACGTGAGCCAAAAAGACAATAAATGCCAGGAGGGAATAAGTCAGTCATCTTTTTTTTTTATTTTGAGTGGCTGGTCAAAGGCCCTTTAACTCTGTGACGCTATTGTAAATGGTTCGTACATTTCCCCCTTACACACTGAACTTATTTTCACGCATCATTTATGCCTGCACATGTGCATGCACTCCCCTGTACATTTAGACAGCGTTGCTTTCATAGTTTCGAGTCATTACGCGTGGCCAGCATTTTGATAACACCTTAACACCATAAGGAGGAGCGTGAACTAACTGACCTTATGAGGCATACTTTTGTTCCCACAAAAGTAAGGGTACTTCTCAACGTAAAGTAATTGACAGCCGAGGTATTGATCCAGCAAGGTACCTGAAAAGTATTCGTCTCTCAGAGAACTTAGAATTGAAAGCAGGTGGATGTTTTAACTGCTCAGCCGCTGAGATAGGCAGCTTATACTTAGGACATTATTAAAAACAAAAGAACTAATAAAACCAGTGTCGTCACAGGCATTGGGGCGGTATAAGAGGAGGAACATTACCGAAGAAAGAAAATATCGAAGGGAGCCTAAATGTAAGGGTACAGTTGATTCAACCATAACCAAGCTTGTCCAAATATATTTTTTGTTGTTGTGAGCGCGTATAGACGAAGAGAACAGTGGTCACCAAATAATCTATATATTAATCGTTGAAATGCTGGAATTCGCATAAAATATTCACTTGAGCCAGATGTTGACTAATACTTCTAAGTTGGTTCTTTACTTGCAAAGAAGTAATAGACCATCATTGCTGGGAAGAATTCATTCCAAGAGTTTCCCTTTTTATTTACCTTCGTGCAAGAATGTCAGTTCAATATGTTTTTACAACTTGAGCATCCAAGAAAATGTATTAAGGTACTATTACTTACTGTACTGCAACAATGTCCACCTAAAATTTCGTTATGGTCAAGTTTGCTGGTGCGGGAGCGTTTTGCGTTCACCCATCGCGCATCTGTCAGGTGCTGTGTAGTGCAACTTCGACTGCTATGACACAAGTGGTTTATGCTGAGTTGCGCTACGCTACACGTTGCATTGACCCATTCGGTGGTGTAAGCACACATGTGAATTTGGAAGACACACTAGCTGATTCTGCTATTCTCTTTCCAGTCTATTTTCATTATGCTTTTCCGACCACCATCGCGTCTGCAGTGGTGGTTTTACCTAGGCATGGCTATTGCTGCAACTTTCGGCCATCCAAGTTATGGTTCACTGCAGCTTCGACTCTTCGTATCACCACAATCTCTTCCTATATCGGCCATAAGTACGGTTTTTTGAAGCACAGCATACTACGAAGGCGAATTTATAGGGTAGAGTTTTTTTTAATGGCGCTGCGCCACTCTACCTAACTTTATTACATCTGAGAAGAAAAAGGCTCGAAGATATGAACAGGAATTGTTGCTGCAGTCTGACATTAAGCTAGTGGACTTGTATTCGTCGGGTTACTGCTTAGACCAAGGCCTTCGTCATTAGTGTCCTTTGTCATTAGTGACGTTCTCTGTGCACTTTTATAGGAGTAAAACTATCAAAGACCACACAATGTCCGTAAACCACCCTTCGCCGTCTACATCAGATTTAGAGCAGGTGAATGTGAACAAACCAAAACATCTTCGAACAACAAAAAGGTTATGAAAAGGCCGCTAACCAGAACAAACAAGATAAAAGCCCACAACACAGTAGAAACGCTGACAAATAACCACTCAATAATAGGAGCATATGACAGAACGAAAGGTTAACAAAAACATAATAAAAAGCTGTCAACCATCACAAAATACAAATCTGATGCGCACTGCATCACCCCACCATCAGCATTCGGTTTAAGGATATGGGTGGATTTTTTTGTGCTTCCTAACAGTGGTAGTTATTAACGCTGTTGAGACAATTCATGAAATTTCTAATTTTTTATTGATATTTTGTGCAGTTGAGAGCGCGGGTCGTACGCGGCAAAATACAGTAAATTGAAAGCGGTAACAAAGATAACACCCACTAAAAATAAAAAACACGCTAAAATATTGTGCGGGATTTACACAACCTTTATTATCAGGTGTACTTTCAATATAGCAAGCTAGGCGCTGCCGTGAACCCACTCGTCGTCGGCCTCTACGCGGAGGAATACGCATATTCGTTTGTATTGAATGCCCCAAAATTTTCGAGCACTGAAATTCTAGTTGAAGAAAGTATAGTACTGTCACAAAGGCCTAAAAACACCTAATTTGACAAAACAGACTAGGTGAATATTTGTCACCATCTCGTTAGAAAGGGTATGTCAGTATAAGGATTATCTCCTTCCCAGCGAAACCTTAGTAATGTAAAGAACAGTGACGGAGACAACACCAGTTCCTCGGCTGACGTTCTTTGTCTTCCTCTTTTCTTCATCTAGCTCTCGCTCGCTCCCCGCGTGCTGAATTCCCGATGCCACTGCAGATAGCCAATACTGTAACTTTAAATGTAGTGCCACTTCTCCTACGCGGAGAGGTAAAACTCCCTTCAAGGCGTTCGGAACCTTGCAACACGCGTATGGACACAAAAAGCGACTCCCTTAAGAGGTACAGGTGCGTACAGAGCAAGCAATCATTTTATCTCAACTGGACAATGACGCAAAACACACGTACGTGGCAAACCATATGTGCCTTTCGCACGTGTGCTTTGGGCTAGTCAAAAAACTGGTTGAAGACCCATTATTGCTGCAACATGATTCCTGTGTGACAAGGTTAGACAATTGTTACGTAGGTACCGTGTAGTTCAAATTTTATTTGTCTTTGGCAGTTTGGTACACCTTCGCTATGTATGTGTTTAGCATATTTCACACTTAAAAGGAACACAAAGAGCAAAACAATTTTTCGCGTATTAGCAAAGTAATATACCTCACAATCCCGAAAAAATGCATTTTAACGTCACACGACGCTTGGTAAGCGAAAAAAACCTGCGAAAATAAAATGTGGATGGGCACTCCACTGTGAGATTTCCGCTCCAAAGACCGTGACATAGTATATTTTGAGCCGTCTACTGAATCCTACAAAGCTTCTACTCAATAAAAGTGAAGTACAATATTTTCTGTGGGTTTCTGGGAAATTTCATTGAACCAATGTTGCGAAAATTCTAAACGCACATTTTGAAATTTGTCGTGTCACACGGGAGAATTCAGCGCAAAATTGAAAAAATAATATCCAAGCTTAATCGTCTCTGCTAATATTAACTTATTATGATCAAATTTATGACATTAGAGTTCTCAGGGTGCAGTTCATTGATATAAACCAATGATTTATTTCTCTTTAGTGTCCCTTTAAGATATCATTATCTAGACTACAATTCAATGTGCTGGTTACATCTGCTAAGGATTCTTTATTACCTTTATTTGTAAGCCATATATAGGTGACTGCCCTGATGCATCGAACGTCAATACTCCCTCTACATTGGTCGTGTAGATAGATGAATGAATAGACAGAAGAGAACAGATAACCACTCAGCACGTAATTTTGAGTACTTAGATGTCTCTTGAAGTGACGCTTGCCTAAGTGTAAAGTTTCTGGGTGTTGAACAAAGAGGCTTGCTTTGCAACTACTGGGTTACTGTTCAACAATGAATAAATAGCTTGTTTATGAGCAGTGAAAGCTGTACTTGAAAAATTTCAACAACATCTACGTACAATAACACACTGAGTTTCTGCGTGAAAATAAGATGCCTGGAAATTTTCAGAGCGTGATCCTTTACAAAACTCTACTTCCTCGCAAAGGAGACAAGACATTTGCATACAGGCTCCACACATTCATTATTAGATGGTCATATTTGGTGTTCCCCCCATGACCAGCAATCCCATATGAATTTTCAGGCTGGCAGTGGATATATATTTTTGCCCAATTTTGTGGTGACGGCTGCTTTAAAGTCACTTTTACAACCACGTAAAATCTATTGATTACAATTCTTCGTTTTATTGTTGTTTCATTATTATTTTTCTTGGTGCTCTTTCGCCAAGTGTGCTGTCCTTGCGCCAGTAACATCCGAAAATGATCATGAAAACTGGCGATCTGGAAAAAGAGGCACATATGACGGCCACACACAAATTAAGCCAAGCCTCTAAACAGTCCAATGTGCCTAATGGCTGAATCGCTCATAACAATTGATAACTTTATATAATGTGAAATTTAACTTTTTCCTGTAATCATTTATTGCACACTGTACTATGCGAATTTAAGTCACCTGGGCTTTGTGTGCCTTAAGAATATTATCCAAAGTGTAGATTTATACTGTCTTGCAGAAAATGAAACACCTAAATAAGAATAACTTCTTACGAATGTACGAAGGACTTCTTCAGAACCACTCATGTCTCTGATTGATTGATTTGTAGGGTTTGACGTCCCGAAACCATCATATGATTATGAGGGACGCCGTAGTGGAAGGCAGCAAAAATTTCGACCACCTGGGGTTCTTTATTGTGCACCCGAATATGAGCACACAGGCCTACAGCAATTTCGCGGGGCGATAATGAAAGCTTACACTCACGAAGGGTGGTGGACGAGGCGTTCGGGGCACGCATATATGTGGTTACTAGGATCCCTTCTAGGCCTTGTTTGACCGACTAACCCAACAAAAAGAGCTTTAAGCAAAGACCCTGAGGCAGTGGCCAGTGCGGAGTGCTCAGTGCCAGAGTTCTTTGGTTAAAAATGATGATATGGAAATTTTCAGCCCTGACGGTCGTTTTTCAAGATCGTTCACACGTTACAGTGCACACTACACGCTTGATCCTTGATAGGCCGTGGCTTTCACCTGGCTTACTGTTGCACGAATGGTGTTAATTGAAGCCATTATTATAATTATGCACATGGTAAGAGCGACGCACTGTTATTGCTTCCAGTCCAGGTACAGTTAAACATCGGTGATTATAATCAAGTGGGGTCGCCAAAAATATTCGTTATCCTAAACTGCTTTCACCAGTAAATATTAAAAATTAGAGTCTGAAAAAAGAAATAATGAAAAGAATAGCATACGTACTCGTTTACTGTTTCTCAGCGCCGCAACAGCGACACGAACAGCTCTGAATAACTGCCAGGGAAGGTTTTAGAAATCAGCAATTATGCTTGAACTCGTAAATACACCGCCAATGTGCGCGTGTGTAATTAATGAACCAGGTGTGTTTTAACCAGTCACAGCTAGTAGCCCCTTCCTAATCTATAACGTTTTCCCGAGAGACAACAAAGTACTACACCAAAAGTGACTTAAGAAGCAATCTGCACGCAATAGATCAAGTTAGAGCAGATGAATAGATGAAGGCTAGCACATATTAGAACCACTGTTCTTTCTTAATATTTTCTTTATGCGTGGGTGTTAGGAACATCTTTCGCGAAATTCATGACCAAGCCAGCACAATAGAAGAGTTGGCAGCTGCGTGCGTTCTCAACAGGCATGCATGTTGACGTTGTGAGGCCTAGATCATTCGCCAAGACCTCCCTCATTTTTATTCCGTCCTCGTCCACCTTTCATAGTATGTCTGGTGGTCATGGCGTTCATCGACGTGGCAGGTACGTGTTAAACTCAGTAGAATGACAGCAGCATGCGTCGATTTCGGGAAGTAAACAAAAGAGCATGATGCCAACGCCATCTATAATCTAAATATGAAGGCACGCACACGCACATTAGGACCTCCAAGATTCGCGCGAAATCTCGGATACTACGACGCGCCACCGAAGGATCATTCTTATTACTCGGTAATTAGGTACAGCGGGATTCTAACAAATTTGCGGCGCGGCGCGCATGTACGTGCTTGGCACATCTTCTACCACTGCGGGGACAGCCGCTCTTCGCACCAGCGCAGTAGCTAACATTGCTGTAAACGTCCCAGGTTGAAAATTGGTTCGCAGCAGCCGTACTCTACTACAAAAGCCAATTGCAGACCAATGGGTTTATGCTGGGTACAAATAAAAATTTGCATCACCCAAAAAAAAAATAGTATGAACGTTATTGTATCACCAAGGCGTGCCTACATGATGTATGCCCTGTTCTGAAGGTATTGTTCTAGTATACTTGGTGGATTCCATCTCAGCTGATATTAGTCTTTTAGAACGAAAATGTTTTATGCCAGGGTTACACCACGACTTCACTAACGTATTTCTGTCACGAATATAACGTTGTAAAATGTATATATATAAATGATAACAAATGACGAAGAAAAGTAGAAGAAAATTTTCCGTCACTGAAAATCGAACCCAAAACCTCTCGCATGACAGCACGAGGCGTGAAACGACTCAACCACAAAGCCTACAATCTTGTGCATATTAAGGGAAAGCCATTTATGTACACTACTTACCACTGGCGGTACGCAGAGCTTGGAAACACTTGTTTTCATTATCACCAAATATATATAGCGAAGAGTTCCAAGGTGAGGCTGTATAGGTTGTCGACCAGCTTGTCGCGACGCAATGACGTTCTCATTTACACTTTGCCCTACAGGGCAGGGTCGCCCGTGCGCGCGCACTTTTTTTGTGTGTGTGATAGCGGCGGTTTGTACGTCTTGTGGTTTCACCGCAAGTTTACGTTGAAGTTACGAAGTGTACGACGGTCACTTCGCTCGCTGCAATGACTGCGTTTGCTAGACGAGCGCTTTGCTGAAACATGAAGAAGTCACAACTGTGACAGTCGTGAATTCGCGCTAGTCCTAAGTGTGTTCTTTTCATGCGTACTTTGTGCTTGTGCAGCACGCTGCAAGTTTTAATCTGCTCGCCATTCTTCGGAAAGCATTCAACTTTGTTATTATCACATTCATTGTTTCCACCTAGCGGCGAAACAATGCCCAATAATGGCTGAAGTACATCTGTGAAGACTCGTTTCACTTTCATGTTCTACTGATTCCTATGAACGCAGGTATTAACCATGTTTCAAGTGCGGAGCGCTTTAGAGAGCCGGGCTGTCGTATGCGTTCGTGCGTTGTAGTAAGGTGTAGTGTGTTGTCGTCGTTGGTTCGCGTAACGCTCCATGCGTAGCATATTGAGCGCGCACTCATGCCAAGGAGAAGTCGTCTTCATCTTGTTATTTGTTCACCTTCATCATGAGCAAAAAAAAAGGGGGGGGGGTTGGCGGGGAACGCAGAAAAAACCGCGTATAAAATAGCAAAAAAAGGAGGAAGCATGTAATAGAGAAAAGCAAGAACAGGACGAGAAACAGAAAGACGAAGAAAGAGAAAAAGATAGATGAAAAGAGAGGAAGGAATAACTAGAAATTAACAGACTAAAAAGAACAGGAATACGAAAATGGAGAAAAAAATTGAAGTGACAAGGAACGATAAACGGGGAGGAACAAAGAAAGAGAGCTACCCAGCTACGCACTTTCCTCAGACTTGGCACCTTTATTGCGAAACTTTTCCGTTGTTTCTCAGGCGTAATAAAGAAAAACCAGTGCTTCTATTAGCTCACGTTTGAACACTGCAGTACGAATGCATAAAATTCTAATATCAGATGCATTTCTTATAAAACAAAGAAAAATACTGAAGTCAGCTTCATTTACATCGCAACAAAAACCTCATTTACAGAGCAACACGCAAGCTCCATGGGTTGTACTACACACCACCTATAAAATATCTACACACGAACGTACTTTTTTTTTTGCCTACGCCTATTTTCTCGCCACCACGCTGAAAGTTGTTCGAAGACATGTATGCCTACGCAAAAGTGCTTAGTGGCGCAGAATAAAATTAAAAAAGGAAATTGCGTTCTATTGCTGACGACGAAAATCTTTATTCCATATCAGGAAGTAAGCAAATGTAGGCCAATTCGAACACATTTCACGAATTTGCCGCCTGCACGATAGAACTATTTTCGCTAGGAATAAGTAAGGCTTCACAGCCGTGCACCAGAACAAAGGTCGGGAAATGCTTTTATTTTTCAGGCTTTCATTCCCTTAATTATTTCAGCGTCTTGTGGAGGTCGGATGGCGTGCGTTGCTGCTGTATCATTGTGCATTGCTCATTCCGAATTCGTCTATAGCAGATGTGTCGTTAATACATCCATTCACTTCTGAGTGAAGTATTCTTCGCGCAAATGCTGGTGCCTAAAGCGTAACTCTTATTTCGCAAACACTTCCGCTTTCATTAGTGAATGCTTCTTCGATTATGGAGTTACATTTAGGGAATAAGGGGGAAAATTCAATTTCCTCAACAAGCAGAGGTAGCAAGTTTTCTTATTGAATGTGGGTACGAGATCGATTTCCTTCGAAAACATCCGCCGCAGAGGAAATTGACTGTAGAGAGCACGTGCGCGGCTGTACTTGACCAGAAACTCGATATTACGAAAAAAGAGAAATTGTTTGGGTAGTTTAGATGTGTTTTCCGCCACGTGTTCAACGCTTTAGTTGCTCCGAAGCTCTCGACGAAGCTACGTTGGTGACGATCCCTTGCCATCGTAACATGACACACTGTGTCGTAGAAAGGCGAGCATGCATTTTGTCCTGCACAATGCTTGGCTTATTAGCGATCACGTGACATTCGATTGCGCATTCTCCGCATAGAGTTTACCGCACTGAATCGCGCCTTGGCAAAATCTTTCGCCCGAGTTCAGCAGTGAGCTTGTCTGTCTCATGGTTTTACGCGCAAGCATACATCGCCGGTCTGTGAAATCGGCGAGATCATGTTCGAGGCCTCGAGGAAAGCGTGTGTCTTGAAGTCAAAAGGAAGAGCACGCGCTGCATTCAAGGCGTGGAAGCACGCACGGCAAAATAGGGTGGAGGAAGGAAGTGGAGCAGCGGAGGAGGCAAGGCCGCACTTATGAGGCACAGCTATACCGTGTTCCCAGCATTTGGGTGTTGCGACATGATTACTGCACGCGTCAAAAAACTATTCAGCCACTACTTTGACAAAACCACCGTTTTACGCTCTTTGCCACGTATCATATATGTGCTCGGATACAATTTACACATAGGTTCACAGCCAACAGCGAAGCAATGGCACCGGAGTCATGATCGAAAATAGCATACAGTCGTATCTGTTAAATGGCGATACCAGCAGCAATTTGTCGTAAGTCCGCGCCTTGACCAGTCAGAAGTTTGTTTTCTTCACGTGGTCATGTGTGGGGAACGGAAGCTTTCCAAAACGTCCGGTGTGCGTGTGCGCCATGTGGGTGTGTGATTTTACATGCATCCGTGGACTGCATATCGCTTGGCTAAATGGCTATAAAAGCAGAACAAATTCGTAATAATTCGCCGTGCGCACTTGCGCCTATATTGAAATTTCCGGACTGGGGAAACTAATAAAAAGTGCCCCAATGCGTCGTCCCCAGAGGAAGCTGCGTAGCGGAATAAAACAGAAGAAACAATAAAAAGAAGTGTCAAAGTAAAAGTCCTCGATCACCTCAGGTAAGGCAGCAGTGGTCGGAGGTGTAGTCTAAAGGCCGTCGATCGAACATCAACGACGGCAGCTTCAGACGGATGGAGGGAGGGGGGGGGGTGCTGTGGTGCTTTTGTCAGGCTCTCATGCTCCACAATTTCACTCTCCTTCGTGTGTCTCATTAACATTTCATCTCGGGCACTAGCGTACCCTAAAGAGAAAGGTTTTTATTATTTTCTTGCCCTTCTTCAATTTGCCGAAAATCTAGGGATTCATTTTCTGCCTAGTAAGGGATTATTTCCTCCAAGAGCGGGCGAGGGGCGGCCTCTGGTAGTTGGGAGCGCTGATTTTCACGACTTAGATCATCAGAAAAGAGCGAAAAGCAGCGCTCCAATAAAATATAAAACATTTGAAACTAAAAAAAATTGCCGTTATTAAGGCGAAGAATGGCAGCGGCATGAGAAGGCGGTGGTTGGGAAACTGGTAAAAGAAAGAGAGAAAGTCAGCTATAAACGCTCCCTGCAAAACGCCGCCGCCGTCGGCCGAAGATGTGTGGTTCTGCGTTCCGCATGAGTGGGTGCCGCAAAGGAAACGAACGGACCATTTGCAGCATCATGGAGAAAGCGCACGGGAGCACAACGTTGCCGAACCGCAGATCCATACTTTCGCATAACGCGATCAGCGCTTTCTTTGCTTTTTTCCGGCCGTGTGCGCTGTTTGCTATGTATATGGACGCGACTATCGCGTCGGCAGCGGAAAGGCACGCGGCAGCATTCCTGTGGGATTTCTCGGCATGAAATATGCATCGGTGCCGTAGATGACACAGCGGGTCGTATGGCTGCACCTTGCTTTGCACACTGGCCAGGGGTTTAAGTTTTATTATTAAAAGCAGCCGTCCAAACTATCGGACAAGTGGAGGGTCATGCGTTATGCAAGCAACGTTATGGATCTCTTGACATTTTTGCAACAATAGCATGCCTCCTATATGCTACAGAATACGGGGTAGCTTAAATAATGTGCACTAGCGCACTTAAGCCGCAGGTGTGTAATTACTACTCACTAACCACAGTCAAAGCCACGCTTGAAAGTGTATGTTTTCGGAAGGCGTAAGCATATATGGGATGAAAAATAAACTATTATATATAAATGGTGGCGAATGCCATGACATGAATGCTGTATATCCACAAGTAACATCATAACAGCGCTACTCAACCCTGATGCGATTGTTTATGCAGTATTCTTTTTCAAAGGGGTTAGGAGGAGGAGCTCTAAATGGGTTTCCATTAGTTGAGATCACGATACGACGCATCTGCAGACTATTCTTCTTTCTTTATTGACGATAATGAACAGCTCTAAAGACGGAGACGCAGAACCAAAAAAGAAAAGATCAGGATGGTGCGCTGCCTTTTGTTTTCCTATCCAGTTTCCGTCTACGTTTTCACTTGGTAATATGCCTGAACGCAAATTGTTTTCATGATGGAATAATTAATCACCCTTTACGCTATGCGCAAAAGTTTTATTGTTCTGCTCAAAATGTTCGCTTTCTCGTTGAGTGAATTATCACTGATGTGTGGCTCATTTAGATGACGTGAATATTGCCGGATATTAGCAATAATACGCAATATGGTGACCGATGTTATACGAAACATTTTGCTGATATTTGTCTACGTCAGATGGTTTTATTTTGCGCACAGCATTACCTGGTAAATAAACTAAGATGGAACCACATTGAAGAAGATAGGCTACATGGGCTAGTTGGTTGAACTCCATTGCTCGTGTTGTCCTCTTTGCCTTCCGTTTCTCACCTTCCGTTTGTCTTTCTTCCAGCCGCAATACTTATTGCAATAGAACCACATGCATGATGTGTGTGTGAGAACATAATAAGAATGTGCGGGTTTTTCATGCCAAAGTCTTGATATGATCTCAGGCACGCCGTAGTGGAATACTGGTAAAATTTGCACTATCTGGTGATCCTAACCGTGAACTGACATCGCATAGTACAAGGGCTTTAAGTATTTCGTCTAAAAAAGCAAGTCAAAAACGTGGAGTGCAGCCGGCCCAGGCAATGCCGGCTTCGTGGACGATGGCAACAGTAGCCAATGCGGTACCAGAAGCCGCTGGCAGTGGCAACAGCAGCGGCAACGCTACAATATTGTACGAGTGGTAAGCTGGGCGGTCGTTGCTGCCTCCCCCGGCACCAGTGGTGCTGCCGGGCGCGCTGATGGTGTCGCGCTCAGTGGTGGGGGTGGCCCCGGTCCCGGTCAAATGAGTAGTGGTGTGCTCGAATAAGCCATACGGCACCGTTTAGGGCCTATATAATATACAATTATTGAGTTAGGACGTGGAAATGTGCGTCTTAGAGAATAAATATCCAAATTGAAAGGTGGGGTGGCTAAGAAGCAAGAACGCCAGGTGATAGTAGAGAAAGAACCTCTTCCGCCTCAGCCCGTGCCGGTCGAGGTAGACACTGTTGACGAAAACTCGGTGGAGACAGCGGACGAACGTGAAGACCACCCAGTATCTTCCAAGGGGGCAGCGTTAGACCCCGAAAGGCCCACGACCGAATTGTGTAGCACCACCTACGAAAGGCTAAGAGAGCGCACAGGGAATAATGAGACAAGCCTAGACGAGCGTTTCGTGAGCCAGACGGAACAAATTAACAAAACGTTTACAATGGTCAACAGCTCGAAGGCTAAGCTTACGAAACAAATGGCTCAGGCTATTGCGACGCTTACGGCGTGAATAGATTAAATCGACGCTACGCCCCCACCTCTTGCAGGCAGGCTGATGCGGGCGACTGGTAAACCATACGCGGTACAGCAACAGCAGCACCAGCAATCACCGCTGACAGACACAGAAACGCAGCACCCACAACCGAGTCTATGGGGCGAAGGGCTGCATTAACATACACGCATCACGATGGTTAAGCGCGACAAACTACACACACACACACAAGACGACATCCACAACAGCACACGATATGACAGTGGAACTGCCTGGTTTACAGAAGGAAAAGGGGCAATCTCCAGCAATTTGTTTACAACTGTAAGAGGAAGCCGGACGTAATCCTGTTACAGGAGACAAATGACCAGGTCAGACTAGTGGGCTACAAAGCCATAAATGCGGCTGCGTCTATCGAAGAGCAAAAGAAAAGAAGACGCCGAGTTGCGTCGACTAGTGTTGAGGTGACACTACCGGCCCCTGCAGTGCTCCTTTGTCGCAACCTCAGAGTGGCGGAGCGTGAGTTCAAAGGGGTGATGATACCGCACGTGTTCGTAGAGATAATTCTGAGGAGGGGTCAAGGACTATTTTATTGAATGTATACAGCAAGCCCTCGCTGCAGCACAGATTTGGGGGGATGTTGCACAAGGTACGCGCAGTCGCAGGCGATCGGCCGCTACTCGTTGCGGGAGACTTCAAGGTGCCTCACTCGGCCAGGGGATATCCACGAGAAACACCCAAGGGCAGGTTCTTGTGGGAGGACTCGGCAGGCCAGAGACTAGAGCTCATCTCGAACCATGCTGATCCAACGCGCAGGGGCAACAGCGCATGCACTGGCACGCTACCAGGCCTTTCGTTCCTGGCGAACATAACGCGCAGTGGCACAATATGCAGAAGGGTCTAGGAAGTGATCATTCTTTAATAGGGAAATAAAATAGACATGGGAGGGCGTGCTAGCGGGTGTCACTTCGAGAGCGAAGGGAAGGCCAGAGGGGACAGGTTCCGTCTCGTGGAATGGGATGCATTCCTTGAGATATGCAAAGAACATGAGCGAGGCGACCAACCAATAACGAACATCGAAAAATGGACCGAGACGCTCAGGGCAGACGCGGAAGCAAGACCGCATGAGGTAGCTCCTGAGGCAAACCTTCACGTGATAGATAGCCGGCTCTTGCACATCTGGGAGTCCAAGCAGTGTTCGCTGAAGAGATGGAAATGTAAAAGGCATAATAGGACGTTACGCAGGCGCATAGCTAAACTGGACAGGGAGACAAAAGAATACGCTTTTCAGGTATGCCACACACTATGGGAAGAGACGTGCAATGGCCTCGAGAGACAGATGCGTGGTGCGAACGCTTGGCGCCTCTTCCGGCACCTTCTGGATCCGGAGGAGACCAAGAGCGCTCAGGGGCACAAGATTCGCAGGCTCGTACGTGACTTTGGGGGCACGCCAGATGAATTTCTTGAGACTGTTCGCGAGCGCTATTTCAGAACAGGTGAAAGAACACAGCACGCAATGTCTGACGGACACAACAACGAGAAACGAGACGCGTAGTTTAGTGAAGCCAAAACTAGGGCAGTCTTAAGCAACCTCAACACCAGGTCTGCTTCAGGCCCACATCGGGTGACCAACAAGACTACGAAACCTGGACGATGAGTCAATTGCATGACTGACGGAGTATGTTAACGACTGCTGGTGAGAGTTCTCCCTCCCCGATGCGTGGAAACTGGCCCGTGTGGTCAAGATTCTGAAACCGGGCAAGCAGGCGCCTATGGATAACCTAAGGCCGATCTCACTCACGTTCTGCGTGGGCAGAGTTATGGAACATGCTGTCCTGACTCGCGTTACTGATTACTTCGGAGAGGCTGACGTCTCCTCTCCCCCCCCCCCACGATGGTCGGATTTCACCGCAACCTCTCCGCGTAGGACGTGATGCTGCAGCTAAAACATCAGATCGTAGACAGCACTTCTAGTTCCACCAAGGCAATTCTCGGCCTTGATCTGAAAAGAGCTTTTGACCGCGTCGAGCATGCGGCGATTCTCGACCGCGTCCCATCATTGAGATTAGGCCAAAGTTTTTATAACTGTAAACATGACTTCCTCACGGGCAGGCGCGGGAGTGTCGTTTTCGGCAACGCGGAATCACCGAAATTCGAAACGGGTCCTACGGGTATGCCACAGGGCTTCATCGTGTCACCCATGTTTTTTAACCTCGTCCTCCTTGGGCTACCCGCGAAACTAGCTACAATATAGGGTTCGCATCACAGCCTTTGCGCGGACAACATCACCCTCTGGGTCCCCGGAGGAAGATGTGATGGCCACGTGGAGAGAACGCTGCAACTGGTCTTGGACGCGGTGCAGTAATTCTTGAGAGGTACGGGCCTCGAACGTTCGGCGGCGAAGTCCGAGCTATTGCTATACAGACCCACGAGAAGGGGCCGCAAAACTGCCTTTCCCGGTGGAGGGATATTAGAAATCAAAGTAATAACGATGATATGGGCGTTCTCATACCGAGGGTAGAGAACATGAGGATATTGGGACTAGATCATCAGGCCAGCGGTCACAACGGTGAGATAGTACGAAGTCTTAAACGTTCGGTAGAGGACACGATTCAACTCTTATGCCGCATAACGAACAGACGCAGCTGTATGCTGTTATGTAGTCGGGTTTCTGCCCAGAGGACCGGCGCCAGCCAGAGTCTCGGGGAGATGTCGAGAAGAGGAGCCCGGAGCTGTTAACAGTAACTTTTAATTACAATATTTACAGGTAGCGTGTTGCTACATGATGGGGTTAGCATCATGGAAGCTCTCGACGGAAGCATGATGGGAGCTTCTGGGCTTGTGAGAGCTTGTCGAGAGCGCCTCGATGTTCGCATTTTAAGTCCTGGCCTTCCCAGGATTCCCTGCAGGAAAAAAAAAACAACGGAGGCCGGGACAGTTCAATAAATTTTGCCATCTTCACCTCCACCCCCGAAAGGGGAAGAAGAAACGCCGCCTCCTTCTCAACCCACGAAAGGGCACGGCAAGTTCAGCCCATGGCAAGAGAGAAAACACTGCACACTGCGCACGACGCATCACAGCACAAAGACGCTGAATCTTACGGAAGTCAATTTCGTAGTCTGTTGCAGTGATGTGTATGTGGCGCCAGACAGACCACAAGTTGTGGAAACAGTGGCATCAAGGTGCCACGGAGAACGTGTGAAAGGCATCCGCAGGCACCTTGACGATAAAGCAAGCCGCCTCGACGACCAACGAAGGTCATAATCTGTCAATCGAACAAGCGTGTCCAAAGGGTTTTGCGAGGGGCGCCGATTACCTGGAATAACTAGAATGATTTCTCTGTTGTCGCCGCTCTTGGTGTATCTCTGGGAGCGCTAACTCGGAAGAAATCAGGGTAGGCTCAGCCACCATGTCTCACGCGACAAAGCGGCGTCAAGCTAGGCAGGCTGATCATAACAGCGGGAAAGCTGTGCGAGGCGCCTTGTACAGGTGTCCGCGATCAGTCGCATACCATTCGTCGCCCCTTATCTAAAATGGCTGGCGTCCTAACGGAACAAGATCTAATGCATCATTCGCAAGGCGTTCAAGAGGGCGGTTGGCATACCTGTCAACACGAGCACCGAAATGTTCTTCGAGCTGGGCCTGCACGACACCCTGGACGGACTGATCGAGGCGCACAAAATTGCACAATACGAGCGATTGTCGAAGTCCAAGACGAGCAGGCGCATCCTCGAATCTCTAGGCGTAACATACCACATGCAATTCGGGAAGAAGACGATGGTTCTGATCACGGTCCATGACCACCTTATCGACCCGCCGCTCCCCAGGAACATGCGTCCGACACATCACGTTGGCCGCCGCAACAGAAAAAAAGCGAGGGAGCTCCAAAAATTGTATGGCAACAGTGACGATGCGGTGTACGTGAACGCCGCGCGATACCCAGATGGAAGGCGTGCTCACGTTATCGCCGTTGTGAATCGCACGGGCAAATGCGTCGCGAGCGCCACGGTGCATACGGAACACACAGAGGCGGCTGAAGAGGAGGCTATTGCTCTTGCACTGGTCGCACCGCAGGCTGCGGTCATGATCAGAGACTCGCAAGCTGCCGTCCGTGGCTTCGCGCACTGTCACATCTCGTGTCTGGCGGCCCGGATACTACAATCAAGTAATGGCAAGAATGACGGCGGCCAGCTTTGAGATGCGATGGCCTCGGCGTCGTCATCCTCGTATCTCAAAACTGAAAATGCGAATGTCTTTCTTCTGTGGATCCCGGCTCACGCCTGCGTCTCGCTCGCAGGCAACCAGGTGGCCCACACCGCAGCTCGAGATCTCACTCACCGAGCCGTGGCTGATTCTGTAGCCGCCTTCACGTCCGAGAGCGGGGCGATGACATTATCCACACAACAACAGCAACTGTAATGGCCGTGGGCGTATCGCCTGACCACATTCAACGACAACACAACATTACAGAATAAACAGACGCAAACACCCACCACCACACAACAAATTGAACAAAAGACAGACCGTGAGGTTCTGAGGTCATTACATATAAATACGTACCCCAGCCCGGCCATCCTTCGCCTGTGTTATCCACACCAATACCCGACGGACACGTGTAAAGCGTGCGGGGAAGGGGCCACACTGCGGCATAAGCTTTGGGAATGTGCCGGAAAAGTTAACCACACTGCCGCTGATCCCTTCGCGACGCATATTAGGCAGGGACGAACTCCGAGGCCAATTGCTGCTGCTACGTCTGCGCGAGGGCAGGGGCCGGCCTCCACCTTGGCTGCGGTCACTGTTGCCGATCGGCAGCGTCAGCTGCGCTGCTGCTTGGAGGTGAGACTCACCTGCGACGAGCTGGCCAATCAGCTTTGGGCCGTCCGGCAAGCTGAAGATGCCGCCCGAGTCCAAGGACTCCGAGCGGTCACTTGAGGCACCACCTTCATAATCGACGGAGGGTGGCAAGGGACGGGGGTTAATCCCCTTTGCCCCCAAGTCGCCCGGTGAGAACTGCCGGACTCTGAACAAAGTTTATACATTTATTCAATAATAGTTTTCTTTTTAGCTAGTTGAGACAGGCGGACCGGTCAGATGGGGGAATGAAAGTGCTATCCACGAAGAGCCCTGCGATGCTTTGAGAAAAAGCGTCTTTTAGAAAAATTGGGAAGTAATAAAACTCGACCAAGTTCACCGGTGTAGCCAAAACCAAAGCGTCGATGAGCGCAACTAGTGGACCAACAGGGGCACAAGTTTTGATGTGTCCAGCTTGTGAACTGCTCACTTCGGCCCCCACTGATAGGCGAGAGCTCGGCGAGCAACGACGGAATGCGCAATGAATGCTGCCTCCAGAGACCCACTTTCATTTGATTTGTTACACCCTCATGGCCGAAGCATTACAGAGGGGAGTGGTTCAAAGCAGTATTATACAAAAAATAATAATAAACAACAAAAAATACGCGATACAATAATATACCAAAAATTATTAACAACAAAATATAAATCATCCAATACTGAATAATTACAGTAGTAAAAGTGTACGAAAAATTTGAAGGCTAGTAATATCTGCCGTGAGAGCAAAAAAGTGGTTACAGTCCTCGCAAGTACTAGGAAAAAATGAAACGGAAAGTTGATGTTCTGCAAAAAAGAACAGCAACCTTATGTCAGTGATCAATGCGTGACGATACATACTCAGGAGGTGACATGAAGTCTTTGCGTAATGAACGATGATGAAATATGCTATGAAAGAGACACAAACGAAACATTTTACGACGGCATGGTAATGATCGTAGTTCAAGGTTCGCCTTCATGTTAGTAACACTTGTGGTTCGTGCATATATTTAGACATAATGAATCATCTAATGCGTAGACAGGATAACCGCTGGTCGTTAAGGGTAACTAACTGGATTCCCAGAGAAAGCAAGCGGGTTAGGGGAAGACAGAAGGTTAGGTGGGCGGATGAGATTAAGAAGTTTGCGGGTATAAATTCGCAGCAGCAAGCACATGACCGAGTTGACTGGCGGAACATGGGAGAGGCCTTCGTCCTGCAATGAACGTAGTCAGGCTGATGATGATGATGATGACGAATCGTGTTGAATTGTTTTGAATCATTTCAAGTGAGTAAATAATGTTATCATGGAATGGATCCCAAACGGAGGTGGCGTATTCGAGCTTTACGCACATTTCAGCGAACGTGCATAAACCACGACCTACTGTACTCCCGACCTGCCCAGACAACGGGGTTCCTATGGGAGTGCGTGTCCCCGCTCTCGTTCAATCGCTCACCGTTAGTGGCGCTACCTATAATCTGTTCGTCTGCTACTCTACGGTCGTTTTGACGGCGCTGCAATAAGAATGCCTACACTCTGTCATGAACTGCCGGCGTATATGTAACCATTTTTCCCCTCTGATGGTTGGTCAAGTAAGCTGTTCAGTAGGGTTAAGTGTTTATTGCACTCTGGTTGACAAACGTAGGAACCCGTAGACTTACAGAATGTAGAACAGCCTATGTGGTGTCGCGTCCATTTAATTGCAAATAATTTTGAAATGACTTGAAGTACCTTTATTTCGGAATAATTTTTATTTGTGCACAATAATTAAGCACTATCAGTGCTCTGTTGGCCGAAATATGACTACAAGCGCTGAAGATGGCGCCACGCCGCTCGTATAGGTTATCGTAACGCCGCTCGTAGAAGAGGGGCTCTCGGGGCAAGTCAAGAGTACAGTAGGTAGTGGCATATACACTAATGGCGTTATCCCTTGATCTAGATTTAACGCGGACGCCTGCGTAACGTACCTCGAAGGTCTGTATTCAATTTGTGTATCGTTCTCGAACAGCTGAACACATTCATATCTGAGACTTATCTGAGACTTATCAAGTTTGTGCGTGTTCGGTTACCATACATTTCGTCCACTTTGTTTTTTTTATTATTGTGATAGCAAATATATGGACACTGTCGGCTAGATTTTGCAGCTGGCGTCGGTATCGCTGTCACTCACTGCATATGTATACGTATCGAAATGTATAAAAACGCGAGAAAGAAAATATTCTTCCGTATCTCCATATTAATCTGCAAATGTCACCGAAAGATGATAGTCTTACGTGTAGGGAGAGTGAACAAAACATTTATTCGATGTCCTGTGCAAGAAAATCGGTGAATGGTATTCTGGAGGCGCTGCGTTAGAGTGCCTCGAGCGTGCAGCTACAGAGTCGAAAAATATATTGCCTAGTGTGCTCAGCACGCGCATTCCGTACGAGAGAGGGTGGCCGTGCATGTGATGACTGCACTCAGATGCCACAAGCAGCACTGCGTGTCGAGAGGGTGCATGAACGCACGAAATTCCTCTCGTCCTGTTGCTGCCGGAGCCTCGCTGTGTGACAGCTGCGAAAATCAGTGTGTGACAGCTGCCATCTGATTTACTGTGAAGTTATACGGTGCCATATGTGCACTGCAACACCCTGAGATGTTAAA
Organism: Rhipicephalus annulatus; assembly: GCA_013436015.1. Taxonomy (NCBI): domain Eukaryota; kingdom Metazoa; phylum Arthropoda; class Arachnida; order Ixodida; family Ixodidae; genus Rhipicephalus; species Rhipicephalus annulatus. The sequence goes on from WOVY01000581.1 coordinate 432,612, forward strand.
AGCTAAGGGGCAATGCAAAGAAAGGACGCGTATTCTGCCGCTGTGTCAAGTAAGTTATCGGTCGAACATGGAAAAAGTGTCTTGTTTCCCACACTAACGGATCCAGCATGGTTTCCTGAATTAAAAAGTAAGATTAAGAGGCCAGACAGAGTGCTGAATCTGAAGGCTGTCGTGTGAGAAAAGCATTCTGAGAGTGACTCCATCGAACTATCTTTTCAGATTAGGGTGAACGGTGTTGGGAATGAAATCACCGTTTAGGCAAAATTTTCAAATAATAATATTTATCTGAAAATTGAAAATACACTTTCCAATTTCATTCACAGTTTTTTCCCGTGTCAACGTTGGACTTCCTTTCCAACAACGTTTTCAGTATCATATGCGGCGAGTGTCAGATTATTTATCGGCATGTTATCATTCTTTGTTTTCACTGTAATCCTAATTGAATGCAGGCTAAGAGGTAAAGCTTTTAGGGTTTCCTGTGATAGTTTGCTCCACTACGGCGTCTCTCATAATCATATAGTGGTTTTGGGACGTTAAACCCCACATATCAATCATCCTGTGATAGTTCTTGCTCTCAAGAACAAAGCACACTTTAAAAAATAACTCTGGTGGTTATACTGTCAATGGTTTTAAAATTAATTTCTTTGCGTACTGCAACCATTTTGAGCACCTATCTATCTATCTATCTATCTATCTATCTATCTATCTATCTATCTATCTATCTATCTATCTATCTATCTATCTATCTATCTATCTATCTATGTCTGTCTGTCTGTCTTTATGTCTGCCTGTCTATCTATCTATCTATCTATCTATCTATCTATCTATCTATCTATCTATCTATCTATCTATCTATCTATCTATCTATCTATCTATCTGTCTGTCTGTCTGTCTGTCTGTCTGTCTGTCTGTCTGTCTGTCTGTCTGTCTGTCTGTCTATCTATCTATCTATCTATCTATCTATCCATCCATCCGTCTGTCTGTCCATCCGTCCGTCTGTCCATCTGTCTGTCTGTCTCTCTGCCCATCCGCTTGTCCGTCTGCCTATCCATCCGACCGTCCGTCCGTCTGTCTGTCCATCTGTCTGTCCGTCCATCTGTATGTCTGTCAAACCGTCCGTCCGTCTGTCTATCCGTCCCACCGCCTGTCTGTCTGTCTGTCTGTCTGTCTGTGTGTGTCCATATAGCTATCTATCTATCTATCTATCTATCTATCTATCTATCTATCTATCTATCTATCTATCTATCTATCGAATAGCCTACGTCTGGGTGCTCTCACGATCACCCCCTTAACTTATGGTCTTCGAAATACTTTGCAAGAAGAGCCAAATGTTCGTGAAACGCCAATGCTGGTTCCAGTGTTGACTATCCGATTTCTTGCATATAATTAGCGCCACTCCATAATGTTTCACCTAATAAACAATTACAACAGAGTCACCTTGCATAGCCATGATTCCCAAGTTACGTGAGATCTGCGTCTTTTTTTGTGTGTGTGGGCAGTAGCGGATGGCGAAATGTATGCCACAAAATGATCTTCATTTGGTATTGCAAAGCGCCAGTACTGTGAAAGCAATCGAGTAGTTCTTATACAATAAAATATTATGTAAAAAACACACCGAAAATGCTGGAAAATGATAGTCCTCGCGCGGCTCGGCCTCCTGCAGACTTTGCAGCGCATGCGGAGCACAAGGATTGAACGCAAATGCACCCACTCGCACAGCAGCGCACCATGCAGGCGCTGCCGGCAGCCATCAACTGCGGGGCCATCTCCTAGCCAGCGCTTAGCACACTAGGCAGTATATTTCTAGACACTGTAGTGCAGCGTAGGGCGAACGAACGCATCAAATCACTTCACACGTGAAACATGAGCGCCACCTGGCAGTTTTCTTAAAGAAACAAAGTGCGTGGCTCTGAGGCGGGTGTGCGCGCCCGTCTCAGAGGGGATAACGTGCAGAACACAAGGCGACGGGTACACTCTAAGCCAAAAGAGAGCAACAGGGGTATAGGGGTTGCTCCTTTCAGGGAGCAATTGCATTGCCACTCCCATTACTCCCCTGAAAGGAGTAACTGCAGAGAGAGGAACCGTTGCTCTCCTTTCAGTTCCTCCTTCGGGGGATGAACAGTTACTCCCTCCAGTTCCTCCCTGCAGACCAACAGTTACTCCTACCAGTTGCTCCCATCGGGCCAACCATTACTCCCACCAGTTGCTCTTCTAAGAGCAACAGTTACTTTTTACCGTTCCTCCCACGTGTTCGCAGTTACTCTCTGAAAACCAACTGCACATGCTTCCAGTTACTCCTTGGGGAAATGACTATCTCGAGTATGCTTGTCACACGCTTAACACATGGAGAGAGCTCCTTGAAAGAGCACTGCTTGGGTGCTTCTAACACAAAAAGTGGACAATATTGAAAGGAAAATAAATGCTTTATTGTTCTTTTTATGAGGCGACGTGTGAGCACATGTAAAAGTAGACTTTGCCACACCACAGCCAGCACTAAACAAGCACCATAATACATCAAAGGTTTTCTGCGTCATCCGTGAAAAAACAATCTTGAATTTCTAGCATAGGGCAGTCTGTGTCATCATTGGTGAGAGAAGGGCAACTTCTCCAATTCTGAAGAACTCAAGTTTCGCAGCTGGTGTTTCAATCAGGCTAGCGCAGCGGAATGTCACCGCAGGCATATGTGAAGCATCTCATTGCTGCAAGAAAAAAAAATAGAAGTATGACGTTAAACATGCCAGAATCAATTCATAACAATGAGTCACACACACTGCAGCAGCGCTTACATTCCAGGATGTCTACTTCAAAACGAAATGTGAAAAAAAAGGAAGGTTCGGCCAAACGTTACTTGGCAAGCCATATAAATGCTGATGTGGTAGACGCTCTTCACATGGTGTCTCAGACAGCAATATTCTGGAAGAAAATGTGCAGCACCTCAACAAGTCATATTTGTAGCAGTTAAAGATACCCTTAGGTTCAGTTAACTTGTTTCCTATACACAGCTGAGTGACATTTCTATGAGCCCATTCACCAATGGGCATTCTAAGTGAGATCATGTGTGTGGCAAATAACACGTACCGTCCGCTCGTGTTAAAATACTTATTTAGCTCGTGCACAAAGTTGCTCTCGATTCTACTGTTCTATCATACGCTGCTGCGTCTTAAATTGTGCAATACCTGTAGGCACAAGCCAAGCATGCAAAGCCTGCTTGAAACCAACCATTTGCAGAGGCTACATGATAATCTTCAGTATATTTCTTTGTACCTGACGCAAACGGCTGGACAAAACTATAGACAAAAAATGTAGACCATGCTACCTTCAAAAAATGCTTTAAATTTAGTAAACTAGGGTGCATTTGTTCACTCGGTTGTCGAGTCACAGCCACGAGATATGTGAACGAAGCAATATATCTTAAGGCATGTACAGATATTCTGATTCTTTGTTTGACAGTGTCACAGATAGCTTGCCAATACATATATATTTGAGAGCAACAAGATGTGAAGCTTTTATTAGTTCAACGTCTTGTTGGTTCACAGCCAAACAGGTTACTGCTTTGTTAGACAAATTGGAATAAGCGCACCGTGGTTTCCAAAAAAAAAAGCATTATTAGAAGTTAGCTCCCGGTGTGAATGTCTGCCTATTTATTTTGTACTGCCTTCTACATGTGCCACAAAGACATTTGTTGAAGATGTGCTACCAGTCAAGCCAAGATCACATACTTGGTCAATGTGATGGAAATACAAACATTAGAAACACTGCCACGTCCAGTAAGAGCATAACACTTCAGTATTTTGGACTAGCAACGAGGTGCACAAGAATGTTAAGCCCACTCTTGCGGAACTTTGAACGCGAATACTTCAGAGTGGGGGAGGTCAACATGCTGTGGCACTTTTAAACCCACGAAACATCTGCAGAAAACAGGGTAAAGGCAAGTCAAGAAATGCTGTTATGAAGGCCTGCGCATGGACAGCTTTGTGAATCTATAGGCCTAAGTGTTATGCTTTGTGCAAGCCAAAATCCATGTAAATAGGGAAAGCGTACTTTTAGGAGCACCAGCTTAAACAAATCTTGGCAGTTGGCTTTTTAGTACAAAGAGCAATCCCTGCAATGAAAACATAAACATTTTATCTCAACGGTAATAGTGTGAGCACACACACGGGCCTGCGGAGCCATGTCAAATTGTCAGTGCCAGTGTAACCATGTGGCATGATGAACTATTCTCTGGCCAACACATGCACAGTTTGCCCCTAAAAAGTGATGCTTTCATATGCGTAGTACAAAAAGTCTGCACTTACCAAAATTCACTTGCTTTCTGTACTTTAGCATCGTTGGGAGCATCTTTATCTGCAGTATAACCAAATTTGTGTCATATCCCTGAAAAAAAGTAGTAAAAGACATGCATCAAATATTGTTTCATTTGGTAGCAGTGAAGTCAGGTTAAGAACAGCCAAGTGGGAATCAGCCTAATTATGTGCATGCGGCAAATCCCAAACGGCGTTATTGAGGTTGTCGAAGTTTTCGTCGATTGGTATTAACGTCGATATGTGACTTCAACGGCATGCCAAGTTTTCACAGCGCATAAAGATTTCATGATGCAGAATAATGACAACGCTAACGAGAACATACAGCATTTATGATTGTCTTTTACAATATTCAGTTTTGCTAAGGTTTTGCATCACTAAAAATAGTGAAAGATTTGGGTCATTCTTCCTCCAATTGTTCTGTCCATATGTAAACTGCTCGCTTGATGGTGCGCTTGTATAATAGTACGTTCAGCGCAGAGGTGAAGCAAGTGACGCAGTGATGTGGGCAGATTTTTTTTTTAGGCGTGCGGGGAGGGGAGGGGGGTTCCGCTTATCTGAATAGGCCGGGCAAGCGAATATGGTCGTCAATTTGGGCTCCCTACGCCCGGCCTCAAAAAATTTTGTGCGCAACCGCCTGGCTATGCCAGTGAAGTGATGCGACAATGATTTGTTCACTTACTGATTTACATACACTTTACAGCTCTAAAAAATGCGGCCCAAGGCCCCAACACTCAGTTGTTAACATTACATAAAGCCAATGGTAGAAAAGTGCCAGTATGAATGCAGCTACAACCCCGCCCCAATGTTTTTTCAAGCGAGGTAGTGTTGCGGAAATGAACTTTTAACTGCAAAAGTACACTGGCACTGCAGTGGTGACAGGGGAAGCAAGAGGGTATGCAGGCGGTAATAGAGGTAATTCAGTCCGATACGGCTAGCAATGGATACGGTGAATAAGAGCAAATCATTTCTCTTTCAATAGCGCAACCACTCAACAATGTATTGTAAGAGCATTAAATGTTGCTGGAAATGCCACTCACCTGCACGCTGATGCATGCACAGTCATTTGTCCGACGAGCGAACAGGCTTGCAGATAGTTGAAGACGTGTTTACGATGTGTTTGTTCCACCCAACAGCAAAATCCACAACTACTTCGCGCTCCATAAAGATAAATATACACTAACCTTCATCACGAATAAGTAGAAACACAAATCTGCGACACACACACACGATCAAAACATAGCTCACAAGCTCGCACGTCCATGTGCTCGCCACCCACCGACCATATGAATATGAGTAGTGCGAACGCGAACCTAGTTGCGCCGAAAAAAAAAAAAGTCGAGCAGTGGCAGCACAGGCGTCAGCGCAATGATTTTAGTGTGTTCTCCTAATACATTTATAAAAAAACTGAGGTACACTAAAACTCATAATTAAATATAAAAAATTGAGTGTAATTTTTATTTAGTGCTAGTAAAATAAACACTGAATAAAAAATAATTTTTAACTTACATCGTTTGCTACACTAGCGCCCCACTTGTCGTGCGGGCGCAGATGGCGCAGATTTTTCATTCTGCCCTCAAACTACATGGTGAAGCGTGCTACTAAGTGTATGGCTGATGAGAAGCGCGTCTGGGTCCGCTTTTTTTTTCTTCTCCGATATATCTGGGGGGGGGGGGGGGCTCCTTATGCACGTGTTTCGGTGCTTGATCGACTTTGACGCCCTTACTTCGCGGACGAACGGCGTGTATAGGCTTTTTTTTATCGTTGTTTTGCACGTGTTTCGGCGTTCGGTCCGCTTTGACGTGCCAACTGTCCATTCTGCTGCTGCGTGTGTTAGGTACTTGCCGTACTGTATTCTCAGGCCTTCTGTGTTCAGCCAGCGCTGCTATCTTATTATCTGCGGATGCTAAAATAAATCCCTGTTTTGGTTTGGTGAAGTTTGCACACAGAACAAACAATAATCTGGCCCATGAATATCAATGTGAGCGGCCTGCATATTTGTGTGCGGTGTCCTGCCGGGGAGTAACCGTTGCGTGACGAGAGCATTTACAGCGGTTCCTCCTTCCGTTGCTCCTTTACAAACTTAAGATGAATACAGTTGCTCCCCCATTCTCGAACAAGTCGGCCATCTTGTTCCGCTTGGTCTTTTCGGAGAGTAACAGTCGGTCTGAAGGAGTAAAAACAGCCGTTGCTCCCATTTCGGCCGTTTTTGGCTTAGAGTGTAGGTGCCACCACCGTCTCGTCTTAGCAAAGCGTTGGAAACACTCACCTTTTAGTGCAAGCGCTGCATAAACAGCGCCGCGTGATAAGCTCTACGGTCCTAAAAATTACATATTCCTTTTCTAGTAAAAGACGCACATGCAGAATATATACGCGTTCTTATGGTGCCCCAGCCATGCGCAATATTTCCTTTTTAATTGACAATGGCACAAGTATGAACGCTGAATCTTGAGCAACATTGGTGGACGCTGCGGATGGGATCGGCTGTTTCAAGACCCCGATGCCGTTAAGAGTGAACGGACACATGTACAAACAGACAGACAGACAGACAGACAGAAATTTTTGCGTCGAAGGTGCCCAAGAAAGACTATCGTCTTTAAAAGAAAGACTGTCGCCTTTAAAAATCTAAAAAAGCACTCCGGCGCACGGAATCAGACTTGGGACCACTGAGACGTCAGTGAGAGGCGTTAACCACTGAGCTACGAAGGAGCACGTCTTTCAGCGTTCAAACGGCAAGCGATTTATATCTACCACTTGCCGCTGCGGCCGGTCATCTCAGGGAGCGGGGGGGGGGGGGGAGGCTATCGTTTTTTTTTGCGTTACCAGCAAGATGGCGCAGTGAGCGCACGTCGTCACTTAGTCACGAGGCAGTGGCGTGCGCTCATCTCCCCAGCGTACTTTGCCCCGCGTAGCGAATAAAGGGGTGTACGCTCGATCGCGCACCTTCATCTTGCAGTAGGGAGGATCTTACGTCATGGGTAGGCTTTGGGTTTTGCCGATACGATTATGTTGTAGTTACCGGGCACACAATGGTCCCTGCAATCGTCGCACAGTCTCCGTTTGCGAAAAGAGCACGCTTTTCAGACGCAGTGAAGTAATAACTGGGACGCTTATTCACGTTTATTCGTACCTGTGAGTACGTTTCGTGCGTTATTTGTGCGTGAGAAATGCGGGGCACGTTTCGATCTGCTTGCTATTTTGCGCGTGATCTTCAAATTCATTGCTATTGCGTTCAATGCTTCGCATTTGCGGCAAAGCTGTGACTTTTTTTTACCCTGGGAATATGCTAACGGGTTTGTAGCGTCGATGTGGTGACGAGAGCCATGACGTCGTATCTCACTTCTTTTCCCAGTTATTAAATGTTCTTCGCCGAAGGGCACATGTCCACTATAGGTAGACCCATGGATGGAGAATAGGGCGCCAGACTAGCGTCACCGTTCACGAGAATTGTTGTAGTTGTGTCTACGCCCCCGCATTCTTGAGCGAACTAAAATCATAAGTTTTATAAACTATTTGGCGCAGCTGGCTTGTAGATTTGAGACAAGGTGGTGTCACCACCGCAGCAAGGCCGTCCTCTACCACAGCTATCGCCATGCCATTGCCTTTGGCACCACTGCTCAATATGTCTCCGTCAACGTCACGTCGTCTGCTCGGTGTCCCCATAGAGTCTGGACGCTAGCAGTTATGTAAAGTGAGCAGACGAAAGTACCAGAAAACTCAACATGGCGGTACCTGTAGATGTACTTTCCTTCCACCTGGAACTTATAACGCGCCCTGCGCTGCGGAGCAATTAAGTTGAATATTTACGCATTTATTTTCTTTAGAGTTACGTCCTGAAGCTTTCAGAACAATGTGTTCGTCGGTATTTTGCAGAGTTTCCACAATTCATTCTCATTAACGATTGATATGTGGGGTTTGACGTCCTAAAACCACCATATGAATATGAGAGACGCCGTAGTGGAGGGCTCCAGAAGTTTCGACCAACTGGCGTTCTTTAACGTGCTCCCAAATCTGAGCACACAGGCCTATGCAGCATTTTCATCTCCATCGAAAATGCAGCCGCCGCAGTCGGAATTTGATCCCACGACTTGCTTGTCAGACGCCGAGTATCTTATACACTAGACCACCACCGCACAATTTATTTTCACATTGTCGGAATGCAGGCAACGCGAAATGAATACTGCTAATATTAGTAATAAAGACAGAACACACCTTATGCTTTTTTCGGCATCGTAAGGTGACCCGAAGCAATGGCCGATTTTGCGATTTATTTATTGCTTTGAATACAGTGCGCGAGTAGCGAATGTGAGTTAGGATAAAAGCAGGTGGTCGCGTCTGCATGGGTGTTGCCATGTTGGCTTTCAGCTTGGGTTAGTACGGCCATGGCCGCTCGCCTTTTGCGAAAGCAGGGGCAACTGGCTGGGATAGGCCAGTTCGATCACGTGATCAGAAATGACAGCACCCGTACCTCGCTTTGCGAAATCGTCTATAATCGCAAGTGCAGCCCGCACACCCACAAAGCGAATTCGATCAATGGATGATAAAATGACGCTGGCTTATACTGGACGTTTTGGAAAAAGGTAGCGGTTGCTTTCTTCCTCATTTTGGTTTCAGTTTCGCCGGCGAAATGTGTCAGATATTATCACTCTGTTAAACTTCGTATCAACCTCTTTTTGGGCATCTAGAAGTGCTTGTGTTATATTCAGAGAAAGGGCACCAATTTTTTCGTTTAATTGATTGATTGATTGATATGTGGAGTTTAACGTCCCAAAACCACTATATGAATATGAGAGACGCCGTAGTGGAGGGCTCCGGAAATTTCGACCCCCTGGGGTTCTTTAGCGTGCACCCAAATCTGAGTACACGGGCCACTTTTTTTTTTCGTTTGACCCGAGTGTTTTTCTTCACTGTTTAAAAAAGATTACTTAAGATAATTTATTTATATTACTGCTATAACTGCTGCTTCTGGGCTCACTAGGTGTTTCCAGCCGCATAATTAAACTAACTAGGAAAGTAGCGAGATAATAACGCATTTTCTCATTTTTCAGGATTTGCGAACAAATGTATTTCTTGAAACGACCGGTATCCAGCGTATTAGAAACACAATGATCTCACTTCGAGCCACACTAACTTTTATGTGCTAACTTTTTAAATTGCTAGCAGAGCTCGAACAGTTTGCATAGAAATAAAGCCCCTGAAACTTTTTTTGACGTCAAGAGCATTAATCAAAGAATTGTCAGCTAGGAGCCAAATATATATGCGCGCGATGGCTTTCGTAGAACGACGCCTTGATTAAACCTGCGAGTTGGTTCTACAAAGGGATTTAAAAAGTTAAAAAAAAAGATCCACCTTTATTAGAGTGCACTTAGGAGTATGTTTTATTTCGCCGCTTACCTCGAGAGTTGGTAGAACAAAACATTTTTTTTCTCCTGACGACAGGGCCTAAGATCGATGGATGGTTATAGACGACCTATAGAGGTGATTGAATTTTGTGTCTTTAAGTACTTTGAGTGGCGTTTGTTTTAATATTGCTTTTTTGTGCTTTCTTTTTGATTAAAATGACGCATGGTTAAAGTATTAGTAATTGTAAATATTCAAAACAACTCTTGACAACAAAACAAATTTTAACAAAAAAAACAAGAAAGTCTGCAGGTGAAAAGCCTAATTTTTTCTTGTGCTAAGTGTGAATAGAAATACAATCATAATGATATTGCAGTATTATGAGAACAAATACACTTTGCGCTGGCAATGTATGCATGTGTTGGTAAGAATACATACATTATCGAACTGACACCCCCCCGAATTCTTCAAGCATCAAGGATATGAACAACAGACTCGAAAGATCTCGGTCGGCTATATACTATACGTGGCGTACAAGTGAAAGATGCGCGGTGCCGCGCAGAGTCGTGAAGCACGCCAAGACCGGGATGAATTTTTTTTTAACAACAACGCTTGGTTTGAAGAAACCGAGCTGGTTTCTTCTTGCTGTGCTAATTGATTGATTTGTGGGGTTTAACGTCCCAAATTCACGATATGATTATGAGAGACGCCGTAGTGGAGGACTCCGGAAATTTTGACCACCTGGGGTTCTTTAACGTGCTCCCAAATCTGAGCACACGGGCCTACGACATTTCCGCCTCCATCGGAAATGCAGCCGCCGCAGCCGGGATTTGAACCCGCGACCTGCGGGTCAGCAGCCGAGTACCTTAGCCACTAGACCACTTCTTGCTGTTCTAAGTCCAGTTGCGGTGAAATGAAAGAGTTTGCCCACTATCGATATTGACTGTGTTTCCAGATTTAACGAAAATGTGTGTGGCTAATGTCTCTGGGCGTGCACGTACTTCTTTAAGCCTGACCGAAGAAATTGCCTGAAAAGCTTATATGCGCAAAGGCGCGCTCAATGTTGGAACTGATTGTCATTAATTATAGAACTGCAAAGGGTCGATGGAACCAGGTTAGATGAAACACCATTAAAAGACAAAGGTAGGATTTCTTTTTATCGAATTAGGAATACATGCAGCTGTTTTCCTTTCACGTCCACCCCTAAGAGAGGAGGTTCGCAGAATGGGTCACCGTGATCCTCGCCAGCATAATAAAGGCTGCTAGGCAATATACCTAAAAGTCAATATACCTATAGCATCTATAGCCAAGCCTAACATTGACTAAAATGCCTACTGCACTGTCCTTTTTTTATTTGTCTTTTTATCTCTTCTTTGTGTCTTGCCCGACATTTTATAGCCACGTTTTCTTAATCTTTTAGGATGCCCCGCCGCGGTGGTCTAGTGGCTAAGGTACTCGGCTGCTGACCCGCAGGTCGCGGGTTCGAATCCCGGCTGCGGTGGCTGCATTTCCGATGGAGGCGAAAATGTTGTACGCCCGCGTGCTCAGATTTGGGTGCACGTTAAAAAACCCCAGGTGGTCGAAATTTCCGGAGGCCTCCACTACGACGTCTCTCAAAATCATATGGTGGTTTTGGGACGTTAAACTCCACATATCGATCAATCAAATCAATCAATCTTTAAGATGTCGTGTTTCTTTTTTCTTGTCACTCTGTATTCACCGGAATTAATAGTAGCGAAATCTGAGCATTTAGTCATGTTTTCCTTAATTGCCTCCATATTATGACGGGCTTCTCGGCCCTTCGACTGCACTGCTTGCTGTAGCGCGCTGGGCTCTGTGCTGCTGTGCAGATGGGCAATGCCTGCGCTTTGAGATATCGAAACATGGCCTCCATGCGCTAGTCTCTGATCCTTTGGTCTTGCAGTGTCCAAAAAAAAAACGCGTCGTTAGCTGGAAATCATGCGAACCCTCTGCTTACCCAATATGACTCAGTTTCTGTGCAGACTATACAGGGTGTATTGCTACGCACGGCAATATATCACTGAATCCACTGGCATGTTTGACAGATTATTAAACGTGCCGTGTCCGGAAACATTATGTCGAAAGAAAAAGTTTTTCATCCTCGTAATGCCCTCATTCAATTATTAACTTGTGTACGCAGTTTGTGGCAATTATTGAAATATTTTGCCATAAAAATGACTATATGAATGACGATGATCACCTTGACTTTCTTTCTAGTATAGTCTCCAGCACCTTGGGAAAAAAAGAAAGGTAACATGGACACCTTTGTTGACAGTTGACACCTTTATTGACACACTAAACGCCTAGAGCCTATATCACTCGTTCGCCCAATATTAGAGTATGGAAAAGTATGTTGGTTTTCTTTTCCGAAAACAGTGCATCACAAAAACGGAGAATGTACAATGGAAAGCTATTCTATTTATCTTTAAGTATCGCCGTCATGACTCTTTGACAGAACAAATAAAACAAGCTAAACTCTCCTCTATAGAACATCGAGCCAGGTTACTTCGTCTTAAGTTTCTTTTTCTTCTTCTTAATGGTAACGTGAAGAATTATGTGATTAGCTATTTACTTCACTCAGACAAATACAGTTCACAAACTAAACACACGAAGCACCTATTTGAATACAGGTTTCATAACGACATCCTTAGATAATCCTTCTTTCCGCAAGCAATTCGAGACGTGAAAAGTTTGCCTAAAGATGCCGTCACGTGCACTTCACTGGAAGCTTTTATCACTCGGATATCAAGCTATGCTTTGTAGTCTTCGGCATGTGGGCAATATATTTCATTCTCAGCATCTTGATTACCGTACATTGTCTTTCTTGCTTTGATTTTTGACGCTGCTGATATGGGGTTTGATGACTGCGTTTTGATATTTTGATGATATGAGTTTTGATGATGATGACTGTGTATATATTTTATTTCTTACGTTTGTCTCTCTGGAAACCATTGCACAGTTTTCGTTATTGCTTTTATTTCAGCCTCAAATTTTCCAACGTGCTGTTTATCACTGCTTGTACCAATCCCGCTAGCATTTGTACAGTCTACTGTGGATACAGTGTAAGTTATGTTCGGGTGTTCTCAACTTGTGTAAGCACCTTATCGAACTGTTGTCTTCTAAACATGTGTGTCTTTCCCTTTCCTGCAACAGCATCAAATGTGAAGCTATCAGTGTGCTTCAAATAAAAATATTTCAATATATAAATAAATAAATTATGTAAATAAATAAATTAAATATTTCACTTACTTTCTTCAACGAGAGGTCGCGGTGGCACGTCAGGCGCCCAGAACTCTCGGTAATTTCGTGAGTAAGTGATTTGAATTGATTTATGAAGTGTTACTTCTGTTGTTTGCGATCCCGTGGGTTCTGAAAGCCGAATTATAGGAGTATGACACTTGAGTGCTCAAAAAAGTGAGCAGGCAGCTCGATGTGGTTCGAGAACGGCAAATTAGGGAGGCTTTCTGCGTGTTCAATCAAGGACACCATTTTCTATATATATATATATATATATATATATATATATATATATATATATATATATATATATATATATATATATATATAGGGCTGCAGAAGTAGGATCTTATGTTACCGCACGCACGCTCCCACAGCGCGCGTGCGATGTGCTTAAGTGTTATTGATTACTTTAATCCTGCCGCTTATAATGCATATTACCAAGCCACTCAAATGAGAGCTCTCCTTATTTGCGCATAATTCATTTCTCTAATGAACTGCGCGGTAGCGTAAAATTTAATTAACGCGAAGCTTGAGCTTTATTCGTACAATGGTATCATAATGCTCGAGTGATAAGGTTAACGCTTAAGTGCCCTTAGCGTTCGAATCATTAGTGAATGCATTTTTTCCAGCCCTTTTCTTGCGTGGTACAATCATTCTGGCCGACACGTTGATTAGAAAGTAGGAGAATGCGAATAATAATTTTCATATTGAAACAATCGCCCGTGAAAACCAGCTTAAACTGCAAGTACACGTGCACAAGCCTTGATCATACAGGGAAACCCTTACAACAAAACCTCCATTAAGCCATTGCCAGTTGGTAGGAAACGGCTGCCGGAATTTCCTTGCACGTGGTTCGTATTGAATAATGTGCAGCGTACCGACTCACTGACTGCCCTTCAAGAGAAGATATGTGCATGAAGTTAAGTGTACACTGAAAACAGAAAGAAAGAGTCTACAGGTAAAGCGGTAGAATGCACACAAGTACTTTTGGACGCACAATAAGGACCGAAATAGGATGTATGGACGGTCGTTAACGCACTGGCAATCCGTCTGCGCTGCTTGAGTGCAACGTTGTCCAGCTCTGTTACCGGGCGCATACTTTATGACGCTCGCATCAAGCACAAACCAAAAGTACGATAAAAATCCTTTGCGTCAGAATAAACCTTATATTTTCACCCAACCGTTTGTTAGTCGTATAGGTTTGGAGACAGTATAGCCGTCCTGTCTTTTATATCTGCGTCAGGCACGCTTCTTTTTAATACCTTCGCGTCCACAAACCTTAGACGGTGCACTATAATACTTTCGATCCGAATACTAGTTTAGGCTGTTTAGGGTATTATTTCTTTAGAATTGATGTTTTAGTGGATGCTGCTTACGCGCCATGTTTTAAGCAGAATAATAAAAGAACAGATACCAAGTTTATTTTTTGTTACAGTTTCCCTTAGTCGGATCCGCCTATACTATGGCGTACAGTGGGCTTCAACTTGAAATATTCAATGGCTTGGAGCGTTATGCAGCTATTCCCAGTTTGCGGTAGAACGACTCGGTACGTGGTCATGGCTTTTACAACCACTGGAAATTCAATGGATCACCACTGAAGGCATTGATAAAACTTCTAGCCAGTTGCACTGGAATCGCACCAGTGTACCATGTGGCAAGGAAAAAGGGAGAAAATATATAGACAGCAAACGGAGTGGCAGGACAATATAAGGAGCGTGATGTGTTGTGCTTGTCCCGGGTTTTAAAGTGTACATGGGAAACGGAATTTATAGCCAGAATACCAACAGTTTAACTTCTACTGAAAGAACCGTATATAGTCTTCTCTTTGCTGAATTAGTTCTTCGCAATAGCAAAAATAGCATCGTTAACATACCGATCTAACCGTACAGACTCCCGTCCATTTTAGTGTTTTTAGAGCAGGGCGCTTTTCTGGCGGAAGACGCACAGGGTGACCATTGTGCACAAATAGTCTTAGTTTGAGCTCTCGATGTGTATGCAACGCGCTCATTCCTGTACAGCACCATATAAAGAAACAATCATCGCTCGCGATATCATTTGGTTCATGTAACTTTTGTCCCTCACCCCGCCGCGGTGGTCTAGTGGCTAAACTACTCGGCTGCTGACCCGCAGGTCGCGGGATCGAATCCCGGCTGCGGAGGCTGCATTTCCGATGGAGGCGGAATTGTTGTAGGCCCGTGTGCTCAGATTTAGGCGCACGTTAAAGAACCCCAGGTGGTCGATATTTCCGGAGCCTTCCACTACGGTGTCTCTCATAATCACATCGTGGTTTTGGGACGTTAAACCCCACAAATCAATCAAATCGATCAACTTTTGTCTCTTCCCTTTGTATTCAAGACACTTCTAATCAACGGCTTTTAATAATGCAGACCTCTCTTTTCTTACTTATACATTTGTGAAGAATAAATCTTGTTCTTTTAATTATATCCGGTAAATGAAATTGTAGCATGCCTGCCTTGAGCAAGTAAACAAAACAAATTTATCGACTATTACGATACTGCCTGCCTAATGCGTGTTCTGAAAGCAGCTCTGTGTCGGGTCAAGGCCAACTGTGTTCGATTTTTTGGCTTCCCCTAAGGCATAGAGTGCATCACAACTCGTGATTTTTTTTTTTTTGACGCAGGACCACCACGCCCACTACGTCATTATTCGTCTTTCTGGCAGTCGCATCAGGGGTCTGCAAGGTTTTTTGTTGTTCCACTTGTACAGTAATGACATTTTGGTTGTTGTTCAATCGAATGTCGAAATAATTACTAAAATATTTGCAGTTCTACATCTGAAAACCACGATATGGTCATCGATTGATTGGGTTCAAATCCCGGCTGCGGCGGCTGCATTTCCGATGGAGGCGGAAATGTTGTAGGCCCGTGTGCTCAGATTTGGGTGCACGTATAAGAACCCCAGGTGGTCGAAATCTCCGGAGCCCTCCACTACGGCGTCTCTCAAAATCATATAGTGGTTTTGGGACGTTAAACCCCACATATCAATCAATCATCGATTGATTCATATGTGGGGTATAAAGTCCCAAAACCAGCATATGATTATGAGACGCCATAGTGGAGGGCTCTGGAAATTTCTACCACATAGGGTTCTTTAACTTGCATTCAAATCTGAGCACACGGGCCTACTGCATTTCTGCCTCCATCGGAAATGCAGCTGCCAAAGCCGGGATTCGATCCCGCGATCTACGGGTCAGCAGCCGAGTACCTTAGCCACTAGACCACCGTGTCGGGGCACAATATGGTAGTGACTCTGATGAAAGAGGCCTTAGTGAAGGTCTACTGTAATTTAAACCATCCGGTGTTCTTTAACGTGCAATTACATCACGCTGTCTCACACGGTCTTCTATGATTTCACCTCCATCATAATACAACCACCTCGGTCGGGGTCGAACCCGTGACCTGGGGGTCAGCAGCTGAGCACCGTAACCGCTACGCCACCGCGGTGGACGAATGTCAAAATAATTCTTTTCGCCGACAATTGTATGTTGCTCAAAGAAATCACCCGCGCTAATGACCGACATGACTTGAATAAAGACCTTATTTTCTATTGGTGCACCGAATGGGATATGATTTGAATGTAGGAGATAGTGTATTTTTACCAGTTTCCGTAAGAAAACATGTCTGTTATAATAATATGTGGGGCTGCTTGGCACTTGAAGAAAATGCAAGCAACTATGAATGTTTAGGGGTCACCATTCGCGACAATCTGCCCTGGAACGTTCAGGCGCAAAACATATCTTACCCTACCTTCCGAAAACAGCGCGTTTTAAAATATGAAATTTTAAAATGTTCTAGCCTCCAATACACTTGTCGCCCATTAATACTTATTGCGACAGAAGCTCCAGTACGCTTGTAGGTCATGGGAGCCCTACACACGATAGAACTTAAAGAAACATAAATGAATTCCAAGACGTGCTCTCCGCTTAGTTTATAACAAGTTTTAAGCGTTCGGCTCAACCAGTTAACTGATTCAGTCTAATCGTTATTCGAACTCTTGAATCACTTCAAAAAATTTCGCTCTTTCCTTTAAGTATTTTTCTTTGAGGGGCTACGTCGTTCAATTTTCTTGTAGCATGCAGCAACTAGCCCAACAAGTTTTACTGAAAAAATTAAGGCTTGATTTTCTTTCACATCTACTAACCAACTCGCACTCAATATGACAGCGTATATAAGGCGAGGCCTACTCAGTATCATCATCCAAATGTTCTCAACCCCTGCTTTGTGCAAAGTAACTTATTCAAATGGTGTACCATTATTGAATGAAAAATTTCCTTTTTACATTTGCATTGTTTAACGTAGTATCAAAAAGCGTTCGTTTTGCTTGTTTCCCAGTTGTATGCTCAGAAGTGTACTGTTCAACCTACAAGATTATTTTACATTTGTTAATATAATGTATACTACCCACCCTGAATGGATTTCATGTGTCAGCATGTACTGAATAAATATATATAAAAAGAAACAAGGTACCCGCTATACACCTGTAAGATATTATGCGCACTTTGTTATGTGCGCTTTGCTGCTTGTGGCTAATGACGACGAAAATTTGTAGTTGAGCATTCTGCAGTGGATCGAAAGAATTAGACCACACACTCGGCGTGATTACCATTGTGTGATGAGTTGTCTTACTGTTCTCGCAAACTATATATTACAGCAGTTAACGATAATATTCCTTGCCCGACATGACGCTTTATAAGGTGTTCTACAGCGAAAGCTGTAATGAGATCACAACAGGGGTCACGTGCGCGCCGTAGCAGTCCGCCGCCGCCGGCACAGCCAGTGTCTGTAACCACTATCGCACGAAATAAAAAGAAGCCAGTAAATGAAATACACCAATGACTCAATGGGATTCCAATCCGGGTCCCCTGCGTGCCAGCCCAGTATTCTGCCACTGACCCACACCGGTGCCTGGGGCTTCCTTGTAAATTAGCCCTAGGTAGGCTTGATGTCGGGAAAGGAATCGCGTTAATATGAAAAATAAAGCGTTAAAGAACTGGAAAAGAACAACTAGGCCTCAGATAACGGCAATTGCTCAAAGAGGGGGTCGTCGAATGCTCCAACACTTTACAGAATCTTGTTCACCAATTAACTGTGGCGCAAAACCACTGTGGGGGATTGTCGGGATCGGAAAAGCTTCTGGCATAATTTTTCATGGTCGTCAGCCACAACACACAAAAACTACAGAAAGTTCTTTGCGAGTATGCAGCAGGTACCATGCTTATCTCCGGAGAATGACAAAGGAAGGTTGTGAATGCTACACCATGAATAATGGGGTAGTGGTTACCCTGCAAGTGTGCTTGCAGCAGCTAACTAAATAGTGTTAAAAAAAAGCACTTAAAAGCCGCTTTTCTATAGCTTTCGCCGTGACAGTGCTGCGGGTTTCACTCAGGTGTGGCGGTTTGTCTTTTTCTTTTTTTGCAAATAAATTTGAAGTGACAGGCCGGACCGGCCCAGTAGTAGAATACCCAACTGCTACGTAGCGCGCCCGGGATGAAATCCCGTTGCAACCTGGGAATTTTATAGTTTCATGTCAACCGATTACGCCACCGATGGTGACGGTGATGCCGCTCAGAGCAGAAACAGCCGCCTAAAAGTGGCGCTCCTAAAGAAAAACAAAAAGAAAATAGAAGAAAAAAGTAAGAAAGCTAGATGGAAAGAATAATCAATATGTGAGGTTTAACGTCCCAAAATTGATTGATATGTGGGGTTTAACGTCCCAAAACCACCATATGATTATGAGAGACGCCGTAGTGGAGGGCTCCGGAAATTTAGGCCACCTGGGGTTCTTTAACGTGCACCCAAATCTGAGCACACGGGCCTCCAACATTTCCGCCTCCATCGGAAATGCAGCCGCCGCAGACGGGATTCGAACCCGCGCCCTGCAGGTCAGCAGCCGAGTACCTTAGCCACTAGACCACCGCGGTGGGGCAACGTCCCAAAATCACCATATGATTATGAAAGACGCCATAGTGTAGGACTCCGTAAATTTCAATTGATTGATATGTGGGGTTTGACGTCCCAAAACCACCATATGATTATGAGAGACGCCGTAGTGGAGGGCTCCGGAAATTTCGACCACCTGGGGTTCTTTAACGTGCACCCAAATCTGAGTACACAGGCCTACGCCGTAAATTTCGGCCACCTGGGGTTCTTTCACGTGCACCCGAATATGAGCACACGGACCAACAGCATTTCCACCTCGGAAATGCATCCGCCGCAGCCGGGATTCGATGCTGTGACCTGTGGGGAGATAGAAAGAAACAAAGAAAGAAAAAAGAAAAAAAAATCGTGAAACAAATAAATAAATAAATAAATAAATAAACGGCTAATGTGGTTTGCCAATATGCCGCTACTGTGTGTCATGTGTGAAACAAACAAAAAATAGCGGCACATCTGACGTACTCATGGACTCGATTACACCTAAAGCAGTCAGTGAGAGGCTGTCTGTACACCATTGTTTCACTTTTAGTCAAGTGTTACTCGTTCGACCGGCATCTTTGCATAAATTCAGTAATGTGCATTTCGTAGGCTAACCATGGCATGTTTACTACACTGTGACAGCTGAAACGGTACCTAACGGACCGATGTAACGCGGGCACTCACACTAGAACATAGGCCTGCGTTCCATTGAAGACAAAATGTACGCTTTGGTGAGTCCATGGATCTCTCATGAACAGCATTCGTTAGCGTATTGCACCCGCATCCCTTTAGCTAGAGTCATTTTCATAGAAGTGGAAGCCAACCCTGCAAACCCAATTAGTGTTAAACAAGAATAAATACCCTTACAGATTATAGGCAATCATGAGCTTAACTTCTGATATAATACATTTGATTTCACTTTGCACTTTGTTGGTTCATTGTTGAGGGTCGTTGCAGCAAGTTTTCTGCGTTTGCTCATGGTGTGACCTCGCTGTCGAAATCGCGAACTGTAATAAACGCTATGTCTTCGTCTTGGTCAGCGCAAAGCAAAGTGTTCTTATGAAAGCAAACTCCAATGTATATGGTGGATGTTCCTTGTTTGATGCCGACTGTGAAGATATTTACAATCTATGGCACATACTCACACACCTGGGCTGTGATTGTCTTCCTGTTCCTGAACATACATGAAGTTAAGAAAATGCTCACAAGGGCAGTTAGATGAATGGATGGGTGAATAATAATAATAATTTGTTTTACGTGTCAAACCCGTGGTTTGATTATTAGGCACTCCGTATAGACGAGAGTTCGCGAAATGTTAACCACCTGGGTTTCTTGAACGTGCACCAAACTAAGCACGCGGGCTAACCTGTGACATGATCAGGTTTAGAGCCGCCAGATCACCAAGAAATGCTTCGCAGTTGAAGTCTTGCAGACCCTGTTACTGGTTTACATGATGTTCATCAGCAGGCTCCCATCCCGTCTGACAAGTACAAGTGACAAACGGAACTATAGAGTAGAGCGTAGCATCTAAAAAGAAACCCTGAGTACGCTCATGTGATGAAGGAAACATTTAATTAGGCAAAATTATAGTCATTGTGAAAACCGGAACTCAGTATGTTGCTATATGCCTATGCAATCGTATCATGAGGGGGCCCACGGCAAAGTAACGGGGCATACTTTCCAAGTTAATAACGAAGCTTTTTTAAAATCAAGGTGTTGCATTTTTAAAGTATATATGTATATTCACAGAAATTTGATTTTCGTTGCTTATGAATGTTTATTTTACATCTACCATTTTACAAAGAGGTCATATTTATCAACTAATAAGTATACTGCAGTCATGGTAATCACTATTTCCAAGCCACTGTTAGTGCAGCAATGACTGTGACATTCGGCTACTGACCTAAATATTGCCGGTTCGATTCCAGCCGTGACGTTCGAAGTTTGATGGAGGTGAAAAGCGGGAGGGACGTGTAACTGTGCGATGTCAATGCACATCAAGAAAAAAAAACAGATCTTCGCAACTTCTGGATCCCTACACCACAGTGACCCTAATAACCATATCAGGATTTAGGTACGTAAAACAACAGATATTACTAGTATCCATAATTCCTGATATGTATATTGTTGGGCCTCAGTGACGTCATAAAAGTAAGCGGCCGGTGAACATGACTCGCTTGTTTGTCGGTGACCTGAAGAACATCGTAAATATGTACACGCTTACCAGAAGCTTAACTGCTGGGGGCAGGCACTCACTGCATTTTACCAATGCCCCGCCTACGCCTGCAAGCCGAACACTTTTAAAGCCACCGCGGCTCTTTCCTTCTCCCTTGACGCTACAGCTAACAAAAGGAGCTTAACGGGTGCTTAGATAAAGTGTATTGCGTTCGGTTTACCGGCGTCGATCCTTTGGGGAAAAAGAGCATATTAGCAGGCAAAGAAACCCAGAAAGAAAGACTACGAAATATAAGCCAAGTCACTTTTTTGCATGCCAGTCATTATTCTTGGGACCCTCTCGTAGCTCCGTGGCTTTGCCTGGATTTGCTTGGCTAATGGATGCCTGGGACAAATGCCGTTTCCTGGTCTGGGATGCCCTGAAGTCTGTGATACCGTGACACGCTGTTACTCCTTGCGACATTATATTGAGCTGCTACTGGGCTTATCGCCAAACGTGCGAGAGAAGCAGTCAGATAAAAGGAAAAACAATAAAAATAAAGGGACGTGCTACTTCTCAATATCACGCGCGATAAACAAATAATGTTCGCTGAAGGCTAGTTTTAGTGGAACATACACCAAACATGTGAAATGAGTAATGTCGCAGCAGCAACAACGACGACAAAAAAGAATGTGGTATGGAGAACAACAAGATAGAAAAAGAAAGGCATTGTTACTACATATCGGGGCAATACTCTAAATTTCAGCGTTTCAATTGTAGAAGTTGGTGGTTTTGCTTGGATTCTTTCTTTGTCGAAACATCTTCGTTAACCCTGTACTGCCTATAGTGTTGTGAATTCGCGACATGCATATAACGTTTGAGCAAGTACTTCACGAAATGCGGGCCATCTTTAATGCCGGCTATCAAGCATCGACGAGGAACGTAGCTTTCAACATGAAAATTATAGCGTCTTTCATCTGAGATATTTTTATACTAAAACGAATTGTGTTGTAGCTCATTGGGACGAACGCGAAGCACTCTCACCAGCTCTCACTTGTTCGTTATGTCTCTCCTTCTTGACGTAAGTTCTATCGTTAATAATTTTGTTTGTTTGGTGTGTATGCAACCAAAACGTGGCGGAAAACACGTTGTGTAATTCTAAAGTACTCTTTTGTTCCAAGGTCTTTGCTTCTGTGGCATATAGAGAAGAGAATGCGTTATAAACATAAAAGTATGCTATAAAGCTAGATCTTAGATAACTTAACGGCAGAATGATTTAATTGTTGCTATTTAAAGCAAGAAAATGAAAACAGTCTTTATTTCGTTCAGCAGTGTATCAATTTGCAAAGAGAGGGGAAAAAATGTTCCGTGCGCGTTGCAGTGCTCTCGAGGAATATGCGCATAATTAAACTTTAGGGAATATGCGCATAATTATTAATGATCGGTTAAAGAAAATGCTCACTTTTGTATTCACCATTCTACCTTGATGCACACTCAGATCGACATGCCAAAAAAAATTTAGAATGGCGGGCATAATGAGAACCGGTAAATATTTGCTTTCTTCTTGTTGCGCGACAACCTCGCTTTTAAGTTTTCGGGAATGTGTGAATACACTGGCATGAAAAAACGTGCTAAGTCAGCCTACAAATTCTTCTCAAACTTTTTGTCTGTTTTTCTCTGATGAAGGAGTCCTCCTGGAGGGGAGAGAATCAGGTGCTAATTGGGTAAATGTTCCATAAGAATTGCAAGCTCGTAGTCATGCCCTTACCTTCAGGAATACGGTGGTGAACTTAATATTATGTTAGTTTCTACGGTATTAGAGTGCTTCTAATGCAGCGTTTACAATTAAGTATTTTATGTTCCAGAATCTCGACATTATTTATCGAGGCACACCGTCGTGGGCTATCGGAAAGCTCATCTCAACCACTTAGATTCAATGATTCTGAGGCTAAGTTAGTGTGCGCAAGTCACTTTATTCTTGTTTGTTTTTATGTGCGTAGCAGCTTTTTGACTAGCCTGTGTAACGCTGTCCCTTTGTACGAACGCGCCGCGCACCACAGGTGTTGGCGCGGTGCCACATAGGTCACAACACTGTTGCGTGCTGACCTCATAGGCCCCACGGCGTGCCCACTGACGTCACTCTCTCCCCCACCTGCCGTGCACTCATCACGGTGCCCGCAGCTGCCACCTTGTCCGTTTGTCCACAACACCTGTCGCGACCACCACACGCTACACCCTTGACGCATTGGTTCACACGAAATAATCCTGATGCGCTCCTAACGTACGCGTTTAAACATGTCTGCACGTGTCACCTACAATACCTACGCCAGCCATCACTTCAAACAAATCTTCCGGCGCTCACCTCAACACCCGCTAAAGTGTCGTTCAACCCCTGACGCCACCCGTGCACAACACTGCTGCTTCGCATCCCATCAGGGTTCCCTTCGTGGGTATGGTCCAAGTTTTTAGATGCGAAGCAGCTCTCCGACTAGCCTGTGTTACGCTGTCCCTCCGTCCACCCCGCTCTCCTCGCAGCAGGTGTGGAGGGGTGCCAGTAGCTCACGCCCTTCTAGCAGTTCCCTGTGGCGTCTCTCTCTCTCTCGCCTGCGGAGCTCTCGCCGCTTTTAAGCTCTCCCTCATTTCACCCTCTCCACGGATCGCAGCGCTCGAGCCTACTTCTCACGTAGGCATCACCTCCCTCGCCACCTCTCTATCTGTTGGCGAGAAGAAACCGTGAGCCGGCGGGTCCTCAAGAACCTTGCGGTGCCGACAGTGTGGACAGCGCACCGCTGCTTGCCGCGCGATCGCGCTGACGAGCGCGACGCCATCGGGGCATGCTTCCCGCTTTGCCAGCTGTCGCCGGCGTTGAGTGGGTTAGCGAAGCTGATCGCGTTCGCGAATAGCGACGTTAACACCGATGAGACGCGAGCCAGGTAAGCCGAATGCAAGCGTTGACAGTGAATGATCAGTGACACCGATCGCATATGAGAATACAGAGCGCGAGCGGGTAACATTGACGAGGCGCGGGCCGAGGAAGCCGGGAGCAAGCGTTTTCAACACGTCCCACTTACCATGTGTTTGCGTTTCAAACAAAAGTTTACTCGAGTAAACGCTACACCGAGTTTTGCTTCAAACCGTCCTTCCAGCACCCGCCTTGACACCCGTTTAAAGCGGGTAAACGCCGTGCACACCACTGCTGCTTCGCATTTCATCAAGGTTCCACTTGGGTGGATGTTTCATAGTTTTTTCAACTTTTTTACAGTGGAGCTGTCTAAAGTTGGCAAAACGCTGTCCGATGTTAACAGAAAGGTAGCATGATCGTGAACGACCTTTATTTTCAAAATTTGACATCTCACGTCACCTGGCAATGCGTTGGAAGAAGAAAAATATGAGGAGAAAAGAAAAAAGTTTGAGGAGGTGTAGAAAAATTAATAAAAAATCAGGTCACACGCATTGTGGACATCGGTTTCATGCGAATTAGCGAAGATTCGTCTATGGTGCTTTTGTTGCTTTGACGCAAGCGTTCTTACGTACACATCGAAGAAATTTTGTAGATTGAGTAGCAGTGTGCAAATCGTGGTTGTACCGGGCACGTTGACTATACTCCTTTTTAAAGGGCAGTTTATGGTGCGACGTCACGTCAACACTCACGTCAGACGTCAGATTCATGAGAACTAAGTGCAGGTCACAGTGCTAGCAGTGTGATGAAATCAGTATCATTCGTTAGCGTGTTTCTTCATGGTCGAACGGCCCTTGAATAAAGTTTGCCGAGTCATAGGATTGCATACATAATTTAAAAGTGTAGCCGGGCAATGGAGTCTCAATTGAAGTTAATACGTCATGACACCTATGTAATGAGAGTGCATAGTCTGTGTTTATAGGCTCGCAAAAAGTTTATATACAACCACAATTGACGTCACGCCGTCATGAAGCCAGCATACAATCATTTCTAAAGCATTTTCAAGACCTGGCGTGTGGGCAGGCGTGTAGACCTGGTTTCAGGAGCCGCCATGTCTGCTACGTATAACACCTGGGTTTGGTTCCTGCTAGATTTCTGATTTTTAACACTTGCATTTGTCAGATCAACGCTAGCAATGTCGAAATTTTTTATTCTCTCGCGCTCAAATTACAAGTATCTCTTGTCACCAATCCTGGATTAAAAACTCCAATGACCCGTGCTTCATACTCGCATGCCACCACCCTTATTATATGGGTATGTTCCACACGTGTCTGCAGAAAATGTTTTCATGACGCCCGGGACAGGACTTTCGGATTATGTTCTAATCCGACCGGCATGTTCGTAATATCCCCATGCACGTCTATGCCAATCCAAAGAAGCATCCACAATAGCACCTAGACGTAGCGGCTCGTTAGATAGATAGATAGATAGATAGATAGATAGATAGATAGATAGATAGATAGATAGATAGATAGATAAAGAGAAACGCGCTCAATTTGCTTTTGGTTTGCTAAAAAATGCCTGGCATTGAATAAAACTTCTTAGTGAGGCGGTATACGAACTTCGTATAAACCTAGGACCCGAATGCGAGGGTCGTTACAATACGGCTATCCAGGCACGCTTGCAGAGCAAGGAAGGAGGAAGGAGGAAGGGAGTTTAGGTGGAAAGACAGGGAGGTTAGCCAGTTCTTAGACCGGCTGGCTACCCTGTGCTGGGGAAAGGGGTGAGGGGAATGATAGATGTTAAAAAGAAATGCTGCGAAGAGAAGGAGAAATTACAAAAAAAAACTGCGACAGAGGAAAGGCAACATCAAAGAGTATAAGACACTAAAGTCTGTCTCTGAGGCCAGTTGTCCGCAAAAAGCGCAGCAAAGCTTTCAAAGCCTTCTGGGCTGAGGATGGGCTTGGCCAATGACCTAGAATCCTTTGTTCCGACAAAGGCCGATTGTCTAGTCTATCCAGAGCTGCAGTGAGTTCTTGTCTTTGCACGTTGAAATAGGTGCACTCACACAGAAGGTGCGCGATGGTTTCTTCGCAACTGCAGTAAGTGCATGTAGGAGAGCTGGCCATCCCGATGAGATAAGAGTATGCGTTCGTGAAGGCCACTCCAAGCCACAGGCGGCATAGAAGAGTCTCCTCACCTCGAGATATCCTTGGGGGAAGACGAAGCTGCAGATCGGGATCCAAGTTATGCAGGCGCGCGTTTGTGAAGTCTGTCGAGTTCCACTGTACCAGTGTGAGGTCACGTGCAAGCGAACGAAGTCTTGTAGCTGCGTCGGTTCTTGAGAACGGGATGGCTGTGTATTGGGTACCATCGTGTGCAGACCTAGCGGCCTCATCTGCGCGGTCATTGCCATATATACCGCAATGACCTGGTATCCACTGATACACTATGCTGTGC
The DNA here is from genome assembly GCA_013436015.1 of Rhipicephalus annulatus. NCBI lineage: Eukaryota > Metazoa > Arthropoda > Arachnida > Ixodida > Ixodidae > Rhipicephalus > Rhipicephalus annulatus. The sequence continues at coordinate 458,964 of WOVY01000581.1, forward strand.
TGTTTTTCGGTTGCTTGGTGATGAAGAAGCCTTATTTCAGCTACTAACTGTTCATTAGGTCCATGGCGAAAGGCTGATATAAGACATTGAAGAGATGCCTTCGAGTCCGAGAAAATCGACCAAATTCCCGAAGGTTCTTTCACTATAAACTCCAGAGCTGCACGAATGGCTGCAAGTTCTGCAGCTGTCGACGACGTCAAATGCGATGTCATGAATTTAATTGTGATGTTCCTCGCGGGAATAACCACCACCCCTGCAGAGCTTACTGAAGACACCGAGCCATCCGTGTAAATGTGAAGGCGTCCGTTGTGCTTCTCTTGCAGGAAAAGTAATGTGGCCTGTTTCAGGGCTAGATGCGACGACTTTTTCTTATTTTGGATGCCAGGGATTGTAAGATGGGCTTTGAGTGGGTGTAGGCACCATAATGGTATCGGCGGCTGTGCTGCATGCGTGAAGTGCAATGGAAGCACTGCGCAATGCTGAGCTACAGTTGCGCTGAACGCTGAGTGGGGCCTGGAAGTTCGAAGTGAGGCCAGGTGATGAGATGGAAGCCGAGCGAAATGTCTTATGTGCATTCTCAAAGCGTCTACGCGGATGTATGCGTTGACTGGATAATCACGCGCAATCATGACTGTCGCTGCTGTAGACGCGCATCTCGGGAGACCAAGGCATATCCTCAGGGCTTGGGCTTGGATCGACTGGAGGACGCGCAAGTTTGTTCTTCCGATCCCGCAAAGCACGGGTAAGCTGTATCGCATATAACCGAGGAACAAATCAGTGTAGAGTTGGAGCATTGCTTGTACCGATGCACCCCACGTTTTTCCAGCAAGAAACCTCAGTACGTGGGTGATCATGGTAAGTTTAGTTTTCATGTGGGCGATGTGAGGGCTCCAGGAGAGGTCGCGATCAACTATGACTCCAAGGAATCGGTGGGTCTTCACGTATTTGATCGTGTGTCCGTTGATTTAATAACATATGGGCTCATAGCCTTATGCGTGAATGCTATAAGCGAGCATTTCTCTGATGACAGCTCTAGTCCCCGTTCTTCCAGGTACTTTGTCGCTATTTTTGCCGCTCTCTGAAGTCGGGCACGCAAATGAAGGCGTGTTACGCCTGACGCCCAGATGCAGATGTCATCTGCATATATTGATAGATGGACAGATTCTGGAAGTGCATTAACCAGGCCGAGTAGCGCTAGATTGAAAAGTGTGGGGCTAAGAACGCCGCCTTGAGGCACGCCTCGACGGTTGCAATGGTGCGTTGTTGTGCCATTCTCCGTCTGTACAAAGAAAGTTCTGCCTTTCAGATAGCTGTGGATCCATTGGTAAACCCGACCCCCTAATCCAACATTTTTCATGACATCCAGAATGGCTTCATGTGATACGTTATCGTATGCACCTTTCACGTCCAAGAACAACGCCGCGGATAAACGTTTCAGTCTTTTCTGATGCTGAACAGATGAGACCAGGTCTATAACGTTATCAATTGCGGACCTCCCACGCCGAAAGCCCGTCATAGCATGAGGGTATACCTCGTGGCGCTCCAGGTACCATTCTAGACGAGTCAAAATCATCCTCTCCATCACTTTCCCGAAACAGCTGGTAAGCGCGATGGGGCGATAAGAGGTCAAGTGCAGAGGAGATTTACCTGGTTTAAGCACAGGGACGAGGCGGCTGGATTTCCATGAATGAGGGATAAGTCCGCTGCTCCACGAGTCGTTGTACACGGATAGAAGGGTCCGTCGAGCTGCTTCTCCGAGGTTGCAAAGAGCCATGTACGTGATCCCATCCGGACCAGGCGATGAAGATCGTTTGCATGCCGTCAAGGCCGCTTGTAGTTCCTCTAGAGAGAAAAAGGTGTCCATTCTTGAATCTCTGGAAACTGGAGCGTTTTCTAGGTGGCGCGTGGTGCACGTGGACGCTTGACCGGCAACTTTCATGCAGAAATCTTCTGCTACTTCAATTTCGGTGCGTCCTTGGTGGAGAGAAAGACACTTGAAGGGGAGATGTTGATGTGGCGATGTTCGTAGGCCACGGACAATCCTCCATGTCTGCGTCAAAGGCTTGTGTGGATCCAAAGATTCGCACAGATGTTTCCAGCGAAAGGATTGAAGTGAAATGATTCGCCGCTGAATTTTTTTTCTGTAGGCGCCTTGCCTCCCTCAAGTCGTGAATGGACTTAGTGCGCCTATACCTTCTTTCTGCGCGACGACGGATCGCTCTGAGCCGTTCCAATTCCGCTTGATATTGACAATAATCTGAAGTACGTTGAATATGATAGGTCGCTTCTTGAGTAGCACCTCTAATCATATCCTCGAGGGTGTCAAGAGGAGGCGTTTTATTTTCTTGACACCTTTTTTCCGTCAGTGACCTGAACTTTGTCCAGTCGATGCGAGTCGAAGTGTCGTAGTTAGGCGATTTTTCCAGGCCCTTGATCTTCAAATAAGTTGGTATGTGGTCGCTTCCGTGAGTTTCATAGTCTGTGAACCACTTGACCTTTCCATTTAGGCTTCGTGACACAAATGTCAAGTCAAGGCAGCTGCTGTATGTCGTTCCCCGTAGAAACGTTGGGCTTCCGTCGTTTACACAAAGCAGCTGCTGCTCCAGAGCAAAGGAGAATACTTGCCTTCCGCGACTGTCTGTCTTCTGACTTCCCCATAGTGGGTGGTGAGCGTTGAAATCTCCGGTGATGATCCATGGTCCAGGTGTGGCTGTTAACAGTGCACGTAGTCTTTCAGGTTCAAAACGGTTCGAAGGTGATATATATGCGCCTACGAGCGTGAAATTGAGGTCTCTACGTTTAACTGTCAAGCAGACATACTGGTTGTCATCGTGAGGTGCTACACGGTGCTCGATATAGGTAAGGTCGCATCTGGTATATACAATGACTTTACTCTGTTCGTTGCAGGTAGCGGACTTGAAGGCTTCGTACCTGGATAGTCGTATTGCATTGTGTAGCCTTGGCTCACAGATAACAATAATTGGAAACTGGTTTTTGAACACAAATTGTCGTATATCAGAAATGCGGGGCTTGAGGCCTCGGGCATTCCACTGAAATATCGAAGCTCCTTTGACCTCTTTACGAAAGGCTTGCAGAGGCGGATCCATGGTGCCTTTCCAGACTTGATAGCACCGGCTTCAGCGCATCCACTAACTGAAGTGCACTCTTTGCAGCCGGACTGTCAATGCTAGTGAGGAGCATACGAATGGTATTCATAAGGGCCTTTACCATGGCTACGATTTCTTTGTCGCGACTATCACCGCATTCTCGTTCCGAAGTGATTGTAGACGAGCGATGTGGTGGCTCAGACGGTGCGTCTATCGTTGGCAGCACTGGCCATGCTTCAGGCGAGCCGGTGATGCTCTTGTCTTGCTTGGAGGATTTGTTGTCGGTGTGTCTGGACGCTTGAGGTGGTATGCCAGTGGTCGTTTGGTGAGGTTAAATCCTTGCTTCAGCACTGGGTCTTCTCAGGGGCCTCCGGCGACGAGACCGCCGGCGTCGTACTTGGGCAGCGGCCTCCCTGTGAGTTGAGCCATCCCGGACCATTTGCCTCAACACTTGCATTTCCTTTTTCATGATTGGGCAATTTTTCGACGATGCTTCGTGAGGGCCATGACAGTTTCGACATTTTCGAAGTTCTGCCTGGCAAGCGTCTGCGCTATGTGATTCTGAGCATAGCGAGCACACAGCCAGGTTTGTACAAACAGCACTGACATGTCCCAATCTATAACATTTCCAGCATTGAAGGGGCTTCGGTACGAAGGGTCGCACTGTGTGTCGAAAATGTCCGACCTTGACTTGCGATGGAAGGCTGTCACCCTTGAACACGAGCTTCACGCAGCGTGATTTGCCAAGGCGACGAGCTTGCAGTATAGTAGGTTCTGCAGAAACCGGTTTGATGAGAGCAGCAAAGTCACTGTCGCTGATGGAAATGTCGACGTCGTAAATGACGCCTGCCGTAGAGTCGCGGCCATCAGGTATATATGAGCGAACATTGATGTTATCCAACACCTTGACGTTGCTCAGCACTTCCAATGTGCTTCGTTGAGTGACGTCTACGGCGAGGATATTCTTACGGCCATTGATCCGCACGTCCGCGATTTCTCCCTGGGCGAGTTCCTCAAGAAACCTAGACGTGACTTGACGATTCAGCCGGTTGAGACTATGAGCCGCATCGACCGGCACAAACAGAATTGTGTATGTCGTGGGCTCTCGCGTCGTCGTCACATTCTTACTTGTTGTTGGAGACGGCATCACTAGTCTTCTTTTTCGCTGCCGCCTTGTCACAGGCACGAAGTCGCCTTCATCGGAGCTCTCGTCGCTGGCCGTAGAGTAAATCAGCGTGTCTTCGCTGTCGGCATCACTCGGGTGGCCCGTACGCTTTCTCGTGGTAGCTGCGGACGACATCGATGGTTGCGGTGGAAGCACAGGCGAATCCACGTCCATCGCCGCAGTCACTGGAACGGTGTCTTCCACAGAGTCGCAGAAAAACTTTGAAAAATTACAGACAGTGACAGCAGTGTTCTACGCCAGAATCACTTCGTGTTTATAGTGACCTTATGATTGTGCAGCCATGGGCGACAGAATGAGAAAACGAGACAGATAAAGAGAAATACAGACAGAAAGAAAAACAGAGGGAAAGAAACACAAAGAAAGAGGGGGCTAAAAATAGAAAGATAGAGAAAGAAAGCGTTTTGTATAGGGTCATTCCCTATAGCCTGATTTAGGAAGGAAGTGGAAAAAGGAAAATAAGTTGTTGAGCTTCTTTGGCTCGTTAGGCTTACGAACGCCTACGTTGCTCAAGAATCTTAGTATTTCTTAGTTACAGCAGCTACGAGCATTGAGGTGGAAACGGGAGCCATGGTGGCGCCTCGTCGCATTGGACTCGTGGCTAAGGTACTCGGCTGCTTACCCGTAGGTCGCGAGATAGAACCTCGGCTGTGGAGGCTGCATTTTCGATGGAGGCGAAAATGCTGTAGGCCCGTGTGCTGAGATTTGGGTGTATGTTAAAAAAAACCCAGGTGGTCGAAATTTCCGGAGCCCTCCACTACTTCGTCTCTTATAATCGTATGGTACTTTTGGGATGTCACACCTCATATATTAATCAATGGTAGCCATGGTGGCATTGATTGGCTATTTTTTAACGTACGTAAGCATCACATATCTTAAATTGGTCATGTAATATATGTTCACACAGCTTAAGTGAGCAGAGAAACCCCATAAAGCACTGAAGAAGTGCCATGAGGACAAAGTAAATTCAGTGCGTCTCATGTAAATGCTACTCTAAAACTGACAAATTTATAAGTGAACTAAGCAAGGTGCACAGAGGGAAACCAGAAACTTTATATAGCATTGCATCTCCTTAACGCTCGAATCACCATGCACCTTGCTCTGGCCGTTTTCTTATTTTTTTTTCGTTTAAATAATGGTCTTGCGCAAATTATATTGAACAGTGACCACAATCTTTGCGGGTTCCATTTTACAGCATAGCTGCAAGTTTCTGCAAGATTAAACTCAGCTCAGTCCACTACAAAACATCTTCCTTCCCACGACCAAGATCTACGTATTTGATGGGCTGTTGGGATCTGAATAGGGTGACAAATGAGAAGTCGTTCAGAAAGTTGAAACGGCGGTGTTCCTACCTGTGTTGCAAGGCTCGTGCAGCACGTGTTTTTGAAAACCTATTTTCAGAAGACGACTTCTCACATTCGAAAAGCTGAAGACATCGCAGCTTATTCCTGTCATGTAACTGTCAGCCACATCAGACGCTAGCTTCAACAGATCCTGCTTTCACGATTGTCGGCGTTTAGTTCCCGAGTGTTTCACCACGTGCTGCATGACCTTCATCTTTTTGAATCTCGCGCAATGTCATGAAATGTGTCATGGCAAGGTAGGAACAAAATAAAAAAAGTTTAAGACGTGGCTTGGTTTTCCGCCGTTCATCCTAAACAGTGACTGCGATAAGACCGGCGAGTTGTAACATTAAAGAGGCTAGTCGTTCTCCGATTCTTCCCCAATGTAAGAATCGTTCTACGCATAAGAAAAAAATCAAAGCATATCCACGGAGTGAATGATGATGAGTGGGGCGAAGCATCCATCAGCCCGTACGTGCTTCCATCCGTCCGTTCGTTCTTGCTTCCGCCCGTCTGCGCGAGCATCCGTGCGTTCATTTATACGTCCGTTCATCTGTCCATCCATGAGTCTGTCCATCTAGTGGACACTTTAGGAACCGCCATCTCCCATCTCGCATTCCCTGTGGCACATACCCGCTCTAGGGCGGGTATATGCCACCGGTGGTAACCTACTACTACTGATACATACTTCAGAGTATGTAAAGACCCACGCCTGAAGGACCTTCACCCTTAAAAAAACGCTGCCTAACTGCACCGAAAATTTTTAAAGGCAGACAAACCTGTTCTTTTTTTTTTACAACGTTGGTGATATGCCTATCGTTTGTCTGGTCCGGTTCGTGACGAAGAGAACAAGCCATGGCATGATAAATGGTGCGGCCATGGCGTTAATCAAAATTAGGAACAGCTGTGCATAGCTGAATGAATGTGACCACAGGAAGGTCTTATAAAGCCATATTGAGCATTTTAAAACCTAGTTAGCTACGTATAGGTAAGCTAATTAAATCACACTGTAATTAGTCCTATTTTAGCTGAGCTGAAGTTCTTGCGCGCCTATTCATGCCGGGCAATTTAATATGTGCAGAGCTTAATCTACTATTATTTAAGACCGAACCTAACAACAGTGTTTATTCGGTTAATGAGCTAATTAAGCTTAGGTTAACATAAGATGCAACCTATTTGAGATCAAGCCTCAAACATGTGAATTAGGCCTATTACATATTTAAAGAAAAAAGTACTTGGTGCTGCGATTGCGAAGCGATTTTCAGTGAAATCCAATCGATGCATAGTCAATACTCGTTGATCGCATTGTTATCCCGTGACCATTTTGTGCATAGGCGTGCAAGTAAACGTGTGCCTAGTCAAACGTGGACAAGCCAGTGCCAACTAGCATTGCTCTGTCCCAGCCTTGCACGACTCGGTGAAAGCTGAGAAAATTTTTTTCCGTGTCGAAGGGTTCGGCCGATGGCAGATTTTGAAGGAGTTGGCATAGATTTAGTGGCTGAACAAACTAGCGCTAGCATTTGTCAATGTTAAGTTTTAGGTTACCTAGCTCGCAGCGTAGGTTAGCTTGCATCCCTGTGTTTTTCGAGCTTTTTTTTCTACTACTTATTTTTTCCGTCTGCACAGAAAGCGGTTGTACTTCTTATAATAACTGTTGGTGGAGTTGCGTCCAAAAAGCGAGACATGAATGTGAGAGATACTGTGTGAGAGGCCTAGTACTTCGACGACGTGGTGTTAACGTGCTTCTAAATCTGAGCACATAAGCGTCTAGCAGATTGCGTCCATCGATATGTGGCTGCAAACTCGGTGCCGCGATCTAGCACGGTGTTACACAACATATGGCTCACAGAAGGAAGTACGGCCACGATACCCGGTCGCATTTTTTGTGACAGTGGAAATACTTGATGCATGTGTGCTTAAACACTTGGGGCCCGTTCAAAATGTTCGGAGAGCTTCACTACGGCATTTCGCATGGTCAGTATGCTCGTTTTGGGCAGATAAACTCCCAAAATTACCGTAGCAACTTTGGGATCGAACGTAACCATGTATGGTTATTTAAGTACAAGATCATCGTTCTAGAAGGTGTGGGCTCATGGTACACACTGATTGGCAAATATATCACACATTATCACGCACATGATATCTGCTGGTCACTTCACTCGTTCATGAAAGCACTCAATGGAACCAGAAATAATAATCCAATAACCTCATTTAATGCTCTTTGATATATACATAATTTCGCTAAAGTCATTATAAAAATATCTCACCTTTTACATGCCAGTTCATGATGCACTTAAGAGGCCCATTGGAGAGAACTCCGGAAATTTTTACCACCTTGTGTTCCTTAATGTGCACTGTCATCACACACTGCACGGTCCTCTACTGTTTTACCACAATCTAAACGTGACCGCTGCGGTTCGTACCGGCCTACACTTTTCGGGTCACCAACCACCAATCTCCATAGCCGCTGTACCATTGCAGCGGTATGTCTACAGTGTCTCTACAGCCACCATAGTCCTCCATGAAAAAAAACGGAATAAAAATTTTAGTTAAGAATAATGTAAGGCAAGGAGCTATGCATGCACGATATTTTTAATGTTATTTACCACATTTTTAAAGAGCTTTGCGAACATCATGCGATAACAGTAAATAGGTAGTAGCTTAGTAAACTGCCATTCGCTGATGACAATTAACATGTTGAGTGACTTGGAAAAACTATTGGAAATCACAATTACTGAATTATACTTGTAAAGCAAGACCGTGGGTCCTAAAATTATAATCCTTGAAACTAAAGTAATGTTGAGCCGCCTTGGAAGAACACAGTGGTCTGTGACACTCCTGAAGACAATATATAAGTAGCAGAATAATACGACTAGTTAGGAAGGGTTACGATCGCAGTGGACGTAGTCAGGTGAGGCTGATGATGATGATGATTGTCGCAGGCGCGAACCATGGAAATGAGGTGCGTGAAAATGAAGCTGGGTAAATATCGGCTGAAAATCCAAGCTCGTTGGCTTTTGTTAGCTTGTTTATAGGTTTATTTTTATGTTTAGTATCAGTTTTAGCTACTTCAGCTAGAAGAGAAACAACCGCATCAAAAGAGAACAAAGATAGCCCACATAGCTTGCACAAGTGCCGCAAGGCTAAGGGCACAGCGGAGCGTATTGTATGGCGTGGCTGAACGGGCGCAAGCAGCGACAAAACGAGGGGAAGGAGCTGAGCGCTGGCGTGCCATGCCCATGTGCAGCAGTGCACTGTTAGTGGTGGAGTCGCGGTGAAGTGCGCGCGAGCGATGTATGAGTGGCGGGCTGGGTCGGGCGCAGCATAAAGTTTTTTCTAAATACACTACAGAGAAGTCCGGCGCTAGTGTCTATTGGAGCTGCAACGCATAACGATTCAGCGAGCATGATAATAATGGGTAGTGTACACGCATTTGTCTCATTTTAGTTCTTTACGTTTTCTGTGGCGTCACAAGGTTTGAAGCTGTTTTGTCACGAAACAGCAATCAGCAATTGTTTCGATCATTTCATTCATTCACTGTTTATTCAGGCAAACAAAAAAGATTTCCAAGGTTGCAGGGACTAGAACTAGATTACCTCTGCCAGACTGAGGTCCCTCCCTCCATTCATACATTTTTCAGGTGCAGAGGAGCAAGAGATACAAATTTCTTTTAAGTTATTTTAAATAAGAGGACGCAAAAATCAAGTTCGAAAAGTATAACAGATGTCGGTAAATATATATACGTTTTAAAATAACGCGTTAATGTCATCACTAATTTTCACTTGCAAGATAAAAAGTATATAAAAAACTAAAATCATGAGAAAATTTTAGACAGAATGCTAAGTATTATACTGAAAAACATTTGAAAAGAAATAAAATAAGCAACTTTCATCAAATAAAAAAGCCAGAAAGACACAAAAAGATACATCTAGAATAGATAATGCAGTTATTGCTCATTACAAGTAAGGAAGTACATCTTAACTTTTTTCTTCTCATTGTTTTAGTATTACGTTCTTCTAAAAGTTCGCGAATATACCTATTTTTGGGGAGTAGATAAGGTATTTGATATGATAATGTTTGCTTTCCACAAGTTGTCCTGAATGAACGTTAACAAAAACGATCAAAGCGTAGATTAGAGGGAGTATCGCTTGTGTAGTAATGCTCCATGTATCTTCCAACAGTGTTTCCTATTTAATTAATGACATATAAGCGGAGTTTAAGATTGTATATTTGGTAGACAGTAAGTATCCGAAGCTTGTCGGAAAACGGAGGAGTATGTTCTCTAGCTTGCAGATTTTCTATGTAGCGTACAGGCCTTTGTTTTTTTTTTTTTGTAAAACTAACTGCCTGTTCATATTGTATTTTGAAGTTGTGCTCCAAATTAAAAGACAGTTACGTTATCAGACAGTTATCAGTTACGCTTCACCACCATTATCTTATAAGATTATCAATTCAACTCGGGTCACGAAGCTCAAAAGGGTTCATTCTTTACCTCAAAACAAAACAAAAACAGAGTAATAAACGAAACCATAAGTGCGATTTGAGCCGCATCTATGAATACTAGGCAAATCCATGTCATTCCTATGGTCGCTGAACGATCGCAGCGCCAGAGTCCCCTCTCGTTAATTTTAGGAAACTCTATGGGGCGCAGCTGTGCCATGATGATGTCATGGCGCATGTGCAGGAGCGCAGAGCTGGCGTGGAGCCGTGTCTGGGTTGGAATAGTGCGAAGCTGCATGCGCACCTGCGCCGTTTGTTACTAGGCAACTCGAGCTTACGTCGTCGATTCATGGAGTTGGACAGCTTACGGGCGGCTTGAATAGCTGCGCTGTTACTAAGAGAGAAGAGAAGGTTGAAAAAGGAGAGAGGTATAGCCAGACGTGTGTCCAATAAATTAAAAGCATAGCGCAGTGGATGTATATTTGTGCATGTATGCCCCATATCAAAGCGAAGCATTTTTCTCAGTACTGCAAGCACTTTGGCTTCTAACAGCGCATCTATTCATTTATATAGCCGCCTACTTCAAGGTGATTTCACGATCACCTCCTTAACTTGGGGTGCACCAAAATTAGTACGGGAGAATAAGATGGCTTCCCGAATAAATCTTGCTGGTCATGACATGAATAATGCCACAATCTCGTCACGTACGTCATCCAACACTTTACAAAAAACAAAAAAAACAGTGGCACATAGCTGACGGCGGGTATTTTCCATTAGTATGTGGGTACGTGCTACAGGTGAAGACATTTTATATATAACCAAGAGAAGACTCATGAGTAACATTACCGCTTGAGCGTTAAGAAGCTGCTGCCAAATTCGGCCTTAACAGAATAATACTAACACATCTTCATTGTCCCAGAAGAAATCGAACCCTACCATTCTGCTTGGTAATGGGGTATTCTACCACAGAGCCACACCAGGCCTCGGACATACTTTTCAGATCGGTGCCATCCGCTGAAGTGGATTTGTGTAGCAGTGTTGACGGCTATTGTCCTGGCGCGCACCAGCGCAAACACCAGCGCTTCAGCTTACGGCTACTGGTATACATGTACTAATACACATGTTGCTGTTGATGCATTGTTACGCAACTGTGAATAACTGCTAATAATATACAATGTATGCGGCTGTCCAACGTATGTATGTGCAATATATGTACATATATTTAACGCCACTTCATAACGCCTGGCTCAATAAAAAATAAAACACATTCACCTTCCATCCGCATGCTTCGCATAACATCGATTTCCAAGGTATGTGCCATCTGCTAAATTTATTATATTTATTTATTTATTTATTATTGCTGCCAACCCCTTCAGAGGTTTTTGCAAGAGTGGTATAAAGAGACTATACATTGCGATACACATTCACTATATTGTATATTAGTTACATAGAGTTACATAATAACGGTAAGAGAGGAAAATCACTATGACCGTATGTTATTAAGAAGTACGAAGAAAGATAACGTAAGATTGATTGATTGATTACTTGATTGATATATAAAGTTTAACGTCCCAAAACCACCACATCAATATGAAAGACATCCTAGTGGAGGGCTTCGTAAATTTCGACCACCTAGAACTTTTTAACGTGCACCCAAAGCTGTGCACACGGGAGCCTACAGCATTTTCGCCGCCATCAAAAATGCAGCCGCCGCAGGCGGGATTCGAACCCGCGACTTTCGGGTCAGCAGCCGAATACCTTATTCATTAGACGACTACGGTGGGACGAGGATAACATAAAAACACTTTGCCTCAGTTACATACGAAGTATTGAAAAAGAACATAACACACAAAAAAGCAAGCACATGGTATATTAATGGCAATAATGTTGCCATGTTGTATCAGAAATATCAATATATATACAGCTAAGACGAACAATGATATTGATTGATTGATATGTGGGGTTTAACGTCCCAAAACCACTATATGATTATGAGAGACGCCGTAGTGGAGGGCTCCGGAAATTTAGACCACGTGGGGTTCTTTAACGTGCACCCAAATCTGAATACACGGGCCTACAACATTTCCGCCTCCATCGGAAATGCAGCCGCCGCAGCCGGGATTCGAACCCGCGCCCTGCGGGTCAGCAGCCGAGTACCTTAGCCATAAGACCACCGCGGCGGGGCACGAACAATGATATTATCTTCACATCATATCATGAATAATGTGAAGATATACCTATTATCAGGTGATTGTAATAAAGTCTATAAAACATACGAGATTTTATAAAACACCTCATAAGGCGATATGGGAATAGGAGTGTAAGAAATGTGTTGCACACAAGGTTTTTTAGCAGCCAATTACCCAGCGCTGGAACGTTTCGAGTATTATATGCAAACAAATCAATCTTCTTAAGTGTCATCGCCATGTGTACACTACGGATAAAGCATTATTTCCAAGTGATGCTTTCATGTTGACTCTTTATGCATATTGTAGTGCTGCTGTCAAAAAAATCGGCCGATCGACGAGCTAGCCTACATGACACAGCATTATAAAAATATATAATGTAGCATCACGAGGGTCATAAACATAAAAAAGCAAGGCTAAAGATATAATGCCTCTCGGCGTCTCCACAACTATATGGTAGTGTTTCATTCAGTAAGTTTGTCCTACAGGTGATACCAAACAGAACAATCATTCGTCATTATCTGAGGTTTTTTTCTTAGTTCAACCTTCATCGTAAGCTAGAGCCAGCTTAAGGAAATGAAAGTGCAAAAAAACGGATATTTTGAACATACTGAAGTGGGTGCAAGTGGTCGACCGTCATAAGTGTCATGGAGAGGCAGCAAAATTTTACTCTTTCGAAGGCATGCCAACATGCATTTTCGGGAACCTCTGATCAATGAATTAGTGTGCCAGGTCTATGAAGACAACGTGTAGTTCTTTTGCTTCTTTGAAGATGTTTAAATTTTAGAAGGTACTTTTATTTCCACTAGTCATATGAATTGTATTAATCATTGTATTCGAGTTCGAATGACTACCAGTTGCCTTTCGGACGTTTTCAGTCGTCAACAGTCCCCTTAACTTTTGTGGTCCTATTTGGTGCTGCCATTGACAGATTCAGTAAGCTATATTTCACGAAGAATAGACCTCCCTTCTCGCTATATCAATGATACAACTGCCAATCACTTAGTTTGTTTAGTGAGGTTTCCCCTGCCCGAGGGTGAAGATGAAATGGAACACATAGGGCACTGTGGCGGGTACATAGTTTCAGAAGAATGTAGAGCATGGGTTGTTAAAAAATGTCAAACCCCACCCTCCTAAAGCAGGTTTCGAATAGATACGCATGGAGGTTTCTTCATTGCAAAGCAACGAATATCGAGAGAAACCAAACTACTTTCCTCTTTTGTATATTAGAGATCCGCCAAATGCCTGAGAAACAGTTTTCGTAGGCAAATGCCTGAGAAACAGTTCCAGCTGCCCTCGTGAACCTTTCTAAACTACCGAAGCAGGACTTTGGAACTTGCCATTCGCGGTGAAAGTCGCAAATTTAGAGGTCATAAATCCACAAATGTTCTTTTCTCAATTCAACGATATTTCCAATCATGAAAGGTAATAATATCAAACATGTATCTGCTCTGGATGTATATTAAAAGCAATGCGCAGTACTCAGCTGCAGAAAAAACACACACACCTATGCTAGTTGGGTCCCAAGAAGCGAGTTGTGGGTGTGTGAGGCATTAACCGTACCCACGCCTTTAGGCCATCCTGGCTAGTTAGTTTTTTATAGCGTGGTGACAGTTATAGCCGGAAAAAAAAGAAGACGGGGAGTGACAGAAGCATTTTAAAAGTCAGCTAACTAGAGTCTGCTCTTCAGTAATTCAAAAAACTGAAACAAGGCGGTAAATTACCAACTTGCGAAAGGAAGAAGAGACAGACTTAGCTAGCTAAGACATTTCGATGTTCGGATCAGTGCACATCGCATTATGACGCTTCGCTGGAAATGGATACGAAAAAGGAAAACACAGAATTGTGCTCTATAACGGCTTTCTGTGAGACCGAGCTGTCGTTCTGCGTAAATATAAGTGCTCATATAAATAATGCATATAATAAAAACGTTCCACGCCAAACTTTGTTCTCCGAAGCATGAGAAAATTGCACGGTATCGCTTTATGTTTGTGCTACTAGGTTTGTCGGTATGTTTGTGTGCAGAGATATTTTGCACTCAAATATGCGGCTTAGGTGTCGAAAAACGTACCCATATAGATACCGATGGTTCAATTGGTTTACCCTAGCGGGGAAGCAACGTGAGGATTTTTTGAGTCATTCCACGTGCTCGGCGTAAACGTCACCTTCAAAAACGTTCATAATTACAAAATAAGTAGAAAAATATCTTGTTTATCTATGCGGAGTTGTTTTTCTCTCGTCTTTCGTTTGATCAGTGCAATAAAATTTATACGCACACAAACAATGGAGTGTGCCGCTTGTAACGATGTCATATGACAGTCATGAAAGCACCTTTGCCTGTTTCAACCCCGCTAATATATGTTTCAAGAAGTAGAATTGAAAAATAGAGTTTATTTAGCATTACATACTAATTCAATGAGAAGAGATCACTAACACCTGGTCTGGTGAATCAGGATAGTGTTGCAGTTATTCTTTATTTAATGCCAGTGGCGAAGATCCTTTTTTTCCTTTTTTCGTGGCGGTGTGGTAATATGCTTTTTAAGTGATCATTTTTCGCTGTGTATGCCGTGGCGAAAAAAAAAATCTCCGAGGACCGGCAAGAGCCCGGTGTGCCACCTCCTGACCTCGCCACTGCGTAAGGCCATAAGGTTACGTTAAATAAGCAGAGGGTATTCCATAACCGCTGTCTTAGGTGCTTAGAAACGCTGAAAATTCTAAATAGCATTATGCATTAACTTACATGATGTTCATGTTACAATTATTTATTACACAACGCAGAGGTTGCGTTTTGTCTGTTACCCGTCAAGTTGGTCAAGTGGGTAGGGTGTAAGAATGGTGACCCGCAGGTACCGGGATTAAATCCCCGCTGCGGCGGCCGCATTTTTGGTGGAGGCGAATATGCTAGAGTGCCGTGTACTTCGACTTTAGGTGCACGTTTAAGAACCTCAGCTGTTCATAATTTCCGGAGCCGTCCCTGATGACGCCTTTCATAATCATCTCGTGATCTCGGATTGTTAAACACCATCAATTCTATTATTTCTTTCTGTCGCATGTTCCACCTTTATCTTTGTGTTTATCATTTTAGTTCGTCTCAAGTATGTTCTTTTTTTTTTGCACTTAGCATCCTTGTGGCAGTTTTCCTGCCTTTCAAATGCCTCTTCGCCGAATCTCTTCATAGGTAACGACGGATTGCATTCACACAGATGCACAATTGAGTCTTCCTGTCAAAGAAGTACGTGCATATGACGGCGCGCTGTGTTCCGGGTTTGTCGACATCGATTCGTGTGGTCTGGCTGTTACACTATATAGTGCAAATCGGTTTTCTACCATGGCCTCTCGTTCTGTGGCGCGTACGGTTCGGGCGTGGTCTGGACATGTGACCGCGCGGCGCGGAGACAATCGCTGTGGCGTGACAGCTCACCCGCGGCTGCCGATCAGAAGAAGAAAGGCCGAGGGGCACCTGGAGACGGATGGTGCCCGGACTATAGACCCGCCCGACTTGGATCTCGCCGCCGAGGCAATCGATGCCTCAGGGCGACCGAGAACACCTTCGGCGCGTGCCCTGACAGTCTGTCTTTATTAATGGCACCTCTTGGTTTCGGACTCTCTCGCTACCGTTCACCCACTCGCCCGACCACCGCGCGCGTCGGAGACTATCCTGCGAGCGCGGTGGGCGCTTACGCGATAGCCTGTCACGCAGTCCTCCGTAGACATTGAATTGGCCATGTGGAGATCTTGGTGAACATGAAATGGACTCTATAAGTGCATTATGGGCAGTTTTTTCTCTTCCTATTTTTCTCAAATGTACGGGTCTTCTTTGCGTATACGGTGGAACGCGACAACGATGGTCCCTTTAGAACGTCATGTTTTCAACAGACAACGTTGTATTTGTAATCGAGCCCTCTCACAGACGTAATTTCTCAGCTCTCTGCTCCGTTTCTTCGTGAAAACGATACTTATAGATACCGGAGAACTGATAGCCTTAATCATAAATCTGCTACCTGAAAACAAAGTAAAAACACACAGATATAATAAGGTGTAAAGAAAAGTAGTGTACGTTCCAGGCTCGTTTTCTTTTTTAGACACAATTATTATTCTGTGAATAAATCTAAGACACAATCATTCCAAGGAAAGTTAGGGGATATTATTGGAAGTAATTTTAGTGTCGATGTGAAGAAAGAAAAGTGCCGTTAACAGGGACTAAACCTACGACCTTCGAATGACGTGTCCGATGTTCTAGTAATTGTGCTTCCACAGTGGCTATCTCCCCGTTCACTTTAGAGGGTATATGTGCATTGAACATGGAAGATTGCATTATATTGACACTAGGGTATAGAACAATATATGCAGACCAATATAAATAAAAACAGCTTACATTGCTTGAGAAAAAATAACACAGAATATACAAAAACAACGAAAGAGTTTCAGCAATATGTTTATATTAATCTAGGTCAACTATTAACATTTACAATGTCAAGCATGCGTAGATTCTAGTCGTGGGGAAGTATTGGCATCACTGCAAATCGTATACAGGTATACTGGTGACAAGGCCGAGTCAATTCAACATGAAATGTAGCAAAACGTAAGGCTATATAAAACACATGAAATGCACTGACAACGGAAACTCAATATGTGTAGTTAAACGCAACATAAGTTACGTCACACAGCTTTTATAGCGCTTGAAAGGCAACTAAATGAAATAGCTGTGAATGCTTAAACACAAATAGGTGGAAGGCTACACTAGCATTTGTTTGAATGCAGTGATATCATCGGAATCCTTCAAATTTGGTTATCAATAAGGGAAGGTAATCTAAGACGACAAGACGACCTCAACGTTTTACCCGATCCTTGTAAACTCTGTGCGTGGCTAGTTAGTGCGGGTCATAATCATCTTGTCTCGACAAGCAAAGGGAAATTGCGAGGGTCTCTTGCTCTTAAAATATCGATAAGACCTAAGTTAGGAGTGTTAATCAGCGTTTC
Organism: Rhipicephalus annulatus; assembly: GCA_013436015.1. Lineage (NCBI taxonomy): Eukaryota > Metazoa > Arthropoda > Arachnida > Ixodida > Ixodidae > Rhipicephalus > Rhipicephalus annulatus. Next base: position 476,203 of record WOVY01000581.1, read on the forward strand.
ATATTTTTTCGTAGACACAAAACAGGGAGCCCGTCTTGTTTCGGGAAGCCAGTATTACACATTTTCGTCCCACTAATGCAACTTTAAGGTCCGTGCCAGGAAGGGAACACATGGTCTTCGCTATATATATAGCCGCAGCGTATCTGCACGTTCAAGAAGGGGTGGCATCGATATCTGAGCGCACCGGTTTTCTAAAGGCGAATTACGTACTCCACGCGGAATACTCAATCATTGTATCGCTACATTCCGGCAGATAGTCTTTTGGTCACGCGTTCAACACATGGTTCTAACATAACAACAGGGCCTATTGTTGGATGTTAGACAAGCAGGAAAACCCCTGCGCATCCTTTTGATGTCTACAACAGCCAGATTAAGGCATCTTGATTGCTGATATTTTGAAGAAGAGCCCTTGATTTGTATAAGTAACCTTAAAGGACAACAATATTGTTACAGAACCGAAAGAAAGGCGTGTTCAGATTAATTCATCACTGGCAGCACACAAAGTCTAACACACAAAAGAACGAAACACAACCACCGCTCGCCCCCTTGTCCTATTTTCTCCTTTTGTGTGTTTCATTTTGTGTACTGCCCAGGATGAATAATGTTATTGTTCATGAAAGAGTATTACCAAAGATTACCAAAGAGTATTACCAAATGTGCAAATCTTTGCATTGGCAAAGATTTGCACATTTGCACCGGCATTCACTGTAAACTTCCCAATCACTGTTCTCATGTTGCGACTTTAAAGCCACAACAAAGTTCAAAGTTTCGGGAGGTAAGTGATCTGCGGCTCCAGAACTTGCCGCGTTGCGTATACCTGTTTATCACACCGGCAAGCAAATGGTTTCAAGGTAAAATTTAGGTTTCAGGCAATATGAAATCGAAGAATAAAGATTTTAAATGGAACCGATTTTTGGACAAAATGGCGTGCCTATATAAAATTATTGTGACTCAACTCTGCTCTTCCAAACGTACTAGTGTAGCCGCTGTGGCCTGAAATCAAACATGTGGTCTGCAATCAAACATGTGCCCTCTATTTTCGCAATGTGACAACATACCTTCTGAGGTACCACAATGGCTGCAGAGATACTGGTAGACGCGCATCTTTCACTTCGGAGTCTTAGAATGAAATCCTAAATACTTACCGTTGCTGATTTCTGTGGAGACAACGTGTGCGATATTGAACAATTGTTTTGCTTTCGCCGCGATTGTGAAGCATTTATGTCGCAATAAGCCAAGCATTTAAATTCCAGAAGACAGCCATTTATCGCGGCATGCGTAATTTTGGTGGAAGGCTCTTTTTTATTTCAACTCGCGGAGTGGTTTACTTTACGCGGAGGCGAAGGTGTCCCGAGATCCGAGGCACCTTTGCTGTGAATTGCGTCTTGTAACTCGCATTTTGCAATTTTCAAAGGGGGCGCAAAAACTGCTACATTTTAAGAAAGGGACCTGCCTGGGCGACCGATAGGCGTAAAAGTCAACTAAAGGCGTTTGCACTGTTAGAACCTTCCTGGCTCTAACTTTATTTTTTAACACGGAAGTGTTTTATGCCGGGGTCCACCAAGGCTTCACTAACGTGCTTTTGTCATGAACGTGACATTGCAAAATGTAAAGTAAAGTATTACACAAAAAAAACCAAGAAGGCAAGCATCTGTTGCGTGAATTCTAACTACAGGAACCTTCCAATTCTCAGCACGCGGCACTAACCACTACGCCACAAAGCTTACAACGTCTAGAACGGTATATAATGGCAATCCATTTATGTACACCATACATCGTTTAGCAGTCCTCAGAGCTTCAAAACTTTAGCTCATTTCTGTTATCAGTGGCTAGATGGCGGGATGGGCTCGTGCTGGGCGCACTCTAAAGTTCGTTGCCTCCACGAAGCGCCGAAAAGTTGTAGGTGGCTATATACATAAACAGATACGTTTAAAGTCGCCGAAGTTTGCTAAGAAATTCTTCGCATTTAAAATGTATGGTCTCCTGGCTATATACAGCACTTTAAACGGGGCCTGATTAGGAGTGCAGCATTCACCTAGGAATTACCTGTAAACAGCCTGCATCTCGTAGCTAATGCCTATAGAAACAACCTCTTTCTAATTTGTGAACGTTTTCACGCTGCCATTGGCAACATGCATATGCACTTATTTAACTACCAATCTGAGAGCCATAAAATTGCAGACGACTTTTTTTTTACAGCGAAAGCTGTTATAGGATCAAATTCAAAACTCAGGTCATGCGCGATTCCGTCGTTGTCCGCCGCCGCCACCACTGCTGCCGCCACCAAAAATTTTGTGCCAAGGACACAGTGGGGCTCGAATCTGGATCTATTGCGTGCCAACTCAGTATTCTACCGCTGAGCCAAGCCGACGCTTAGGAGTTGTTCGCAAACTTGCCTTAGGCATGCTTAATATCGGGAAAGGAATCGCGTGAATATGACTAATAAAACGTTTTAGAACAGCGAAGGAACGGCCAGGTGTCACGCAATGCGTATAGCGTAACGTGTGGGTCGTCCAACCGACTACACAAGCTTGTTCTTGATCACCTATTACTGTGGCGCATACCCACTTCAGGCATAATTCCTCATCTTTTTCAGCCACTGCATGAACTGTTGGCACAACATTTTTTGCAACTGTTTAGCTGATACAGCGCTCCATAGAAGAAGGACGAAAAATAGCATAGTAAACTTAGAAATTATTATTATTATTATGAATGCCATAGTGGGTACCCAGCAAATGTGCTTGCAGTTACCCAATGAGAGTTAAAAAAAGGCCCTGAAAGGCCGCTCTTCTAGCTTTCACTATGACTGTGCTGCGCCTTTCACTGTGACTGTGCTGGCCTGGCGTTTTTTTCTGAAACAGCAGCTCTGCGACAAAAGACCTGGTGGCAACCAGAGCTTTCGTGACAGAGAGAGTGCTCTCGCTGCACATATGCGTATGCATGAAATGCGTTGGGAGGAAAAGAGCCCTATACGTAGCACATGAAGGACCGGCTTGATGCCAGTGGTCATACATCGCACGTGTTGGTAGTGTCCACCAAGCGCCGTGCATGGAACTTGGCTAGATGTATCATCAGCCGCGTCGTGTGGTCCCGCGCCAGGCCGTTTCCTTAGGTATAGAGGTTATATCATGTCACGGTACAAGGAATTTGCCTAGTAAAATCACTGCTTCTATACCTTCAGGGGTGCTCTATGCCTGTCGCTGCAATGTCCGAAGAAGAAAAAAGTGCGTGAACGGATACAGCAGCAGCAGCAAGAAGAAGTAAAAAAAAAAACGTGTGCCTTTCCATCACGCGATTACGCATCTCGGCTCCCAACGTTTGCAGCTCACACGCCTATCTAATTTACTGATGCACTGCGCATGTATCGAATGCACTGCTTCGGTCTATTGACCGGATGTATATTTCGCTGGTGGCCCGCAAGACGGGTTAGTGGTTGTATATATAGACGTGCAACTGCAGATAGAAATAAAAAGAAAGTAATGACTGCGTCTGCCTTTCGTCAAGCTTTGAAGGGGCAAGCACGATTTCTATATACAGATGGCACTCTTCAGCCGCTGCTACGCGGCATCTCCAAGGTTTCGGCGTCTGTTCAAGAGGGTTTGCCTGAAGTTCACGCCGTTCTGGGAACACTCGCTCTGGCATTCATTTCCAGCGTGATATTGGTGTATCTGTGTACGCGCGTCAATTCGTGACTGTGGCCCCTCTGGGCGACACAAAACCGTATTTCATTACTGTGGCAAGATGTACTTCGGGTGCATCAGTAAATTGTATCCACGGTGAAAATCAGCGGGCTTCATGTGTGCCCCTAGCAACCTGCCCATTACAGACGCACCTTGGTGATGCCCTTAAGCAGTGATCTTGATGTGCGAGTACAGCCGTTTGCCAGGTGTAGAATAGGTGTAGAATATGGCGCCCGCGTTGATCGCTGTGCTAGTTTGCAATTATGCATTCGCACTCTAGGAACAATTCTCTCCCAATAACTAAGTGGTTTATGCAGAGGCTGAACCATCGTGTCATAGCACGGTTGGCGCCTACGAAACACATGAAAAAATGAGTGAGCCCTTTTAAAACTGAATTTTAACAGTAGCTTATCAAGCGTGAGAGCTCAATGAATCGCTGTTCAAAGAAGTATGCTATGTACAATTTAAAGTTGCACTACAAGTTGCATTGAGATGAATATCAAGCCTGCGTTTGTAGACGCCATAAACGGCAGTATCATAATATACATGTTACAAAACTGATGCAGGAGATATTTTATCGCTGTAATACTTACCCGAAAAAAATCACACTTCAAAAACGTTTTTCAATTGAAATAAATCGAAGCGTTGGCAGCTCTGTTGTTCGATGTAGCTCCAGTCTTTTGTTTTTCAGTAAGAGTGGCTTTTTGTCTAGAGCATATAACTTTTGTTGTGATTGTTTTCGATGAGAAGCATCAATACTGCACTGCAGAAGAATGTGTACAATGCCTCATAATTCCGAGAATGTGCCCAGCGCACTTACACTTGACCTTGTTCTACGTAAGGAACACTTTGTGTCCCCAGTTCCTACTCGTAATTTGAGCGTAACTTTTCTGTGTCTTGTACTGAACTCCACTTGATCGTTCAGTTGCATTTTTCTATCAGGGCGAAATACGGCGTAATTTTGACCCCTGTTTTTAAGTTTTTAAACCAATCATCTTGGAACAATTGAACTGGCGCTTTGCAGAAACTGCCACCTGAATCACTTTCGAAAATATTATAGCAATGTGTTTAGTTTCACAGAATGACAAATAGAAAAAATTGATAAAAAGGAAATGTCAGGGAAGTTAACCTGGTAGTATGGATTTGCTACCCTGCACAGGGTTGGGAAATTAAGAGCTGGAAAAAGAAGAGCGAGAGAAATAAATTCAAAAAATTACACACATGCACACACGGGCAGAACGCTCCGATCACAGTCATTTTAATAGACTGGTTCAATGCAACAAACGCAATACCGCAGGCACAGCCTTCATCTGTAACGTTAGGTCCTGCTGATGGCACAGTATTCTTTCTTCTGAAATACTTCTGTCGTACTATTTATCAGAGTGTATGCTGCTCTTGGTAACCTTCCAACAACGATGTGGCCTAGAATGTGGCGGTAACTAGAAATCGATGGTGACAAAACTACATGAAGAATTTATATTGCATTCATTCTTAACTTCATTACTCCATAAACTAGGGCATGATCATAATAGAACATTTAGCGAGTTGTTAAACGTTTATCTTTGGTTGAATCAGCACGCATAGAATGAGGATGAAGAAAGAGGAGGAAAGAACAGGCGCCGACTCGCAACTAGGCTTTACTGGGAAAAAAAGAGAATTTATATAGATGGTATACATCGTAGCAAAAGGTTGATAGGCAATCAAATAGAATATATTCCAGTATCACATCTTGCAAGTGCTGCATATTTACACAAATTCTTTACTCCTAAGTATAAAACAGACAGAAGGCTGATGAACTTATCGCGCTTCTTTCAAATATGGACAGTCTCAAGGACTTCTCTTGCTCTGTTTAATAGAACAATATTTAATGTTTAGTTGTAAATTAGCACCTGTTCTAGTGCTTCTTCTCCTTCATCCTCGTCGCATGTGATTTGCTTCATGCAAAGATTAGAACGTGACACACGGGATAAGTAAGAAAAAAGACAAACCGCAAAGGTGATGATGGAGCTGATACTTATATAGGTTAATGTTAATTTATTGTTTATTTGATTCAAATCGCGCTTCGGTCGTCGGCTTTAAATGTGGCAGACAATATAGATTTGGTTCCATTGGGTTGCCTCTCATTTTTCTGATGGAGGCGAAAATGTTGTAGGCCCGTGTGCTCAGATTTGGGTACACGTTAAAAAACCCCAGATGGTCGCAATTTCCGGAGCCCTCCACTACGGCGTCTCTCATAATCATAGGGAGGTTTTGGAACGTTACACCCCACAAATCAATCAAATCAATCAATAGGTTGCCTTTCATTGCCTTTCGGTTACGATCGATCAGGTCAGAATAGGGGAAAGACAATGGAATTGATGAAGCAGTGAACAAAGTGGACTGGAAAACTGAATAAATTCTTTTCGTGACCGGTATTACGAGAGAAGCCTCTTGGTGGGTGATTTTTCACGGGTCATCAGCGAGTGCTACCGAGCACGTGCACAAATCAATGAGCATGGCTCTTTAGCTCAAAGCCGTCAGTGAAACTGAGCTGCACACGTCTAATAATCCAATCCGTGGCTGCATACTCAGTAGCATAACGCCGGCATACGTGACGAAAAAACGTGGTAGACTAAACAGTATTGGCATTGCAATGAGATGCGAAAAACCTTGCAAATGAGGGCCTGCACTACCAAACTTGCGTTAATAATATCTTCTTTTCTGGTTCATTCGTTATTTTGAGATATGCAATCCTTGATGCAGTAGCCCGCATGTACAATCGTCGTTCGTAGAATACCGGAGAATGCGACTGTTTTAGAAGGGTTTTCTAAAATACATATTCACATATGTGAATAAACGCATGAGGGAGCAACACCATGTGCTAAGAATATCTATTGGGAGGGAGGGTGACCACTCAAGAGACCAGCGCTGCAGTCGCTGTGACGTAGTAAACAGCATCACGTGACTCGCCTCTGCTGTCGTCAGTGCCATAGAGTTTCCCAATATACACTAGAGGAAACTCTGGCGCTAGTGTTTATGGGAGCTGCAATGAACGGCGCTTCAACGAGCATGGGAATGATGGGTAGTACACACATTTGTCTAAACTTCGTACTTCTGGCTTGCTTTTGGCTCCGTTAGTGTTCGTGTGGCTTGAAGCTGTTTTCTCACGAAACAAAAATCAGCAAGTGGTTAGCGATTGCACTTCACCACCCTATTTTTTTCGAATCACCTTTCCAAATTGGGTCACGAAGTTCGAAAGGGTTGAATCTTTCTTTCAAAACAAAATCGAAACACAGCAATAAACGAAGCCGCAAGTACGATTCGCCGCCCGCAAGTACGAAGACTAGGCAAAAGTGTGTACTACCCATCATTGCCATGGTCGCTGAACGATCGCAGCGCCAGAGTGCCCTGTAGTTAATTTTGAGAAACTCTATGTTCAGAGCAGCCCAGAGTCGGTTGAACCCCGAGTTGGTTCATTTTCTACCTTACAGGTTTGTTTATACGCTCGTTGCCACAAAGCCGGACGTGTTCGAGTGAGCCTTAATGTAAATGAGCCCCTGCAAAACGTCGCAGCACCGATACACTTCCCTGATAAAACTGAAATTGGCGAAACAACTGAACATTCATCCTCAGATGTTCAGCTCACTCAGTGGCCCCCATTTTTGTTTTTTTAAGCATGCATGCATCCGCAAAGATTTTGCGTCTGGGATTGGAGATAAAATGTTCGGTATGTATGACAGTGCACTTCGCGGATCTGTAGGCATAGATATTGATTGTTTTATTTGTACGAGGCTAGAGAGAATGATTGCCGGAGCGCGGAATTATAGCGACAATTCTGTTCGGCCCTTCTATGGTAAAAGAAACGCATTATCTCGTCCTGGTGCAAGTTTTCGTGCATACGCTAAAACCGAGAAGACCCCGCAGGGGCGCCTGCGCAAGTAGGCGTTTGGTGTGTTGCGACACCACGGACCCGAGCTAACGGGGGAGTTTCGACTCCCTCCCACGCCTAGCCGTGCGTGGCTTTGCCGTGTCCGGGGAAAAGGGGATCCTGGGGGTTGAGCCGACGCTGGGTGATTGGACCTTTAAGGCCCCCCGGCAGAGGCAACACACCCCTTTGGCTCCGGCTTCACGTAGACGGCACCCCTGGGCTGACCCACCCAGGGGAAATCGGCAGTCGCCTTTTCCTATCTCTCTCTCCCTACATCTTCGTCTTTATCTCTTACTATTTATCTGTCCTGTCTTCTACTCTCTTCTGTTTACTTCCAAATTTCCTGGCGGCAAGGGTTAACCTTGTGTAGTTACCCAACCTTGGGTAGTTATATCTGGTTATAGCGGCGATGTATGACTGGCGCCTTCAAGTGTTCTACCTTGTAGCGTCCCCCTGTTGGGCTCGGTGGTGGGTGGTCACCATCGCCGCCGAACATGAAATGCACCACATGGCAAAATCTTTCCCCCCTTACAATGATCGGTCCCTGAAAAGGAACCGCACCGATGAAAGCTCCAAACGAACCGGAAGCAATTGTGACCACTTCCCACGCTATTTAGTCATACACTCTCTGGCAGATAACGTCTCAGTTGCAGGACTGTCGGTTTTCCTGATAGCTAAAACCCTTGCTAACCTAATAGGCAAAAAGTACGACGCAAAGAAACTGTCATCCGGTGATCTTCTTGTTGAAGTAAGCCAGAAACAGCATGCAGACACTCTCCTTAAACAGAAGCAGTTCGCCCACCTGAACGTGTCTATCACCCCCCATCGCAGCCTTAACACTGTTCAAGGCGTCATTTCACAACGTGATCTGATGCGAGAAACTGAAGCTGACCTTCTTGAAGGCTTTCGAGAGCAAGGCGTAGTAGCCATTCGTCGGATAACCATCAGGCGAAACAATGAAGAAGTGGTGACGCCTCACATAGTACTAACATTCAACCGTTCCACCCTGCCAGAATCCGTGAAAGCTGCGTTCCTTCACTGCAAAGTCCGCCCCTACATACCCAACCCTAGAAGGTGCTACAAATGCCAGAAATATGGACATGGGTCGAATACCTGTCGCGGAAAACAAACATGTGCAAAATGTGGTGATCATGAGCACCCAACAGAGAGCTGTACTTCCACGCAAACAGAGTGCCCTAACTGTCACGGGCCGCATGCAGCGTACTCGCGGACTTGTGAAATTTTCAAAAAGGAAAAGGAAATTATCCAGACAAAAGTAATGGAAAACATCACATTCTCTGAAGCCCGGAAGAAGGTGTCGCTCTTCTCCGGAAGGACGTACGCTGACGCAGCGCGCCGGGGGGCCGGGCGGCGTCTAGTGACGGTGGGCACGCAATACAGCTTTGCTGATGCGTGCACATCTTTGCCCCCCACCAAGCAGCCACAGGCTGCGCCAACCTCTCACGTCCCGGAGGTCGAACTTCATCAGACCCCAGGGACCACAAAGACAACTGAGACACCTGTCTCTTCTGACAAACCTCCATTAGCTTCTTCCGGTCTACCGGAGGCAATGGAAGTGACACCAGGATCCTCAGCGTCTAAGATGCTGACGGAATCCCCCCAAAAGAGGCGGGGCTCCATAGATCGCCTAAGAGGGAAAAGACACCCGCCAGTGAAGCCTCCTAATAGAGGCAGCGAAGTATGAATAAGTCACGCTCTTTTCCTCATTCATAAAAATGGCTGCCGAAAATATCATCCAATGGAACTGCCGAGGCTTACTTAAGAACTTAGACGACATCTATGAAATATTTGCACAACACCAACCAAACATACTTTGCTTACAGGAAACACACCTAAAACCTACACACACTAGCTTTTTGAAAAGATATGTGGTATACCGAAAGGACAGACAGGGCACTACACATTCATCTGGTGGTGTCGCTATCGTGGTGCAAAAAGCAGTTCCGTCTCAATGCCTCACTCTGGTTACCGGCTTAGAAGCAGTGGCAATACGAACCCTAATTTTTGGACGAGTAACAACAGTGTGTTCACTATACATCCCTCCAGACTACCAACTTTCTACTAAAGAATTTGAAGTACTCATCGATCAGCTTCCGCATCCATTTCTGTTGGTCGGAGATCTTAACGCGCACCACCCTTTATGGGGATGTAGAAGAACAGATTCTCGAGGCTCCTTAATTGAAAACTTTCTGTTGTCCTCCGGCTCCTGTATATTTAACAAAAAAGAGCCAACATATTTTAATGCAGCGCACAATTCATACACAGCAATAGATCTTGCTATCGGATCTCCTTCACTCTTGGCAACCACTGAGTGGGCTGTAATTCATAACCTCTATGGAAGTGATCATTTTCCTGTTTGTGTAAAATACAAAGAAAATACGAGTACAATGACTGTGAATGTAACTAGGTTTCGAGAGCAGGGTGCGAACTGGACGAAATTCCGAAAACTCTCAAAACTATCGCGCTCATCAATTGAAACCCTAGGCATCGATGAATCTGAAGCATTGGTCACACTGCACATTATACAGGCCGCAGAGCAATCTATCCCACATACATGTAACAATACACGGAACAAAAGACGACCTTGGTGGAACTCTGAGTGCAAAAATGCTCGTGACAATCAAAACAAAGCATGGTCGAAATTCCGCAGGTATCCTACAGTCGAAAACTTGGTGAATTTTAAGCGTGCGAAAGCAAACGGTAGACGTGTCCGACGAGAATCTAAACAACAGAGCTGGCAATCCTTTCTCTCATCGGTGAACTCTTACACTGACACGCATAAGGTGTATAACAGAGTAAGAGCACTCCAAGGGTACAGCACTCATCCGTTGCCCCTTGTTAGTGTTGCTGGTGATACACTGGAACACCAGGCAGATGCCTTAGGCCAACATTTTGAGTATATTTTCAGCTCTTCACATTATACAGACTCCTTTAGGCGATACAAACTTGCCGAGGAACGTAAACCTATTCGTGATGACAGGCCATCGGCAGGAGGGTACAATGCCCCCTTTACTATAGGTGAATTAAAGGCAGCACTGGCAAAGTGCGGCAGCTCAGCAGCGGGCTCGGACAGGATTACTTACGGCATGCTGAAACACCTACACGAAGAAACGCTTGACGTCATCCTCATTCTTTTCAACAATGTATGGTCCTCTGGGCGTCTGCCCATGACCTGGAAAAAGGCAGTTATCATACCCATTCTTAAACAAGGAAAAGAAGCCACACTTGCTGCTAGTTACAGGCCAATAGCGCTGACCAGCTGTTTGGGCAAGGTGTTCGAAAAAATGGTGAATCGCCGCCTTATGTATTACCTTGAATACAATGGCCTCCTTGATCGTCATCAAGCTGGATTCAGGTCTGGCCGCTCGACAACTGACCAACTAGTAGCATTTGAATCCTATGTTAGAGATGCCTTCATTCATAAACAACACTGCCTATCTGTATTTTTTGACTTGGAAAAGGCTTACGACACGACATGGCGTTATGGCATTCTCCGTGACCTGCGATCTTTTGGAGTGTCAGGAAATATGCTGAATACTATTGAAAGCTACCTTTCTGACCGTACATTTGTGGTTCGTGTTGGTAATGCCTTATCGAAGTGGTTTACGCAAGAGAATGGCGTACCGCAGGGCGGTGTTCTTAGCTGCACACTATTCATTGTAAAAATGAACTCCATAAATACCATACTGCCTAAAACAATCTCCTACTCTGTATATGTGGATGACATTCAGATCAGCTTCAAATCATGCAACATAGCCACGTGTGAACGTCAGATTCAGTTGGCAGTAAACAAGCTGTCAAGCTGGGCAGACAAAAATGGGTTTAAGTTTAACTGTGAGAAGACTGTTTGCGTACTCTTCTCAAAACTACGTGGCATAAGGCCGCCCCCCAACATTTCAATTAATGGACAAACCATAACTACCAAAAAAGATCACAAATTTCTAGGTGTTGTGGTTGATGAAAAGCTCAGCTTTGTTACACATATCAAACAGCTACGACTTAAGTGCCTGAAAGCCTTAAACCTGCTCAAGATTCTCTCGCATCAGTCATGGGGCACAGACCGTGACTGTCTACTCAACCTTCTCAACAGTGTTGTGCTATCGCGCATCGATTACGGCTCGGTAGTTTACGAGTCAGCTTCAAGATCTGCATTGAAGATGCTTGACCCAGTGCACCACCTTGGGCTCCGGCTGGCCAGCGGTGCTTTCCGAACCAGCCCGACAGCCAGCCTGTATGTTGAGACAGACCGGTGGTCACTAGAACGGCGACGTCAGTTTACAAGTGTCACGTATGCCACCAAGGTGCTTTCCCATGTCGACCACCCAGCTCGCGCGCTATTGCAGGATACATCGAACGCCCTCCTGTTTTCGAGGCGACCATCAGCTACGCCACCGTATTCCCTCAGAGTGGCCTCACACTTTATAAATATGCACATACCGGTCTCCAATCTCCAACTAATCTCTCACAAGGACACTGTTGTGCCATGGGAAATGCAGGCTATCGATTGTGATTTGTCATTCCTAGAGGTAGGAAAAAATGGCCACCCAGTAGCAATCGATCAACACTTCAAGTACCTGCAGGCCAAATACAGGTGTGCTGAATATTATACTGATGCCTCCAAGTCCTCCGCAGTCGCATGTGCGGCACACGGTCCCGCTTTCTCTGAATCTAGAACAATGAACGAACATACCAGTATATTTACTGCAGAATGCTATGGCATACTTTTAGCTGTAACGCACATTTTAAAGGAGAAAGAGCCAGCCTCAATCATATACACAGATTCTCTCAGTGCTGTGACTGCGCTGTCCTCCACTAAGATACTCAAAAACCCAGTTACTAATACACTTCGAAAATGCATCATGTCAGCCCGCAAATCTAAGCTCAAAATCACGCTATGCTGGATTCCGGGACACTGCAACATTGCTGGTAATGAGATAGCGGACAAACTTGCGAAGTCAGCAGCACTCCGCCCATCAGTTGACGTAGACACCATCCCGTATGAGGACCTGAGGCCACTCATCATATCCCGAATGCGTAGACAATGGCAAGAAGAATGGAATGCAGCAAACGCAAACAAACTGCACTTAGTAAAGCCAAGAATAGGAAGATATCTGACTGAAAAACGTAACAGGCACCAAGAGGTTGCACTGTGCAGACTCAGGATCGGTCATACACATGCAACACACTCGCACCTTTTAAAGAACTCTCCAGCACCACATTGTGCAAAATGTGGTGATGAGCTGTCTGTCGTTCACGTTCTAATTACCTGTCCGTACCTCGAACCAGAAAGACTGTGTCACTTTTCAAAGCTGTACAAATGTCACATTCCGCCTCATCCACAATTTTTTCTTGGAGACGATCCCTTGTTTCCCCCAAAAGTAGTCTTGAAGTTTTTAGCTAGTGTAGGCTTCCTACATTCCATAACATATTCTCACTAATCTCAGCCTCCTCTCAATCCTGAGGGAACCGCTGAGACTTTTTTATCAAATGTCATGCAGCACGCACTCCTTGTCTTGACAAGGACTGTTGACGACACGGCATGACTTTGTAAAACCCATAAGCGTAGCCCGTTTTAAACCCATCACACATAGTCACTACACCTAAGTTTAAGTTCTATACACTACTCTTTTACTCTTGCCACCCTGAGTAGACTTTTTATAATCAAATCGACCAAAAACCGTGTGTTTGGCGCTCTTTGGCCTGAGTTGCCCTTGCGCCACTAAAATCTACCATCAAATCATAAAACCGAGAAGATGCATGTTCGATAAGTTGCCGAGAATGGGGAAACAACCTATTATTCATTATCGCGTGTGCAGCAAGCATTTTGGTGAAAATACTTGTCTTTTACTGCGTAGAGGCTGATATCTGGTGATTACGACGTGGGACTCTCCGGAAATGTACACATAGGAATTCGCGATTTATTCCCGCTAGGTCGACGGGCCTTTTCAAGCCGCCTGCAATTCAGGGCGGCGAGAATGATTTTTTTCCTAACGCTGTCATTTTGTTTTGCGCATTCGGGCGTCTTTTTTTATAAAAAACGTCATGTGCTGAGCTGCTGGTAAACAAATTGGTTGATGCCAAAGACCAGCAGAGTGACTGAAAACAAGATACGGTAATTGTAATTACTAGTTGAGCAAACGATGCGAGCAGGTATGATTACAACGTTCGCTCATCACATCAGTCAATACACCTCGAGCAGATAAGCGCGTGTAGTGAAAGCGAGGATTAGGAAGACAAACTATATGGGGGTGAAGTTCCACTTATTTAAGTATGCGTCTTCTAAAAAAAAATGTCCAGTCATTCTGGTGAGATTAGGAGACCGCGCAAACCACGGGTGTTGTGAAGAGTATACTATTATTGCGGCAAAAAAGGTCTAGACACCCTCATGAAAGGTTCAGTGAATTTAACCAATGGCAAAGTAGCATCCGTTTCTTTCGGTCACTTGATACCGCTCTGAAACTATAGGGCGATGTGTTGCCGTGAATCATGCATAGCAGTCTACTGTGATCAACCCGTTACCGTCTCGATCGGGCTCTTTCCGCGCAAAAGCACGAGAAAAGTGCGCGCAATCCCGCTTGCATCAGCAAACATAAGTTTTCGCAAAATATTAGAAGGCGTCAATTTATATATCACTAGCTGATTTTTATAACAACCCACCTTTTACCAGAGTGGCTCTTCCCGTTATGCGTCCATGACGACATGCGCACGCGCTCCGTCAAATGTGCACGACACGGCAATCACCATACGTCGGCTCGCTAAAACTCTTTTGTGGCTAACACTCTAGATTGCTTCGCAGCTAATACAAGCACAACCGATGCTTGAAAACCGAGAAGAAGCGAGAAAAGCGAGAAGCACGGTAGAGCAGCCTGATTCGCAGGAGTTGTCGAACACGTCGCACAGTTGATACCACGTGATGTCGTTTTATACGTCACAAAAGAACTCTGGCAGATGGCGCCACATTGTGTCCTCACCCCCCAATATTCTTGCCTTGCTCAGGACGTATGTCATGAATGATAAAAGGTGTTATATTGATGAAAAAATTCTTGAACGTGGGGCGTTGCTTCAACGACCCCCTGTTTTCAAATATTTTCACAGCTATTAAGGCTCCAATCTTCTCCTTAACTCACGCCTTAATTCTGTTAAATGTGGTTTTCGCATGTAACCTACTATGTTTCTCTCTCTCCTTCGATGTGTTACACTAGAGAACTCTTTTTGTCGCTCAAGTTTTGTTCTCGGCACTATATTATACAAATGATTTTCTAGAAATCGATTACACAGGGGGGATGATTGAAAAATGCCGTAAATTAGTTTCTTCCTCGCAAGCTTCTTTATATGTATAATTTTTTTCGAAAGCGAATTACGGATCCAATGTAAAACCGTTTTTATGCACAAAATTACACCACATGGATGCATTTCTTTTTCATTTATTTCATTCAGCAACTTGCGTGGTGTAACCTGGAATATTTTCGTTGCATCCACTCACGTGGGCAGCTTATTCATCTTCGAAAGAAATTAAATTTTTTTGCTGATGGAGCAGCCTGAAATTGAATCTCGCACTTCGAAAGTGCACAAAAACAGGGATCCAGAGTGGAATCTTCATTGTAGCAAGCGCAGACTGGAGGAAACGCTCGTGTGTTTCGAATACTCCAGATAATTGTGAACGTTTCTGATGAGTAGCTTGTCTTCTTTTGAACCGTTCGTGTCGTTAAGTTGTGTTTCTGGTGTAAATGTGTCTCGGCAGCAGCTTACCTTGACGTTCTTTCGTTAACGCCCAAGCGGTTCATTTTGCAGAAGTGACCGACGACTTGAGATGCCGTTAGGTTTCTCCGTTGCCTTTGTTGGTAGCACAATAAGGTGAATACACTATCTTATCGCGAGTTGGGCCCCCTCTTACGGTGATAACATTGCTTCGAGCGCTTGTTTGATCTTGGTCTTTTCCTACACACATTTTTGCGACTGCATTGGACATTAGTCCCAGTGCTTCTCGCTCGTACATGCTGCATCAGTGATACTGTATATTGGCGGTACGCGTAAGTACGTTAATTTTGTTTAATTGATAAATACCGGTCTCAAAGCAGTTTCGAGTACGTTGAGTACAACGAGACTATTTAGGGTCACGAAGAGACGGCACTGCTTTAGTATTGTCTTCGATCGAAAATTTATGCTGTCGACCTCGTCTTAGGACCTATAGATTCGGGAATCTGTACGTGGCCGACATCTCTTCAACTTTTTCGAATTATAGTTGGCCCACTGGTTAGAGCGAGCTTTTCAGAGTGAGACGCTGGTTCGTTGATTTGTTGCTTAGCTTGCTTGCTTGCCTGTTTTTTGGCTTGTTCGTTTTTGTTTTCATGTCCTCAGTGTGTATGTGGTGTTCTATACAATGTTGGGTCTTATTCACAAACCTTTCGTTCATTACTGCTAGCCGCCATTATCTGGACCTTTCCCAATAGTATGTCTAACGTTACGAGTAGAAGTCATCTTATTTTACGATGAGTTTTATAGCGCGAGAACCTATCTGTACATGAGACGAGGGCGTATGCTGCAAAAAAGGTTAAGGGAGATAAATTTTGTTTTTCAACTAAAAACAGAAAAAAACTTTTTCAGACCCTGCCTGGTCTGCGTCTGCTTGCCAGAGAACCTCGGAAGTGCGGCTCTGCATTCGCGACTGCTGCGAGGGCATCCAAGCCTGTTCTCGGCTTTCACCGCTATAAGGTGAGTCAACAACCGCTGATTATAGTGCGTCCCAAATACAAACGGGAACAAGGCAACAAATGAGACATTTGCCTTTCCACGGACAGGTAAAACAGATTCGTTCAAAAGTGCTCGAATACTGAGTAAACACGCAGATCTGCATACTTCCGGTAAAAAAAAAAGTCAGCGATAACAAGCAGAAAACCGCGCCACCGTAATGGTCGTCTCTCGGGAGACGCTAACGCTGCAGCAAGTGCGAGGTCACACTTTCTAAGTTTGTTTGCTCAGAGGGCACTCGAGCGTCTGGAGTGTTCTTGGTAGCAACTGACTGCCTCGCACTTGTAGCGCACAACTGGGCTCAAACGTTTTCAAAACACACTCACAAAAGAAGCTCCGCGAATTCATATCGTTTCCATGAAAGCTGACAATATTTGTGCCTCGAGCGTAAGTTTTTTTGCAGGAAACCTGAGTTAACCTTGTGTAGAGAGTGATGAATCCATACAAGCTTTTACATGAGCTTTTTTTAGGTGAGTTGTGCCACTTGCACAAACCTTCACTCGCTTCTTTATTATTGACAAAACAACAAGTATTAATTATTACGTTGGTATGTTGATTGTTTCCTTAACAAGAGGAACAACGGACAGCCATTCCTCAAAGAACTTGAGGGTATGAGTAATAGTGGGACCACCGTTGTTTTTCTGCGCAACTTTGGTGTCATGCACCCTGCGGGTCAAACCTAATTGTCGTTTGATATGAAAAACATGAAATTATCCTATGCAAAGAGACACTCAGTTCTAATTACACTAGTTACGGATGATTTAACTGCATGTAAAAATAACATTTCACTTCATATCTGCCGTGAGACCTATATATCAAGCTCCTCTTTCTTTCTATTTGGCACACATATTTCTCGTCTTCCCCATGTGAGTGAAACTTCAGCGTTCAAAAATATGCTTAATGGCTCACTGAAAACCATTTAAGAGAGTTAAGTGAATGTCGGTTGGCCTAACATCATCGCTTTGTAAATTTGATCACTTCTCAATATGCTCGAAATATATAGAAAAATAGACACCAGTTTGCATACATCGTGTGGTCTGGCTACAAGAACAAGGCTAGTTAAACGAAATTAGCAAATTAAATGAGAGAAAAACATCCCATTAGGTAATAGGAGGAAAATTGTAAATTGCAATAGGTTCTCTTAAAATTCTGCCTTCTTCAGAAATCAATATCGTCCGTACAAAAATGGCGCATATGATATTTGTGTACCTTTAGGAGCTCCCGTTATTTAACAACGGACTTCTATCGGTAAATCGTAATTGTAATAATGGTAGCAGCAAACGAGCGCAACTCTTTTTTTCTGCAAATTTGGTATATGCAATGCTCGTATAAACTCCGCATGCTACTTTGTACAAACATTAAATTAAAAGTCACTTCGGCAGTGCTATTTTTAACTTGTAACTTCAGAAGGCCTTCATAATATTGCGTATTTTTTTTTAAGTTAGCCTCTAGCCGAAAATTTATTGAGCGTTCAAGGGCTAACTTCAGACGTAGACCAGTCATGCTCCTTTTTGACGTGAGGTTTGTTTGGGTTGGCGGGGGCGTCATGAAAGGAAAAAAAACAGCGCTTTGGAGAGGACGAGGTGAAGACGTGCCGGCGCTGGTTCCGCGTCTGTCGTCTTCTCTTCCCTCTGAGCAAACTACACTGTTTTGTTCACTTGACTAATGCTTCGTTTTCTTGTGACTACTGCCAACATTGTCAGCCAACGTTGACGGAGAACCGGTACGTAGCATACCTTCATTTGTGAACAGTACCACTTCTTACGAAAGATATATTAGTAAATATGAGCCCAAATTTGTCGACGCCTATAAAAGGTGCCGCATGTACATAACCCTAGCTGGACCGCCCGAGCAACAGAAAAAAAAGGAGAAGCGATGTTTCATTCATGCGCGCACGCACGTGTGCGTATGCGCGGGCGTGCGTGCGTGTGTGTTACAACACACGCTCGAGCGTGTGTTTTAACTGATGATTGATATATGTTTTAACATCCCGAAACTGCCATATTATTATAAAGGACGCCGCAGTGGAGGGGGCCGGAAATATTGACCACCTGGGGTTCTTTATTGTGCACCCAAATACGAGCACACGTGCCTGCAGCGTTTTTCCTTGCATCGAAAATGCAGCCGCCGATGCCGGGATTTGATTCCATGACCTGCGGGTCAGCAGCTGATACCTTAGCCATTGAACCACTGCGGTGGGATCGTGTGTTTTAACTTGCACACTCTAAAGGAAGCTAGATATTTCATTTCCAGACGTAAATTCCTGCGCTGTTCTTCATCACATTTTGAAACCACGTGAGTTTGAGCCGCCTCTACCAAGCACAGTGAAAGTAACACGTAGAAACACTGACTGTTCTTCTTCATAAACGGCTAAATCTCTCAAAAAGTAGGAGTTGAATATTTTAGTACTTCCTTAACTGCAATTAGAAACAACCCATTGTGTTTATTTACAGAGATCTAAAATCATATACAGGACCATGGTACCACTGTCAGCATTGCCGCATACACCAAAAGAACGTTTCTTTTATTTTTTGAACGCTGCAAAGAAACCGGAATAGCTTCGAAGCTAAGAAACTCAATTTCTCAAGCTGCTGCTGGTCACACATATTCCGCAAATTGTGCGTGGTAACTAGTCTAGTTATTTTATGTCACAGAAAAATATTGCAAAGAATAAAAAGCATCAAATGAATAGGGTCTTGCGTAAAGGCCATAGCTCATGTAAAAGGGGAGCTATCGTTTTTAATATATTCTATGCGCTTTGCTCCCTGTACGGGAGTATCAATGCTTGCATTTTTTATACATCTGGACAGTGTGGCCTCTCAAGACATTTTTTTTTCTTATTGAATTCACTATAGGCTTCCGCTTCTCAGGATCTCAAGCTTTTCATCTGATCTTTGTTGCTGTTGCACGCGCTGTGTGAGACCCGGCCTGACGAACACTTGTGGCAGACAGAAGAAACAAGAGAGAACGGGCGTGGCATGGCAAAGCGTGTCAGCCGGCAGATCATGACTGATATACCCCGTATATAGACCAAGTGAGAGCTTGCATATTCAGGCGACGTCACCTGCATGAGCTGTTAGTGTTACGACAGGCGATGAAAAAACAAGAGCACGGATACAAGAACGCCACTGTTCTTTGAGTACATTGGAGGTGGTTCATATACGACGTGGCGGGCGTCTCGCAGACGCCGCCAGTTCCTATTTTGAAGTCTATACCACAACACCCTTACACTAAACATCATTCATATAGTGTGAAAGATTACAGCTGCATAACTTCTTGAATTTCAAAGCTTTCTAAAATGAAGTATTTTCCTGTTCATTCCCTGTTTAAAACGGTGATCCTACTCACTTAACAACAAGTACAATGCCGAACATTGGTTGCTTGTACTCTTCTTCCTTATTTCAGTTTTTTATATGAAATCAAGTTGTGTTTGAGCGTTCAGATGGCATCATACTCTTTTCAATAATGCCATACACTTGCGCAAGGGGACAGAGGACGCCTTCAGATGTATTGTACTTTGCGATAGCTTACTTCGTGAAAAAAAGGGGGAGCGGAGATAAATGAGGATGAGATTGAGTGCTCTATTTTCTGCTTCTTAGGGTATTCGTTTTATGTGGCGTGATAGAGAGCAACGCCCTTAATGTGTTCCAGTAACAAAAAGTGCTAAAATAAAGCAGCTTTCGAAAGGACCGTGGTTTGTCGCTGTAAAAAAAACGGTTACGATGAGACGGTGATGCGAGGAGCCACGTTTGCGGCACCAGTGCGAAATCAGTTCGGCGCGAGCAAGCGTGGCATCACCGCGTAAATGAGAACGTGCATCTGTTGCAGGCGCGGATGAAGGGAGAGCATGATGCGCCAGCGGACAATGCACGCCTGTGTAATGGCGGCAGCAGAGCAAATGCAGAGGTTAACCTCATTGTCACCGCCGGAATTGCTCGGCGCCTCATCTGATTAGTGTGGCTCAATGTGCACTAGATGGCTCTGAGCGAAAGCGGCCGTACGTGCCTATCGCCAAGGACGCCACGGCGAGCCGAATGAGCGACCACGAGGAAAAGTACATGGATTGAGGCTGCGAGACGGCTTCACCGTCGTTGAAGGAGCAGCTGTTGTTTCTCGCGCAAGTAAACATTTTCCGCTCGTATTGGAACTGTCACAAGGTTGTCGATTGACTGACATCACCGACTGAAGTGCCTCTGCTCTAGGATTACCCGAGGATAAGGACGTATATAAGGCGTCCGCCATTTTCTCAGAAACTTGTCGATGTTATTTATATATGCCGCCGGAAGTTTTTCATCGAATAGGTTTGCTCTCGTTGAAGAGATTGAAAAGATTTTCCTGAAAGAAGGCTTCGTAGTTGACGAAAAATTGTGCTTGTCCAGAATCGTTTTGCGTGTCTCGAAGACATTGTGTCTGTTTTATTCAGCTAATGGCAAGATTAGTTCAAGCTAACGGTCTGATATCTCTGTTGCTTCTGCATTAAAATGAACATAAAAAGAACGAACGCACGTTCAGCTATTTATCATGAAGAGAAATGGAAGATTATATCACGCTATTGAAAGCACCAAGATTTCAAGTTCACCGCTTCTGACGCATTGCCTAAGCATTCCTCTGAACGCTAATGTATAGGATAATCCCAACTAATAAAATTCGTTCTTCTCTTTGGCATAGAGTAGTATTCTATCATTATGCGATTGATATTGAATTGGCAATGGCACATATGGAGACTGATTCTTGAGGCTGACCTTGGAGTACAGCTATAGTGATCAAGATTTCGCGCTGCTAAGCTTGAGAGAATGGGTGCGATCCCCAATCATGGCGGCCGCATTTAAAAGTGGGAGAGATGCATAAACACCTCTCCACTGAGATTTGCGTGGACGTTTAAGAACTCCGGGTGTTCAAATTTCTTTCGGAATCCCTTACTCGAGTGCTGCGAAATCATGTCACAGTTTTCCCTCGTGAAACCAGAAAATAGTTTCATGCCTTCACCATGTCTTACGGGCGTCTTGTCTTCGTCAAAAAGTGTATGGAGACTCATTTTCACTCATACTAATTTGTTCCGACAGCGACTTTCAGAAAAGGCAATATTCATGTGAACAGCTCGACAGTTTTTAGAAACCTTCTGTGGTTTCTATTATACACCTTTTCACAGATGAGTTTCTGGACGCTGTCACAATCCTCTCTGAGGTGCACTAAGTAGGCGTGACCCCCCCCCCTCTTTCCAAAAAAACCCATTGCTGATGCTATAACGGCATACATTGTACTCGCGCGTGCGCCCAAAATGGCGGCCTTTTGTTTTCTCCTGTTAAAAGGCCCATACACGTCATCAGCCTTCTCTTTGTGGACATGAGTTTGAGAGTCCGTCATCCACCTTTGGAAGCTGCACTTTGATGCGGAGAAATGCAAGAACGCGCGTGTACTTGAGTTAGTATAAGTGTCATCGCAAAACACCGGGTGGATTAAAATTTGTTCGGAGTACGCCAAAATAATGCCGCCATCATAACCAGTATACTACTCCGCTTCGATACTTTAAGCTTCATCGTTATAACAGTTGTAGGAGCACAAGGTGATGAACGAGATTCATTGGGCTAGTTATGTCGAGCATGACGATGGTAACGACTAATGTGTTACGTGGTCCGTGACGCAACAAGGCAATATGGAACAGTGGAGCAGACCGTTTTTCGAGCAAAAGGCCGTTTGTGTGTTTAAGTTCACCGTTCTTTCTCAATTGGTGTTCGGGAAAAATACTCCATGAACAAAGAAACCGCACATGCAGCAGTACAGAGGGAGGATGCTGCATGAGCCCGAACTATTGGCCACAGAGAGCAAACTATAGTTTTGAGGTGGTAACTACCGACACAATGATGCATACGCAAAAAAAAAAACTTCATGTGGCTTGTGGGGTATCTCGAAGAAAGAGATCACAAAATTACTCCAAAACCTAGTTAAATTATATTACTAATTACCTTTTTACAAATACCTACATGTAATTAGGTTGCATTGCAAATTACAGGAGTAGGAAAGTAATAACATCACGTTACTACACGTTACATTAAATAAGTAATGAAATTACTCTGAAACTACTTCAACAAAGCTTGGCGCCATCTTTCTTTTTTAGGTTTAGGAGCTAAGCCGTCCCGGTTACAAGCTCTCTCGAAGCTTTTTTTCACTGAATAATCGTTGGGAGGCATGATGACCTGGTAGCACAGAGCCAATCGTAGTTTTGTTCGAAGCAACCCCCTCTCTCTCTTTCTCGAAAGCATTCAGCTGGTCATTTGGAATCCGTGCAACCTGTCCTGAACAATGCGACAGGCAGCAAAGCATAGATCCGTCATTGACCTTTCGTGCCTGAAGAAAGCAAGTCTCCGAGTTCGGAAGATAGCAGCTTTTCTGTGGGCGCGCCTCCTCCCAACGATTCAGCTTTTATAATCAGGTTAGGTTTTCTGTTATTCGTATTGCCCAAACAGTTGAAAGAGTAATCTGTAATTTTTCAACTACTCGTTTGAAGAGATTACTGGCATTATTATATTACCAGCGCAAAAAAGCAAATCATTACAATACTCACGACTGAAAAAATGGCAGATTCTAGGTACAGTGGGAATCAATGATATGCAAGCACGAATGATGAAGCCTGATATGTAACTCAGTACAACGTTACGACGTGAACGTAAATTATGCCGTACATCACTTCCATAAGATAAGCATAATGTTTACGCCTGGCATTCGTGTTGGTCATCCCTTCACGTCACATAACACCAATTTTCGTATATGGGAAGCTAGCGAAATCATCGCGAGCGCACTATGAACGTCGCATGTGGTCATATTTTACATGACACGCATGTCATGATTGTCATGTTGGCACTCGCATTTACTTTCGTCTTCCTTTCGTGTCCCATAATACCAAATTTGTTTTACGTGAAGCTATCGAAACGACCGCGAGCACACGAAGAGCGTAGCGTGTAGCCATGTTCTTACATAACACGCATCTCATAATTATGATGTTTGCGCCAGTCATACACCTTCGTAATCCATTCACTTCCCGTAATACGAAATTTCGTATGAAGCTAGCGCAATGACCACGAGCACACCATGAGCGTGGCATGTGGTCATGGTCTTCATTACATGCACGCGCCCCGCCACGGTGGTCTAGTGGCTAAGGTACTCGGCTGCTGACCCGTAGGTCGCGGGTCCAAATGCCGGCTGTGGCGGCTGCATTTCCGATGAAGGCGTAAATGTTGTAGGCCCGTGTACTCAGATTTGGGTGCACGTTGAACAACCCCAGGTGGTCGAAATTTCCAGAGCCCTCCACTACGGCCGGCGTCTCTCATAATCATATGGTGGTTTTGGGACGTTAAACCCCACAAATCAATCAATCAATGAATCATTGCATGCACGTCAAGATTTCCATGCAGGGTCTGTCACTTATGTTCATCATGCAGTCATGTCAAACCATACAGTTTTGCAATATGCCATGTGAACGAAACCACCACAAGAGCAGCAATACCATGAAACGTAAATCATTATATTCATGACAAACATGTCGCGAATTAATTGTTATGACTAAGCACTTATGCTCATCATACAGTCATGTTGTGTCATACAAATTTTGGTAGAGATACCATTATCGAAAGGGCCAGGAGAGCTAAACGTCCTAGGCGGATAGATAGATAGATAGATAGATAGATAGATAGATAGATAGATAGATAGATAGATAGATAGATAGATAGATAGATAGATAGATAGATAGATAGATAGATAGATAGATAGATAGATAGATAGATAGATAGATAGATAGATAGATAGATAGATAGATAGATAGATAGATTTTGGGTCACGTAACTTACAAGAACAGAGGTTAACGTACCATGTTTTTTTTCGTTTATTTATTACCCAGAAAAGTAATAATCGCTTAGCATGAAAGAAGTCACGGCGCAGCAACGTAATGCACCACATTAAATGTAACCTAACTCACACAGAAGATCGTCATTCACTAACATGATTCGGTAACCGCTCCACCATGTTGTACTTATTGAATATTGTTGGCAGGTATTTGGATAGTGGGAAAAATTATTAGTATCAGTACTTTTTTTAACTTTCTCGTATTCTTCTCTTTCTTTTCTTCTTTGAACACGAAAGCGTTTTATGCTGGGGTCCACCATGGCTCCACTGACGTATTTCTGTCACGGATTTGATATAGTGAAATATATACTAAAAAACTGCAAAGTAAAAAAAATGGCTCCATATATGCATGTCTCGGTGCAAATGTCGTTGAAGGACAATGAATATTCTTGTGTCTTGATAGAGTGAACAAAATGTTTATTTGATGTTCTGCGCAAAAACAACGGTGAATAAAATTTTGGAGGAGCTGCGATAGAGTACCTCGATGTGCGCAAGGGAGGGGAACGAGCGCATCGAGGCACGTATGCTGCCTGAGACATCAGCGCCCTCTGGCAGTTATCTTGGAAAACGAAAGGATGACCTCTGATATAGCAAGCATGTGGCGTGCGCGCTGGTCTCGGAGGCCATAATATGTAGAATGCAAGCATACGAATAGGTGCCACCACCGTATCATCTTTGCAAAGCGTAGTATACACCCGCCTTTTCGTGCATAGCGTTTCATTGTCAGCGCTGCGTGGTAAATACTGTGGTCCTTAGAATTACTTGTGTATGCCTTCTATAGTATAAATAAACGCATCACAGAATATTTACGTGATGATATTCTGCATGAGATATGCGGAATATTTGCTTTTTAATCTACAACCGGACAAGTATGAACGCAGAACCCAGAGCAACACTGGCTGGCGCTGCGAATGTGCTTGAATTTTTTACCGTTTCAAGTGACAAACAGACAGGTTGACAGGCAGACAGACCGACAGACAGACCAAAATGTTTCTGTTCAAGTATCCCAAAAAAGATAATCGTCTTCAAAAGCGAGAAGGAAAAGATCCGTAGAGGGACGTCGAAACAGCGACTTCACATTTAGCAGTGCGTGACCCAAGCCACTAAGCCACGGATGTGGCTTAATTTTGTACACTGTTATATAGCATTGTCATATAGAATCGTCAAGTATGCTAATGGCAAGCTAGTTATATACACCATATATTGTTGACGGTCCTAAGAGCTCTTCAATTTCGCCGCGTTTTCGTCATCAGTAGCGAGATGGCGCAGTGGCCTCGCGTTGGGTGCCTCTCGTGTTTCTTTTGAGTGCGCACTTCCATGGGGCATGGTCTCTACTGCGCGCGCGCTTATCAGACCAGACCCGTGATCCAGGAGAGGACGAAGGTCTGTTCACTCGCTGGCATGGTCGCGTTTACAAAAGGAGCATACATACGATAAAGTAAGGATTGTGACAGTTGTTCGCGCTTGTTTTTGTATACTTGTATGTTTGTTTCGTGCGTCTTTCTTGCTGTTTGAGCAGAGTGCTTTAAGTGTCGAGCTGAGACAGTCGTTTTTTTTTTTCACACTCGTACTCTGTATGCTCCTTTCGTGCGTACTTTCTGCCTGAGGTGCCCACTGTAAGTTTCGGGCTGTTTGCCGTTCTTCGCACAAAATTGCAATTTGTTGCTGTTCTTCGCCCTTGTTGCAAAACAATGCAAAATAAACGCTCAACTACCTTGCTGGAAACACGTTTCACTTTCGTGTTATACCGGTTCCTAAATAAAGAGGAATCAGCCATGTTTTTTTCTTCCTACTCTTCTCAGTGCGCTCTATTCTGAGCAATAGTAAAGTGCAGTAACTTATAATGACAATTAAACGTAAAAATCAAACGACAGCTAAAGAAACCTGTGGAAAGACAGCATCTAACGCGGTACTGAACTTCCTAAGATTCATTCTAGAAAGTTGCTCTGTGATGCAGGCTATAATGAATTTTCACCAGCGTAGCCAGTTTGCGTTCTTACAACTTTCTGTTCATATTTAACTTTAGGAGAAAATCAGTGCTCTCGTTCACAGTACCCTAAGGAAGTCATCTGTGGTTAATGTGCCTGTTTTCATTTCCCACCTTTTTCTCTTACGAAAGGGAAAGCTAAGAAAACAGGAACCACCAAAGAACATATCTGTTGATTATGGTGGAATGGAAAGCCGCAGAATTCAGAGAAAACAGGAGAATTGTGGTGGAGTAGAGTAGAAACTAATTCATTTTGTAGTTCGTCGCATGTTATTCATGGCGTTGCTGTGGGTTCTTGTGGGTTCTAGCAAACTATAATAGTGTAGCGGTTGTGCGAAGCCCGGCATTCCCACCATGAGCCTTCGCGTACCATTATCTCCAAAGTAATGCGCTCTCCGGGTAGTCTCGAAGCACGTCCTATTTGTTAGCAAGTCGTCTCAGCTATCAGCTACGTTTTCTTGTCTGCCTAATGCTTTTATTTCGCTGCTCTAGAATGAATGCGATGCAAGTTCTGCGCCCAATCCCGCGACGCCATTCGCTAGCAAATACATGCACCTGCATTCTCACCTCAATGGTACGAATTTGGAAGACTCACAGATGGGGTTAGGGTAATTGAATGAGAAGGAAAGAAAGTGCAGTAGCAACATCGCTGGGATAAAAGAATGAATTCACGTCGGGCTCGTTTAATATACTCGAAAGCAGGTGCATGGAAGATTCCGGTGAACCACTGCAACTCAGTGCCCGGATAATTGAATCTGTCTTCGTAACAAAAGGTCGTTGGTGCATATTCAAATTGCTACGTGCAAAAAATACCAATGAAATAGATGGTATGCCAGATTACGTTCTGATTCGGTTTGCCTTCGCAAGGGACGAGCAAAGGGAGCAGTGAACTTGGTTATCAGCTTGGCTCCTCTTTTCTCCCGCGAGAGAACAACGGTTCATCTGCAATGCTGTCTCGGCTGGTTAATTCGCAGCTTATATTACAAATGAATCCTAATTGATCACATATGTTCATTTTAGTTATATGTATTTCACTTTTCCACAGATGAAGAATACAGGGGAATGACGTGCTTCACGAAAAAAAATAGAAGCGAAAGAAGGCTCTCGTGTTAACATGCATTTAATATGCCGTTCTATACCACCTAGTGACTGAGAGAAGGGGGTGGGGGTGAGAGAATGAGAATAAACATATACGAAGAAAATGAGCTCTACGAGTACGAGATGCACCACTACCTGCGGTATATCAAAACATCAAATACACCTTGAGATGCACTGTCAACATTCGCACAATCGAGTTTTTCCAACGAAGGACATCCTCTCTTTTGTCGACAATTTTTGTGACTGAAATAGCTATAGGCTTATTTTCTGTCTCCGAAATCATGGTTGCTTGAAAAAGTTAGCAGATCCCACGCACAGTGAGGAATGATGATATGCAAAGCACAAATGAAGAAGATTGATATGTCACTTTAAAATCACCACAACGTTACGAGGTGGGCGCAAATTATGCCGTATTTGACTTGCACGTCATGATTATCTTGTTTACACGTGTACGTGTCATTTACGTTCTTCGTCTATTCATGTCACGTGATACCAAATTTGGTAGATATGAAGCTACTGAAACGGCCATGAGCGCGCTATGAGCGTTGCATGTAGTCGTGTTTTACGTGACATGCATATAATGACTATCATGTTTCGACGCGTCATTTACGTTCGTCGTCTATTCACGTCACTTGAGAACAAATTTGGTATATGTGATTCTAGCGAAATGGCCACTAGCGCGCTATGAGCAAAGCATGTAGTAATGTGTTACATGACACGAATATCTCGATAATGATGTTGGCTCCAGTCATATATTTTGATGATCCGTTCACGTCACGTAATACCAAGTTGGGTGTATGTGAAGCTAGCGTAACGGCCGCGAGTGCGTCATGGGCGTGGCATGTAGTCATGTTCGTACATGACACACATCTCAATATTTCCATGCAAGGGCCTGTCACTTTGTTTGCCATGCAGTGATATTCTACAAGAGAAATCTTGAGAGCAGCCAGGAAACTTCTCACCTCGCCGTTCTAATGGCACTACGTGAGGAAGTTTTGCAGGCATGCCATGACTATCCTTCTGCCGGTCACTTAGGCTTTGCTAGGACATTAGTGCGCATCCGACAAAAGTACTACTGGCCACAGCTGTGTTCGTTCGTTCAGGGCTACATCCGAAGCTGCCGTCACTATCAGATGCGTAAAGTTCCACCCGTAAAGCCCGCCGGCTTCCTCCACCCTTTAGATTCACCTCCAGCACCGTTTCAGCTAGTGGGAATGAATCTTCTCGGTTCATTCCTTACGTCACCCTCAAAAAATAAGTGGATAATCGTCACAACCAGCTATCTGACTCGCTATGCAGAAACCAAAGCTGTGCTTAGGGGAACTGCAGTTGGAAGTCACCAGATTCTTCGTCCACGACATTGTTTTGCGTCATGGTGCACCTGCTGTTCTCATAACCGATTTCGGAGCAGCATTTACAGCAGAGTTATTGCAACAGGTCGCCAAACTACCATACCAGTTTTGCGACATGTCATATGAACAAAACCACCACAGGAGCAGCAAGACTATGACTTGTAAATCATGATATTCATGACATGCATGTAATGATTTTCGTGTTACGACTAGTCACTTATGCTCGTCATAAAGTCATGTTATGCCATACCAATTTTGGTATAGATCTCCTGATCCAAACGGCCTGGCTAGATAGATAGATAGATAGATAGATAGATAGATAGATAGATAGATAGATAGATAGATAGATAGATAGATAGATAGATATAGATATAGATAGATAGATAGATAGATAGATATAGATAGATAGATAGATAGATAGATAGATAGATAGATAGATAGATAGATAGATAGATAGATAGATAGATAGATAGATAGATAGATAGATAGATAGATAGATAGATAGATAGATAGATAGATATTCAAAGGACTTGCAGTGCGCAAAAAATGCTTCGCATTCATCATCTTGCAGACGCACATCACGAGCTCACCTTACAGGTTGCAACGGTTGTCCTACAGGCTCCAAATTCAGTTGTCTTGCAGGTCTTATAACAGTCAGCATGTCCAGTACATGCGTGACACATTGAGTAGGCGCATTGTTTTTGTTGTACAAAACAGTGAGGATGATTTTCGCTAATGAACACAGCAGGTACATTACTTGCCGTTCTGAAACACGTACCTCTACTATGAGAAAGATAACAAAGCTGCCGATTCTTGTTAGTGAGTTGGAGCATCTAATATGGGTCATTCATCAATCTCTTAAAGACTTCAGCATGTGGTTCCGATGCACTCGCAAAGCGACCGCGTTGCTGAACTGGATAGTTGGAAGTTAGGAAAACGTTGGTTTGTCTTAGCTTGGGGATATTCGCGAAATTGTCCGTTGCAACGTTTTAGTCATCGAAATATTTAGGTGGCGCCTCTACGGGTTGAACTATATCTCATCTTCTGGGTAAGGAGAGTGTAACTTATACCTTATGCAGATGCATAACCGTGAAGTGTATAATTAGGCACGTTACTAAAGGCTTTTTCGGGCACTTGAAACATTGTAGTTATTCCGACAGATTGAGCCTACCTTAAGAGTTCAGTGTTAATGGACAGTATTTGTAAGCTCTCTCGAAGAAAGCGTGTGAGCAACACCATATGCGAATGACTAATCTCTTATGGATATATTCTATGGCCCGCCTGCCACTCAGATTACACGAATATATGGAACGCTATCGATATTGGCTTGTGGAAATAGGTCTGCTAAAGACTTCTCCTAAGATGCGACCGGGAAGGGACGCGACAATCTCCACGGCTGTTGCGCACAAAAGCGCTACGGTCGGGTTCATCGACTCTCCAACATTGCGCAGAGATGGTATTCGAGGCAGGTTGTCAACAAACATTGGTTAAACACTGATTATTCCCCGGCGGCCCACAATCATGGGCTTGCGGGCCACCGGGGAACTTCGCAAGACCGACCGAGTGTAAGCTTGCCGGCAGTCGCTTCGGCTGTCACACAACGGGCAGCAGCCGAGGGCGCGTACGAGAAGCCCCCTGCTAGAGCAGCGCGTCTACCTCCCGTGTAGGCCTGCGTGCATCTATCTGCCCGGAGGCGGCGGGTGCCAGGCTTACATAAGCTACCGGGGGAGGGGCTGTCATGGGGGGCCCCTGAGGATCGGCGGAGCACCGGTTACGTGACCTACCGGAGCAGCCGTACGTAATTTTTTGGAATATTTATGAATATTGATTTTAAGCTGAATTTTCTAAAGAAAGTGGTCGCAGCTTGTTTCGTCACCGCTGTAGATAGCACGATGACGAGCAGAAGTAAAATCATTATAAAAAACGCTGTGGGCTGGACGATCTCCGGTTCGCCTTTGAGAATACCCATCGCCGCAAACAATGTATTCTTCCCAACATTTCATGAAACTGGCTCCTATGCCTCAGTCGTCTCAAAAAGAACAGTCAATTTATTCGGGCTGTCAGGTAACAAGAAAAATTCACCACGTCTTGTGAGCGCATTGCTTGAAGTCTTCGTTCATACATGACGAAAAAAAACCACGAAACAGCTATACGTCACTGTGCGAACAGCTTGGGTCAAATAATCCTAAACAGACACGTATATGTTGTTCATGTATAAGAGAAAACTCCTTCCTAAATACCCATGAGAGTGCCCGGCAATGGCTGAACGTTGGCATATTCTTCGACAATCAACTTATTGTAATGAGACGCCACTCAAAAGTATGTTGGCTTAAATGAAGTCTGCCAACGTAGTTATCGTATTTTCTGTTACGTGTGGTGTCGATGCCACTCACTAAAGCAGCAACTTGAGTAGCCTTTAGGCAAGTGTCTACCAGCCAAGGAAGAAAAGGTGGCATACTTCATCTCAAGCAGGAGCCATAAATATAACCGTCGCAAGCGGCTCGAAAGAACATTAACGACTTGTGAACGTTTCAGAACAACTTTGAAGAGAGAAGTTACACGCTGAAAGTGTAAATGTGAAGGCAGCAACTAAGATTCAAAATCGAAGCGAGCTCTTGTCGCCTCGATACGCGTGCATTGCACAACAGATAGCGACTGTCCAGTAAAAGTGGCTTTGTGCATCGATACTGTGAACCTGTGCTCACAAAAAACTTTCGGTCACGTGTATTGACAATATCCTTGGGGTAACAAGTGCGGTTATTAGTTACTAACACTAGAGTGTTAAAAAGGTCGTTTCGCAGAATTTCCGGCATCGGCGTCAATAGTTGTGAGCGTGAAATTACCAACATTTTGTCACCAAATATCGAGAACCATACAAATAAAATAAATAAAGAGTCCTGCAGCATAGTGGGGATTAAACAAGGGTTGTTTGGGTTCAAGTGAGGATCAAAACAGGGTTGATTGCGTAGCAAGCAAATGTTCTACCACACGGCCACACCTCTGCTTGTAGAGTTATTGAAAGGAACTTCCTTTGCTTGGAAATGCAGCGAAAGTAGCTTTCATGCTTCACAAACACACGGGTCCTGTATACAAGCTTCACAATACAACATGAAATAATGCAGTAAAACTCTGTGGTACAAGCGTCCATTGCCGACGGGCGTCAGAATATGTGATTACCATAATAGCTTCGTGATTGAAAGTCGGTACCCCATTACAATAGGCACATACGCAACTTCACCTATTCCATTAAGGCCACGTAGTGGGTGCATAGCAAATCCTTAAAGGATTCATGCACTAATTGTTTGAAGTACGCACTATAGGAACATGATGCCGCTATCACGTTGAACTTCTAAAAACCAAGCTTTGGAGTACACTAATTTTCTTCTCAGCGGCAACTTCAATCACTTCAATACTTGTCAAGCTCATTATGGCACGTTATAGAGCAAATGCAAGTCGGTAAAGAGCAAAGTAAGGAATGTGTCAGCAAACCGCGCACAACGATATAGACCCTTTGACTGTTTACAAACACCAACGCTTGATGACTTCCGGTTTCGTCCACCGATGTGCCTGAATATCATAGGTGGGCAAGAAGAGCGTTAGAAAATATCCCGCTGATTTTCTACACTTTCCTTCCATCATATGGCAAAATATATTCAAATAAAAGTTCTTTTGAGCTACATTAAAACTACAAAAATCACCTTGAACATTGCGCATGTTGTTTTTTTATCTGTAAAACTAATAAGAGACTTTACTTATCCTTGAAGAAACGTGAAAACATCCTTTCAGCTTGGACGATACGAGCTGGTTATGGGGGTGACGGAAGTTTTTTTGGGGCACAACGCTTGCAATCTTGAAACCGTCTATACGTCCGCGCTCAATCATAAACATCACTGACCAGTCATTTTACATAACTCCCTCACCTATTGCATTTCATGTACGGAAACTCGCACGCACGCACGCACACGCACACGCACACACACACGCACACACACACACACACACACACACGCACGCACACACACGCACACGCACACACAGTTTACCGCGGAGGTGCAGCGGTTACGGTTCTCGGCTAACGACCTGAAGGCCGCCGGTTCGATCGGGGCTGCAATGTTCACATTTCGATATAGCCCATAGTAGAGGGTGGTTGTGTACTGCGTTATTTGAGTGCACGTTAAGGATCACGAGATGGTCGAAATTTCCGGAGCACTCCACTACGGCGCACATGATAGCCATATTGTGGTTTTGGGACGTAAGTTGGTTTGGTTTATTATTATTATTATTATTATTATTATTATTATTATTATTATTATTATTATTATTATTATTATTATTATTATACATGCACACAAGTTACATAATTCCTGAGAAGTAATGCTATTGATCCAACCTAAAGCTATGCAGGGCGTATATTTGATAACAGTGAAATGGTCTGTGTCAATTGCTTTCCTGTTGTGCGAAGCTCGTTTGTGAACAACGGTATACGTAGAATCTATTCGTCGCTAAAAAGAAAAAATAATAATCTTTTTGTGTTGTTGCTACGACATGTAATGTATGATCTACACATTGGAGCGCAAAATAGAGAGAGGGATAAGAAAAAGGGTCTTAGCCAATACGGGTGTAAGCACCTATGCCGCTGGAAACATTTGTTTCTGATACTCCATTGCCTCGCGTATAGTACATTGAAAAACGTACTAAAAAAACATCGGATTTTATGGAAGCATTGCCAACAAAAACACATTATTGTACAATAATTCACATGTAGGATTATTATTCATGCTGAAATGTACTTCTTACGAATAGTAGAGAGCAAGCAGTTTGCCTACCTTCGTGGAGGTTCATCTGTACCAGTAGCTTTGTAGCTAGCGCTGGTTTTTGCTAGCCTTATTAATCTGACAACGAACTAAGTCTAATATAGAAAGTGCTTTGCCTGCGTATTCTCTTTGGTCACCAAGCTAACGCGGCAATTTTTTTTAACGTGAAACGTGAATTTTTAATCGAGACAGTGTAGGAAGTGTACCTGCTTCAGCCAATTTTATATGCTCAGGTGTTTGTTGTACACGTGCGATGAAACTGTTCAAATATAATAAAAAATCAACAATATAAGGCAGTTGCAGTGACCAGAAACAGAGTGGATAGTAATTGCAAAACTTCTGTTTTTTGCATGATTCAGAGGTTTCAGCCGTCTGAACAAATTAGCACTGATTAATCGCGCCAGCGCTTTCTTTAGACTAACCGCCAGTGCACTTTCCAGGAGAACAGGTCTGAGCAGTACATGCTCTTAAGCGCTTGCGAATTTATTTATGCACTATAGGCTGAGACTAGGGAGCTTCTTTAGTCTTAATTGCGCCAGCCTTTCTTAGTCACATATGCACATTGCTTCACTGCTGCTTCTCCCATATTTTTTTATCTTCTGGCACGAATGTTTCAAGACATCCCGCTGGTAAGTAACCAGTTGTTTTTTTGAAAACGAAAATAACCTTATGTTTTATACTTGTACGTTTCCCGCCAGTTATATTCAGAGGCGCATAGAATTGCTTTCACCTGATGTTTTCCTAAGCTTACGTGACAACATTCATATGCTACCTGAGCAGAAAATTGAAGTAGTATCTGAAAGGCTGAGATAACAATTGGATATAATAGTACCCTGCATCAAGGTCGTCATACAAAGCTTATAATGTCAGGTCAAGAATGAATAAACGGCGCTAACAGTATAATAAACGGCGTTGTATCATAGAAATACATACAAACTGCAGTTGAGTGAGGATATCCTAGATGGCGCTGCATGGCTACTCTCCGATTGGCTGCTGCGCGGGTTGGGCCTGGGTGCGCGAGGAAGAAGTGTATCCCTCTGTCTCCTGGAATAGTCGTCGTACGTGGCGGATTGATAGCGGGGCATAGACGAAGCAGAGCGACGGGCACGTTTAAGACGCTTGGGCTCGGCTTTCTTGGCTAGCATCTTGTCGTTGTTACCCGCGCGCCATCTACATTCTCGAACGCAATCGTTCGCATGGACGCATGCACAGACGGACGGGCGGACGGACGGATGGACAGACAGGCAGACAAACAGATGAACGCATGGACGGATGAATGTAGGACGGACGCACGGACCAACGGAAACAAGAACAGACGGACGCATGGATGGACGCATGAGCCAACTCTCGGATGGACGGACGGATCGACAGAAGCACGGATGGTCATACGGACGCTTCGCCCAACTCATCATTCACTCCGCAGATGTGCTATGAAATTTTTCATAACAGACGAACTTGCAGCCTTGTTGCAGTTGCGTAGGGTGTAACGAGCAGAGTTATTTTGTACTAGTTCAAGTTAAGATACATTGCAGTAACCATGTCCCAAACGGCGCATGCGAACTTTAATTTAGGTCGCAGAAGGGTAGTACAGAGAAGCTTTCTTTAAAGAGGTAGGTGTAGACGAAAAGTTATTGCTCAAATAGCCTAGGGTACGGTTAGTCGATGTTGGTCTTCCAAGACAAGTTATTGATCATAAATACACGTAGGTATTTATAAGGTATATAACAGCTGCATCTTGCCGGTACTTAGCTACGGAGCATGCGACGAAGCAACAACCCTAACAAGTTGCTTTTTGATTTCATGAGTTTTTTTCTCTCTCTTTGGGAAATTAGCTTTGCGATTTCGTTTAGCCGGGTATGCTCCTGTATAGATGGTATGGGAGTGATGCGCGTAACGCTGTTTATGTGCGCATCGCATCACGGTTGATAGTCTCCAACGGCGCCAGCTGTGCCAAAGTTAACCGTTCAAATTGTGACTGGTATAGAATTCTTGACTGCAGAACTGTGCGAACGAGCCGTCGAGCTACGTATGTACAAGCTCAAACTGCTTTTAATGCAATGCAGTGAATCAGATGAAGAGTTTTTGTGCAACTCTGTCTGATTTTGCGGAGCCAGTGCACACTACTGCCGGACTGGTGAATATCGAGACCTAGCGTGGCGTCCTCCGAAGCCTCAAAAACGACCACTGCATATAACAAGAGCACGGCTATCTCGCACTCAGGTGCCTTCGGCGGAATACCCTAACTCCCAGAGACACCATGATTTGTTTGCAACTGCCACGGCGCGCCTCGCTGGCATAGCATAGTGGGAGTTCAAAATGTGAAAAAGCGCCTGTTCATGTGTCGCCCGCTTATAAAATGTCATCTGGGCACCACTGCGCTGTCATCTGATATACGACAACCAGCGCAAGAAGATATTGCTGACACTGCTTGTGAAGTTCACAGCGCGCCCCGCCGCGTTGGTCTAGTGGCTAAGGAACCCGGCTGCTGACCCGCAGGTCGTGGGCTCGAATCCCGGCAGCGGCGGCTGCATTTCCGATGAAGGTGGAAATGTTGTAGGCCCGTGTGCTCAGATTTGGGTGCACGTTAAAGAACCCCAGGTGGTCGAAATTTCCGGAACCCTCCACTTCGGCGTCTCTCATAATCATATGGTGGTTTTGGGACGTTAAACCCCACATATCAATCAAATCAAGTTCGCAGCGCATCGCGGGAGTTGTGCCGGCACGTTGTTTTGCGATTGCACAGATTTTCATTGACAACAAATAACGCTGAGCTTGTCCACCCTAAAGGATATAATCACAATCAGCAGGAACATCTACGGGCCCAGTGAAGTGAACGAGTAAGTATACCTATTGTGTTCATTCAAGCGCGACTCCAGCTATTCCACTTTACAGCAGCGATTTTCCTACAGTATGCTTGTAGTATGCGGCACAAAACTATTCCAGTACTCATTCGCAGGCTGCATGTCAATAATAGGATATACGTATTAGGACTCACGCGTGCACGCACGCGCCACGCATGTTTAGTACAACTGTAACGGTATAATATCGCGGGGAAAAGAGATGTGAACGGCGCGGGAAGCATGGCTTTCGACTTGGTCGAACTGCGTCATGCCTTGACTGTCACTAGGGGAATCTACATGTGCTTTTGGTCGGCGTCACCGTACCATTTTAAAATCTTGTTCTGGCTAGCACTTTCGCACTGCGTGTGTGTTCTGAGTGCCAAGCAGGACTGCCAATTGATACATATGCGGTGCATGAGCGTAAATTAGAGCCAGATTCTAGCCCTACATTGACGCCAGCATACAGCACAAATTCTGCCTTGCCACAACCAAGGCACGCCGCAGTTAACGCTGTTCGTGTTTCTTCCAGTCTGATAATACGTACCTGATGAAGTTGCTTCCGCAGTCTGCAATGCATGTGCTGCAGACATTTCGGACTGTCGAGAAGGTCTCCTCGGCGTTTCACACGAAATCAGCATCAAATTTTAGCACAGGATCAGCGCGAAACATGATTATAGCCGCACTCGGGTTGTGAAGTTTCGCGTTTGATTTGCAGAGTGTCTGATCGCGTGGCAGTTGAGGGTGTTGCTTCACCATGCTTGCAACAGATGGCGCCACGCGCTTTTCAATATGGCAACAAGCACTGAGCTCGCTATGTTCTGGTGTGTAGTGCAAATGTAAATGGACACTGCTTGATATATCGGCGTCCTGCCTTGTTAGCCACGAGAACCTAATTTTATTTTTTGGCAAACATCTCTAAGCGTGCCTTCTGAGTGTAGTTCTGAAGTACATCAAAGGCTTTCTGAATCTGGTGTGCTTGTCTTGAGATGTAATTTTGCACAGACTACAAAGTCACATCTTCAGCGTATATCAGGAACTCCACGTCTGGAATCCTGTGTAGTTGCCAAGCTATGTGTATCAGAGCGATGTTGAATAGAAAAGGAGCCAAAACGGATCCTTGCGGGACACCTCTGTTGGACAAGAAGCTACCTTCAGGCTTTCCATCTACTCTTATCGCAAATGTGCGGTTGTGAAGGAAAGTGTAAATAAATCTTACTACCCGTGGTGTAAGTCCGAGGTGGATGAGGTTTGATATAATAATTTCATGGTCTATATTAGGGTACGCTTTCGTTACGTCCGTTGCTGCTACAGTGCGTACTGCGTGGCTGTGGGGAGAAACTTGTAAAATGTCATGCGACCAGATAAAAAGACAATGTTCACTTTCCAATTAAGAAACAAGATTGATTAGAGCCCGATGGCACTTATCGTGTCGGTCTAGTCACCAGAAAACACGTGTGGCCAGCATCTTTTCAGCAAGCTTGCAGACAGTTGCGGTCAGTAGATTGGGCATTAGGATTGCAGGTTAGCTGGAGACTTTCCTGGTTTTGGAATCGCGACGACTACTTAGTGCGTCCAATCATATGGAACATCCCAACTCTCCCATACTTTATTAATTGCCTGCAGTAGTGCATCAAGATCGTCGCCTTCCATGTTCTTGAAAACTTCGTAAGGAATGTCGTCAGTACCAGGTGTTGTTCCTTTGTGAGAAGTTTCAGTCACCGCTATTAGTTCGGCTATGCCGAAAGGACTGGATCTATTTGGCACTTCGGTCAAGCTCGTTGATTTCGGGGCAGATTACTGAAGATGCGCTGTCATACTTTGGAAAAAATGCTCTTGCAGCCTACTCTGCAAATTCCTGTGCAGTACGTCTCATCAATAGCCTAACGCTCCCTGCAGCGTCAGGTTACTTGTGACCACCGTTCATTGACCGTAACGTACGCCAAATATTTAGATCTGATGCCAGATCTAAGTTTTTCACACCACGCATGCCACCACCGTTGAGAAATCTGCTTTTCATGCCGACGCTCATTTGCTGCTTCATCAATGGTATGTGCACGCTGCCGCTACCTGGTACATCTGGATTTCTCGACGCATACAGTTCCGCCTGACGTCGCTTCGCCCAAAGTTGCAAAATAGGGAGGTCTGATTGAGATTGTCCTTCATCAATGGAGGTCACGATTGTGTTACTGCGAAGCAGCTCTTGTGAATCGGGAAGAACTTCTGTGGGCTCTGTGGGTACTTTATGAATTGAGGATTCCGAAAATTTATTCTAATGCGTGATCGCTACTCGTCGTCGAATTTTCTTTATGCATCCTTGTAAACCAATGATCGGCATATGGTCACTACCCGAAGCATCCGGCTTCATCCGCCACTGTGACGTCCTAGGACGCAACCACCACGTGAGATCTAGAGCATGCGCTTTAGATACTGCGCGTACAGAACAGGTAGACACACCGCGATGGTTCAACAGTGTAAACGTGGCATAAGACATGATTTTTTTTACTTGGCACCCTCAAGGAGTTCCGCTTGTATTGCCAATCTGTATGTGGTGCATTGAAATCTCCATGTAAGAGGATAGGAATCCCCGAGTACGTAGAACGCAGATGTGCTATCCATTCCAACTTCAGACGTTTGCGCTGTGGTCTGGCATAAAACACTAGAATGACAGGAGTCTTCAAAGGTCGTGTCAGGACAGCGACGACTTTTTGGGTGTCACTACACCATCGTTCCATATTATTCACTGTATGAGGAATATCCGATGACATATACACTGCTGCTTTTCCAGGAGTGATCCCATAGTCGTAGCACGTCTATCTGTAATGGACTGGCTATGATACCTATTAAAGTTGTACAGAAAGAACAGCTCATATATGTTCTTGAAGAATTAGTGCTAATACTCGTAGCTTGTTGTATTGAGGCTTTCTTTTAGGTTTTCCTAACTTGAAGCTTAAGCCTCGACAATTCCACTGAAGAAGTCCATCGTGACAGCTGCTGCAGAGAGTTAGCTATGGTGCAAGCAATCTTGTATGAGTGATGTCAGTTCAGCAAGCTCATCCAAAACTGCTGGCCAGACAGCTTGGCGGACCTGTTGTGTCAGGTGAGTAGCAGGCGTAACTTGAGAAGACGCACTCAGTGATTCGTTACGTGTAGGTCCTGTTTTCTTACGCGGCAAAATTTGTAATTCTTTATATTTGCGTATATAGTCTCTCACTTTGTTTAGCCAGTGCTTCTATCTAAGCGTCAATACCACCAGATCATCATCCGATTCAGGCAGTGGTTCAGCTAACTTTGGTTTTTTAGTCTGCGAATGTCTGCCATGTTTAACCGCAGAAGACAAAACTGTGTCTCGGAGCCTTGTGTTTCTTGGGCCGTGAGTACCTCCTGCTCTTCCAACCTGCACACACTCGACCCAAAGGCGACGGTCCTAATCACTAGGCCAGCGGTCTTACACTTCCCTCATCTATAGCGGCCCAAAATAAAAAAAAACATTTACTCCTAGAAAGACCAGGACAGTGAAGAAAGTAGGAACAGGTAGGGGGGAAGGTTACGCTTACGTCGGCATCTGAAAGGCCTTGTGCGTACATCCTATATGGGTCATTTTCGAAGGGTACTCAGCTGGTGCCAGGATTCTAAGAACACATAGGTACCGATCTTCAGCATGACTAAAAGCTGGGTGCCGATTCTGAGTTTTGTTTCATGCTTATGTATCGACACATCCTGACGGCAGATAGCAACGTGTAAAAACATTGTTAAGACGATGCCTCTATGTAGCTCGTGAACATAGTTATTTAAAAAGAATGTGGGATGTAGACAATCATGCACGGGTCACTGGCTGCTCTCGATAGGTCAGCGGGCAGTGTGTGGCCCGAGGCCCGCCTGTTTAAAACCCCACTACGCTATCAATGGCACGCCAGCAGAGCGTAGCATAACCTTGTATAGTATGGTGGGTGTACTAGTGGGTGCGAAGGGCAAATGAGTGCTTGAAGAAGAGATCGGATGGTGGGGAGAAAGGAAACGATGACGTGAGAGGGTAAAGCATAGCACAGAAAGAATGAGAAAGGGACGAAATAGAGAGAAAGAAATTCAGGAAGAAGCGGAGAGAGAGAAAACATGATAGAAAGAAAGAGAAAGCAATCAACACGTTGTCTAGCGACCCGATACCGAACCACGCGGCCACGCCGTGCTAAGCCAGGCCCACCAAAAAAGACATCGCGTGCAACGCCTGCTCTACGGAGCAAAGTCTGATAGCGCCCGATCGTATCTAGTGAGTCATGGAGCGTCGTGAGGAAGTGATCGTGCCCGTGCTTCTCTACGCCAAGTTTTGCGTGACTTAGTGCAAACTTCCCGCACCTTTGGATAAAGAACGACCATCTAGACCATTCCTCAAAACTTTTAAATTCTACTAGTCTGTCGGCTAAGGGTGATCTATAAAACGAGTATTTCCTGAAGCATGGTTCAGCTAAAAGCAGGTTGATCATGTCTGTTAGGCAGAAATTTCTCTTGTATTTTCTGCTGGTTTCTGGTCTCCGAGAAGCGCCCCGCCGCGGTGGTCTAGTGGCTAAGGTACTCGGCTGCTGACCCGCAGGGCGCGGGTTCGAATCCCGGCTGCGGCGGCTGCATTTCCGATGGAGGCGGAAATGTTGTAGGCCCGTGTGCTCAGATTTGGGTGCACGTTAAAGAACCCCAGGTGGTCTAAATTTCCGGAGCCCTCCACTACGGCGTCTCTCATAATCATATAGTGGTTTTGGGACGTTAAACCCCACATATCAATCTGGTCTCCGAGAATCAAGAAATAATTAAGCGGGATGCGTCTTTTCTGAAAGAAAAACAAGATGTGTTAGTATTCACGAAAGTACATAAGGAGATCAGCTTGTACGTGTAAAGCAAGCTGTACCACTTGAAACTATTCACAAGAAAAGGCGGACAAGAGAAGAAGGAAAGAAGCTCATCAAAAGCTTCTTCTTCCTAACTGCCTTCGCCAACACACACGAGGCGGTTGATATGTTATATTACATCCGCATGACCTCTTCGGTATATTCTACAAGACACCCTGCAGTAAGATATTTGAGTAAGTATTAAAACAAAGGCATATAGAGTGCTTATACAAGAGTGTTCAAGGCACGGTGCCGTGGCGCGAAACACGCTTTTTATCACACCACGAAAGCGGTACTTTTTTTACAATAGGTAGCTTTTCTTGTCTTTATTTTTGCCCTAGGGTAAGAAGCGCATGAACTGTACGTGTCACGCATTAAAAAAAGAGATACGAGGAAAATATTTTCAATGGCTTGCCAACACGCTGGCTAGACTATGTAAAATATAATTAGAAAGATGAAAGTGTAGCCCGACAGTGTTACCTCAACATTTAAATTAAGCAGCCGGCCTCATTACGTGTTTTCGTGGTTGCTTCTATACGTATTTATTATTTTTTTATCGTAAATGACTGATGGAAATATTGTGAAAGAGCTGTGTATATGGGGCTCAGCTCCACGGTATCGTTTGGTTCGGTGTATTTTTCTAGCCTTATGATGCACAGAGGACGTACCAACTCCCCCACTTGACTATAGCATACAACTGCAAACACGTGACTCCATTTCTCTATAAACGCATACGGCAGATTCACTTGATAGTAATGTGACGCTATTGTCTTATCGGGTTGTTTTTCAGCACTACGGGGCATGCCTACGCTGCAGGCTACTGCAAGGAATCAATACAAAAGGAGGCGCTGGTCCGAGGCAACGTGAACAAATAAGGAAAGACGAACAATGAGAGCGGACTGAGTGCGTGTCCAGCTCTTTCAGACACGAACCCGTCGCTCGCCTTATCACGCTCATTCTTAGGTGTATGGCCAGAGCGTCCATGCGTGTTTATTCAGCGCTTTCACGCAGCTGCCTATGGACACTTCGCCCTTGTTGAGGAAACGGTACGTTCTTCAGTTTGCATGCTAAGGCAAATAGCGCAGTGCCCGTGGTGTGCGGAAATAAAAACAAGAATGCAGGTGAAGCTCCAGAGAGTGCAAAGACCACCATAGGCGCTCATTCATAAAGGAGAATGACAATGTTCGCAGCACAGATGAGAGAACGGTTCCTTAGGATCATGAACTAGACGGCTTCTGTAGGATTAATGACAAGGTAATAAAAGGGCTATCGGCTCTTGACGACCTTCTTGCGTCGTATT
Organism: Rhipicephalus annulatus; assembly: GCA_013436015.1. Taxonomy (NCBI): domain Eukaryota; kingdom Metazoa; phylum Arthropoda; class Arachnida; order Ixodida; family Ixodidae; genus Rhipicephalus; species Rhipicephalus annulatus. The sequence goes on from WOVY01000581.1 coordinate 518,720, forward strand.
ACCAGGATGTGGACAGGGAATGGGGTTCTTATCTGTCATCTCATGTATTCACAGCGTACTTAACCGATGTCTTTCTCCTTTGGTGCACACGAGCAAGCTGGATGTGTTCGTTAGTTTCTGCAAGGTTGTCGTAATGGTATCGCCTTTCCCTCCCCTAATTATTTCCTTCCGACAGAGCGCGCGGTGGCTTAAGCACCTTGATCGCCAATACAGTGCCACGCTTCTCTTTTCTTTCTTAGCTCTCAAGTGCCCTTGTTCTCAAGGTCCGTGCTCGGGAAGTTCGTCTTCCGCTCGATATTCGAAGGCACCACTAAACTTCGGGTTATAATTCTGGTTCCGTAGTATATCATATATAATCGACATTGTGGATGCGGGATTATAAAAAAATCACAGAATATTCACGGAGTGATTGATGACGAGTGGGGCAAAGCTGCGGTCAGCCCGTCCGTGCTTCTGTCCATCCATTCGCTCTTGCTTCCATCTGTCCGCGCGACAATCCGTGCGTCCATTCATGCGACCGTCCATCTGTTCGTGCGTCCGTCCGTCCGTACGTCCTTCATCTGCCCTTCCATAATGCTAGCCTGTCTGTGCGTCCGTCCATGCGCTTATCTTGTGAACACTCCAAATACCGCAATCTCTCTTCTCGCATCCCCTGTGGCACATACCCGCTCTAGAGCGGGTATGTGCCACCGGTGGCTACGTATAACATACATACATACATACATACATACATACATACATACATACATACATACATACATACATACATGCATGCATGCATACATACATACATACATACATACATACATACATACATACATACATACATACATACATACATACATGCATGCATACATACATACATACATACATACATACATACATACATACATACATACATACATACATACATACATACATACATACATACAAGGGATGCACCACGCCTCAAGGAGCTTCGCCCCTAAATTTCTTCGGTATACTTTTACTGTGAGAGTTCATCAGCTAGCCTAGCAGACTGTGCTGCAAAGACTGGCATCAAAACTACTAAACTATAAATTATTGTGATGATTGCTGACTTGAGTAGGGAGTCAGGGGCAACACCTATGTAACTAATGGCTGTTTTTTTTTACTGTAAATCAGAAGAAGCAGCAGGTGCATTACAAGGGATAGATGACTTTTTTTTTCTTTCGATGACGGTCTGTTAAATTTTTTTGTATAGTTCCATGGTCGGTACTGGCAATGACCGAGAAACGGACCTGCTTGGAACTGTACATCATTGGGTTCGAAATTGTTCTCCCGAGAGTGTTGATCGAAAAAAAGAAAAGCATCAGAGTTGGGAGAAGTCTACGCATGGCTGAAGATGTTTCCGTGTTCAAGGGGTGAAAAAGGGAGAGAGCAGCTCATGGCAGCGGGGAAGTAAAGGCTAAGCCACCTTGACACTACCACAGAACACGAGCAAGCACTGATCTTACTACGCGAAAGCGCAACATAGAAGTCTACTGTGAGAGCAGTAAACATTGTAAACATATATATAATGTAACAAATCTGCAAATCCAGCAATATAACAAACAATGAAATAATAAGAAACACATTTAGATTTACCATGTGCCCAGACGCACTCTGGCGTATGAAAAACACCTTTTAGAGCGAAGTTCAATAAACATGGGCTGATCACAGGTGGATTCCGTGCAGATATTTTTGCATTCAATAAAAGGAAGACCATGGCTTCCTAATCTCGAGTGAACTGGTATACGAGTTCAAGCGTTCATATCATCGATATGATGGTCAGTACTATCCGTTCTCAATCAGAAACTAAGACGCAAGTTGAAAATTTATGCAAGTCAGACATTTCTTGTCGGCCACCTACTGTGCTCCTACTCAACAAAAATATTGTTAGATCCCGCTGAGAGTGGTAATTGATGATATGCGAAGCCCGAATGAGGAAGGCTGAAATGTCACATTAAAATTAGCACAACGTTACGAGGCGGGCGTAAATTGTGCCGTACGTGACTTCCAAGTCATGTATAATATGCTTGCGCTTGGCATTTTTCTCATTGACTATTCACGTCACGTAATATCAAATTTGGTGTATATGAAGCTAGCGCAACGACCGTGAGAGTATCACGACCATGACATGTAGTCATGTTCTTACATGACACGCATACCATGATTATCATGTTGGCACCAGTCACATACCTTCGTCATCAATTCACGTCACGTAATACCAAGTTCGGTCTATGCAAAGCTAGCGAAACAACTGCAAGCACATCATGAGAGTGATAATTAGTCATGTTCTTGCATGACACACATGTCATGATTTACACGTTAGGGCCTGGCACTTATGTTCGCCATGCTGTCATGTCATACCGTACCAGTTTTGCAATATGTCATGTGAACGAAACCACCCCAGGAGCAGCAAGACATTGACATGTGAATCATGACATTCATGACATGCATTTAATGCTTTTCGTGTTACGACTATTCACTTATGCTCGTCATAGAGTCATGTTATGCCATACCAATTTTGATACAGATGCCATGATTCAAACGGCCAGGCTAGATAGATAGATAGATAGATAGATAGATAGATAGATAGATAGATAGATAGATAGATAGATAGATAGATAGATAGATAGATAGATAGATAGATAGATAGATAGATAGATAGATAGATAGATAGATAGATAGATAGATAGATAGATAGATAGATAGATAGATAGATAGATAGATAGATAGATAGATAGATAGATAGATAGATAGATAGATAGATACGGTCAAACTCACCGAAGTTCACTAAGAAATGCTTCACATTTAAAACACACCAACAGCGAAGATTTAATTTTCTTGTGATTTTATGATGTACAAAGAATTATTGGAGATGTTCTGAATGAAGATTAGATATTCACGAAAAAACTACAGATATCGTGACTTTTCTTGTCGCAGTACATCATTCCACCGTCAGCGTTCTTCCTTTCACAAAAATGTTCTTAACTGTGCAGACACATTGTTAATTGAGCTCTCGCGTATTGGTGTGTCAATAAAACTCAGAGCTAGCGATTGTACTGCCTCCCTCAGGTATCTCGCAGGCGCTTACCTGTATGCTTTACGCAAATGCAAGGTTATTTATGCTTCACAACTCACTGATTCAACTCAAAGCCTTTGATTTAATTTTCACACCGAAAATGCGCTTTCTTTCGGAAACAGCGAGTTGTTTGCGGGAACAGCAAGCTGCTCGCCCACGCTGCTGGCCTTTTATCCTTTAAATTCTCTTTCATCTGTGTAGTCGCTTTAAAAAAACTGCCACGCGCATTATTTTTCATACGCAAGCACGCATGAATGAGCTTTAAATAAAATATACGCAAGCTCGGCGAGCGAATAGAAAACGCTCGCGGGGATTTCTATGCAGAGAAAAGTGCAGTCGCTGCTGTGAAAATTCGGGCGCTGCAAAATCTGTACTTTTATATGGAAATCAGTTTTATTTTTTTCCTTTTCTGGGAGGTTGTTCTCACTCAATGCACGTGAAGCCGATGAAAGCGCAGAATGGCAGGAAAAAAAAAGACAGCGTGAAAAAAAACGGACATGCAGCCCTTGTCTTGCTGCCTGTGTATGATAGTTTTTTTTTTCTCCCTCGTATTTCTTTTTCTTGGATTTCCTGCACATTGACCGGTGCTACTCAAACAATATACGCCCGAAAAGTTTCTAAGCCGGCTTTTCCCGCTCTAACGCTTCCGGGAATCTCGTGAGCGGGCGTGCCTGCGGTGTCCGCGTGCTCTCTGGCATCAAAGCCACTCTCCGCTTCGAGTTATTGCGTTGCTTTTGCGTAGTGCTCCTTGTTTAGTGGCGCCTTTTCTACTTCTTTGATTTCCCCCAGTCAAGAGGAGACTTTTTTTTCTTCTTTTTTTAAGGAGAATACATGAACGTGGACAGCGTATAACTCTTGGTGGCCACGCATGCAATGGCGCGGAATATTGCGCCAACCGTTGTGGCTCGTCCCAAAGAAGCCCAGTGCTATGTGTGCATTGGGACGTTCACATACAATAACAAATGTTTGTGTGTGGGTGAGGGGGGGGAGCATAAAACCCGGATGTGTGTTTGAGAAATCACAGTACTGTGCTGTATAGACCGCCAGAAAACAATGCTGGAGCGCGAGCATTCGGAGATTCGCTAAATCCACAAAACGCGCTGCATAGAGCAAGCTAGGCAAGATGCGCATTTTGTTACGTTTGGAATTACAGTCATCCTTCTTTGTTTCATCTGGAAACAATTTTTTGTTCAAAAATGTCTTTCTGTTTGGCGTGCATGTGCTGTGTTACAAAAAGCAAATAAGTATAAATAGCGTGCAAACCATGTCCGACTTGTATTCACAAACCGCTGAACTATTCCTTTCACGCGCTTACGAAGGCTACCGGAAAGCACGAACTCGGTAAAGGGAACATATTGGGACAACCATAGTTCCTTACTATTCAGCAGTTTCCTTTTTTTTCAAGGGAAAAAAAAGCGCGCGAGGCAGTGTGCGATACTCGGCGTTCCCATTCGCTACCGCAGCAGTGAAGGCTCGTTCGTTCAACTGTATAATCATTTCCTAGGCTATTCGCTTCAGCGCTTCCCTTGCCGACATTTCTTTCTTTTTCTATTTTTTGCTGATTGATACTTTCTGTGTACTGAGCATGTTCTTTTTGCTGTCTTTTGGACGAATACAAAACAATAGTTTTTCCTGTAATTTGAGTCGTACAATTATTATAGACTGATAGCCTGCATTAAAGTGATACGTGCGATAACGTATATCACAATTACTCACCAAATTGTGCTACTCCTACCTCTTTACGATACATGCAATAAGTGTGCAATAGATAGTAGACCATGTTTGTTATAGTTCTCGAGTTGTTCTGAACCCATCACGGTAGTCTAGAGGCAGCTGCACTCGACTGCTGACCCGCAGAGCGCGGGATTGAATTCTGGTCACGGCGGCCGCATTTTTGGTGGAGGTAGAAATGCTTAAGACCCGTGTGTTTATATTTAGGTGCACGCTAAGGAATGCCAGGTGGTTGAAAATTCTGAATCCCTCCACTACGGCGTGTCTTATCAAATATTCTGGTTTAGGAGCCTTAAAACCTAACAATTATTATTATCAGTATGAGTTGTTCCGGCTGGTACTGACGATCGTAAACAGTTCACCCCACTGTTACGCTCTTGAGTACTGTGTTTTCCTGGCTGTCACGTACCTTTCTGCCGGCCCTTACATAGCTCTCATAGGATTCAATACATTGAGAACCCCGCTGTTATATCGAAACCTATTCGTCCAATGTATGTTGCGAATCGGCCCTTCGCGACATCCGAGACGACCTATAGGCAGCCATGTTGACTTTTCACGTTGCTTGCCCTGGCCCGCTTGATGAACTGGCAATCGAGTTTGCCCCTGGAAGCGGGAAGGGCGACATCTACGATGTACTATTAGGTCCCTCCACCAGACACGTGGCTTTCGAAATCTGCATTTTTTATCTAAACATTGCCTTTTGACGTGTTTTGGGGCTAAAAATATATGTAAACCTCCTCAAAGACAGCGCCTTCGAGGACTGCAAAGAAGAACTCGACTCTAGCTTGCACGTAAGCGTCATGTTGGTGCTCATAACGTATGGTGATTACGCTTGCGTTGAAGTTACCGTGGTCACCAGGAAGGTTTTGTCTGTCGACAATATGGTGCTTGACTGTGCCAATGCGTGCGTCAGTGAGAACAAAATTGAGGGAGCAGGTGCCTTCGCAGTTTCCGGTGTCTATGGCCTCATAGGCCATAACAGCACTGGACATCTTGAGCAGATATACGCGCAGGAGTGACGCCGAAAGACACGTGGCCCTGTAGGGGCTTGAGAGGCGCCTTGTACATAAATTTTTTGCCGTCATGGGAAAAACTTATCAGCGGTGTTCTCCTGTATTTAGTTTTTTAGCAAAGTCAAATTATACAGACTCTTCTACAGATGTTTTTCTCGTGAATTGTAGAGCGTGCTATGCAGATTTGAACCTTCATTTTCATTTTCCTGTGAAGTAAAAATAGGGCGTGACTTTTCAACCACGGCTTGTCGAAGTAAATATCAGCACAAGTTTACGTAATATATCCTGTCGTGTTTCTGTCAAGTGAACCGTAGAGTAAATGCTTCTACCAAACTTGGTCCAAAAATAAATACAGTAATTATTAGCAAATAAGCTTCATTGCAGCTCAGTCTGAGGATGCAAATCAATGGCGTGATGTTATAGTGGTTTTAGGGCCAAAGCGAAAACATTTCCCATCTTGTAAGTAAAGCCTGTGGTATTCGATTCATACGGACACTCATCGCACCTTCCAGAATGTTAGAGTTCATAATGAACAAATGCTCTGCATTGCAGCCGATGCTCATATTTTAACAACAACGCATCACATTCAGCCCCATTTACAATTTCTAAGATATTTAAAAGGGCTGAGAACAGCTCGAAGTGTCCCACTAATAGAAAGATTGTCTATTGCGTTGTGCGAAACGATTGATTGATTGATTGATATGTGGGGTTTAACGTCCCAAAATCACCATGTGATTATGAGAGACGCCGTAGTGGAGGGCTCCGGAAATTTTGACCACCTGGGGTTCTTTAACGTGCACCCAAATCTGAGCACACGGGCCTACAACATTTCCGCCTCCATCGGAAATGCAGCCGCCGCAGCCGGGATCCGAACCAGCGACCTGCGGGTCAGCAGCCGAGCACCTTAGCCGCTAGACCACCACGGCGGGGCATTGTGCGAAACGAACCTTGTTTTTCTTGTCTAAAACACAGATTTGTATTTTTATTTTTTACTCAAAGTCACTTTTGATATATCTTGAAAAAAAGTTAGAATGCTCTTGATGTTGTTCATGTGGCCTTTTACTGGTGTACGCTATTAACGTACTCTATGTTAGCCTTGAAATAAAGCGCATTTTTATTAAAATTTTTTGAAGTCAAAACGTGCACATGTGACTTCGTTTGAAGTGTACACAACGTTGACGCTGCCTTCGTTTGACATATGATCCGATGCTCACGAGCGGCAGCATGAACGCTCTTAGCTGAGGGCTAAGCGGAACATGCGAGCTAGTTCAACACGTAGGGAGGGCACATCGCGGCCTCCGGGATTTGCACGCGTTGCTGGAGGTAATCGCGGAGACCACGATGCGCCTGATACGCGATGCGATAGGGGGAGCTCACGTGACGACGAGCGTTCGGAAAGCTTATCCTGCCCGCTTTTCATAATCCGGAACTGTTTAGCACGTCAGTGTGATGATGGGTGATTACAGATTCACTCACTCTAGTTAAAGTAAAGCCATGGTCGTAATGAACACTCTTCGAATAGAACTATAGGCATTTTCATCTCTCCACAGTGTTGCTGCGGTATGCCCATGTGCAGACGGTATAGGCTTATATGCCTTTCAGATGAAAAAATACCGCTTTTTTCAGTAAACAAGTGCTTATGGAATCAACAGCTCCAGCTACAATCACTACGAAGGGTAAAACACTTGAAAAAAAAACAGGGTGGGGAAAAAGTGGTTGTCGTTTCCTTTAGGCAGAAATACACCACTATAACAAAATCCGAGCAGCAAACACGCAAAATTGCAGTCAGACTGTTACCCCTCGACGGAAACAAACCATGGATGTTCTTGCTTGCAAAAAAAAAAGAAAGGTAGATAGAATGAGAGGGACAATGGCGTACCCTGTCGGTGGCGTCAACACGATTGACGCAAACAATTATGAATGGCCGGACCGCATCACGCCATAATTTGTGCCATTATCATGGTGTCACTGTGGCATCACATAAGGTGATGTCATCACGTGACATCAATGCTTCGTCAAAGGTGGCCTGATCCGGTAGGTATTGTTAAGCAGTGTGACAGTGCAGAAAGCTTACCATGCCTCCGATCCGGGAAGCATTGTAAAACTATTTTTAATTGTAGCAAGCTTTCGTAAGCGGCGTAGAAGGTTCAGTACCTTCTAGAGTCACTGGAAAGAAAATCAGAGTATCGCGAAAGTACGCTACGTGCGGGCAACATTGAGTGCCGGCGGCGATTTCCCTATCTGGAGCATGCGGGGAGACCAGACGAGCTTTCCCCTTCAATGGCATGTTACGTCATTCTGAACTGGAATATGTCTGCGTATTTCTTCAAGAGGATACTAGAAGTAATTTCGAGTCATCGATGTTTCTGGATGAACTACGCAGTAAGTGGCGTGATTGTGAATGCAATAGGCGGTGAGTGTCGCCTTCTGCTCGCACTCATTCTATGAGCATCATGGCTTCATCAGTGTCGTTTCGTCATGGTGTGTTCACTTGGTACGGAGGTGTACAAGTTCAGTGATTTCACGTAAGACGAATTTACTTCTACACTAGGTGAATATTGCGTGTGTGCGCTAACATTGAAGTCTGCCTAACGTGCTGTCGCTTTTAAGGTTCACTTCAAAGCGCGATGCCATGTTGCTCTCGATGGAACAAGAGTATGTGTGTGCGTTTCTTGAGAAGTTGTTAGGAGGGATTTCTAGTTATCGTTGTTTTACAGCGAAAGCTCTTGTGAGGTCACAACATGGACTGCGCGTGGCACCGTAGTTGTCCGCCAACGCCGGTGTTCATAACCACTATCACACGAAATGAAGAAAAAAAAACGCAAACATAAACCACCAAGAATATAGCAGGCCTCGAACCCGGGTCCACTGTGCACCAGCCCAGTATTCTTCCGCGGAGCCACGATGGTGCTTGGAACTCGTTCGGAACTTCAACTTAGGAAGGTTTGATGTCGGGAAAGGAATCGGGTTAATATGAGTAATGAAGCGTTATAGAACAGCAAAGAAACAACCAGGCGTCACACAATGTGAATTATGTAACGAGTGGCTCGTCCAATACTCCAACCAAATACAAAAGCTTGTTCTTCGTTACCTAATATTGTTTGTTGTTGTTGTTGTTGTTATTTTCCTCTGCACATGGCTCATACCCAAAGGAGGGGATTGGCTGATTATAAGTTGAATTTTTCGATTATTTCTGCATTGCTTCAACTCTAAATACACTGCGTATTTAATTATGATGCAGGCGTAATTCTTCATCATCGTCAGCCACTGCAAGAGACACAAAATTCGCTGCAAGTGTTTAGCGGCTACCACACTTCTCCGAAGAATGAAGAAGAATAGCATAGGTAATGCCGGCCTACTACATAGCAATTATGAATATTTATGGCGTAGTAGGTACCCAGCAAGCGTGATTCCATGATTTACACAAAAAGCGTTTAGAAAAGGCTCTGAAAGAGTCTTTTCCAGCTTTCGCTGTGAGGGCTGCGCCTTTTGTGCAGGCCTAGGCAATTTTTTTTAATGAACAGCGTGGTAAGCGGTGTGATTGTGAATGTAATGTGTGGTGAGTATCACCATGTGTTCGCTAACTGACTGGCCTCATCACTCTAGTTACGTGTCACAGCTGTGTTAGCTATAGGTACGGGGGTAAATGAGTTTACGCAAGACGCCACTTACTTCTTCACTACATGAAACGTGTGTTTTTGCTGACTTTTGTGATGTTCTAGGAGTACACTCAGTATTCAGGTTCATTTTAGAGCACTCGATTGCGTTCCTTCAATTCATTGCTCAATCATACCTTGCTCAAGCACCTTACTTGCTGTTCAGCTTATTGTTATGTGTAATAGGAGTGGTGTATTTACGGTAATTGTAAGTTGTGCTCCTAAGTACTGTGCTAATGCAAAAAGCACGGCCAGCACCTTCAACGTGCCCGCACCATAAAACGATTGAAGGTAATATGACGCTGCGAGGTCACGTGATGCGAGTAAGCCAATCGCATCGGCGGCGGCACGCGGAAACCATGCAGATGCGACACTCAGAAAATTTCTTAGCAGCTTTATAAGTACATCGAATTAGACTAAAAAGAAGCAGCTGGCTTTTTCTTTCAAGTTGACTGAGACGGACGCATAGGGAACCCTGTGATATTCCTGAAGAAGGCAGCAGGTATGGCTCTAAAACGAATAACTTGATGGAGGCGCGGAAGCCGTTTTCCAACAGTGCTATAGGAAACCAGCGCTGAAGTTTCTACAGCTGCCCTGGCGGTGAAAGGGCGCATTTCTCAGCTGCTCCCGGCGTGACAAAACCAGCGTAACAAAACCAAAGGGCGCTGGCGGTAATGCCACGTATGAAAGTGCAACAATATGTAAAAATGGGGGAAGACGTAACCGTCTGCGTTCTACCTCCTTAATAATATCAATAAGAAAGGAAGCGGCGTTTCATACAAGTGGTCAGGCGAGCAAAGTATGTTCTACTCTTTTTTCTAGTGGTGTCGGGGTGGTTTTTAAACCAAATGCAGCGTGTTTGCCATGTTTAAACGATAGTGAAGATGACCACCAGTGAAATCCAGGGCCACACAGTCGAACTTAAACGGCGTTTTGCCGGAAATAAAACGAGCGTATTATGCAGCGTACGATTTATGTAATTTTTGATCTGGACTGCGGAGTTTTAGGTCTTGAACCTCAGGACTAACAAAGTTTATGATACCTCTATTCATCTGACCACCACCACTGACCACCACCACTGAGAATTTATTTGTAAACAGTTAGGTATAAAGAAAAGCTGCTTCGTCCAGAAGATTTGTGGGGCGGCACGTTCGCCTATGCCTCTGAACTGTCATAAAACATGCTCTCGCGGTGAATACTCGATGCCGAGATGCATCTGTTTAACTTAGTTTGTGCTAAATCCAGAATTTTTATTTTGAACAAAGCAGTGGACTACTCGAAGCTTCACCTCCTATTGTGAACTGATGCGGGAAGCTTCTTTCTGAGTGGTGGCCGTGGCTATATTAACATTGAAATTTATGCTTTGCTTGAGAAGTATAGAATGTCTACAATTTTTACTCGTCATTTAATTCACTTAACTCACAGTGTCAATTTTAGCGCTTTAAGGTGTCGACTTGAAATAATGTTCAACTTCGATAATTGCTAAAATTTTGTGTGTCAAACAAGATATCATTTTGAAGCACGCTGTACTATGGGGTATGAGGATTAATTTTGACTGCTTTAAGTTCTCCGATGCGCAAATATATCATGGTTTATGGGTGTTCTTTCTATTTCACCCTAATCAAAGTGTGGTCGCCGTGCTCGGGAATCTATCTCGCACCCTCAAGCGTAGCAGCGCGACACCACACGTGATCAAGCGAACCACCTTGCCACGGTGGTTTGCTTGGTCAACGTCGCCGTGCATGCATACCACCGACAGGTCATACGCACGACGCCAGAAAAAAAATTGACATAGCTACCACTCCCTCTGTTTTTGTTTGTTTTGTTTTACAGCTGTTGTCGGGCAGCGTAATAATCGTCGCAGCACGGAATTATCAATGAGGGCATGTCAGCCAGCAATAGCATTAGCTAAAAACTGAGCACGCAACCAGAAAATGAGGACGAGGGAGTCACCATCCGGGCACAGCACTGTCTCTTCTACGCCATATGAATAGATGCAGTCCGCTTTGCACGGCTTCTGTCTGTTTTTAGTGCTTTCGATATGAGAGCAGCCTTCGGAGAATGTGATTTTTCTAAACCACAGTGCAGTATTACTGGTGCAATGGCTTCTCGCGCTGTTCATTCAAAAATGAACCACGGCAGCTGCGCACGCGCGTACTCTCAGAGTGGTACACCTAGGTATATATAGACTGGTATCGAAGGCTCCATAGAAACCCATACGTTCAAGAAAATGGCGGCTGATCAGCAGCTCATGGGCCTTAGCGCCATCTATGTGAGGAGGGGACACTTCCGGTGGAACAAAAAATAAAGCAGATATGACGCTATAGCTGGTAAACAAGTGATAATCGTTTTGTGTGCACTAGCGCGAAATTTGATCTCAAGTTAATTTTCATGGACCCCTTATCTCTAAGAGCTCACGCTAAGGCAATCACCGGTGAGTCATCCACGATTGCACTTCAAGTCAATGCCAGCTAATTCAATACGAACTCATGACTAAATAGTGACGTTTAAATGTAATTTCACTTTACCTCAGTTTTACAAGGAAACCTACTGTTCGAACTTTTAATTGCCGTTTGTAGTATCTTTCACTGATGAATTAAGGGAACCAACAGCGTAGCAGAGTATGCATGTCATATCTGCAGCGTGGCTTATTTGTTTAACACATGCGCAGGTTCTTTAGCATGCACAACGCTTGTGATTTTCTGTTCTAACAGGAAAACATGACGCCTAGTCACGCCAAATTGATGACATTGTAGTTTTATTCAATGATCACAATAACTAAAAATCATTACACTGCACAAAATGGTAATAAGAAGAACAAAAATCTGCGCACACTCCCTGCGTTATGTTTTTTTTTGCATTAGGCTCCAGTTAATTACCGCTACGTATGCAAATTAATACATGCCAATTGTACCGTGATAGGTAACTTGGCAATCCGCTCACCGATGACGTGAATAGTAGGCACTTCATGATCAAAAGGAAACCGGGGTGTAGGAATACTCATGAATGAAAGTCCAGCTAGCAGTGCATTCTGCGGGCCATTATCCTTGTTTCTTCTCTAGAAGCCATGGGTCACCAGGCATACGTTTGTTTGCACCGCATCCTTGCACAGCACATCATTTCCGCAACCACCGACGAAAGCACTCGGCGTTACATCTAATTCGCATCGTTCCGCTGCCCGTTGGACACTGTACTGAAGACGTTTATCAAAGCTCAAATGCACCTAACAATTTCGCGCACAACACAGAACGCAAGCAAGCGGAGAACACTGAAACATGTGAGGGGTGTGTCTTCGCAGATGAATTTTACGAGCGGGCCTTGCCATGTATGCTCAGGTAGTGCAAGTGCTGCACTGAGTAATAATAGCGTGGGCAGAGGGCGCTAGAAAAATGATTTTTCGTAATAATAAAAACCATCATATATTCTTTCTTCAATACATCTACTTAATATTGTTGGGGAAAAATTGTATTTGTAAATCCTATTGATTGTTTGACAATAGATTAGACTTGGTCTTTTTTACTATTAGTGTTTGTTCCCTCCAAACATAGTTGCCCTTCAATCACAGCTCCCATAGCTCATCATGCTGATGTCGGTTGCAATAGATTCTGAACCACTTTTCACCCGGACCTTCGTGGCTATTTAAATAGACCTTGGGTTCACTGCGGCCGATCGTCTATATAGGCGCGAGCGGCTGAGTTGTGTCGTGACTTTCCACCAGGTGCTCTTTTTCGGCGCGCCACCTATCTAGCACTGGTCTCTTATAGGCCAGGATTTTCAAGTTATTTGCAGCCACGCTCCCATCGTAGTGCTATCACCCACTCATACGTAATGTTCGTTGAAAGGTATGGAAATAGAACTCGCGCCCCTTATGCCAGTCATTGAAATCTCTTCCTTTTCTCATGGTTTATCTCATGGTGACTGTGCGAAAGTATGCGGTCCCCAGTCATGATGACAAAATGTAAATGCGTTATGGTCACTGCAATTGTCACTCTGCAGAGGCGTCGTTAACCGGTGAGCTCTGCCCGTAATTACTCTATAATCAGCATTGAAGCTAACGAAACAGACAATTCACGGTGGTCTCTTCCATCTAACTTTTGACACTGTTTATCGCATAGTATTTAGAGCCATGGAAATTGCGAATAGATTTCCCTAAAACAATTAGCACGGGCACCACTCTTCCAATCTGATGCGCTAATGAAGTAACCTATGGGTTAATTGTGTCGGCGCGTTCACTGTTACGTACGCCTCCACTGAATGGTCATCGGCTCAGGAAGAACATACTCATGTTCCTAAAAGCGTGCAGCCTTCGTTAAGTTGATGTTTGCTTAAGTAATAGCGCTGAGCGATACATTGTCGTGTTGAATTTCATAGGGAACATCATTGTGCTGCGAAATTGCTCGCACGCCCGTGAATCCCTTTCACTGACTCGTGTTCCGAGTATTGTGGCGTACAACCTCATTGAAGTCGTCGATACCGCACGCCGGCGTACAGCTGGCAGCCTGTATGGGCGCGAAAAAAATAACTCGGTTCACGGGCAACTGGAATCTCTGACCGGGAAGTCCGACACCATTGCAGCTTCAACAACCATGCATGTTTTTAACCTTCTAGCATTCGTACACCTACGCAGGAATCTCGGCGCAGGCACGAAAGTCGCTGGCCGTGCGTGATGCTACGATAGACGTGAGGCGCCATTTCCATCGTGCTACACGCATCGGGCTTAATGCATTTTGAACGAGGCAGCGCGCACGTGCTGATGCTAACACAGCCCGTCGGTGTGCCGCGGCTGCCAAGCTCTGGTCTGCATGAGAGCGAGTGGGCAGGGCACGCGCATTAGCGTCGCCGGTGATTAGCGGAGGCGCCCGTTGAAGAGCCCCCTCCACAAGGACAACGACTCGCCAGTCTTCGAGCCCACTTCTGTCGTCGAGACTATTCGTCTCGGTTACTCAGCGTGGACCGCACTCTATTTCGGCCACCCGTGATTTGGCACGACACGCAACGCTTCCGCTGCACCAGCCTTGTCTTTGCTTATTGCTGGCACTGTCTCATTCAAACTGATTGTAGAAAGGAAGCATACGCGTAAATGGTAGTGCCGAATGCACACACTATCAAGTTGGGTCTATATGACGTGCTCAGTTACTCTGAACCAGGCCTCGAAAAGTCTCGAGTTCCACCCATCGCCAAACGGGGGCAAAAAATCGACAGTTAAAGAAGAACCTTCGTGGCTCCGTTCAAATCTACCCTTGGGTTCGTCTAAAAGTCCGCTGGAGGCACCATAGTAAGCTCAAAGTTTGAAGCGACGAGATCCGCCCTTTTTGCAAAACGTGCTCTTTGCTACACAAATGAAGGGTAACATTCGAATCCCGCGTTTTGCGTAGTTATTCTGAGCACTATGTTTCTTTAGTGATCGCGAAGCCATGGGAGTCCTACTATCTTATCGGTGACGGTGACAAAGCGAAAACATGCGCTACCGCTATTCGATGGATGCAGCTCACGCACACATGCGCATTTAGTTTTCATGCGATGGTTGGCGTGGTCCTCGGCGTTTCGTTTTTAAAGACGATAGTTTTTCTTGTACTTCTACGCAAAAATTTTGGCCTGTCCCTGTCTGTTTGTTTTTCTGTTTGTCCGCCGAAACGGTACCCGAACCGGCTAAAATCCAACCCCATCCACAGCGCTCACCAATATCGTTTTGCCACTGAAAACGAAGGATTGCCGTTTGCGACCTCTCGATAATGGTTCTAACACGATATATTTATTACTTTTTTTATATAAACATGACTGCTAGTTTGTTGTCAATGAATAATATTGTTCCCTGTACTCACTCGTGAATTGCTTTTTACTGGTACCAGCTGCTAATGAATGCCTTAGGGTTCCGTGTGACCTTTTGTACGTATTGTCTCCATTGTCTTAGCAGAGCAACAATGCAACACTTGCTTTTTAATTGACAATCATACAAGTACAAACGCTGAAACTTGAGTAATATTGGTAGGCTCTGCGGATGGGGTTGGCCATTTCACGTATCTCTTGTTGGTGCCGTTTAAGGTATTTTTACAGGCAGGCAGGCAGGCAGGCAGGCAGGCAGAGCAAAATAAAGAATAGAGAAACGAACGGCACTGACTATGCGCTGCACCCGCTTTGCTGGTCTTCAACCCTTGATCGGCGGTGGCAAATAGCCCATAGGCCAGCCGTCAGCGACGGTGAAGAAGTGAAAAGGAGAAAACCTTTAGATCACGTGTTAAAACGTTAAACCGTCTCTGGGCGGTTTCCACCCCCTGTCCTTGTCGCAACCCCAGCGAGGTCTTATCTCTCGTAGAAATAAACCTACGCTCTTTTGAGTGTGCCTCGTGTACTTCGTCGAAGCGGGCAACGTTACGCAGTTGTCTCCCTCTGCAGCGTGCTGCTCTCGTTTTCTCCAGCTATCGGTATAGCACAGTGCCACTTGCGTGCGTCGTACGTTTTCAGTATCAGCCCGTCGAACTTTCCCGAGTTGTTGTCGGATCATTTACAACTTCCACTGTATTGGTATGTCTGCAATCATCTCGCCTTTGATTCATTCAGCCAGTTGTTACGGCCCCCCACTATTTGTCTCAAAAAGTGATAACAAAAAATTTTGATGTAGAAAATTCTAGACGCCCGTACGACTTTGGTCGTACGGGCGTCTAGAATCCACGTACTCTCAACAATGCTGTTGCTTTTGACATGAACTATCCATTACGACAACGTGTAAACGGTGCAGCGCGCTTTGACTGAAAAGAAAATTAAGACGCCTGCAGGTCTTATAGGTACGATGGAGGCGGAAATGTTGTAGGCCCGTGTGCTCAGATTTGGGTGCACGTTAAAGAACCCCAGGTGGTCGAAATTTCCGGAGCCCTCCACTACGGCGTCTCTCATAATCATATAGTGGTTTTGGGACGTTAAACCCGAGATATCTATCTATCAGGTCTTATAGGTACCATTAGAATCGATGTTATGCAAAACATGCGAAAGGGAAGGTGGCTGTGGTTTAACCTTCTTATTGAGCAAAACGTTATGAACTCACGCTAAAAGTACGCAGAATTGTACGCACCTATATTTCATAAACAAACGCATAATTTTTGTAAATGCAGTGGTTTACAGTTGCGTAGCGATGGAACACTAACATGGGTATTACCAAAACCAGTATAGCATAAACGGATATGTAGCGCTTGTGGTTCCGAGATTAGTAGCCATGGCTGGCTAGGGGTACGTCAACCAAGTTCAATGAAGGGCACTTGACTAGACAACTGATCATAAACCGACTTGACGCCTGTGTCATAGGAGAACGCATGCAATGTTTGTAATATCAACCTGACAGCATAGCGTGAAAATTGTGATTGGCGTTTCATCATTATTACGTCTGTACAGGGTGTTTTTCAAAAGCAGTTCTGAGATATGGCGTGGCTTTGTGGTGAAATAGTTATTTGTAACGCAGATTTCTTAGGTTTGACTTCTGCCATGGCCTTGATATTTATTCACGGCATTCGTCACGTCAAAGCTGCCATTGCCACGTTTTCCTAATGGGAATTACCAATGTTTGTTCACGCCATTGCTGGTTTCATAGTCAGCTGTGGTACATGGGTGTGTGGCACACGTGCCTGGAATAAAGAGTATACTACGACGTACGCGACGAGATTTTCTCGTTATTCATATTATGACCAGCCAGACATATTATGAGCTGGCTCGCCAGGTTCTTAAGCTGGGACCAAGTCTCGTGCCATAACCTTAGTTCTAGAGGCGACCGCGAGATATACAGATGTGCCTTTGTTGATAGACCTGCCAGATGGCGCGTCGCCGCCCGAGGCGGCTAGAGGCGGCGGTGCGCACACTAAGCGGAGTTTGCAATTCTGCAAACTCTGCTTAGCGCTTGAAGCGTGTGTATACTTGGCACAGCGGCTCTTCAAGAATACGTTGGAAGCGGTACAAGCGGTGGCTTGAGCTCGTTGCGCGGGCTCTTTGGCAACACCTTTTCCTGCGAGGCTCGCGAAGCGGGGGCAGCACGTACGCCACGGCAAGAGAATCTTAAAGCGGAGAGGGCGCGGGAAGTGCGGTCAAGTGCCGAAAGCGGTCGCAAGCCGAAGCTGGCGGCCCTGACCACTGCCGGGCTAGACTGCGCGCGCAGGTGCAGTCTAGCCCGGCCATGCCCTGACGCGCGCTTCAAGCGCGAGTTTCTCTGCCACATTCTACCACATCTCGAATGTGTGTCATAGCGTGTGTCACGTCCTAATAGGATGGTAGATTACATTTACGGTAGTTTCACGGATTATCTCTATCTTCTCGGAGCCAGCTTCTCAATCATTTACTTCGTGGATCTCGCATGATTTTCGGCCATACCCTCTAGCACGCGTATACTATTTTTGGTCTAACCCCAGTTAAGGAGGAAATCACGGAAGCACTCAGACGTAGGCGGCTGAAGAGAAATTTAGATAGATACGCAGATAAAAACGCGTAAGGTTCCGGACGTTTACTGAGAAATGCTTCGAATTTAATAAAGAAATGACAAAAGAAATCTTTGAACGCGCTAGACCGTCCGCCCTTTTGGTCGCATGTTTGTGTCGTTGAGTGTGCTTGTCCTGCCCGCTATACTTCACGCAATCTCCTTTCATGGCCGCCGATTGCACAAAACAATCTTGTGACGGGCCACTTTCCACGCGGCCAATTTCTCTGTCAGTGGCCACACAGTCTTGACCTTTTAAATGAAAATATGTAAAAAATACGTAGCCTGAAAACGTCATTGTTGAGTTGCCCGCCACTCAATTTCATTGTACTGTCGTGTAATCTACTATGTGTGCTACCAATGAAAAACAACAAGAACAGAGTATTTCTTGCTTTCTTTTACAACACGCAAAGTGCACCGTAGACTCGCCGCGAGATTTCCGTCGCGCGACTGCTCCTATGACATCTTCGCGGGCTTTTATCACGCGTTGCGCTTGCACTCCAAAAAGACTCGTTACATCTTTGAGCGATTCACAGAAGGTGCATCACTCAGCCTGATCGGTGAACATATTTCAAGCGAGAATGCAACATTTTTTGTTTGGCAGTTGGTGCAGATTTTAGCGAGCGAAGACGAGAAGAAAGTAGGGAAAATACTGAAGCGCGCACCAGACAAAGATGCGAGCGCGCTATGTTTAGCACCTTGAGAAGCGCTGTTGTTCATTCCATGTGTATGCACTCGGCGTATTGCCGTTCTTTCAAAACAACTTTTCGCCGAGTGTACAGTTCATGTTTGCACCGTTTAAATTTTATTAATCTAGGAACTGCTGGCAAGCGCACATGTAACGCCGACGTTCTTGCGTATTATGCTGGCGCATATAAACTCCCGCGTATAAAACTTGTCCTTTTTGAACAATAGCTAAGAGGCTTGTTGAAGAAATGTCCATGGGTAGGACTTTCATTGCGTCCTACAGATGTCCGCACTTTTATCTATAGATGTCCAGCTCTGCAGTGCAAGATGTTGAAAGAGTGGAATGTGTTGCATTTGAGGTGCAGTGCCTGAAGATGCATGGTGGATTGATGGCCACACTCATTTATCTGACGACACCGGAAACGTTTCCAGTAGTCATTACTCGTAAAGAACAAATATTCACGCAAATATAACATGCGGCGTGCACATTATCGCTGACATGCTTGAATCAATGACGCCCGTTGCCCAAGTATTATAGGAAACTTGATCCATTATCGCATAGGCGTAGCGTTTACAGTGGACCAGTATGCGACAAAATATTCAAAATTGTCAATATATATATATATATATATATATATATATATATATATATATATATATATATTGTAGGCATTCATTAAGCACATCATCTATCTTTACACATATTCATCATCATGAGTGGTCGTCATCTTCTTCTGCTGTGGGGACTTGGCTTGTCTGAGTTCTGTGCCTTGGGCGTGGTCGCTTCATCGTGTCTTCCGGGCCTAATAAAGGTTGCCTTCACCGTTGCATCACAAGTGGTGGAGTGTGCTCTACGATCTTCCGTCCTCTCCCAGCCCGATCTGCCTCCTGGAGCTGCGCTCAGGTCGTCGTTTGTACCAGGTGTCCGGTAACATGCCCCAGGACGAGCCAACCGGCGCTTCTGCGTCTACCTCCACGGCCCCGGCTACCACGGCCTATCCATCGTGGATTATCACCGCGCAGCAGCGTGAGCCGCCCACGTTCGCCGGACTTCGAGGTGAAGATGTGGAAGATTGGTTGGACCAGTTCAATCGAGCGAGTTCCACTAACAACTGGGATGATCCTTCCAAGCTTCGCCGTGTTTCTTTCTACCTCACGGGCGTAGCGAAAACATGGTTTTTCAATCATGAAACGGACATTACGGACTGGACACGTTTCAAGCAACAGCTTCGCCAAATTTTCGGCACCCCGGCGGTTCGTTCAGCTCTCGCGAAGAAGACACTGGATTCTCGCAAGCAACAATGCGGTGAGTCCTACACATCGTACATAGAGGATGTGCTTGCTCTCTGTCACCGTTTCAGCACGTCCATGTCTGAATCAGAGAGAGTTCGTCATCTACTGAAAGGGATAGGCACGGTCGCGTTCAATGCCTTGGTCATTCAAAACCCGACTACGGTCGCTGACGTTGTTGCCACGTGCCAACGCCTGGAGGAACTTGAATCCCAACGGTTACCGCCGGACAGCTCTGAAAACACTACCACGACTGATGCCTCATTGCGTGGAATGATCCGGGCGCTTATACGGGAAGAGCTGCAATCTTTCGGCCTCTCAATGACACCGAGTCCACCTCCCCCCTCCAACAATGTTTTGCGGGATGTTATCAAAGAGGAGTTGGCGTCCATGACCAGGCCAGCGTTTGTAGACTCTCCAGTACCTCGACTCCAGCCGACGTACGCACAAGTCCTCGCTGGCTCACCACCCATGGTACAACCGATGCCCGCACACTCGACGCCTGTCCCGCTGGCTTCGTTAACTCCGAGTGTGACTAGCCAGCCCTTTCACCCACCGTGTCGGCCGCATCGTCCGATCTGTTATTACTGCGGCTATCGGGGCCACATTGCACGCGTCTGTCGGAAGCGTCAGCAGGACGAGCGTCGTGGACTCGACACCTACGGACGGGATGATGGGACAAGCTGGTACGCTTTCCAACGTCGTCCTTATGATCCGCCGCTACGCCGCTCACCGTCTCCAACTTCGACATCTGAGCCAACCAGTTCCTACCGCTCTACTAGACGCCGCTCACCCTCACCCCTCCGCCGTTCCATGTCTCCATTGCGACCTGTCTCGCAATTCAACAACCAACGCCCGGAAAACTAACCTTTGCAGCTTTTGGAGGAAGAGCTGCATCGAACGAAAAGACAGAAATTCCTCCAGTGCGTCCATATAATACGATAGCTGTTTTAATAGAAGGTGTGTACGTGGACGCTTTAATAGACACTGGTGCCTCTTTGTCTGTGATTGATCGTTCTTTGTGCTCACGTCTACGGAAAGTCACCACCCCTTATGATGGACCTACACTGCACGCTGCTCAAGGGGACGCCATGAGACCTGCCACTATGTGCACCGCTCGTGTTTTCATAGCTGGTATTCTTCATTTTGTACAATTTGCTGTGCTGAATTCGTGTGCCCACCAGATTATATTAGGCTGGGATTTTCTGTCTACGGCGAACGCTTCCATCTGCTGTAAAGAAAATGTTGTTCATATGATGGAAACTGACTATGCCCTGTATGCGGATGACAAACCCGTTCGCTTGCTCGCTGCTGAAGAGACCGAGCTACCACCTGGTCATCAGCGGATAGTTGCCATCACTTCTAATGTGATCGACTCTGGTGACGTGTTTGTCCAACCATCTGCACGCTGTCTCGCAAGAGGTATAGCCTTTGCTTCAGGTCTAGCGCGATTCCACAATGGCTCCGGACTTCTCTACGCTACGAACCAGACTTCTAAGAAAATTCTCATTCCTAAAGGCACCACAATGGCTTGCGTTTCTGAATCTCAACCTGTCTCTGTTGTCTCTCTTATGCCAGCGTGTTCTAACCTTCCTTCTATTGGACGTTCATCAAGCGTTTCTGTTCTTGCTGCGACTATTAGTCCAGAACTGACCTCTTCACAGACAGATGAGTTGCTTGCCTTGCTACAAAAGCATAGGAGATTGTTTGATGCCCATTCCTCATCTCTGGGACAGACGTCCATTATTAGGCATCGTATCCAGACCGATGGCACTTCCATCGTACGCCGTCGACCATATCGCGTCTCTTCATCCGAGCGTGAAATCATTGAACAAAATGTAGCCGATATGCTGCAACGGAACATTATACGTCCCTCCGCGAGTCCTTGGTCATCCCCTGTTGTTTTAGTAAGGAAAAAAGATGGCTCCGTGCGGTTTTGCGTTGACTACAGAGCACTTAATAAGATTACCCACAAGGATGTTTACACCATGCCGCACATAGACGATGCTTTGGATTCACTGCAAGGTGCTGAGTACTTTTCAAGCCTAGACCTGCGTTCAGGTTACTGGCAAATACCCATGCACGAGGATGACAAAGAAAAGACAGCGTTTTCAACACCAGATGGGCTGTATGAATTCAACGTCATGCCATTCGGCCTTTGCAATGCTCCAGCAACATTCGAGCGGATGATCGACACAGTTTTACGAGGCTTGAAGTGGAAGACTTGCTTGTGCAATTTAGACGATATCGTTATTTTCTCGTCAACCTTCCATCAGCACTTGCAACGACTGGACGAAGTTCTTACGTGCCTTGCAAACGCAGGCCTTCAGCTGAACACCAAGAAGTGCCGTTTTGCGAGCAAGACGATTAAAGTGTTAGGCCACATCGTAAGCAAGGACGGTATTCGTCCCGATCCTGACAAGATTTCCGCGGTCCAACACTTCCCGCGTCCTGAAAAAGCCAAAGATTTGCGCAGTTTCCTCGGCCTCGCTTCTTATTTTCGCCGATTCATTCGAGACTTCGCCTCAATAGCTTCACCATTGCACAAGTTGCTCGGATCAGGCGTCACCTTTGTGTGGTCTCCTGAATGTGAAGCGGCGTTTGCCCAACTGAAGTGTGCACTCACATCCGAACCAGTCCTCTGCCATTTCGACGAAACCGCGCCTACGCTCCTGCATACAGACGCTAGTGGTCGAGGCATTGGTGGAATTCTCCTACAGCGAGACAAATCTTCACGTGAGAAAGTCGTTGCATACGCGAGCCGTGCACTGACTCCTGCTGAAAAGAATTATACCATCACCGAACAGGAGTGCCTAGCGGTCGTATGGTCGATACAAAAGTTTCGACCTTATCTCCACGGCCGCCACTTTACTGTGGTTACGGACCATCACGCCTTGTTCTGGCTCTCGACAATCAAGAACTTGTCCGGCCGCCTTGGTCGCTGGATTCTTCGCTTACAAGAATACGACTTCACTATCACATACAAGTCGAGAAACAAGCATCAAGACGCCGACGCCCTTTCGCGTTGCCCGCTCTCTTCGGACCCGCTTAACAAACCCGCCACTGCCGCACACGAGAAGCTTTCGGCCGTCTCTTCCCTACATGTTTCGTCATTAACTACTTTGGACCCAACTTCTCCAAGCGAGTGTGGTTTGTTCTTATCTCACCAACGTGCTGACCCTTACTGTCGCCGCATCATGGACCGTCTTGACGGGACTTGCCGGCCCCCTAACGCCCGTCTTCGCCGACAGCTCACGCAATTCAAGCTCAACAACCACGTCCTGTACCGTCATATCTACCACCCTGATGGTCAACGCTGGGTGCCCGTTCTACCTCGCTCTCTTCGGGCTCAAGTCCTCAAGACATATCACAACGACATGTCTGCTGGACACATGGGCTTCCAGAAAACGTATGACCGCATAAGATGTCACTACTACTGGCCGGGCTTGTCCACCTGTGTCGCGAAGTACGTTGCCTCATGCGCCCTTTGTCAGCGTCGCAAGCTACCTACATCAACTCGAAGTGGACAATTACAACCGCTCCCGTGTCCGCTGCAACCATTCGAGGTAGTTGGCATTGACCTGTATGGTCCGCTTCCTATGACTGTCACGGGCAATCGTTGGATAGTTACAGCTGTCGACCACCTGACCCGCTACGCCCCGTGCCTTCTGCGTCAGCTTCGGAAGTGGCCGACTTCATCCTTCGAGCAATAATCCTTCGACACGGAGCTCCTCGTGTAATCCTGAGCGACCGTGGAAGAGTCTTTCAGCACTCGTCGAAGAAGTGCTCAAGGCAGCCGGCACTACACACAAAACAAGCTCCAGTTACCATCTTCAGACGAACGGCCTGACTGAGCGCTTCCATCGTACACTGTCAGATATGATTGCGATGTATATCGAACCCGACCACAGAAACTGGGACACCATTTTGCCATTTGTCACTTTTGCCTATAATACCTCTGTACAGCGCACAACCGGTTACTCGCCGTTCTACCTCGTCCACGGTCGCTTCCCCTCTTCTTTCCTCGATGTTTCGTTCTTCTCTGCGCCTGTCAAACCATGTTCATCTTCAAGTGAAGAATACGTGTCTCGTCTACTTCATTGCCGCCAGCTGGCTCGCGTCAACACTGAAGCCAAGCAACAGGATCGCAAGCTTGAATATGATGCCTCTCATCGTGCCGTGTCTTTCAGCCCTGGCGACGAAGTCCTCCTTCTTACACCCATTCGCACTCCCGGACTGTGCGAGAAGTTTCAATTACGTTTTATTGGCCCCTACACTGTCTTGGAGCAAACGTCTCCTGTGAATTATCGCGTGGCACCCGTTCTTCTTCCGACGGACCGCCGCTACAGGGCAGCAGAAATAGTCCACGTATCCCGCATGAAGCCTTTCATACGGCGTTCATCTTCGCTTTAAAATGCGGCCAGGAACTGCGGTCAGGATGACCGCTTTCACGTGGGGGGGGAAGTTAGTGTAGGCATTCATTAAGCACATCATCTATCTTTCCACATATTCATCATCATGAGTGGTCGTCATCTTCTTCTGCTGTGGGGACTTGGCTTGTCTGAGTTCTGTGCCTTGGGCGTGGTCGCTTCATCGTGTCTTCCGGGCCTAATAAAGGTTGCCTTCACCGTTACATCACAATATATATATATATATATATATATATATATATATATATATATATATATATATATATATATGTTTTATTCCATTCGTTACCAATAAACGTGAATGCAGAAACTCATTCTTGGGTATAATAATCAGGTATGTGCTACATAATAATGACCTTGGTGCCACAGTTCGACAGTTTATCATAGAAAGAAATAATGCACCAGGTGTCTCATTTTTTCCTAACCTGTAGGGCAAACCAAGGCAGTGGGGAAAAAATTCCATCTCTTAAGTTGTCCCAGCAGAAGCATTTTGAGTTCACTCCGTGGGCCCTCATGCACTCTCCTTAAGGCCAGTTATTTCACTCCACGCATTTAATCCAGACAGATCCCATTACTCTGTTGCTCCGAAACGTTTTGCAGTTCAAACACCGTCAGTATTTTTTGCGCTAATATTGCCTTTTTTGAACGCTTGCACTTCACTGAATTATTCAATCATAGAAATCCAGATACGGTTTGTCATCTGTTCTTCACTTCTTTTTGCCGTTTTGATGCATGCACGGGTAGTTTACGGCTTTCACCTTCGCCAGCCCGGATATGTGAGGCAATCAATTTTGAATTCTCCATCAATTGTTATCTTCATCTTTCGCTATGAAAGATAATCTCATTAAAACTGAATTTCAAGACGTGTTTGCGAATGGCTTAAGTTGGAGATTCTTTCAATTTCGCATGCACCTGTTGAGGGCATCCTTGTGAATGCAGTGTTTTTTCATGTCGTTTTGTTGCCAGGAAGTTATATAGCATTCTCTCTTGTACATCTGAACCCTCCTAAATATATATATAAATATATATATATATATATATAATATGTAATGAGTGCAAGTTATTAATTCACCCAATACGACACTCTGTAAAGCACTTAAATGTTTTTTTTTGTCATGCTTTGCCCCTATGACATACCCAATTTGAACGAAAAATTCCACTTTTGCTCCGGGCACCAAATGATCTCTACTTTTTGGTAGTAAGTAGCTTGAACTCTAAAGTAACACAATAAATACTTACCTCGTTGTACTTACGATGAAGTAGCTTCATGCATGGATCCGAACATATGGTTGAGCAGAATTTGACCCCGTTTTAACGGGTCATTAACACACCAACGGTAGTCACATAATTTTTCCCACGTGAATGCTGTGCGAGCAGTCAACTTTTGCAAATGAAAAGGTGGACAAGACCAGCAGGTATTGCTGAAAAAAACAAATAAAATTACTTTTTCCATTATCTACGGAGACCGGCTAAGTCAAATGTCACGTTTTGCCCCATGTCTCATTTTGTACACTATTATATCAAACCGAATCAACACACAAACTGGCAATACGCTTCAAATACGCTGTAGTGCGCAAAAGAGATTCCTTGCAACTGTATGCAGGAGACGGCTTGAACCACGTTCTGAATGAAAAAACGGAGGTTAGACCCTTCGCCTCTGTTTTTCTGAAATTGCACTAGCTGCATATATGTATGCGTATGACTCGGTAACCACTGCTCACAAACACTTTATGTAAAACGAGCGGCAAGAAAAATAATGCTAGTTTCTCTTTTTCAGAACGTGGCTATATGCGACTGTTCCTGCGTTTAGCGGCGTCACTGTCGCGGTTGCCGTCGGTGGCGTAACTGATACACACACACAAAAATAAATAAAACGAGAAAACAGAAGTAGGATCGCAAGGAATATCAACCTGGGCTTTCTGCTGGGCGGCCGAGTATTTCGACCACAGCGCCAAGCGGGTGCTTCAAACTCGTTTGCAAAAAGAGCGTATGCACAGCGTCATGCCAGGTAAAGAATCGCGTTAACCTACTCATATAGTATGATATTATTACAGCATCACAGAACGCTAATGGCGCAACAAGTGTGTGGTTTAATGCCTCCCCACACACTGCAGAGTACTCAGTCTCAACATCGTCATCAGCCATATGTAGAATCTACAAACTGCACATAATACCTTACAGATGTTTAGCGGGTACCTTGCTTATCTGCAGAAATACGAATAATTGCGCATTTGGCGGTGCTGCGCTACTTCGCAGAAGTTATCATCTATGGCGTATTCGATGTGTTGTGGAAAGCAAAGACTGCAAACACAGTTTTCGATTTCCCACCACAGAGCTGTGCCAAGAATTCGCATAAGGTAGCATCGCAATCGTTGATGAATATTTTTTGTAATTGTTGTTGAATTGCACTTCTGAACTTTCCAGGTGCATACATGCGTTTACTGTCTCTTTGTAATTCTCCTGCTACATATAGGATAACATTTAAAAGCACTTCATTTGGTTGTCTCCTTCCTGCGCGAATTTATTCCACTTGTGAAACGAGGTCCCGGGTCCTCAAGCATATCTGCGGGACACCTTACCTACTACGCTACCACGGTTGGTTCAATGCACAGCTACAAAAAAAAAAGGAGACCAAGTTACTGAGTGGAGACACATCCAATTAGTGCAATGAAGAACTATGGTGAAGGCATAAAAACATATACTGTACGAATTTACTAACTCCTTCGGGCGTTCTACAAGAAGCTATGGATGGTGTCTTACGTAACTTGAGCCAGATTTACAAATATATAACTGCTACGTTTCTGCGGAAAAACAACCGAAATATTAAGAAAGTCGTAAAGCTTTCCTTGCCCCGCTGCGGTGGTCTAGTGGCTAAGGTACTCGGCTGCTGACCCGCAGGTAGCGGTATCGAATCCCGGCTGCGGTGGCTCCATTTTCGATGAAGGCGAAAATGCTTGAGGCCCTTATGCTCAGATTTGGGTGCACGTTAAAGAATCCCAGGTGGTCTAAATTTCCGGAGCCCTTGACTACGGCGTCTCTCATAATGTTATGGTGGTTTTAAGACGTTAAACCCCACATATCAATCAATCAATCAATCGAAGATTTTTCTTAAATTTCGCTCAACTAAATATTTGGTCATTGGTAATTTATATTCTACTTTTGTTCGCTTCCCCTGTGCAAAGCAGCAGGCTAGAATGAAGTAACTCAGGCTGACCTCTCTGCATTCTAATGAATAATCTCTCTTTCTTCTTACACATTACAGTAAGAACCAAAAGGAACCATGTGATATTTATGATCATGGTTCATGATCCAGCTTTACATTGCTTTATATAATATACACCACTGCCACGATTATATAGAGTGTATGGTGCTGGGCTCCTGGTCCGAAGGTCGTGGCTCCGATCCCGGTCAAAGTGATCGCATTTCCGCCTTCATCAAAATTGCTAGAGGCCTCAGTATGTAGATTTACGTGTGTATTGAAGAAAATCAGGTGCTGGAAACTTCCGAAGCGCTCCACTTCAGCAAACTTCATAACCATATGTTGTTTTCGCACTTGAAAGACTAGCAGTTCTTACATTGCTACATAGGTGTTTTATTAGGCCTGAAAGCATGCTTTGGAAACAAGACAAACAGTAACGCTCGAGAAGCCAGCCAGAAGTCATGCGAGGCTTCTCTCTTTTTTTCGTGTTTTCTTTTTTTCTGTTAAATGCTTTGCAGCCTACAATCTTCTCCATGATACACTCGCAATGCTCGGCCAACATCAACAAGAACCTTCAACGCAATGTCGACAATAACTTTGATGGCAACAATTGAGCACGAGGTGAAATTGGAAGTGTTCAAAGGAACCCACGCACACACGGACACAGACCGACACCAACCTAATGTTCAGAAGTTTCTACTTACGAGAGCAACAGAAAAGCAAACCTGTTCGGCAGAACTAAAAAAAGCAGTAAATAAACAATTGAGTTATACTCGAGGGCTCTAAACAAATAACTTGTAAGTAAAAAAACTACCAACCAACCAATTTGTCGGTTCCTAATGCTCTCTGTAGCGCCGCAAACCAAAATTCGTTCCCCCTGAGAATTGGCTGCATCGTGCAGCCATTAAACTATAAACGAAAAAAGGCTCCCACTTCTTTTGCAATTCGCCTTTGTTTTTCATTTGCGCTTCGTGTAGCATGGTCCGTTGTAGGCGCTGAACGCGATGTCCTTCTTGAAAGACAAATAGCTTTTTTTTTCACCTCAAGTTCATTCGAAGTCACGAGCTGCGTATAAACTCTATATAAATAACCCATTTGATGCAGGGTGAATAGTGCAAGTGGCACATTGCTTGAAAATTAAGATTGATGTGTATACAATGTTGTAACAAACACAAATACAAGGTCCAGTATCCAGACCGACTCACAGCGACGCAGCCTCGGCGTGCCTAGTGCTCTTAAAAGAGCATTACTTTTTCTGGGAGGCATGTATTTCTTTTTTAGATTGTTTAAAATAAAGTGGTTCATTACCTCATTGCGAATGTATCATTACTCGCACCACCTACTAAGTTCTGATTCTGGGTTATTAGGAGAGGCTGACTTCAGAGAAGGTCATATGCTATTATTAATACCCTATAAAAATTGCTTGTATGGCAACAATATATATTCGAGGTTGCAGAAAACATAATATACTTCATTGCAGACTTGAAGGCCTGTGTGTAGGGCCGCTGTCTGTACTACGGTAACACACAGGCCTTCAAGTCTACAACGAAATATATATATGTGCAACCTCGAATATAAGATATTGTTGCCGAACAAGCGATTTGTATAGTTTATCAATAATAGCGTATGACTTTATCTGAATTCGGCCTGTCCCAATAAGCCAGAGGTAGAACTTCGTGGGCAATGTGGGTAATAATACACTGGTAAGGAGACACGGTCTACAGTTAAGTAAGATTGCGGAAGCCAAAGCATGCTGCAATAAGGAACGTTGTTTTTATTCAGAGCGTTTGTCACAGTTAACATTGCGTGAAATATGAAAAGGCGATGTCTTGGCGCAAGCTGAACCGAGTTATTTGTAAAGATAAATGAGCTATATAGTGCCACATGACCCTTGTAACACACTGCAGGTGGGAACGACAACGAATGGTCCCCTGAAAACTGCTCAGATATTTACTGGTAATCTGCGCTGTGGTAGCCTTGTGCACACGTGCAGATGACGATGTATATGTATTCTGCTACAGCCCTGAGGACAGGTGAAATGAAAAAAAAAACAAAGGCAAAACCTCGTGGTTTTTTTTTTTTTGCTCACAGCAATGCTCGCATTAGGCAATCTAGGCGATAGCAAATAATTTTTTCTGTTGGGTGTCCGCGCCGACAGCTAATCGAATAAGAAATTCTTGGAAATCAAAAAACGAAAAAATGGATAGATCCCGTGTACAATTGCAATCAATGATGGGCGAAGCATGAATGAGGAAGTTTGAATTGTCACATTAAAATCAATACAACGTTATAAAGTGGACGTAAATTGTGCCGTACATGATTTCCATGACACGATTATCTTGTTTGCGTCTGGAATTCGTGCTCGTAGTCCATTCTGATACTACTGATAAAAATGCCATAAGAGGCTTGCGCTACCTGCCTGCAACGCAGCGCGTGATGAAATCGCGAAAAACGCGCGCGCCGCGACTGATGTGTACTGATGTCACTCAGGATTAATGTCTAAGAACAGCTGTTCATTTACCCAACCGGCGTTGCTAAATTTATCTGCTTTCAAACACGGATTACTTCATCTATAATAAGGAGTTTCGTGAACGTATTTTGTTGTCGAAAGCATATGGAACTCACACGACATCGCTCTACAGAATCTTATTGCCCTAAAGATTCGTTCTATTTAGAGCACAGTTGTACATTGGCGCAATGGTCGAGGCAGTCGAGGTGCCACCGCAAGATAAGCGGAAGCGCTCCAGTTTATCCGCGACGCCCCTACGATGGGGCTCTTTCTCTTTTTTTTGCGTGGGGCATTTGAAACCGGCTTCACGATTCCGAACTTCATGCGTCATGAAAAAAGCGTCAGAGCAGACAAACCTATACGCTTTGCACCAAACAAAAGGGACGAGCGGAGCGTTTGATTGAGCTGCTTAGAGACCATTGCTTACCTCGGCCAATGCTTGTGTCAGTAGTTACTTGTATTTTTCTTCAGGGTGTCAGAATAAAATTACGTCATAGTTGTATGTTATAGCGCCCGATGTGGGGGAGGTGCTTCATCGTGTACTTAAGTTAACAAAGTAGATTTGTTTTGTTTTTTTCTGCTATCGGTCAATGAAAAATTTTACGGCAAGTAGCTTCAAACTGATACTAGAATACTTGGATCCTCCCGTATTCATGTCTTTAAACAGAACTGATCGTCTGGAAAGGGAGTGCAGTGGCTATGGTGTTCTGCTGCTGGCCCAAAGGTCGTGGGTTTGATCCCCTCCGCGGGGTTCACATTTCGATGGAGGCGAAATGGTAGACGCTCGTGTGCTGCGCGCTGTCAGCGCACTTTAAAGAACACCACATGGTCAAAATTTCCGGATCCCTCCACTACGGCATATCTGATATTCATATCATGGTTTTGGGATGTTAAACCCCATGTATTACTGCTTTTGTAATTAAAAAGAACGGAGCGTCACCTCAAAGAAAGAACATGAGCTTGCGAATCTTCCTGCGCATTGCAAGGTCTGCAAATGCAAATGCATTTTATGAGGTGATTATCTTGGGTAAGAACAACTATGCGACAGCACGTGAGTTACTAGAAGCTTTTTATATCACAAAGTTGGGTTATGAATGTATTAGTGACAATTAAATACAGCTGCAGTCTTTTGGAATAAGATTGTTTAAGTGGGCACATTATGGAGCGTTGGTTATTCTGCCCATATATGGGCTACTTTTATATATCCCTGTGTTTCATGCTTGAACTAAACCAGTTCGAAGTACCACCAATATCGTCGTGTTCCACTCTTTTGTGTTTGTTTGAGTGTGTGTGTGTTTTCTACTGGAAGAAAAATGTCGTACAGTAAGCAGTACCAACTGGCTAAGAAGAAATTCTTCTCAAGTATATGCCCCAGTATTCGTCTCAGTAAGGCGCCTCTTGACATCACAAAGCACGTTAAGTTCGCCACTGTGTGGTTGTAGTGGAGGGCTGCGGAAAACTGAAACCTTAGATTGTGCTCTGAAATGCACCTAAGTATACGTACCAAAGCCTCTAGAGTTTCGCTTTCAATGAAATGCGGCCGCCAGGGCCGGGATTCAATCCTGAAACCTGCGGGTGAGCAGTCGAGCACCATAAGCATTAGACCACCACTACGAGTACCGATACAGTTGTAGAACATTATTGCAAGGAAAACAGTAGAAACTATCAAGGAATTTGATGAATAGCCGTGCAAGTTATCGTAAAGAAATATATGGATGTGAGTAAATATATATATATATATAACATAATGTACACGAGTGTGAAATAACTGTTAAGCAACATTACAGAACACCAGAGTGGGCGGTAGATGATCCTGCATGAAATGATAACGGCAGTTTATTTATGGGAATTGCCCGTGGCTGCGGTTCCGAAATGGAGTTATCAGCGGGACATTTACCCGAGGGTGCGCTGCGTGGATGTGATCATGTACTTTTCAAACTAATACCTTGCTCAAAGCTATATCAATCATGCTGTCTTAGCCACTTATAGAATTGCACTATCAGGTTATGGCCATGTGCCATAACATGAACCTTAGTTGAAAGAACCTTCTCTGCCCAATCATTATGTGTTTTACTTGTATGACTGCCGGCTTCATAACGGATGGATGGTTTTAAATTTGCATGCTGAGAAAAAAGGAAGAGTCATGTGATTCTTTTTTTTCTTACTTGCCACGCTTATGATTGTCTTTAGAGACATAGGAGCTGCCTGAAGATAGTTAACGAGTCTCTTTAAGGAGAGTCATATTCGAGGCAAATTAAGACTCACCGAAAAGTGACACATACTCTTGTTTTTTCCCTTCGCTTTTACTGAATGAGGCACAGAGTGCTGTAGATGTCTGCGACCAATAGGAGGCAAGTAACATGATCACTAAAGAAACAACGTTGGGCTGTCGAGCGTCCCGTTATGGTGTCGTAATGGGATGCTCGTAGCGAGTATAGTGGAAGTGGTGGGGAAAAGGGCACGTATCTGTAGTGAGATTCACCCACTCTCCGTTGGTAAATCCTATTACGATCTGTGGTGAGTGATTGTCGCCGGACATGAAATCCTCGACGCGAAACAGCTTCACTGTGTATAGGAAGAGAGTAGTGTGATTTGCAATATTAGCTTAAGTAGCTGCTACTGTGTACCCCCTTCTCACTCGCGCTGACCTAATTCGTGGCAATAGTTGTCCTACTCGCAAACTTTTATGTGCGCACTTGCTTGCTCATCTAATAACGCGAAGTGGCCGGATTTGTTTTCATATCGTAATGCGTCAATTTAGTTTGATACCGCCGCTCATGTAGGGTGACACCAGGGGGAACGTGTAACCACTCCGGCGTATCGACGCCATCCATGGAGCCGGAGCGTGCGCGACGGTTCACATCAAAGCGCGGGCGATATAGCAGGTGGACTGATTCTTGCCTCTCCCCAGCCCCCTTTCTTCTACCCCTGCTCTTGCGCTGCACGGAATCCCGGTCCCTCACATGTCAGCTCTCTCAAAGATGACGAGACGCTTGGCTGACTGCTGCTTCCTCTGGTGGCCTGGCAGGCCTCATATTGGCCGACCCCGAGCCCGAGTAATGAGCGTTCTCGTTCTGCGCTCCGATGAACCACGGCGCTACGGCTGCTCGCTGTAGGCTTGCTCATTTTTACTTGGTTAGTCGCACGCTTGCTTTCGTGAATCTTTTAGAAACTATAGTTCTTTTCTTGAGATTTCTTGTTTTTCTTCGAAAAAAAGAAAACGGGGTAGCGGGGTGCTATTACGCTCCAAACCTTCGTATGAATTTGTATCTTTTTGCCAGTGACCTATCGCGATGTTCACGACCTTCTGGCTGCCTCTATATAAAATCAACTTACAATGCTCTGGGGATGCAGGGTTGTGAATCTGAAGGGACGAACGTTACCCAAAAAATGATCACGACTTCCACAATCATGCTGATATGTCATTTTTACTGATAGTAAAGTGCAGTCACTGATGAAGACCCTTTGGTTAAAATTATTAATTATGGCGTAGTAGGTGCTTGGTAACTGTAATTGCAGTTGGAATTCCAGTAGAATTCAAATCGGTAAATGTTACACGTGCGAATGTTCAATTTATAGCAGCGTGGTTGAGGGTGTATATTATGAAGCGAAGCGTGGCAAGCTATAGCGAAAAGGCAATGCAAATGGGGAGCCAGTACGCTGTCGCGTTCTGTTTTCGCGGAAAAAGCTTTATGCACTCCAGGTTTTCACGCTCTGATTGGTGCTGTCTCTGAGCGTATTGCGTAGTTATGATCTACATAATAGTACATGAGATGCATGTCATGATTTTCATGTTAGGGCCGGCCACTCATGTTCGCTATGCGGCCATGTCACATCATACCAGTTTCGCAATATGCCAAGTGAGCAAAACCACCGCAAGAGCAGCAAGACCACGACTTCTAAATCATGAAATTCATGACATACGTCATGCTCGTCATACTGTCATGTTATGTCATAAAAATTTTGGTATACATCTCATCATCGAAACAGCCAGGAGAGCTAAAAGTCATAGTTGGCTGGATAGATAGATAGATAGATAGATGGATGGATGGATGAATGGATAGATAGATAGATAGATAGATAGATAGATAGATAGATAGATAGATAGATAGATAGATAGATAGATAGATAGATAGATAGATAGATAGATAGATAGATAGATAGATAGATAGATAGCAAACTTCGGCGCTCAAAATCGCCAAATTTCGCCAAGAAATGCTTCGCATATAAAAATGGGTAATCTATAGTTAAACAAGCAGGCCCGTGTATATTACTTCATCCTGTAGTGAGGGAGCACATTGTTGTGAAAAATTAGAAAATATCTCAGCAGAAAAAAACGTTTTGTCACCTCATCAACCTGGGTACTGAGCAGGTATGTCGATAGTGCCGCAGTTAAAACAACCGTACATGAAATCTCTGGACTTATAGGCGGCCAATTCGATAGGCTATTTCTTTACTTTTGTAAGGCTTTCGACCAAGTGTCACATTCAAAACATTTTTATAAGCTTTAAATAATTGGTCTGTTCGTTTGTCTCATGTGGACGGCATCATACTTGAGCAATACACAGTCTCAAGATAATAAAGGTTGCCATTTTTCCGGTCTCATTCACATAAAAAACAGCGCCAATATCCACCAACTCGCCCAAGCAACCACGTTAGCTACATTCTCCGGTGCTTTCTGTAGCTTGGGTGTACCACAGTGTAGTGTATTGGGGCTCTTGTTATTTTTAATTTATATAAATAATTTAATGGAGGGCGTTTTATTATCAGTGTCAGTAAAGCTGTTTGCAGATAGGCTGCATTATGTTTAAAGCAATTACTTCTACTAGCGACTAATATATGCTTCAAAAGGAATTTTTACCATAAGTTGTTGGTGCCTCTCTTGGTATATGCACCCCAGTGTACTGAAAACAGTTTTATTAAAAACCACATACGTTAATAGACACTAATCAGCTCGAAATGATGCAACGAAAGGATTAGATCAACATTCAATGAATACATAAATAAATAAACGAACAAATTCGTCTAGTACCCTGATGAGCAACAAGAAAATATTTTCGTTAAAGAAGAAAGTTTCATCGCATAAAGTTTCTTCATAATATTTTGGCTGGTGGCTTGAATGTAGGACACTTGCCATACGTTTGTCCTGTTAAAACAAGACAAAGATACACTAGGCCCCATGCATTGAACCATATTTTCGCCAAAACAAAGTCATTCCAATATAGCTTATTTCCCAGAAGTATACAGAATGGGACAAATTTCAGATTCAGTGATTACGACGTCAAACTTCGTACAAGCTCTGTAAGAGCAGATATTTTGTTAGAATATATGACTCCTCAGTGCTGATGTTTTATTTCTTTATGTATGAGTGTTCCTATTTTATGCACGCATTGTTATATGCACCTTATTTCATGCAACGATGTTCAAAACTGTACCATTGCATGTATTAAGCCATCCATGTATTTTGTTTCTTTAGTGTGTTCTGCCCCTCCTGCTGGAATCAGGTTGATCTGTGACACATTGAAATCAATAATATACGAACATCGTGGCTTTGAATAAAAAAGTATATATATATATATATATATATATATATATATATATATATATATATATATATATATATATATATATATATATATATATATATATATATATATCTGTGTGTGTGTGTGTGTGTTTACACTTGCCCCCATCGCAAGTTACACTCCGCAAGAAGCAAGGTATACCTGGATTTGCGTGTTTATTGCGTGTTTGCTTCTTCTTTCCTTGATTGGCTCTAAGCGCTTGATTAAGCTAAACCATTAAACTAATACAAGTGATGAACGTGCTTTTCAACGATTGATTTTCTCGAAAAAAATATCGCAATAGTTTTAGGTTTGGGTTCCCTTTCATACTGCTGTTTCAATGGTGTCTTGCCACAGCCAAACCGATAAATTCCTTCCGGTTTCGCATATCGAAGGTTCACATATCGAAAGTTCACAACGAAGGTTCACAACTGGCATCACCTACAAATAAGGTGATGCCAGTTGTTCACAACGTGTATTTGTTCGCAGTGTTCCTTGAGAGCAACGTGCTCGGCCCTAGCAGTATAGTGTGTATGCTGTAATGATTACAAATGTTCCGAAGCTCGTCTTAAGAGGCACAGGCTCAGCTTCACAAAAACGTCAATAAGAGCGACTATTAAAGGAAGCGAGGAGGCAGTATATTTTCCTCTGACGGGGAACGTGAGGCCATTTAAAGATCTGCGGCGGTTACGCCGGTGGGTAAAGACAAATAGGTAGTGTCGCGGTAGCATGACGGAGGTCTCTTTCTGGCTAATGGCACCGCAGCGGTGTGTGTGCAGAGGCGCCACCGGTCGGAATCTGCTTGCGCGGCGTTTTTCCCAATCAAACAACGGGCCCTGCACAGTTGAGAAAATTCCGTCAGTTCCCTCGGGCGGGCTTCAATTAAAACACTCTTCTGCGCTTTGCGTTCGTGCTCGTTGCCACAGTCACCGCTCTGGCCCTGGTCACCCCTCCACCTCTTGCGAATTTCGCGCCTTCCTTCGCCGATAGAACAGTCGACATCTAGACGACAGTGAAGTGCAGAACGCCAGACACTTTGTGCCATTGTGTTATTACTTCTTAGCTAAGACGGCAAATAGACCCGCTGGCTCTGTCATTTTTGCCATGAGTAGCGTCGGGTGACGGGCTGGACACAACACCAACGGTATTCCGCATAAGACGACGAGTGTGTCGCGTACTCAATCTCTTGTGGTTGTTTTCTAGTGGCGTCGGTTAGTACGCGTGTTTATTCCGGTATATTTAAGAAAGTGTGCAAATCTCTTATTCAGTGTCACTTTCAGTGGCAGTTATTTTTTCACACATGTTAATACTTTCCGCATTTTCTATCATAATTACCATAGAACAGTTAGAATATGTAAGTAAAGTCCCTTATACATTTTCTTAGCTTCGTTATTTGCTGCTTTCATTTAAATTTCGTCTAACAAAACAAACTTGGCTCTCAATGCTGTCCACCCGCCACCCCCCCCCCTTCTTTTTAGTTCTACACGATCCGAAAATGTCGGCGTGAAGAAGACGATTACGAAAAGGGAGACACAAGGACAGGGCGCGAATTCCAACAATGTCTATTCAAAAAAAAAACAGACGCCATTTATGCAGAGAGTGTTATCTCATTTCATTGCTGTGCAGGAGCGTTCAGATAGCGCAACTCTTTCTGAGATCAAGATACGAAAGCCACACTCACGCAACAATTTCCAGCTTTAATAACGTTTTTTTTGCCTCAGTTATTAATCGATTACACTGATATCAACTATTTACAAACAAATATGCTAGACGCTTGTACTAAATTGCGCAAAGCTTGGCACAACGAAGCCTGGGCCCGTGGCCGCTCGTACTCCCCTCCGACCAACACGTCTATGGCTTGGAAATACGCGGCTTTCTCCTCGATGGCTTTTTGTCTTTCTAGTACTTTCTGTGCTATGCTTTACTCTCTCACCTCTTAGTTTCACTTCTCCTCACTATCACGAGTTTCCTCTTACTCTCACTTCTTTCTACTACTATTTTGCTACACTACACTGTACAAGGCTAGCTATTATATATCCTCAGCTTTATCGTGCCTAGATCGCAGAGTGGTTACAACCCTCTCCTTCGAATCGATAGTGCATGAGTTCGCATCCGAGAGTGAGTCAGGGTAAACCTGACCGCTATCACGTGGGCCCTCTGAACGATTAGGACTTGAGAGGTCAAACATTCGGTCTTAATGAGAGTTTTCGTTTTTTCTCGGTGGCAGCGCCTCGTGAATAATTTTTTTGCAGAAAATTTTTTCTTTCTCTTTTTTGGTTCTTTCTCTCTTTCTGTACTTGTTCACGGGGCTATTGACGAATATACCGGAGCGGTGAATAGCCAGATTCGCCCAAGATATATGACACATACCCTCTCATGATGGCGACAGTTGTCGGGCACTGTCACGCATTGCTTTGGATACCATTCCTTACGCCGAGGCACAGAACAGCTTCGCTGTTAAGATGTTCTCAGAGTCCGAAATGAACTGCTATTTCAAGCTTCGCCGAATGACAAGCCTAAGTCATTCTAATATACCATAGCTATCAACCGAGACTGAAAGAAAATACTTAGCCGTAGAATAACTTGTATTAAGAGCGTGGGTGAACATATACTATTAGGCGTGAGGCCTACTCAAAGCGCGGGCACTGAAATCGGTGTGACGTGCAAGGTTCGATTATGGGATAACGCCTCGCTCTGGTGAAAGGAAGAGGATGGTCTAATGCTTTGTTTTTAACAGCAACTTCACTATGTTTTCACTTTTTAAACATTTGTTTTGTTCTCGCTTCACGCGTGCAAACTTTTGGAGACTGCACAATCTGGAAAAGTGTAATCAATGTTATCGCCGGTGCGCCACAGTTCGCTATACGTGCGTATTTGATGCCACAGTCATTTCCCTCTATCTTTGTTTCTTGTGGTTGTTCTTAATTGAAGACCACGGGATCAAAATGAATATGGACCATGAATGTTAACATACCAACAGAACGTTTCAGTTTTCGCATAAAAGCATTGCTCACAACGCGAAAATTGGGGGACCCTTAACCTTTGCCTTTAAGAGTTGAACGCTATAGTGAAATCCGGCCCCTAGTGCATGCGCCCTTCAGCCGTTAAGTGCGTTGTTATTAATATGTTTTGTTCCACACACACACACACACACACACACACACACAAACACACAAACACAGAGACAAACAAACACACACACACACAAACGCGTGCGCGCGCACGCGCGACGTATCTGTAGAAATGCAGTGACTGTGCAGTGTGGCCACTTCCCTCTGCTAGGACGGCGCTCTGCTGTAGTTGAGACACGTTTTTCACAATGTCTCACAGATTGCACACAGACACACACGCGCGCATGCGCGAATGGTACATACGGGCTTTTGATCTAAAGCAAGAGTCGCCTGGCGTCCAAGATAGACGCCGTGCGCTTGCCATCTCAAAGGCCATAAAAAGTCTCACAATGCCTCACAGATGGCAGCACATTGCCTAGCGTTTGCTGTTTGCTTAATGAACGCCTATAGAAAGGCACGATATGTTTTCCGCTATATGGACATAGTTGTCCATTTTTAGAGTTGTATGAAAGTTTGTGTGTGTTTTTAGCGGCGATTACTGCACTATCCCAGCCTTTTTTGGCGTAGTTTAATGGCCTCCCATATGCGCCTACAAATCGCCGAATGGGCTCGTTTTCGTCGTGACAATTCGTCAAACAAAATGCGTTAAAGAGACTACTTCCACCACATAGCATTTATGTACTGTTATTTTTTGAAGAAGAAGCCGCACTGAACAGCTGTGTTCGAAAATGCTCTCTACTGGGAACAGCGTATCGGCCAATTACCGAGGATCATCGACCCCGTTTCATGATGAAGACTCAAGTTATAAAGTCTTCCTGCCACGTCTACTAACCGGTAACGATGTTTTGAATTCTATTTTTTTGCCGACTTAAGTGGTAGGCCGTATTGTGCCCCGGACTTCCGTGACGCGCTGCTTGAAGTGGTGAGCACAGCGGACATTGTAGGAGTTGGCGAGTGCCAAATTAGTCATGTATGGATGGTTACATGTGCATGCAGCATGGCGAAACAGAGACTTGTCACTAGTGGTGAGCTCCGTGTAAAAGGGCTGAAGTGCATGGTGCTAGATCCGGAGACCAAGAATATTACGTTGAAACTTTTCTGGCTTCCACCTCATATTGAATTGCGACGTGTTGAAGAGGCGTTCCAAGCTAACGCTGGGGTGAAATCCGTTGAGAGAGAGGCGTGGAGGTGTGAGGGAATGAAACAATCGATGACAACAAACAGGGACGTTGCCTTGGAGCTTAAGGACACCATCACTGTGAGCTCAATACCACACCTTATATCTACTTACGGTCACCACTGCCTCGTACTTATTCCCGGTAGGCCTCCACTGTGTATTCGCTGCAAGCGAGTGGGGCATTTCCGTCGACAGTGTAAAACTGCCAGATGCTTGCAGTGCCATCGATTTAGTCATTCGTCGGAAGCCTGCGTGTTTACTTATGCCAACAAACTTCGTTCTGGCCAAAGCACAAAAAAACCGCTTCTGGATCATCCTATAGATGCCACTGAGGTAGTTGATGCGACAGGAGAAGCAGTGAGAGGAGGCTAAAAGGAAGCTTAACACATGTCTACAAGTTCCTTTGCAAGCAAAATAACATCACTAAAGAACGCTGTGAAAGCATAAATCAATGCAATGCTGCCGCAGAATACCACCTCGAACACATTAAAGACAAGCCTCCTGACAACGAGGAACAAGAAGCAATGGATAGCAGTCAGACAAGGAAGCGTCAGGCACCGGTCAACGATGAAGCAACAACGAGTGCGGACGACAAGACAGAGCAAGTATCTTCATATGGTTCACGTGTCGCCTCCTTTGGCGACCGAGGGACGCGCCGCTTATGCCAGCGTCCTCAAGAAAGTGCTCCTAAAAAGTGCAAAGGGAGTGGAGCCACAGGTTGCCCTGTGGCTAAAGGGGACCAATAAAAATTTTAAGAAAGCAAAATGGCAACCGCGCTAACCTTTCCCATGTGTGTAGCGACACTCAACGTACGTGGCTGGAGGAAGGTAAGGCATCAGTGACAGTTGCGCCACGCGTGCTTGAGCAGTACAACATTGATGTAGCTGCAGTGCAAGACACTAAGATTTCGGCTGCTCGTGACACTGATCTTGAACTGGCAGTTTTTCGAGATTATGATTTATGCATCATCTAAGCACGTTGTGTTTCCGCTGGATGCTTTTTATAAGTTAGAAAGCGCTTGAATCATACTTTGACGTCGCTACATGTTGATGGGGAAGGACGCCTCATTTGTTATGACTTTTTTTTCATTCCCATAATTGGAGGTTTATCTGTGTCTACGCTCCCTCCCAAGTCAATGACAGGAATGTTTTTCCCCTCTCTTTGACTTCACTGCTAAACACTGACAAAACTTCGATAGTTTTTGAAGACTTTGATTGTGCTCGTGACGCGAGAAATCATGCGTACATAAGAGATCATTAGGATGCAATTGCAACTTTACTGCAGGAATTGTTGAATGACCACAATTTAATAGATGTGGGAGCGCATGCACCTTCCTCGGTGAGGTTTGCGCACTTTCAGGGCATTCCTCATGCTCGGTTCGACCATATGTATGTACCTATAGGCCTATAGTCTCACATTATTAATTATGTTGTAAAGCCCATATTTTTTACGGGCTATTGCTTGGTCACCGTTTCTTGGGGTCTTGAAAATTTTTGTAAGGTCTCTCTATACTGGGACCTATGGAAGGTTAACGTAAAGTTGTTGCACGAAGAATGTTTTGTTAAAATAATGAAAGAATTGGTACAAAGGTTCTACAGTGCCTACAGCTGTCAATCTTTGCCCAATAGGAAAGGTTCAAAGAAAGAGTTAAGAATTAGGCGATTGGTATTTCATGTGAAATAGCTCAAAAAAAAGCTGAATAACGCTATTTTTATGATTTACGTCATAATCTTTATACTTTTGAAAGTCAACAGCCGAAAATTTCGTGCATGGGATAAATGGGATTCGAGCACAGATACAAAAACATGATCCAGATTTATACAGGAGAGCAATGATTCATTTCCGTGTTACCCGTGTAACTGAAGAGGACCCCACTAAGAAGTCCGTCGGGGATGAAAAGAGATAAGCACTTTTTTGAACATATACCTCAAATTGAGTCATGGGGTTCTCTTTGCACAAAGACATGTGAAATAAGAGGCGAATTTGAAGATTTTAACAAAATTTTGTTCGCCACAGCTGATCTCCAGCAAAATTTTGAGGACGAAGCTGACCACTTCATTGCCCTTGTACCTCACTTACAAGATGACAGGCTTACTGTTGATGGGCCAATAACTAGGGCACTTACTTCATACTGAAAAACGAAAGAATAACTGTCTTTCTTTTAAGATACATGTGCTTTTGTGTTCTGTGTATTTTGAGTATAGATCATCTCATTGTTGTATTACTTTTTTTTTTCTTTTCCTCTTCTCTTGTCATTTTTTTTTGCTG
The DNA here is from genome assembly GCA_013436015.1 of Rhipicephalus annulatus. NCBI lineage: Eukaryota > Metazoa > Arthropoda > Arachnida > Ixodida > Ixodidae > Rhipicephalus > Rhipicephalus annulatus. The sequence continues at coordinate 560,852 of WOVY01000581.1, forward strand.
CGATATGTTGAAAGCTAATTCTTTTATATAATCACATGCATTATTTTTCTATGAATGTCATGTTTCTTAAATGACTGATCTTGCTACTGTTGCTACTACGATGTTCTTTTTACCTGATTTTATTTTGTACATGAAATCTCGATGCAGTCTCTTGACTACGGCACCTCCTCCTGTATACGACGCGCTTGTAACTTCACTCAACTTTTATTCATAAAATAAAATTTTGAATTCTCAAGAAATTAGATTTGCAATAACAACGTTGCAGAAGAACAAAACTCCTGGCCCAGATGGCCTTAGGGGCGAATTTTACATAGCATTTCAGGAACATTGGATACCATTCCTTAAGCAGTTTTTTAAAGAGGCTTGATAACGTGGTGAACTTCCTCCTTCTTTCTATCAGGGCTATACAACATTCATCCCAAAAGTACTGATCCTTCAGCAATAAAGAGAGGTAACAGATATAGGCCTATATCGCTATGTAATCTTCGCTACAAAATATTTGCGTAATTGCTGACATATCGGCTATACCAACAGTGATTACAAAATGTGTAGGTGACCACCAAACATGCGAAATTCGAGGTCGCACTATAAAGAGAAACATTCATGTTGCACGGTCTGTCCTGGAGTGCATTGGCGGTTGCATAGGCCAAGTAGCCCTCCTTCAAATAGACCTTGCTAAAGCATTTGATAAGGTACAGCATGTTTTTTTTTTTGTTCCGGCTTCTAAAGCACCTGCAGTTGGTTGATGTACTGTGCAATGGTATTTCATTCTGTTATAAGAACTGCACAACCAGGCTAATTGTAAATCGCACACTTTCCAATATAATAGAGTTAAATTCATCTATACGTAAGGGATGTCCGCCCTCACCTTCGTTTTCTGCAATTTATATGCAACCATTAGGTTTAAGTGTGCTTCTAAATTCTAGCATAAGAGGCTACCAATGTGCTGCTGAGGAAGTTAAAGTTCCAGCTTATGCAGATGGCATTGCCTTCTTTTGCGGTGATAAACCCAGCGTTCAAGAAGCAGTAAATACTACTTTACGTTTCTGTGAAGTCGCTGGCACAAACACAAATTTTGATACAAGTAGAAGATTCTGGCTAGGCATGTGGGCTCAAGCTCCTTCAGTCTTCGCAAGTATCCATTGTAATGTAACCCCTATGATGTACCTTGGTGTGCGTCTCGATAACTATAGTAACAGCGGCCCAAACTGAACCGCTGGGATAACTATGGTCTGTCGAAAGGTGGTACCATGGCACGGACGAGAGCTTTCTATTTTTGCGAGAGTGAAAGTGTGCAATATATTCTTTGCTTCAAAGCCTATATATGTTCTGCAGGTGTTGCACTGCTCTCGTGTACACATTCAAGCCTTTCATAGAATATTTGCCTGCTTTATTTGGAGCTGTTGCTGGGAACCTATGAAAAGAGATGATCGTTTTTTTTTTCGCTTGAAAAGGGTGGCCTCGGCCTGGGGCGTTTGTTCGTGCAACAGTTGGTGTTCCGGTTTTTTTACCTCAAGGATGTGTGCCACTCTTTTCTTTTAGCGGTTCTTTGAAACCGTATATGTTACCACCTTCCTTTTAATCATGTCACAACAGGCGTTGCTAAGGAATTGCCGTTGTGGGGATTTCAAAAGAAATTGTTGATACTGCCAATTTCTCGAAGGACAGATTTAGTTCAGAATATTTGTATACTATAGACCGAACAAAGTTAACCGCTGCACTTGTGAATAACCTTTTCCCCGAACCCCTTTATTGAATGCCATATTCTCTTTTGTCTGGTCACGATTTATTATTTCGTGTACGTAGAATGTGGATATCTCCTTCAGCGAAAACATTTTTTCTTCAAACTGCACACTTCCACTCTGCCAGTGAAAACGTGGCTGAATGAACAATCAATATGTGTGCACTGGACAGTGAATTGTAGACTCTGCAACCAGCCTGCGATGATAGAGCATTGTTTCATTCATTGTCGGGACGCATTTTGTACTTGGAACATTCTAAAAAGAGCAATAAGAAAGACACTTCCAATCACAGCTTATGGTATTAGGTTCTTCCCATTCAAAAAGAGCCTGACTGATAATACTTTATATGACCTGTTTATGATGTTGGGATTTTATTCACTATGGAAAAGTCGCATGATAGACACGCCGAGCCACCAAGGTAGAAGAGTTCCGTCTTCCGAGAAGCGACTGCTCAAGTGTGCAGTGTTGGTGACGCTTTTGACTCCGTTCCGGAGTGGCTTCCTCTTCCGGACGCTTGTGTGTGTTTGCCTGGCTTCTGAGGAAGTATGTTGTGCGTAGTTCACATCTACTGGTGATGATTTTATGCAATAAAGAGAAACAATCACACCGTGGCTTTGTGGTGGGACACTTGCTTGCCACTCGAACAGCCCGGGATAGATCCTGGATGGTACCTCAAATTTTATTCCTTTTCTTGTTTACATCTTTCTTAATTTTTTTGCTCGCAACCAACGGTACCGACGCCGACGGTGGAATTTCTGCGACACGAGCTCTCTAACGCTATCGCGTTGAAATATATGTTCAAACAGTCTGGTTATGTATGCCTTAAAATACGACGTACAAGTGGAGAATGTTGTCGTCGTTACATTTGAGAAAGTGCACCGTAGTCTTAATGACCACAGATTCAAGGTAAAGCCGTTAAGTCCATTTCTTTTTTCTTCCGTTATCTTTACCCTATTATTGTCTATTTTGTGGCCAGCTGCTTCTGTTTGTTCGGCTGGACCATTCGCTGAAAACTTCTTACACCTTCTATGTACCGCGTATGTCTTTGCTAAAAATTCTTTTTGTCGCCAAGGTAACTTTTACCACAGTCTATGGCATAATACCCCCCACGCCTACCGAGGTGCCGATGCTAGTTGCCCTCATGTGTGTTCCAGACCACACGTGTTTCTATTCTCAACTGTCGACTTCAGCTCCCGGGGTTCTTTGCTTACGGAATATACATCTGTAGAATGGGCCCATTGTCACTGTCACTTGTTCTTTATGCTGTTTAATGCTACAGGTGAGAACGTGGTGAGCTTTGAAAACTTATTAACCTTCTAACAGCTGCAGTAAAATGCCACGCAGCTTATGAGTGAAGCTGTAAAAACTAGACACTGGTATTTATACTCAAACAAGAAATTGCCACTTAGATCGCGGTAAGCAAGACCTTGCCGCACGCCCTTAAAGGGCGGAAAATAACATGGCCGCCTGGCACATTATGCATTTGCCATCGTGATCAAGCCAAGTCGGGGTTGTGTCTTGCTACATCGATTGACCCTTTGCCGAAGCTGCAGATTTGAGTCAAGCATCCAGATGTTTCCCTGTTTCCCCTGGTGGCTAGACGACAATAGAATGTTCACCATGTGACAACCGTAGAAACGTTTCGCCATAAACATGAAGATCGTGCAGCAGAGAAACTTTGTCTCATGTGAAATTTCGCCTACCTACAACTATGAATAAGGCACTCACGTGCGTGTGACTCTTGCGTTTGCCCGCGATGATACCGCAAAGGTTGTGGCTGTATACAACTGTGGAATGCGGGGTTTCTTTCCACAACGTGGAGAATTCGCTTGCGCTGTGCTTCTAGGGACATGTGTGCTAAACATGAAAGTAAATTTGTGCATGCTTGTCGTGTCAATCCCGGCTCGTTTTCAGATATAAACCTATAGACAATTATTGAAGTAACACAGATGTGTGCGTTTCTTGCAGCAAGAATACGCTTCTTTGCCGCACGCACGCGTTAATGCATATGTGATGCTTCAATACGACACAGAATGACCCATTACCGTTTACAAAAGCAGCGCACTTGGTCCCCATGGTTTTTAATTGGGTGGCTATAACAGACGACGATGGCAATCAGGCATTATGAAAAGAGTAGAACTTTGTCGGATCAGTTATCTGGCATTTTGTATTGGCACAGTCAGTGAAGAAGCTGCAGCAGTCTTTTACTTGTTTTGTTTAATTGGAAGTAAAACAAAAATATAAAAATGGGAGACGGCTGTTGGCTGTGCACGAGAGGGCTGGTGGAACAATGTAACCTTGCACGTCACAGGGGTGCCTTCGCATGGTGGCGCGAGGCATGACCTCACGCCCAATATGAAAGATAATCGACCAAAAATGTCTGCGTTATGTTATTAAAACTGCTCGTTTTCTCGCATATAGACTGCCGCGTGTTTAGTATAACATAGACGGAAACACGTTGCCGAAATGCTGGGTTTGTCAGTAGGTTGTAAGATTAAGCACAGATGATAAATGAGTTCCAATAAGCTTAGTGCTTTGTGTTTGCTTTCTTTTTTAGTCGTTTTATTTGTAGCTTCATCCTCGCATTGCACGTTAGTTTAAGCACACACATAATAATTTATCTTGCCACTCCTCGATAATGCGTTTTTTTTAGTCTAAGTGCCTGCCGTTATATCAATATCAAAGTTTCATGGTACATAAACAATATTTTTTGTCTACTTCAAATAAGGCGTAGGAGGAAAGCTGCCGCTATATTACATGTCAAACACAGTTACAAACAGCACGTGTCGCTTTTGAGCGCCTCAGAAAGCTCTAACGACGCGGGTCAATTTCGGCTGGTCGGTATAGAAATTCATATTCTGATACATAGAGTAGAATCTGGCGCTATAGTGTTTATGCGGGCCTTTTCAGCGGCGCTTCTATCATCATGGGAATGCTTGGAAGTAGAGGCTTCGGATCTGCTTCAGATGGATTACATGCTTGAGCTCCGCCACGTTTGCTTGCCGTTTTTAAAGCAAAGAGAATGGAAGGGAAAACTATATGTTTTATAGGACGCGCTTAGCGCGTAGCGGGTGCCTTCTACGTAGGAACCGACAGGGAGCACCTAGTGACCGCTTCGTGGGCCTGCTGGACGACCCATTGCTGGTCGTCGAGAAAAGAGAAATTAGCTTTTGAGAGACCTCTCCGATGTGTCTGAGGTAGAGTAAGGATCAGTTGTAAAACATTGTGACACGAAGTTATTTCTAATTAAAACTTGCTTCACTCCTCATATTGCAAAAAGTTTTTGACCGTGAGATGGAAGTGAAACCTATACAAATTTAACCACCACATGCAATGCTCGGCCATTGTGTTCCAGGTCTGGTATAAGGATATAATGAATTATGTTTCATAACACTTGAAAAAAATCCCGCCTGTTTTCTTTTTGAAGGTATTCGCATTATCTATTTAAGGAACTAACAGTACTGCACCTAGTAGAGAACACTTATCGTACAGTCTGTTGCGATGGCAGGTGCGTCTTTCCAAGTGGTCTGCCCCCAACGCAGCTCAAAGGTTGATTCCGAGTCGATTCAGAGGACCATGATAGTGCGTCTACCAAGCTTCGCTTCGTTTCACAGTTGGTTTGAACAAGTTTTGGTAAGATGCGCTTGTGAAAAGACCTTACCTCGATGCAATAAAATATTCTGCACAGGCATGTGACGCTACATCTATGTACAGTATACAATAGTGAGAACACGATGTTTTGATAAAAGTTTGAATTACAACTTCTTCTAATGTTGCAACATCGCAGCAACAAAGAGGTCTAGTGGTATTCAGCCTCTTCGAACAGCAAAGTACTGCTTGAATGCTTTGCACCCTATCCCTCTCGCACTCTGCGCCCAGAAAGAAAGTGAAACTAGAAAGAAAATGTGTTGACAGTTTCCTAGCTGACGCTATTTAGAGTGAACCCTGTACTTCTCTTCATTCCTATGGTGGTACAATGACTGCCACTCCAGTTTCTTCCCTAAGTAATTGAATGAAACTCTATGGCTGGTCGAAATCAAGTGTTCCGAGTATATTTAACTGGTTCGTGCAAAGTTCCAGATCAGATCACTCTGAGGTGTTTTAACGTTGGAGCGTGACCGAGATCTAACCGCTTGACTGCTGCGTCTTTCTTTGTAATCTGCATGCGGTATGGTTTTCATGTTACATCTGCCAGAGCTTCGTGTTTACAACCATAGTTTTGGAACAGAAGACACAGTGTTGTACGTTTTTTTCTTTCTGTCTCCGAGTGCTCAGACAAATGGCTGACGCGCATTCTCTGTCTAAGCAAAAATCAGGTTCCGCATTGCTGAAATTGAAGCTGAAGAGCGGTAGCTCTCACCCGAGTTTACTATACTCGATGACAACTTTCTGCGGCAATGAAGGGAAGGCTGCGGAACCAAACAGGGCGTGTGCCACCGCTGTAGATGCTCCTGTGTTTTGCGCGTAAAAATAATGAAAGAGAACAACATTATTTTCTACTGAATGCTGTTTATAGGAAGACGCTTCACGCACCAAGGATATATTCATATCTGTTGTTGCTTTCTGAAGATTCGCTTCGCGCTTTTGCGCATCTGAAAATATGGCATGTTTTACGTGCACCTCACCGTCAGAATGGCATCTTCGTCTTTAGGTAAGCGCGCGTCGCCCTCCAGCTATTTCGACGACTCGCCGAAAGAGCTTGTGTTGAATTTCATTCACAAATAGCTGTGTAAGCAGACGTATCAAATTGTGTGCAGTGGGATTACCTGAACACGGCCGTCATTTGAAACGCGAGCCGAACCAGACTACTTCGCGCAGGAGTGAAGGAGCAGTAGCTCCGCCCCCGTAGCTTTCCATTCATTGCCACAGAATGTTGTCCCCGTGTATATAAACATATGCAGGTAGTTAGCTTCAGTAGTTGTCACTTCTAATTGTGATCGCTGAACAGCATGCATGAATGCGAAACCTATAGGTGTCACTCTTTCTCTAAAGCGTACCCCAAATTGCACTTTATAAAAGGACAACGAAACCCAAGGGTCTATGCACTGCGGAAACAAACAAGTTACGCGATTTCTGGTGTGCTTGTGGTTGCCGGTATACTTGTCATGCATGCCGCCATCAATTGAACCATTAGAGTCAGCTATTGTCTTGTTCTATGAAGCCGGAACTCTACGCAATAAACGGTGGTCTAATTTCTGACATGGTGGCTTTCAGAACAATCATTGCGAAGGTAGACAAGAAGAAAGACGAACGGATGTACTACATTCAAAGCCGACACCTGATCAAGTAGGCCGCCAATGGCCGAAAAGACCACGTCACTTTTCGTTGGCACAGAATCCACTAGTGGGAATAAGGTTCCTACACCTTAGTTGTGCTAGTGCTTTCTGTGTTTGTACTTCTTTGTCGATGATGAAACTAATGAGATGAAGTGGGCTTGCTTCTAAGCTTTCAGCTTCCGTATGCTACACCCACTCGGACCTAAGATCTCTAGACGGCATCAGCAAGACCGTGTCCGCTAATCTCCCTTGAGCAGAGCTACATTAGGGATCAGGTTTCATCTCATGTGAACACTGAAGTACAAAAAATCACCTGCGAATAGCAATAACACAGAAAAAAACACCAACGAGGCCACCGTCTATAGGGCTGTACTATAGGAGAACAACAAAATGACTCAAGAGGGTCAACAAATTACAAAAGCCAAGAGAATAATGTATCCCTCGTTTAGTAATGTTCCGCACAGCCAATTGGCAGAAGAAAGCAGCCTGCTATAAGACGGCGAGAAAGCACTAAGACAGGGATGAAACAAAACGACATGGGTCTTTTTTATGCACTGCAGCTGCATGCTTTACACCGGTATCTTCTTAAGCAGTGCTGCTGCAAGCTTAGCCATACTATCTTTTTATGCAGGGCAACTCTGACATAAACACTATAGTTATTTTTTATACAGTACAGTTGCAGGCTTGACCCAGTCTTTTATCTTGTAAGGCAGCTGTAAAATCAAATGTAGCTTCTTCTTAAGCGAGGCATCTTCAAGCAGTTTTTTTAGCAGTACAAGTGTAAGCTTAACGCCAGTTTGTCTTTGTGCAGTGCAGCTGCAAGCATAACCCCTGTAACTTCTTAAGCACTGCAACTGCGAGCGCAATGAAACCCTAGTTTCCTCTTAAGCAGTACAGTACAGCTGCAAGCTTAGGCCCAGTAAAGTTTTATGCTTCGAACTGCGAAGCTTAATTAATCCTCAGTTTCATCTTCAGCACTAAAGCTGCAAGCTTAACCGCTGTTTCTTCGCCTGCAGGTCAGCTGCATACTTATCCCCAGGAACATCTTACGCAGTGCAACTGCATAGGAAGTCCCCAGTTGCTTATTCCGGGCTGCTGAAGCTTACTCTTAAGTGCTGGGGCCGCAAGCTTAACCCGAGTTTTTTCTAATGGAGAGCAGCTGCCAGATTAACCCAATTTTTTTTCTACAGTGTAGCTGCGAGCCTGAATCCTATTTATTCTTTAGCAGTGCGACTGTAACATAGTTCTTAAAATGTAATCTGAAAAAAAAAGAATTCTTTTTTTGCATGATTATTGCATTCAGCGGTCGAATTATCATATGAGGTTAATTTGTCGGTTTTTGGCAACGGCAAACGATTCTGTGCAGATAACGCATTCTTTCAAGAAGTCGTTGCACGTACTAGTAGGAGTGTCCTTTTGCGGTGAGCCCAGGACTGTGTACTCGCTCTAAAGGGCGCAACTAATTTTGAATGGTCAGTGCGAAAAATTCGAAGCCCCCAATATTTCAACCTTTATTAATAAGAAAGACTGTCAGCTTTCATTCACAGTTCTAGCTCACAGTAATGCCCTTTTATGGAAATTATACTCAGTACGGCTTGTCCGATGAAATTTTCTAGTTACTCAATATTCATCCGAGCTGGCTGTCGCGAAACTTCCTGCAGCCGAACTATGGCTTTAGATGACCAAGTTCGAAGAACTCCATTCACAAAGCCTTGTTGCAGTGTTAGCGTTCTTCCACATAAATTTCGAAAGAGTTTTCAAATTTATTTCAATAGCGACGTGAATAACTGATATCATTTAAGGATAGGGAGCAGCACAAGGGTACATTGCAGCCAATTGACAGTTGTTTCAATAACACGTTTATTATGAACATGGCTCAAAGTCCATTTTGCAGCTGAAAATATGGTGGTATTCACAAAGGAATTGTGACTCTGTACCACTCCTTACACTAGTAAAAGGACCACGTGTTCAAAACAGATTACTTTATTTTTACTTCAATGTAAGCCGAGTATGTCTGCATAGATACACTGTATTTTTTTCACAACTTCATTTCGAGTATGGATTTTCTTGCTTGTGATAGTTATTGTTTTCCCTCTATGAAAAAATCAAGACGACAGATAATGCAGCCCATGTTTGACTTCTAATAAGAAGGGAAAATGCACTTAATTTATACTCAGGGGCCAGTAGGTCAGGCATGATATAACGCAGTAGTGCACGAAAGACACAATCACTGTAGACATAAAAATGACAAAAACAGATACGAAAGTCCGGAGTATGTTGAGAGGATGGTGGAAAATTATTTCAGCTTACAGTAGTATTAAACCGACAGGCAGCATTTGGCGAATCGCGTCTCGCTTTTGCTTATACAGCTAGGGCAATGAGTGTACAGCCGTCAGCACCTTTAACTACAAAGCTCCGACGCGTGGCCTCGGCTCGCATGGACTGAGGTCAGCGCCGCCAAGCGTTGAAAATTACATGCTTGCTGCAGTTAATGATAGATGGAGCGCGCGCTGGTTTCATTGGTAAATTTCTGTTTCCAGTCTCCCTGACTGGCGGGTCAAATGCACTCACTGGGCATCCCGTTTTTGCCACGTTTAGCTACGTTATCACGCTTGCCCATGGCGTTCGTTGTCGTATACTTATCTCGACAATGAGCCATTGCTTGCGAAAGCTTGCGCACCTTTGGAGTTCGAATTCACCGCTGCTGATCAAAAGAAATCACATGTATAAAAAGCAGAGCAAATGCACGTTGATGGCATTTTTAATGGTTGCACAATAACTAATTCCTAAATGCGGCGTTTTTGTTGATGCTCTGATCCATTAATTTTGAGACAGCGTGTATTGAACTGTTCCCACAATTTATAGTTTGCCTTCCTGCTCGGATCAAACCTGAGATGTAATAACATGTTAGGTTTGATGTTCCAGAAGCATGTTCGATTATAAGGGGCGCCGTAGTTCAGGTCAACGCAAACTTCGACGCACATCAGGAAGATGCGACAGCGCCACGAGTTATTTTATGTGCATATTCACACTGCTACTGTCTATCATATTCTATTTATGATTAGTTTCTTTTTGCCTATAGAATCAGTATGTTATTTGACAAGATGGTAAGTTAAACTTTTATGCTATACCTACGCATGAAAATTGCTTTGTTTGCATTGTATCCACGCGCCTTCCTTTCTGAGAACACGCACAAACATTGCGCTTCAAGACCACCTCCTCCGTGCAGCGTGAACCGAACAGGAAGGCAAACTCTTAATTGCGACATTTCAATTCACGCTGACTGAAAATTATTGAATCAGAACATGAACAACGCCCCACCGCGGTGGTCTAGTGGCTAAGGTACTCGGTTGCTGACCCGCAGGTCGCGGGATTGAACCCTGGCTGCGGCGGCTGCATTTCCGATGGAGGTGGAAATGCTGTAGGCCCGTGTGCTCAGATTTGGGTGCACGTTAAAAAACCCCAAGTAGTTAAAATTTCCGGAGCCTTCCAATACGGCGTCCCTCATAATCATGTGGTGGTTTTGGGACGTTAAACTCCACATATCAATCAATCAAGACCATGAAAAATGCCGCCGCATTTATTATTTATTCATTGTGCAAAATTTAGAAATGCCTTAAGGCTGGTGCACACCGTCGACCAGCAGTGGTCACGCGACCATTTGCGACTGGCGACTAAAAAGCGACTGGTGTTCACACCAGCAGAGGCTGCATGCGAGCGACCAGAAGCCGCAATACTGGAGAGTCACGTCCGGATCTCGTTATCAGCGTGAACTCTGGAGACCGGCGCCAATCAGCTGATCGCCACCTGCTGAGTGAGTGGAGCGAACCGAGCGCGCCGCATTTCTTGATTTTATCCGTTCTCGCCAGCGCCATGAAAAAAAAAACAACAAAAATTGAGCATCACTGATTGGTTCCAGCAGCTTTGCGACCGCAGTCGTGCGACTGAAAAATTAGTCAGGCAGCGACTAGCCAAAGCAGTCGCTTTGCGACCCTTTGCAACCTTCCACGACTATTTGCGACCAGTCGCAAATGGTCGCGCGACTGCTGCTAGGCGCCGGTGTGCACCAGCCTATAAGTGTGCGTTTGCTCTGCTTTTTATAAATGTAATTTTTCTTGAGCTGAAGCCGCAAATTCAAGCTCGAAAGGTGCGCAAGTTGTCGCACGCATTGGTTCCTTGTCGAGATAAGTATACGACAACGAACGCCATGGCCAAGCGCGATAACGTAGCCACGAGCAAAACGGGCCGAAAAGGGGTTTCCCAGTGAGTGCATTTGACCCACGGTCAGGCAGACTGGAAACAAAAATTTATTAGTGAAACCGACGCGTGCCTCTTCTATGCAGCAAGCATATCATTTTCAACGCTTGGCAGCGCTGACCTCGGTCCAAGCGAGCCAAGGCCATGGGTCGGAGCATTCGAGTGAAAGGTGCTGACGGCTGTACATCTTCTTGCAGGACAGTCTGAAAAGTTCGAAGGTGCACTTGGCAACATGGATATTTAAATCACTGCATTCTGGACATACTGACCATTGATTTATTGATTTGTGGGGTTTAACGTCCCAAAAACACTATATGATTATGAGGGACGCCGTAGTGGAGGGCTCCGGAAATTTCGACCACCTGGGGTTCTTTAACGTGCACCCAAATCTGAGCACACGGGCATACAACATTTCTGCCTCCATCGGAAATGCAGCTGCGGCAGCCGGGATTCAAACCAGCGACCTGCGGGTCAGCAGGCGAGTACTTTAGCCACTAGACCGGGGCATACTGACCAGGATTTTGAATGACCTATAAACAAAACTTAGCCGACGGTTACAATTACCAAGGCCTAAACGTCAAGAAGTTCTAGTGGTGCGTCGACTGACTTTCTAGCTTCAAATAGTTTTCACAGTCACTGTTTCGCTTGCAACATAACAACTAGATACACGTAAATACCAGAAAAATGGCCTTATTGCGTGATGACATCTTCAAGAATCAAAATATCTTGCGAACACATAAGCACGTCGTTTAGTAATTCAACAGCTTACAAAGTAGAATGCCGCATAACTCCACAGTACTGGTCGGACCGTCTAAATTGACGATAAAAAGCACATCACGACCCAGGGCATACCTTTTCTATGCATGGCGCAGTGTTTACACAAAACGCAGGGGATATAATCCAGTTTTAGCGATTGACATGCTCATGCAAATGCAAAATAAATGACAAAGTGTTGCCGAAAAATATTGTCACCACGTCAAAACAGAGGTCCTGGTGCTTACTGGTAGACAGGCAGAAGTGCTCCTCACAAACTTCAGCAACGAGCACCGCCAAACCCAGAAGGGTACCGCAATTGCCTACTACGACGATGTAGAGCAAGCCGGGGATCGTTTTGCTTTGCAACCAGATGACCCGACTTTACTCGCATGGACAACTTTGTCGGTGGACATCTGCTCCACGCTACCGCCCTCTGATAGGCAGCGCCTGCTTGAACTTATACACCAATTCGAAGACTGCTTTTTGTGTGCGTCAAAGGTCCAGCAAACACAATTGACCAAGCACCGCATCATTACTGAAGACAACACGCGACCTATTTGGAAGAACCCCTACCGTGTGGCTCCGAAAGAACGCGAGGAGATTCAGAAGCATGTACAGAAGATGCTCGCGGATACCATCATACAACCTTAGAAAAGTCCTTATGCGTCACTCGTGGCTTTGGTCAAGAAAAAAGACGGCAGCTTGCGCTTCTGTATTGATTATCGCAAGTTGAACCAGGTCACTAAGAAAGACGTCTATCTACTGCGCCGCATAAACGATTTACTCGATTGGCTGCGTCATGCGCGCTATTTCTATTCAATGGACCTTCGAAGTGGCTACTGGCAGATAGAAGTCGACGAGAGAGAACGTGAAAAAACTACCTTTGTGACGCCCGATGGCTTTTACAAATTTAAGGTGCTTCTTTTTGGGTTGTGCTCGGTGCCAGCCACTTTTCAGCGTCTCATGGACACCGTACTATCAGGCCTGAAGTGACAAACATGCTTGGTCTATCTGGACGATGGTATTGCATTCTCAGCAACATTCAAGAAACATCTCAGCCGTTTATTCACCGTCCTCCAAACCGGCCGGTCTTACTTTAAAACCAGAAAAATGTCATTTTGGTTTCAATGAACTCATCTTTCGAGGCCACGTTGGCAGTCATAAGGGTGTTCGTCCTGACCCGGCCAAATTAGACGCCGTAACGCAATTTCCTGCACCACGCGACAAATAGGCCGTGAGACGCTTCTTAGGGTTGTGCGCCTATCACCGGTGATTTATCGAGAACTTTTCGTCTATTGCGGCGCCATTGACACGACTCACACGTGAGGAAGTCCCTTTCTTTTGGGGGGAACAAGAGCAAATGGCATTCAATGAACTACAACAACGCCTGCAAACACCTCCAGTCCTTGCGCACTTCAACAAGGAAGCCCCTACAGCACTTCACACTGGCGCCAGCAATGTAGGTCTGGGTGCCGTTCTGGTGCAGTGGCAAAACGGCTGTGCAAGAGTAATAGCCTACGCCAGCAGAACTCTCTCTCACACGCAGAAGAACTACTCGACTACTGAGAAGGAGGGTTTGCCGTGGTGTGGGTGGTCATCAAATTTCGTCCATATTTGTACGGCCGCTCCTTCAAGGTTGTTAGCGACCATCACTCTGTGCTGGCTCACCAACCTTAAAAATCCATCTGGTTGTTTGGCGTGCTTGAGCCTAAGGCTTCAAGAGTTTGACATGACCATCACCTATAAATCTCGGAAAAAGCACACTGATGCCGACTGTCTCTCACGGTCGCCAGTGGAGATTGTTGCTCATGATGACGAAAACATTGCGCGTCATTCTTGGGTTGGGAGTTGTCAACACGGCCACTATTGCAGGAGAGCAGCGCAGTGACCCTGAGCTGTTACCACTCATTGAATATTTATAAGAATGGCATAAAGCCGTGCCGCGGTTATTTTCAGAGAACTGCCAGCTCTTTGCTTGCGAAACGATATTCTCTATAGGAAAAACTCGCCAACCGGCAACCCGCACTTGCTCGTCGTGCCTGCCTCTCCGAAAAAAAAATTATGGAGGCGTACCATGATGAAGCAACTTTTGATCATCTAGGCTACACCCGAACATTGTGCCAACTACGATGCAGGTACTACTGGCCAAAATTACCTGCTGCTGTTAACCATCACGTCCGAACTTGCACCGACCGCCAAAGACTCAAAGCGCCTCCCAGCAAGCCAGCCGGTCTTTTACATCCAGTCGAGCCACCAGCGAAGCGGTTCACCCAGATTGGAATGGATTTCTTGGGTGCCTTTCCAACTTCCACAACAGGGAACAGATGGATTCTTGAGGCCACCGATTACCTCTCCCGTTATGTGGAGACTAAAGCTATGCAGCGTGGCACAGCAGCAGAAGTCGCTCAGTTCTTCATCGAAAACATTGACTTCAGCATGGCGCTTTGACAGCAGTGATCACAGGGGACCTGCCTCTACCACAGAGCTTTTGGAGTCGGTTCTTAGACTCAGTGATACAGCTCACCGGAGAACAACTGCATACCTTCCGCAGACAAACGGACTGACGGAGCGCCTCAATAGGACCCTCACAGACATGATCAGCGTGTACGTTGACAGGGAACATAAAACCTGGGATCAGATATTGCCGTACGTGACCTTTGCCTATAATACCGCTCGACAAGAAACCACTGGAATGACACCGTTCAGTCTTATCTATGGTCGCGAAGTCACGGCAACATTGGACGCCATGTCGCCGCATGAGTGTAACGACATCCATGTAGACGCCGAAAAATTTACTCAGCGCGCCGAGGAAGCCAGACAGCTCGCGGGCATGGGCATCTGTCATCAGCAGCATAAAGATGCACAACGCTATACGACACCCAACACAACTTTATTAGCTACACACCTGGCGACAAGGTCTGGGTCTGGATTCCAATACGTCGACTTGGACTGCCTCAAAAACTGCTAAGACAGTACTTTGGCCCATACAGCGTCACGCGGTGCTTGAAGGACGTGAACTACGAAGTTGTTCCCGACACTGATTGTAGTTCTAAGCACCAAAAGAATTTACCCGAAGTCATGCACGTCGTGTGTATGAAACTGTATTTATCGAGTTATTAGCTCCCGGTTACCGTTTTGGTACGACCTCTTCATACGCCTGGTATAGCCTAAGTTGTGCATCGGGACGATGCTTCTTTCGAGGGGCAGCAAATGTCACGTGCTTGCTCGAGAAAGACGATGGCAGTTGTGCATGTGCTATGAAGGACTATAAAATGGGTGAAAAAGAAGAACTCGCTTGCGCGTTCTATTAAAAAGACCAACCTGCGTCTGGTGTCTCAATCTCTGCGGCAAGACCTGTGTTTTGACATCGTGAAAATATGCATTTCACACATAAATTTACTTAGTTTGAACTAATGAGCATATATTTCGCGCATGTTTAGAATGTATCACTGTTTTTACTGATCTCAATATTTATTATGAAGTTGATTAAGTAGGCTCTAATTTATTCCTCAAGTTTCCCCATGTGAGCATTGTTAAAACACACATTCAAATAAAATATTGGCTAGTAAATGGCGAAATAGGTTTCTATAGCCCACATGACTGTCAGCTTTGCAGATGGGTGCGGTGTTTTACGCGAAAACAGAACATATTTTTTTAGTGCAATAACTGCTAATAAGTGTACGTTTTATGACGTCATTATATCAATATCAAAGGAGGTATTGCTTATCTACTACTATATTGAGATAAATCCACCTTACTACATCTATATATACTTCCTATTATTACTGAAATCATAAAATACTGATAATATGTAGTAGCTTGCCTGAAGTAGCCCCTTATTCAAGCACGTATATTTTGACATTTTCCTTGTATGTTTTTTTATGAGAAATAACAAAGCGCTTGAAACACGTTAAAAAGAAACGCTACTACTCCAGCACTTCGAAGCGTGCATGCTTCAGTTCATACACAGCTGCCTTCCTCCATCAGAACATCGTGCAAGTATTCATGCTCAAACATAGGCGTGGTAGCAGCTTCCTTCGATGCGCGTTCATCAAATAGCGTGATGCAATCAATGACTGCAGCAGTGTGTTCACTATATAAATATCAGCTGGAAGCGTCGGACGAGCGGCGCGCGAGTGCGCGCACATTTCACATTTTGCGTGCTTCACGCGATTTTGTTTTCTTTGTTTCTTTGTTTGTTTCAGAAAGACAACCAGGCAGACTACGGCACAAACTAAATGCTTGAATATGGAGTTTCTTGAAGGGAGCTACCACACAAAATAATAATTTACCGATTCATGCAAGAATAAAAAGTTAGGAAAATAAGGTATAAGACATAATTGGTGTTTTGTCATGAAAAATGCAGATTGTGTGATGAAAATGCAGTCGTGTGTACACACGACTGATATTTATGTACAGCAGGAGAGACTTTCTAAAGCATACGTCCGCCTAAGTGGATCAGTTGCAATGGTGCACTCAGCTGCTGACCCCAAAAAATCGCGGGTGCGATTGGGGCCGTCGCATATCGACGGAAGCAAAATGTATGAAGCACGTGTACTGTGCGGTGTTATTGCATGTTAAAAGATGCCAGATGCTCCAGATTTTCATAGCCCTCCCCTTCAGGATTTCGCCTAATCATATTCTGGTTTTGGGACCTAAAACCTCCAATATAATTCTCTTTTATAGCACGCGATTTTAAACTTGGTCCTTATTAGCTGGGAGATGGTGCGCGCACGCGTCTCTCTCTCTCTCTGTCTGTCTGTGTGTGTGTGTGTGTGTGTGTGTGCGTGTGTGTGTGTGTGTGTGTGTGTGTGTGTGCGTGTGCGTGTGCGTGCGTGTGTGTGTGTGTGTGTGTGTGTGTGTGTGTGTGTGTGTGTGTGTGTGTGTACACCGGTGATGAAACCAGCAAAGAACAGAATAAGAAATGCTAACACGACAAAAATGTCAGCTAGGTGTCATTCATGGAAAATAGAACGAAGAAAATTTTTTCCGAGAACACATATACTACGCGTTATGTAATGTACTCATTGACGTCTTCATAAATCAAGCAGAGCTGCCATGATACTTTCAAATATTGATGAAACGCCGTGTATTCGCCGAAACGTGACAGAGCCCGGCTTTCTTGGTTTCAACCTGGTTCTCAAACTAAGTAATATAATTCAGTGTACTTAATGGACAGCTAAAAAAGTATGGACATGAAAAAAAAACTTCTTTATGAATGTGTTGTACAATTTAGTGAATTGAAAAACTATTTCAAGAATAATAAATCGAATGTTGCACAAGGTAACGTGTGCCAGGGTTCATATCCCCAAAAGCGTCTTAAGTTCTCTATCTTGTTAATACGGTTACTAACACTAGTGAACCACTACTACACGGTAGGTCTGCACCTATTCGGTGTATGTTTGCCATTGGCATTTTCAATACATAAGTTGTATTCATGATGAAATGATAAGATAAAAACAAAAAAGTTCAGGCGTATTGTCTTGTTACATCAAATATAATTTGTTACACTGAATAGCCTAGGCACCCAAAAATGAAAAAAAAACCATAAGTACTTCGTATCATTACGTTTTTAAAAAGGCACTAAAATAACATCTTCAGATCACCTGGTATACGTATAGTATACCCATACACTGACCTCTCCCACTGTCTTTTCTACTGTCTAACTGCTCAGAAATTAAGTTCTTACCCTCCCCCTTTTCTGCCTATTGCTACCCAATAGTAAGTGTTGGAGTTTAACGTCCCAAAACCACCATATGATTACTATAGACGTCATAGTGAAGAGCTCCGGAAATTGCGACCACCTGGGGTTCTTTAACATGTATACTTAAATCTAATGGCACGGGAAGAGAAGGAGACGTTAGCTTTTCATGGCCTACCAGTAAATAATATACGGCAAAACCTGGTAATTATTTCATAATTATAGCACTATATTTACGAGATATTACGAGTACATTTTATTGATTGTTTTTATTATCATTGACATTTATTTACACGCACCTGCTTGGGCCCGAATAAGGCCTGCATTATTTGTAAATAAAAATAAATAAACAAGCTAATAAATATTGGCCTCAACTCTTTCTTAAGGGCTATAAACCTTTAGTGGATCAATCGCTTGTTTCAGGGTGTAATGCGAGATATAGGGCGGTAGAAAGTAACTGGCTAAATAGAGAAAATGAAATCAAGTTTGATAGGATGAGCGCTGCCTAGCTCAATCACGCAGACTGAATAGTGGCCATCACTAAGTTAGGTAGAAGTAAAGGACAGTGATAGAGGGGATTATTTACACATATGCACGGAAGGATGTAACGTCACATGGTTCGCTTGCACGTCATTTGCGATTGATTGTTTGATTGATTGATTGATATGTGAGGCTTAACGTCCCAAAATCACCATATAATTATGAGAGACGTCGTAGTGGAGGGCTCCGGAAATTTCGACCACCTGGGGTTCCTTAACGTGCACCCAAATCTGAGCACACGGGCCTACGACATTTCCACCTTCATCGAAAATGTGGCCGCCGCAACCAGGATTCGAATCTACGGCGTTCGGATCAGGAGCCGAGTACATTAGCCACTAGACCATCATGGCGGATGATTGCTACCTGGCTTGACTAGATCGGTGCTAAAGGGGATGAAGAACAGCGTAGACTGGTCATGCGGGTGGTGACAATGTTCAACCTTTAGTTTGTGGCTGATATAAAAGTCTATTATTACTGCTACTACTACTATATTTAATAAGCCATAAGAAGAAACACGATCACGCATGCATACATATTGTATCAAGGCTTCTATGTGACACTCTAGTTCCAGCCTTCCGGCTATTACAGGCCCTACTTTGGGCTTACAATTGTTGTGCCACTGAGCAGTCACAAACTTGAACCTATAGTTAGAATGTTGCTAGTGGCGAAATTTTGGATGCGAAGTGCATTCGAATAATCAAGTGTGAGTGCAAATTGAATCGAATAATTTCCGAATATTTCTAGAAAACTTTTCGAATACCTTAAATCGGTATTGCAAAAAAGTTGGAGATGATTTCTAAGAATATTCTTATGAGATAGCAATATGAAAGTGTTGCTTTTGCTAGGTGGATGAAGCACGAGCAGGGTGGTGTTTCATAACTCTCTTCTCGGGAATGAGGCAATGCAGAGGCCGAATAGTATTTATGTGCATGATTTCGTGAAACCAAAGTGTTGCCGACAACACTTCGCACATGACACTGAAAAATGTCATTTCCTCAGTCTTTCTTCCTTCTGCAACTTCTGTGGAATCCCAACGAATGAGGTGGACAAGGGTGTGCTCCCTTCGAGCCCGGAGTTCCAAATCTGCCTCGTAGGCGCAATATATAAGCCTGTCCTAAATTTCCATTCCTAAAAATATGCAGTGTCAGATTTTTCGGACTTAGTGTCCAAATTACAGGTCCAAAACAGCAATCATTGAGCCCCCACTTCTTCCACATTTATCATCTTCATGTTGGAACCAGCGTTTTCTGAAGTGAATACATTTGCGACCCTAGCTTGAAGGGTAACATTGTTGCAAAATATTAATATAGTCAGGTAAAGTATATGTATATTTTAAAGGAGCCGCTTTTATTTGGATCTTGTGACTGAGTATTTAAACCGCAAAGGAGCTTGAATAATAGCTTTGTCGCAATACCTTTTGAGACGAAGATTAAAAAATAAAAGGGACCACTTTTATTTTGACGTTAGTTGTAAATGTGTTTGGGAAGTTTGAATAGTGAAAACTCCAGTGCGACTCGAATCTAATCTCAAAAACTATTCGGAAAATATTCAAAAATTCGAATATTTGTAAATTCCTGCATATTATGCATGTTTCTGACTTGGATTTTTATACTTAACTGTTTGCACCTATGTGTGCAATGGGATGACCTTGCGCAGTTATTCCAACATCATGAAGAAACCTACAGTTTAATTAAGTTTTCTCTAAAACTCATAATTAAAATTTAACATGCTACAGCCAACGTTTATAACACGCTCACTAGTATTGACAGCATTTACTGTCAGTAATACTTTTTAGCAGCCAAATATTAGAGTAAAGTTGACATGGTGGTAGTGAACGCAGGGGGTACTACATTTCAATACTTTTTTACAGCGAAACATGATATAAGATCACAACTCAGGTCACGCGCAGTGTTCCGCCATCCCTGGTGTCCATAACCATATTGCACGAAATTACCGAAAAAAACCTACACCAATGACACAGTGGGGCTCGAACCCGGGCTCCCTGGGTGCAAGCCCAGTATCCTGCCTCTGCGCCACAGCAGTGCTTGGCACTTACTGGCAATTTTGTTTAGGCAGGCTTGATGTCGGGACAGCAATCCCGTTAATACGACTTATAAAGCGTTATAAAACAGCGAAAGAACAACTGTAATGTGAAAACCCCTGAGGGTATAATAAATTAATAAATACGTAAACCAGTCATCGCACAATGCGAATATCTTAACGAGTGGGTCGTCCAATGCGTGGGTCGTCCACACGATTACAAAAGCTTGTTTTTGTTGAGCTATTAAATGTGGCACATATCCTTTTCAGGTATAATTCCTCATCGTTGTCAGCCATTGCATGAACAATTGGCACAGAATTCCTCGCAATAGTTTAGTGAATACAAGGCTTCTCAGAATAATGACAAAAAATAGCATAGCGAATGCTGGCCTAGTACCCTAAAGAATTTAATATTAATGCCGTAGTGGGCATCAAGCAAGTGTGCTTGCAGCAGTTACCCAATTAGTGTTTAGAAAAGGCTCTGAAAGGCCGCTCTTCTAGCTTTCTCGGTAACTGTGCTGCGCCTTCCGCGCAGACCTGGCGTTTTTTTTTTAATTTTAAGTGCAGAGGTGTTTTGTGAACTTCATTGCTCAAAAACAAAAAAATACTCTTGAAATTCTTTCTTCGTTCGCCTACTATGACTGGAAGACGAAAGCCACCTTCTCAGTCAGTGTAATTGCTTTCCTTCTCTGTGCCCCCCTTCCCACCACCGAAAGATTTCTTCGCCAACCGTGGTTTCCCACTCTCTTCGTGATCGGCCCAGCTTTGACCAAGAGGCGATGTCATGCGATCCCGCCATAATGGCGTCAAACATTTTGATTGTATATGACGTCACCGTGACATTTTATTGTGATGGCAAGAAATGGTGATCATTACTTATTTGCATCACACACTCATGTAGACGCAGCTGACGCTAACGGTCACTTATCGAATACGATGAGGCTTTTAAGGCTTTTGTCTAAATATATGTCTCTAGTGTCCAGTCACGCAAGCAACAGCGAGTAGAGCCATTCGCTTCGTCCTCTATACCCCCCCCCCTTTATTTAAAAAATTGAGTGAATGAGTCGCATTCTTCGTATTCACTCTGCATTGAACAGCGCTCCTGTATACCTAGGTTGAGCCGTTCAATCACAGACATTGGTTCGGGCCCACAAAAATCGGCATCCCGTTGTGCGGATGCCGGTGAATTGTACATGGCCCTTTCTTACACGCAGCCGCTTCTATGGTGACCTATCGGTGCAAGCATGCGTTACAGTATACGTGCACAGTGGGCCCGCATTGAAGATGACCGAAGCTTTTAATTAGGCCCTCGAGGATTCAGGATGCCATGCGCATCTAAGGCACGAAACACGGCACTAATGGGCCAACAAGGAACGCCTTGCGGAAACCATCGCACGGCTTTCCCTCCCTCGTTCTCGAGTACCCGGTCGGCTGCCACTGACAGCCGCATTCGGGCTGCTTCGCTGTGCAGCGCGGCTCCTGCACGACTTGGACCGAGCCTGCCTTGTTCTATTCCCGATACTTGCCATCGGACTCAGTTCCGCACTTGAAGCACGTATACGCCTTCCGGCGTCTTACCGTCATCCACCGCAGTGCCGGGCTGAGCGTCTCTAGCACGACGAGTCGAATGGCACATTTTGTGGGGTACGAAGTGCCGTTCTGTGCTCTAAGCTGCGTTTTCGTTGGTTTTATTTTTAAAGACAATAATCTTTCTTGACGACCTTCGAAGCAAAAATTTTGTAGTTTGTCTGTTTGTACTTTTGTCTGTTTGTCCACCCTTAATGAGACCCTAAAAGGCACCACATGATACCCCAAACGCCCGGCCCCATCCGCAACGTCCACCAATATTGCTGAAGATTCAGCATTCATACTTGTGTGATTGCCAATGAAAAAAAAAATATTGGCCCGAACCTACATGTTACACTGCAAATGTCGTCAAAAGACGATATAGTCTAGCGTCTGGAGAGAGTGAATAAAATGTTTATTTGATGTTTTGCGCAAGAAAATTGGTGAATGGTATTCTGGAGGCACTGCGTTAGACAGCCTCGAGCATTTAGCGAAGGCAAACGAGCGCATCGAGGCACGTTAGACACGAGCGCCATCTGGCAGTTATCTTCGAAAACGAAAGCGAGTGCGCCTGCGGACAAAGATGTGCGCCAGTCTCGGAGGTAATAACGTGTAGAACACAAACCGACGGGCAGGTGCCACCACCGCGTCGTCATAGCAAAGCGTTGGAAACACTTACCTTTTTGAGCCTCGCGTTGCACTCTCAGCGCAGCGCGATAAACGCTACAGTCCTTAGAATTACTTGTGCCTGCCTCTTCTAGTATAAAGGCAGACATACAAGGCATAAACGTGTTGTTATGGCGCTTCAGATATGGGCAATATTTGCTTTTTGATTGACAACCGCACAACTATGAACGCTAAATCTTGAGCAATATTGGTGAACGCTGTGGATGGGGTTGGCCGTTTGGTGCCGTTTGAAGCATCGTTAAGGGTAAACAAACAGACAAATGTACAGACAGACAGACAAATATTTTCGTCGAAGGTCCCCAAAAAAGACTGTCGTCTTTAAAAGCAATTATTGCCCATATCTGAGGCACCATAACAACACGTAAATATTCTGTATGTGTGCCTTTTACTAAAAAAAGCATACATAAGTACTTATAAGGAACGTAGCGTTCATCACGCTGCGCTGACCATACAACGCTTGCACGAAAAGGCAAGTGTTTCCAACGCTTTGCTAAGACAAGACGGTGGTGGCACATACCCGTCGCCTTGCGTTCTACAACTTATCACCTACAAGAAGGGCGCGCACGCGGCATGCTTCGTTTTCCAAGATAACTGCCAGATAGCGCTCATGTCTCACGTGTGACGTCACGTGATGCGCTCGTTCACCTCCACTGTGCGCTCCAGGCACTCTAATGCAGCACCTCCAGAATACAATTTACTGATATTCTTGTGAAGAACATCAAATAAACGATTTGTTCCTTCTCTTCAGACGTAAGACTATCGTCCTCCGACGACATTTGCAGTGTAACATGCAAATACGGGGCCAATGTTTTTAGCTAAACAGTTGCTTCGGATGTCTGATAAGTCTGGCAATATATCAAATGCAAGTCACTGCTGATTTCACCAAGAAGGGAGACTAATGTGGCTTCTGATGTTTGATGAATTTGTAGAGATTAGGGGACCACAGTTTACTTTTCTTTTTTTCTGTTAGAACACTGGAAATTCTTCATAATACCATGGCATGGCAAACATAAACAAAACACGTCGTTAAATTACACGATGATAGTTATGTGAGCACGAAATTTTACTGCACAAAAATATTGCGTATAATGTCAAGAACACAATGAATAGAGGGCATATGTGTAAATGTTCGTACATGCAGTAATATGCATACCTCTATAATATATACTACACTAAAAACTGTCCAATACCATATTTTACATGATGAAAGCGCACATTCGCTATTCAGTCAGGTTTTATTATTAGGCACATTGAATGGCTTTCAAGGTGCATTTGAAATACAGAAATTCTATTTATTTGCTAGCCACGTTCTTTTATTCTTGTATACAGAAACTGATTCTTTCTCGTTGCTTCCTATAATGACACTTGAATTACGCCCTCACGGCCGCAAAAAGAAATGTAATTTTTCAGTTTTCTTCCTTCTAGTATAACACCATCACATATATGTGTAATGTTTAACCGGGTGATGCAGCTGTGGCGTGTTTTCACATACGAAACACTAGTACGGTAACAACGGCGACGCATGCACTAGAATGCATAATGTTAAACGCATTTGAATATATGTGTTTTGTTCTCTTTACGACACCGCCCTTTTTTATCAGCAACACAACCACTCGGGCTATATTAAACAATGCCCACTCTGGCTAAAACAGATAGAAATTTATGTTAATGTGACTTTCACCTTTTCAGTCCTGTGCTGTTTTGCGTTGTCCACAGTGTAGACCTAATATTCATCGGGATGTCACCAAATTCCGTGAAGACACAAACAACCAATGCACACGCTATACCTATCTTCTTACTTCTAACTTCACTGTGCAAGCGTTAGATCCTGAAAATGTGTCATTAGGAAAAATTACTTCACCAGTAAATTAACTTTATCTGGTGTTAAGCATACCAATTTTACCACTGCAGAAGCATGTAAAGCTTGAATTGGTGCAAAACGGAATGCTGTTTCACTACATCGTCATGACATATTCATTTTAATGGTGCCTGTGAGGGTCTGGTTACATGTTTACCGACAGATGTGTACGCCGTACAATGTCGTAGAAAAGCTTTAAGTTACACACAGTAAATTATGAGTACTGCCACATGACAGTGGAACTGTGAAATATAGTGACATTACCTGTTGTACAAATTGGGGTCTCGGTGCGATATTAAAAGGAAATGGAACTTCAACCTTTGTTTCCTGTTCAAAGATCATCCCGCTGCCATAATATTGAAGAAAACAGACTTTTGAAATAACGCTTCAGAACTCGAATGTGTGTTGTTGTTTCTGTTTAGTGTTTCTTTTAAAAGATAGAATCACATTATGCAATATATTGCACAACGACTGTTTAACGGCTTCTATTTGTTTTCTGTCTTTCCTTCTTCACTGGATCTCTTGCACCCACACTCTTGCTGCCACGATCTCGGTCACGACTCGATGGAACGATTTCAATTAAATCAACGTAATCCGAAAAAAATCATCGAAATGTGACCGCGCATCTATCGAGAAGTCTCAACGAGTGCATTTTTAAACCTCTCGTACCGCTTTGTTCTATCTATCTATCTATCTATCTATCTATCTATCTATCTATCTATCTATCTATCTATCTATCTATCTATCTATCTATCTATCTATCTATCTGTCTGTCTGTCTGTCTGTCTGTCTGTCTGTCTGTCTGTCTGTCTGTCTGTCTGTCTGTCTGTCTATCTATCTATCTATGTCTCGGTGCTCTTGTTATCAGCTCCTTGACTTGAATTAAACCAAAATACTTATAAGCGGGTAAAATAGTTGGACGAATATGACTCGCTGGTCATTACATGAATAATGTCACTATCCTGTCACATAGGTCGTCAAACCCTTTCCGCCAGACATGTTGCGCATACTCGTGGGTGGGTATGTGCCCCAGGGGATGGACAGTTTATATCTACACAAGAACGGCCAGAGCAGACGTGGGTAAATTTGGCACGTGAGCGTTAAGAAAAACGTGACATCGACAGCATGGACCTGACAAATGAAAAGAATAAGCGTCAGGGTTCTAGCACCAATCAAGCCCAGCATTTTGCGTGGCAATCAAGTGTTCTACCACAGAGCCACTGCAGATATCAGAGCTAATTTTCAAGTAGACCTTCATGTTCATGAAATGTGAATTGTGGTTGCAGTGCTGACTATCAACTTTTTAAACATTACATATGTACTCCTAAGATACAGCCATCACGCTAAGTTAACGTCAATTGGAATTAGGCACCATCTGCTGAAGTTGATTCATGTTGCATTGTAGCATCCTCGGGAAAACCAGATTTTTATATCAACGTACCACTTCTGGTTTTGCTAATATCTATGTTGCTTCTGGCATCGTTACGCAACTGTAAAAAACAGGTTCTTTAAAATATATATGCGGCTGTTCTACGTATGTATGTGCGTGCACTTGTACATATCTTTAGCGCCACTTCGTAACGTTTCGCTCGATAAAAAATTATAACACAGTCCCCTTCCATCCGCATGCTTCGCATAACATCGATTCCCAAGGAACTTCGGATGTGCAGATTTTTTTTTTCAGAAGCACGTCAAAGCACTGTGGTGGAATAGCTCTGTGACAGATTATTTGACTTCCATGCAGATATTCTGGGTTTGATTCCGACCCTGTGCTTTTCATTATCACCATCCTTCTCATTTTTCTCTCACAGAGACCGCTGCAGCCGACGCCGGCACGGAATTTCTGTGACCGAAGTTCCTTAACGCTATCACGTTAATCGTAGCAGAAGCAAACACACAAAGAGAAGGCAGTGAAGTTGAGAAGAGCTTCCGGTAGGCCACCCAACCCTGGGGGACCAGGAAAGGGCAATAGGAAAATGAGAGAGAAATCTCCGAAGCCTGTTATCACTGATCCCGGGCTGTTATAATCAGGGAATAACCTGTGCCTCACAGCAATATACATTCCGTAGGCCGTAGTGTTTGTATGTGCCACGCGGAACTGAGAGAAAGAGTTTTCTAATATATCCCCCTGCGATGGATGGATGGATGGATGGATGGATGGATGGATGGATGGATGGATGGATGGATGGATGGATGGATGGATGGATGGATGGATGGATGGATGGATGGATGGATGGGTGGGTGGGTGGGTGGGTGGATGGATGGATGGATGGATGGATGGATGGATGGACGGACGGACGGACGGACGGGCGGACGGACGGACGGACGGACGGACGGATGGATGGATGGATGGATGGATGGATGGATGGATGGATGGATGGATGGATGGATGGATGGATTGCAGCCAGGCAGGCAGGCAGTACGCAAAGAAATGCATAGCGATTATTAAGCTGTGGGCTCATCATACCTTTTGGGACAACGTCAATCGTGTTTAAACTGTTGGTGATCCGTTTTCATAAAAATACAATGAAAACAATACATGTGAACTCCTATCACTGGTCAAGCTATAGAGAACCATTTGTCATCCTGCAAAAATACGGTGAGAGCCCCTGCTTGATGTGTGCATCATAGCACAATAGTGAGAAGTTTGTTTTCATAAAACTGATATCTGTGCTGTCGCCTAAGGTGCCGACCTTAGATCGCACTTCAGGATGCCCTCTGGGTGCACGTGTACTCGACGTGCTCAGTAAGCCTACGATATACGCATAACTACTAAAAGTCCACAAAGGGGGTGGTCCAACTCCCGACGACAGGTCCAATGATGTAACAAGTTAGTTAGTCCGCTATAGTCACCGGCTGATTCACATCACATCGACATCTTTCTCCTATCATATTTTGATTCCCCTACACCTTTCTTCAGCACAAGGTAGCCAGCTGCTCTTAGAATTGGCTAACCTACCTGTTTTTCTGATGCTCTTCTGCTCCTCCTCCCAGAATGTGTGGGGCTTGCCGGAAATTTTTGTAATGCTCCTGTCATTCGGCACCCGTCTATCTTGAGCGACTTGTTGGGCATGCAAACAAAAGTGTGTCGTAGTATGAAAAAGTTCAGCAGAGGTATATACGTACCGAAGCTTACGCCCAAATACAACGTAAAATTCAGTCTTCGTTTATATACTCGCAACGAAGCTCGAAGGAAACATGTGCACGTTATCGCATGGACGTACTCAGTGTAGTGTAGTGTAGATATAGCTCGGTGTGTTCACTGTACAGACATTGCTCTAACTTACGTCTTCGTAACCGCCCATGCAGGAGGACCATTATTAAGTGCGATGAAAAGTTCTTGACTCAGCTATTCTCCAGTAAAGCTCCGAGGCTGTACTGAATACGAGGTTCAAGTAGAATGTCATTATGGGCAGTTCATCAAGCCCATGAAGGTGCCGGTGAGCTAGACATCTATGTTTTGGAGCGGGAGTTACCCACTACGTGATGATAGTTCGTTTTGCCTCACTGTAATATATATATATATATATATATATATATATATATATATATATATATATATATATATATATATATATATATATATATATATATATATATAATTTTCTCTCTCCACTAGACTCAGCGTCACGTCAGTATAAAGTATATGCCAACATTTCATGTCAGCAAGTAATCGTGGTTTGCTAACTCAGCTCCGTCCAAGTAATAGTAGTCCAAGTAATAGCTCAGTTCAAGTAAGAGTTAACAAAGACTACCATAAACTATTCGTGCTTGTTAATTTCTGATAATAAATATAGACACAAAATAAGTACAAAATCTTCGCTAACGCAATTACTGCACTGCAGCGTCTGACGAGTGTACTCGAAAGGACGCACACCTGCATGAAAATGAACAAATACAGCCGCAATGAAAGCACCAACGTAATTTCTGCATACAGCCAGCTGTTTCTGCTTCAGAAATGAGAGTACAGTTAACTTAATTACCGTGGAGGTTCCCCGAGTCCTGACGCAGCGAAAAATGAACGCCTTGCAGCGTTCACGTCACGTGTGCTTGAACGCTTCATCTAATAATATTGGTGGCGCCAACGTTTTATTGTTTTCCATATATGCCGGTGTTGTTCTTATTGTCTGATGGTGGCTTCATTCTACTCTATTAAAGGTTCTGCTGTCACCGCATTCTTGACTTCCCTTGGCAGCCAAAGAACGTGGCGAAAGATGTGGATTTCGTGGCTTCAGAGCGTCTGAAGTCCCAAGACTCGAGAGCTGAGCTTTAGTTGAAAAGGGCTTCGCAATAGATACGAATTGTAGAACTGACAAGTTGCGCAATGCCAACGAGATGAGATGACGGTACAATTTTTTTTCACTATCTGGTACAAGGAATGTAATGAATGTAATTACGCAAATTACTGCTGTAGAAATAAATAGCTTGCGTCCCGCTTGAATGCACACAGTACGTGTACAGACGGAATAACACTTGTCTGGAGCGCCTAGCCGGTGACTTCGGCTGGTGTTTCCTGCAGAAATATGCAAAACTGACTCCGTAGTGATACATCAAATATTCATGTATAAAGCATGTTGTGGCCTTGTGCTATACTCGAGCGTGCATGAATTCTTATAACTAAATCGAGGTAAGCGCCATGAACAACAGCAGTATTCATAGCCACGTGCTCCACTGCTCTAAACAATTGTGATCCCGTCCGCACTTGCACGTACACTTATACCGGGGCTCGCAGTTTCGCCTGTTCATGCACTTATCTAATGGCGGTGAAGCTCTGCGTCTTTCGTCGTGATTGCAAATCCGTACAAGCTTAAAACGTCACACCAGTACTACTGTGCTTTATGTTGTGATTGTGGCAGACAGTGCTGAGTAGTTTAGTCTGCTTCTGCTGACTTTTAATGCATCAAAAGGTGGTGAAGTGGTGCCCAGACGACTTCTCGCAAACAGGAAAGGCGTAAAAGGCGTTTTTGCGCGTTTTAAATGAAGCATTTTCTAGCTCACTTCGGCGACTTTGAGCGTATCTGTCTATTGGTCTATCTATCTAGCCGCCTACGACTTTTCGCTCTCCTGACATTGTTCCGATAATGGTGTGTCTATACTAACATTGGTATGACATAACATGCCTGTATGAATAGCATAATGGACTATAGTCATGAGATGTAAATCAATCCTCATGACAACTATGTCATGATTTTCATGTCATGGTCTTGCTGCTCTTTCGGTGGTTTCGTTCACATGGTATATTGCGAAACTGGTATGGCATATTGCATGAAGAACATGAGTGACAGGTTCTAACATTTAAATCATGACATGCATGCCATGTAAGTCATGACTACATGCCACGCTCAAGATGCGCTCATGGCCGTTTCGCTAGCTTTACATATACTAACTTTCGTATTACGTTACCCGAACGCACGAAGATACTAAAAGGCACGTCCAAATATGATTATTATGACATGCGTGCCTAGTAAGACATGACTGCATGCTACACTCATATTGCGCTCGCGGCCGTTTCGCTAGCTTCACCTATACCAAGCTTGGTGTTACATGACGTGAATGAATGACAAAGGTATAGAACTGGTGCAAACATGACGATCATAGCATGCGTGTTATGTAGACTATATACCACGGTCATGATGCACTCGCGATTGTTTCACTGGCTTCACATGAACCAAATTTGGTATTACGTGATGTGAATATACGACGAATGTATATGTCACTTACAAACATGATAATCATGATATGCGTGTCATGTAAAACATGACTTCGTGCTACGCTCATAGCGCGCTTGCGGCATTTCGCTTGCTTCGCATATACCAAATTTGTTATTACGTGATGTGAATGAACGACGAACACAAATGCCTAGCGCAAACGTGATAATCATGAAATGGAAATCATGTACGGCATAATTTACATGCCACACTCGCGATGTGGTTGCAGCCGGTTCGCTAGCTTGATACACAACCAAGGGTCTTTACACACGCTATACCTGCACCGCCGAAACGCACGTGCTGGAACACTTGCCGCATCGAAGCAGAGGGCAAATGAGCAAATCGGCGACACTCTTTCATCCTGCGCCTGGGTGCGGCAGGTGCCCCGATATATGCGTTGTGACTGTACGGGTAGTGCGTGGAAAGGCCCTTAGTAGGCATTAGCTGACGTCACTGTTTTGTGAACATGAGTTACAGATTCTAACATGCGAATCACGACATGCAACGTTAGTTGTGCCGTTGTTAAGTGACTATAAACAGCATACTTACATCTTTCCTAGATACGTGAGTGCGCATAACATTTCTACTTGTGTTTACTGTGTACTACGTTCGTCCACCTCGTAACGTTGTGCAGATTTTAAAGTTACATATAAAGCTTCCTCATTTGTGCTTCGCGTATAATCGATTCCAAACGTACATGGTATCTGCACATTTTTCTTGCCCCAGGGCTGCTGCTTACCATGTTGACTTGGCCCAATAGATACACGCCTTGGAAGTGCTATACAAAATAGCGTCCGGGTGCGAGAGTACTTCGCTGGCAGTCTAGACACCTGTGTGCGAGATAGGCGTGCTTTGTTCTTACTATGAATGGCGTCTATGTCACTTCATGCACCTTTCTCTCTCGAGCACATCTGCTGAAAATTTCGCAAGAGTTTCGAGAAGACTGAACGTTTATGGCATGAATGATACAGCAACGTGAAACTAAGGTAGCGGTCAGTGTGCGTCTTTTTTCTGTAAACATACATTAGGCACATGTATTCTCGTTTTACTAGAACAAAGAGGAACGGAAGGCATTCGCCCTACTGTCCTCCGCCGTGTGTTGCATTGTTTCCCTAATTGACTTTTGATGCTTTGCAAAGGCACACAAGGCATCGCGTTTCGAAAGTAAAAAACAATCAAATTCATTGTGAAGTTCGTGGTGGTGTGTACTTGTGTGTGTGTGCAGGCCTGTCTGCATGGGCGTATGCGCGCCTGATACTTTTATTGTCTCTTCTTTCCCTTTCGCAGCCCAGCCGCGGTGGTCTAGTGGCTAATGTACTCTGCTGCTGACCCGCAGGTTGCGGGTTTGAATCCCGGCAGCGGCGGCTGCATTTTCGATGGAGGCGGCAAAGTTGTAGGCGCGTGTGCTCAGATTTGGGTACACGTTAAAGAACCCCAGGTGGTCAAAATTTCCGGAGCCATCCACTACGGCGTCTCTCATAATCATATGGTGGTTTTGGGACGTTAAACCACACAAATCAATCAATCAATCAATCTTTCCCTTTCGCCTTCACCCTGTGAAACTTCTACGCTGCCATTTGCCACCGCGGCGTAACATATTTCTACATGACCGGAGCACCCTGCAGCATTTGTATACACACTGGGGCGCAGGAAGAGAAGGAGCTAAAGAATAAAATGTTAGGTGGTTGGTGATATAGAGACCTAACAGTCAACGTTTTGCCTTACTGCACATTAGAAAGCCTCC
This sequence comes from Rhipicephalus annulatus, assembly GCA_013436015.1. Classification (NCBI taxonomy): domain Eukaryota; kingdom Metazoa; phylum Arthropoda; class Arachnida; order Ixodida; family Ixodidae; genus Rhipicephalus; species Rhipicephalus annulatus. The sequence continues at coordinate 592,727 of WOVY01000581.1, forward strand.
ATGACGCCTGGGCTCTTATCTCTGATTATAAGGACACTTCGTCGACAAAACACTCTCTCTGTTTATCAGTCGTGTTCTTCTAAGAACCTTAAAAGATCACGAAGGACCTGCTTGTTCTCATGAGAGTGTGGGTGTTTGGGATGGTATGTCTATACTGAAGCATGCAGTGCTCCGAAGTGGGTGCAGTGATCAGATGAATTTAGCTTACTGGGGCCTTTCTCAACGCGCAAATTGTACAAGGCTAAACTGCTTCGCACAGCAAGGGTTCTTTGCTGTTTGCATTGAGCTCCACTGTGTCTCGTTGCAGAGCTCGTTAGGTTTCGTAAAATACTATGACGCACAAAAATGCGTCGCGAATACACTTGCGCAATCGTGTAGGCATGACCTACTGTCGTGCACAGATGGTCGTGAATGTAATGCAAGCTTCCCGCATTCTAACCACTTCTGCATCTGCATTTTGGGGCATCGCAAGCGAGAGAACTAATATAGTGAAGTGCTAGTTCGTTCCGGCGGTTGCGCTTGAGCCGTGGTGGGTGCACCTATAAGAGCACCGTGTGATCTCGAATTTGAAATCGGAGTAGCGCGCCTACCAAGAATTTGAAACGAGAAGAGCAATGAAGCCGAGGATCTCGTAAGAAGCACAGATTTCGGAGAGAGCTCTTTCAAACTCATGCACTCAGGATGTTCGTATGCAGTAGGCAGTATAGTATTTCATTGATCTAAGTGCGTCCAGGTATTAACTCGCACCACCTCACATTTCGTGCTTGTGCAACAGGATTTACACAGGGTTTAGGCAAAGGATCTGACGGTACTCGCTCTCTCGCTATCTTACGAGTTTACTTAACTGCTTAGGGTGAACTACAGCTGTTTTCACCTGCGACGTTGTAGTTGGCTACATTATAGTTCGTTTCGCTCAAACAAGCAGAAGTTTGAGGACCGAACAGACACTGGCAACAATTTGGAATAGCGCGCGAGGTCGTTTGAACCTAATCTCTCGATCACGTTGTTCACTTGTTTTTGTGTTTTCTAATTTCTTCTATTTTTTTGTAGTGTCATGCACTCATAGAACTTGCATCATAGTTCCATACACTTCTAGATCTGGCGTACTATCAGGACGTCTTTTATGCGTGTCTCTGGGCTTAATTATCATTTCTTCTTCAGATGTAAAATTCTTTAATCCCACTTATTCGTATATCCTCTCATATTCCGTTGTTCTATGCTCGTCTATTCTCCCTCCACCTTTTTTGTGCGTCGTTATTTATGAGCAATATGTCGCAGTAATATTTGAGTTTCTCCCGCGCAACACTGAACATACGGCGTGAGATATCGAACACAGATACGCGGATGACAAATAAATTTGGGGCGAAGTGTCCGAAGAGCAGAGAATCTCCTGCGGAGTCTGCCCACGCGTTTTCAGTCGTACGCTGAGATTGCAGGCTGCAGCCTCTTGCTTTGCATTTTATTTCGTCATTCCTGCTTTACTCAGCCGACCGACAGCTATGTACAACCAGTGGTGTCACGCCTCGTCGCCATCCGACGACGCCTGCTCATTTCGCGCACTGTCGCTCATGCATGGGACGATGCGCAGAGATGTTGCTTGAAAGCACGGCTTGACCCTGACAGGGTCACGTTGGGAACATACTGTGCAACCCTTTGCTCTTCCCTCTCCTTCTCATGGTCGCGGGCCTTCTTCTTTTATCTGCCCTTTTATTTTCTCAGTGTTTTTGTTCAGTTTATAGCCGTGCACAACTGTACCATGAATACTATGACCGCACGAGGTGGCATCATGGTATGCTATAGCTGTGCACGCCATAGTCGTATGATTTTGTGGTGAGTATCGAGCAAGCCATTAGTCGCGCGCTTGCCATGGAAGCGGCGCGTTCGAGCGTGGTGGCGCAGACGCCTTAACTCTTTTCCCTCAAATGGACGCTGCTGATCAGGTTACAGTGCTAATGTGGAGTGCTCCGCTTGAACTTTGACATTTCACGACGAGTCCGCGGTGTGCGGAAGCGCGTCCGCTCGTCTTATTTCGGCTAGTATGCCATAGGAAAACGTGTAAAGTCATTATTGCTATTGTTCTTGGCGTTCTATCAAGCTGCAATTTGCACCCTTAAGAAAGCTTTGTTCGTCTATAAATAACTAACACCCTGCCACAATCACGTCAAGGATGTCCTGAAACTCGAAAACACCCATCACATGAATGTTTTGGTTTGTTAAAACACTCTTATCGTAGGATAGTGGGATAATCAGGGTTAACAGTGGAAATGCCTCACACTGGCTGGCTGACGTTTCGATAAGATGACCTATCTTTTTCAAAGGCACCATGTCATCCTTGGGGTATTAGTTTTAAAGGCGTTAGTGGTGACGTCAATTCCTGGTGGTGGCGCTTGTTCATGCACCCCTAGGAGTGGACCTCATCACTAACCCCTTTAACAGTAACACGCCAAGCATGACACGACGCCTTTGAAAAAGACAGGTCGTCCAATCGAAACGTCGGCCAGCCAGTCAGGGGCACTTCCACTGTTAACTCGGGTTACCCCACAACGTTGTTTCCCTCTGTCGGCTCTCATCTAGATTTTGGATTTCCTTATCGTAGGGTGTTAGTTATAGACACGCAATGAACCCTTAAGGATGCAAATTTGTTTACATCGGTGAATGTAGCCCTCAATACCTGCGTGCTCGAAAGGAAATGGCATGGAATTGGATTGTTCATTACTTATTATTGTAGAAGTAGTATATTATTATTATTATGAATATATTACAATTGTTATTACTCTGGTATTATTATTATTATTATTATTATTATTATTATTATTATTATTATTATTATTTTTTACGATAAAGGCCGTTATCCGTTGTTTCTCTTCGAGAAATAAAGAGTTAACTTCTCTCGTTTCTTCGCTTTCTCGTTCATTTAAACTTTGTTTGTGCGTTAGTAGTATACTTTATTTAGCCACGACAATTAAGAGGCTGTGGTTAAAAGGAAATCGGCAAGCCCGTGGCCTCAGCGTACATAGTGACAACAGACATCTGCGTTTAGCTGCAGTGGCAGTGAAGGTGGCGTTATTTATTAAAGACGATTGTATATATTGGGGACCTTCGACGGTAAAATTTTGGTCTGTCTGTACATTTGTCCGTTTGTCTGCCCTTAACGATACCTCAAACGGCACCAAACGGCCAACCCCATCCACAGCGCCCACCAATAGTGATAGGTTTAGCGTTCATAGTTGTGCGATTGTCAATTAGAAAGCAATTGCGCATATCTGAGGCCCCATAACAACATGTCGATGTTTTGTATGTCGGCCTTTATACTAGAAGAGGCAGGCACAAGTAACTATAAAGACTGTAGCGTTTATCGCGCTGCGCTGAGAGTGCATCGCGATGCTCAAAAAGGTAAGCATTTCCAACGCTTTGCTACGACGACACGGTGGTGGCACCTGCCCGTCGCTTTGCGTTCCCCACCTTATCCCCCCGAGACAGGCGCGCATCTTTCTCTGCGGGTGCGCATGCCTTCGTTTTTGGAGATAACTGCTAGACGGCGCTCATGTCTAACGTGCCTCGGTGCGCTCGTTCGCCTCCGCTACACTCTCGAGGCATTCTAACGCTGCGCCTCCAGAATACCATTCACCAATTTCTTTGCGCAAAACATCAAATACACGTTTGGCTCACTCTCTCCAGACGCAAGACTATTGTCTTTCGACGGCATTTGCAGTGTAACATGCGAATTCGGGCCAATTTTTTCCTCTTTGAAGTTTTTTACAAGCGAGCGGAACCAGAGATATGCGGTACCAAACTGAAAACTTGCCGCCTTTGGGAAACGATTGAAACAAGAACTATTTGGGGTTAGCAGATGAGGAGGTAATTAGCAATATGCGCAGGCTCTTTGCTGGTCTCATAAGGAACATGCAACGATACATTTGTTCTGTAATGAATGAAACCGTCTAGTGAATACGTCAGAATACGTCACACAGCATCTAAAAGGCGGCCATCATTTATGAAAACACAAGGCTGCTGGAGCCCTTTACATTTTGCTGCTTACATACAGTTGTCGACACTCTCGAGGATGATACAACCGTTTGTCAGATATTTGTTTCGTGTTCTGGCGTCATGCCAAAATAATTTCGCACAAAGGTAGTATGAATAATTCTTTTGCTATGATATTTTATCTCAATATAAACAACATGATACCTTTACTTTCTTCCGTTACCGAAAATGGGATCAGCCTTCAACATTGAGTCTTACTAATTAATCTTTATATGTGCTGGTGTTTATAGTCTTCTCATTTAAATATATATATATATATATATATATATATATATATATATATATATATATATATATATATATATATATATATGTTATACCCAGGACCATGAACTTGAAATAATGCTATATTGGTTACGACGGAAAAAATGAGCGTGCCCCGCCGCAGTGGTTTAGTGGTTATGGCACCCGACTGCTAACCCACAGGTCGTGAGATCGAATCCCGGCTGCAGCAGCTGCGTTTTCAATGAAGGCGAAAATGTTTGAGGCCCGTGTGCTTATATTTCGGTGCACGTTCAAAAACCGCAGCTAGTCGAAATTTCCGGAGCCTTCCACTACGGCGTATCTCATAATCAGATCATCGTTTTGGGATGTTAAACCCGCAGATATAATACTATTAAAACATGCGTGTCATAAAACTGGAATAAATAAAATAAACTACAACAACAAGCCCCATTTTTTTCTCGAATAAAATGTAGCTAGTGCATTCTATTATCTAGTTAATTCCTATTCTCTCGGTACATTTGTTTTTGCTTGTAATGACTCATTCGATGAAGTTGCGCAGATTGCAATCTTTTTTTTTTCGCAAGCAAAACGTCAACGTGCGTAGAGAAGACAGCCACATTTTGAAGAATAAAAAGCAAGAAAGAGTGAGTGTGGAGAGAGGCGGGGAGGGAAGACGAAACGCAACAGTCAGCCTCCAGGTGGTCAAGTTCCTTGCGCGATGGCTGCGTTATCTTCGGTACTTGCGAATTCGTGTACGCTTGTTCTACGCCAAGTATAAAGACCTTGTTCGCTTATCAAAAGTTATCATCAAACGAATGGCATTGATACTGTTCTGAGGTGAAAGGTGAAGTCATGATGAAAGACAAAGGGAGATTCCCACACACACAATATGTCACTTTCAACGACGTTTAAGCTAAAGAAAAGTGTTGTTCATGCAGACAACGCCCACGTAGTTAATCGATGTGCATGTAGTCACAATGATGTTAAACAACTATTTTAGTGCTAATGATATTGAATCAGCGAAAGAGAGACTGCAAATACTGATATGCAGGATTTTTAACCAGGTCTGAGCCTGCTATAGGCTACCCTCCACTGGGGAGGGTAAAAGAACGCCTGAGGGGAAAAGGTACCAGTTGTTGCGCAAAGAAGACAGGATGAAACGAGGAAGACACATACGAAATGCAGCACTTTCAATGCACTTTCGTCAAAGCAGGTGGTTTATAAGCTAATCAAACTTGAATTTCTGTATACCATCTCAATAAAAAAGTTATTGTGCGAATGGTCTAGCCTATAAGTAGCCCTTGTTTAATAATGCTGACATTACACTCGAACAGCAACAGCCTGCTTCAACAATTCATTTTGCATGAATGATTGACCTAATACACTTGTAACAACGTCTAACTGAGATGAGAGAAGATAGGAGACAGAACCTGTGCGAAAATCTTCTCTACACTTGCAATTTCAACAGAAGACCGAGAGGTCAGCGTCTCCGTCAATTCGAATCTTTCACAGCTATATACTTTGTCTAAGTACAAAAGCGCTTTATTTTTATAGTTGAATATTGCTATTAAAGGCACCCTTGGCTTTCGTCACCGTCGGGCCTTTCGTCTAGGAACATGCTCAACCAACACACCCAGGTATTGAGTCCTCACATTAATGTAGTGTAGCCCCTCTTTTGTTGAGAGTACAAGAATGAAAGACAAAAATATTGCACTTTCTGGATTTCATGTGTTCCCCTTATCGCCAGAACTGTTTACGTGTTTGCTCGATCTTGAAGCTTGTAGCAGTGACAGTTAGTCTTGCCATTTCTATATGTCGTCGTTTATTATCGGCTACCCGGCGTTAATACGTCATATAACGAGTTTAGAAAAAAATGTTCTCTCGCATTTGGCATGCCTTTATTACAGACACGTTCAGCACGATTCTCGCAGCTGAGCATTGATCGATTAGGGCTCCAAGGTGTTTCTTTTTCTTTTTCCGTATGCACTAGTACTAAGGTAAAAGTGAAAAAACTGCGAAAGTGTGCTCGACGTAAGGTGCAGAATACTACTTCTTGTTTTGTTATTGCTTTTTTTACTTGTGGGTCCTCCAGTAGCCCGATGTGTGCTCAAAGGATATATGTCTTCGTTGCTGAGCGGTGTTAAAAGCAATGCCGCGACAAGCCTAAAACAGCAAAAAAAGACATACGAACGTCTCACGGCTCAAGCGCAGCTTATGGAGCGGGAAAATGCGTACGTTCAGATGTGAAGACAGACAAGAAGGATCAGTGTGTTTTTCTTTTCTCTTGCACTGTTTAACTTCATGTCACTATGAAAGGCAAGATGCCGATAACGCGCACGAATATCAGAAAATACTTAATACAGAGGAACGAAATAAAACAAAAACAGAGAGAGAGGCGAGTATTTGCAGGCAATAGTTTTTCAGCAAAACGCACTCATTGGCGCCATCTATATATATATATATATATATATATATATATATATATATATATATATATATATATATATATATATATATATATTGCTGGGAAAAGGCTGCATTTCCAAGCCCTTATCTAGAGGGTTTTTTTGTCTTGTTTTGAGGTATTGAGTCAACTGCATAGACTAATAACATTCTTGGAATCCAATCTGACGCAGACGTATACGCAGTAAAAGGCGCCGAAGAAAGAACACAATGCATTCACCCGTTTACTAAGGGCCGCCGAGTCTAAGTCTTAGCTTAGTCGGAGCGCTTCATTCAGCTTCACGCTTCTTCTCTCTCTAAAAGATGATCACCTGTCAATACATTTCAGCCAGCTGCCAGGAAATCGCCAAAGCGCTTTCCGGTACACGGATACCGAGCGGTCGCCAATCAAAAAAGACGAGAAAAAAGCTAAGCGAAAAAAGCAAAAAAAAACTGTCCTTTCACTTTATCGCCCAATTTTTGTAGTGGTGTAGCCTTCGGGGCCACTTAACCGATCGCCTTCCGGCCCGTATAGCAAAAAAAAAGGAAACATGGCCAATAGT